>OZ022263.1:114251431-114388931 GCA_963978885.1 Nemotelus pantherinus | reverse complement strand
AGGGGGAATTGTTTTTTTACTTACCCGTGCGTGATGATTTGAAATGCTCCGAAATTTTCATCTTTCCACTTTATATAGCAGACTACCCATAACCGATGTATGCTTGCAAGTTCTTTTCCCCTTGTTTCTGCGATTGAAGTTCATTGGCCAGTCTTGGACTTATAACATATGAGCTTTCTTCCTTACAGCATTTCCATGCTCCAAGTCATGTATACGAGTATATCTTATAATTGCTGGAAAATAGCTTTGGAAATAGGAAATTGGTATTACTAGCATTGTTTGATTGATGCATTCCGCCAGAAAACCTTACCGCGATTCCCGTTGGGAAGCTTAGATTCTATTACTATTATTATTATTAGTTTAGTTTAGTCTATTTCTATTATTACGGTGTATTAGTCTTAACTAAGAGAAGTAGCCAGTGGTAGAATACGCACTCAAAATCTGCACAAATCCTCTACTGTCCTTTTCTTGTTTTTTCCCCCAAATATGCAGTAGTCACGATTTGTGGTGCTTCAATAAAAGCAAGTAGTACGAATGAAATGTAAGGAATGATTTTTTTCTAAATTGAATGAACTAAATATAATATCAATTTCTCTATCATCAATTTAATGTTCATTTTATATTAAAACATTTCGAAATATTTACTGGTCCTTCGAACCGGATATAGTTTTATCCGCAAAAGTAATCAATCTTCGCAAAAACAGTGTCGTGCATGAGTTGCATACTGCCCTACTAAGCGCAAAAGCGGTATCTAAAAGAAAATCGAGAAATGGATTTTTATAACATTAGAAAGCTTAAAACTAAGCATTTTAATGGTATCTTATTTAACACATATGGAAAACCCATTAAGAAAGTTTTCTAAATCTAAGTACTCAATGTATCCAAGAGCGGAAGACAGCTCGCCGAGAAAAGTGGAGTAAGGAGAATCCTCCACCAGCTCCAAACGAACCCAGTTCCTTGACGCCTATATCAGTTTTAACTTAAATCACTAAGGGAATAAAAAGCATATCAATATTTCTTCTTTTACAAAACTTCAATTATCTCGAAACTCGCTTTCATTGAGATACCGCTTTTGCGCTTAGTAGGGCAGTATAGTGAATGTGAAATTTCATGAATGGCTTGTAAAGATGCAGGTGCCAGATACTCAAATCAAAGGCTGAATTCGACATTAAAGATTGATTTACCGAAGGTACTAAGCTACAAAGAAACGGTAATAATAATATTCCGCTCATTGCACGACAATTTAGACTTCACAAACGTGCAACGATCAACGGTACAATAGAATCTTACGGAGAACCAAACGAGAATCGTTCTAATGTGTTTTATCAACCATCGCAATTCACGCATAGAGTCGGTTTCCGCTCCCAATTCTCGAACAATCGATCAAGCGCATTTTTTTTTGGTGATTAGGACAACGACCGCAAAACGCAGATAAAAAATCAAATGGTGACGGCCGATTCCTTCGATCGATTTATCGCCAACTTCAAAAACTGCTCCAAAGCCAATTGCACGTTAAGCTATTTGAATGGCCGCCTCGAAGGGATACCTGATCTTTGGAAGGAATTTTCCGGTAATCACCAAAAAATCGTGATGTAGGCAGACACAGCGAATATAGCTCTTCCATATTTCACTAAGAACATGTATTCCAAATATGAAGAGATATATTATGAATACTCAGGTCGCTTCTGGGACATTGTTTTTTCTACGATAACGCCAAAGCTCAGGCGATTGCCCTTTGAAGCGAATGCTTAGCGATGGTGGTAGGGAGACACATATGGGAGAAGCCGATATAAATTATTCCATTATTCTTTTAATCGCCACATTTATTTCCTATTTTCTAAATCGCTAGTGTTATATATAGTCGCTACTAAAGCTTTAATGTGGCACTTAATTAATGGAGCGCTGGTTTTATGCCCAGTCGCTGACTGTTAAGACAACACAAAACGAACAAATACAGCCATGGGTACGGCGGGATTCGAACCCGCGGGCAGTAGATCGCTGCTTCGGACTGACGCGTTAATGAGCTAAGCTAAGCAGCTCCAGTTCTTAACAATCCTCTGAAGTGAATAATTCATATCGCAACTTTGAAAATTGTAGCGTTGTTGGCGCCACAGCCATATCGTTGCCTCTTGTTCAATTGCTCAATTTCGATGGTCGATATTCTGAATGGCAATCATTCCGAGACATGTTCGCAGTGCTGGTCGGTAAAGGTGAAGTCGGTAAAGTGTTCAAAAAACTAATTTTCGAAGAAAATGTCTTTGAGTGACAACAAAATGTGGGAAGACGTAATACACTTTTTTGTAGAATCATATCAACCATTCCTTATCCGAAGCAAAAAAACTCAACTATAGCACAAATGATCAAAATCTTCAGTGCTGGCAACACTCTCCTAACAAAGCAGCAATAAGTTAACCATAACAAGCTCATAGAGCTTGAGTAGTCTAGTGGGTAGAGCACTGGCTTCTTGCGTGTGGGGTCCCTGGTTCGAATCCAGGTTCACCTAGCTCTAATTAGGTACCTGATTTAAATCAGGGGTAAAGTGAGTCGTGGAACTAATCACTCCACACTCGTATCCACAATGATTAATAAAATTGTAAAGAAGCTCTCTACCAGCTTCAACCCCTAAACCCGTACAAGGGTTGTCGTGGGATTGCTTTACTTTTATAACAAGCTCATACTTAAACAAACTTATCCTTTGAATTTTGTTCTCATCGGAGGATTTCATCGAAAGTTTCAGCGGTTAAGCGTTGTTTGAGACTGCCATCCGAAAAATGTTTAAAACTCGGAAAATTTAAAAATTGGTTTCTTAATTTTAGTGCAAATGCTTTGCATATGAGTACGTAATTTGAAGCATCTGTTGGTGCAATATTTATGAAAATGGCTAATGCTGGTTACCCTGTGTCAGCAGCAAAGCAAAATATATACCAAATCTGCTTGACGTTAAGTTAAGCCCAACCAGTAAATTTCGTTTCGATTGGATCACTGCGCTTGAAGTTATACGGGTGAAAAGAATTTTAGGGTAACCACCCTCAAAACTTTTCAAATTTTTAAAGCGTTAATATTTTTTGTTATATTCATTTGAGGATGATTCCCATTTGCAAATCTAATGACATAATTGCTCAGTAAAGAAATTCCACAAAATTACAAAAATAGTCATAACTGGTGGCCCTTTCATGATTTTTGTACGAAATTCCTACGACATTTGGTCCACACTAAGGTCCATTTACTGCATGAACTTCGTTTTGATTTCATGTCTGGCCAGGAAGATATATTGAAAAAAGCTTTATTTTGCTGACCCAATTCGCAAGATTGAGGAGACAAAAATCACCATAGCTGGCAGTTGATGGCTGAATCGGAAGTTATAGGCCATAAATCGTTTTTTTTTCCTCAGTGATTTTTCAAGATGGTACCACTGCCACATGATTGCCCGCATTTCAAAATTACTTCTTTCAAACAGGGTCCTAGCTAATACCAACATGTCCTGTAAATTTCATTATGCTCGGATTATCCGGTCGTCAGTTCTCGTGAACAGAAGTTTCGAGTGCTGAAAATTACTTTGGTGATGGGTTGCCATTCTTGTGCAAGAAAAAGGATAAGATTTATGAAAGATTGGAAATTTTTGTCGAAAATCAAAAATTTTTCAGGAAGGTCAATGATTTGAAGAATTTTTTTCAGGAGCCTGCCGCAGCTACAGCGTTACCCGCTTTATCTTGAAAATCCACATGTGTTAAATTTTAGTCAACATCAATACGCTCTGTAATTTTAACGATGATCCATTGTTTTTCTTACAAGAATTGACAAATCAAAATTTGAAAAAAAATCCTTGCCTACTTTTAAGCACCCTGCACCCACACAGCTCAAAATTTCCAATTCTATTTCAGAGACAAGCTTAAAACACAATAAGTTTTCCAAACATTTATTTAAACAAAAATTTACACAGCTTTCAAATATAGGAGTACCTGAAAATTCACTAAAACCCTCGCCGCCGCCAAAAGGTTTAGGATATCTCAATTCTTGCAAGTCATGGACATACCTACTATATATATCTACGTCCTCGGAAAAATGAATTTCAATCAAATCGGCCACTCCAGAGATTATCTCTATTAACCATTTTGCTGAAATAAATATATATATATATATATATATATATATATATATATATATACATATAAATATATATAAATATATATATATATATACATATATATATATATATATATATATATATATATATATATATATATATATATATATATATGTATATATATATATATATATATAAATATATATATATATGTATATATATATATATATATATATATATATATATATATATATATATATATATATATATATATATATATATATATATATATATATATATATATATATATATATATATATATATATATATATATATATAAATAAGAATTTTGTTTCAATTATTTTATTTTTTTATTTTATTTAATGTAAAGAAATATGAAACTTGACTTTTTTTAAAGCACGTTTAACACTTGTTACGTGGTGCTCTTTTTCGCCACGCAAGAGCGACAAACTGCTTCCAGTAATCAAAAGCTCAATTAAAAAGGAAATAAATCTTGTTTTTGGTTTTGTCAAATAGATAATTTTTTTTAAAAAGACGCCCAATTGTTTTTTGAAAATAAATCGTCGATTTGAAAGTTAAAGAAGCGTACGACCATCACACACTTCTTCCTCGGGTATTTTTTTTCATATGTTTTAAATTGAGTTATTCATCTAAACACCGATGGTAATCATAGTTCTGTTGGAGATTTCTGCTCAATCTTCGTTCGAGCGAAATAAGTCGTGAGTAAGCCGTCGCAAAGGACTGATCCAAGATTTTCAGAGGATGCGATAAATGGTAAGGAGACGATATACCGGCCTTGAGTATCTCGTATATGCGTGGCGTGAAAATGTTCCTCACATCGGCTAGTATTATCGTTGACATTTGACATAGCTTCCCCTTATTCAAGTTCCCAGAATCTGTGAAGTTGTGAGTCGAGTTCCACCCGATTTAAAAACGAATGAACGTCAACAAATGTTTGTGGTTGGCAGTGAACCGGGCCCAACAGTATCCAGCCGAAGGCTGTGTTCTGCGCAATCGGAGCGTTGGGTGCTCCTTTCCTGAGTCCGTCTCTGATGATGGCTGGGCTTACATCTGAACCCAGAAGGATGTCGATTTTCACCGGCTGGTAGTACAGAGGATCAGCTAGCTTAAAGATTTCCAAGATGCTTATACTCAGCTAGGGGAAGTGTAGAGTGTGGCAGTCGATCTGTCAGTGAAGGAAGAACCAGTGCCTCTAATGGCAGGATTAAGTCATTAGAAACTTAGATCGCACTTCTAGTTGCACGACCTTTTCCACGCTTCCTGTTGTAGTTTTCCCAATCCCGCAGATCTTGATTTCATGGATGATTGGCAATGGTCTGAGCCGCAGGCATTGCATGGCAGCTGTGGAAATGAAACTGACTTGTGAACCGGTGTCAATCAACGCTCTCATTGTAAGATTAATCCCCTTGGATGATACCTTGACCAATGCGGTTGACAGAAGTACCGAGTCGACTGACTGAATAGCTAACAGGGACATTACCGGTTTAGTTTATCCGTGGAGCAGTAAATGATGGCATCGACCACAGTGAGCGCATCCTTGTTTGCTTGGACAGTTCTGACTTTGATGATCCGTGCTCAGACAATTAAAGCACAGATTGTTGGCTTTCACAATCTGTCTTTTCTGATCCAGGAATAGGGATCGAAAAAAGTCGCTTGCGGATAGAGTGATTCTGTTGGCAACAGCAACATCTAGTATTGCGCACAGAGGCTAATACCTGGATTGGCCGGTTGCTGGGTTTAGTGGTCAGTGGCATAATGGCGGTTTCTAAAATACGAAATCGGGATTCGAGAAAATTTAGATATTCCATGAGAGTCGGTGGTTCAGTCGTGCTGCTAAGTCGCTGCTCCCATTGTAGACGCGTTTCAGGTGGTAATTTGTTAAAGCAGTTGAATAGCAATTTGGTAAAGCAGTTGAATCGAATCGCACGTAGTCAGCTCGATAGAGATATATCGTGAACTTTCTTCCGAACACTTGCTGCTTGTCACGAGCTCCATGTTTACTTTGAGTAGATCTATTCCGCCCGTCACTTTTATAGTAACCGATAGTTTTGAAAACTTTTCGTTTTTCTTCTACACGTTGCCGTTTAGTGCTTTGGTGCGATAGAAGCAGTGCTGTCGTTTTACTGCAATTGCAGTATTTCTGCTGCAATTTGATAGAATCTATTGCACCACTGCATTTTAGTGCCATCTACTGCATTTTATCAGATTCGCTGCCCATTTAATATAACGAGCAAATCTACATCTGCCTAGTCTTCGCTGCGCGAAACTGCAAAGTAACGTGCGAAGCAGTAGAATGCGCTTTTCTTAATACAGGCATATGATAGCTATTTCTGCAATCTAGTGGTTATTAGTGAGGAAGCGTTGTTTTGGTGAAGTTGGTGATAAAAAGCAAAATGGACAAGTAAGTCAATAAATATAGGATGAGGAATTTTCAGTCTGTACTGATGATAGATCCACGATAAATTGATATGACGATATGAGGTATATGCAATGATTGTAAAAAAATCAAAACAAAAAATTAAAAATGCATGTGTCCTAGTAGTGATGAAGCTCAGACTGCGAAAAAAAACCGAAATACGAACAGTAATATAGAAGAATTTGGAAGGATAAATTTGAATGGATGAGTGAGAAAAATGGCAACTTGTCACTTTGTCACTTTGCGAAGGCACGGTGAAAGCGGAGTACACCGAAAAAATGTCAAAAGTTCAAAGAGTCAGCCGAAATTGTTAGACATGAAAAGTAACGTGGAAGCTACGAAAACATTAAATTTGCGTAATATGGCAGAGCTTAGAATTATTATGTGTGTGATCTCAATTAATCTGCCATTTGCTTTAATTCCAGCGCTAATCGATTTGATAAAATCAGTAGCTATAGATTCTGAAGTAGCAAAAGAAATCAAATTAGGGAAAACAAAATCAGTCCAAACTATTAAAGATGCAATGTTACCTGAAAGTGTGAATTACGTTGCAGAAACTTTAAAAAATCAAAAATTCTCCTTATTAATGGATGAATAGACAGATATAGGAAGAACCAAAAGTTTGGCGTTAACATGTCGATATTTTGACTTTGCTTGTGGAAAAGCTAAAAATAGATTTTTTAGCACTAATAGCTTTGCGAGAATATAATGCGAAATCAATTTTCGATTCCGTCATTTCATTTTTGGCCCAACATTCAATTCGAATTGAAAATATTATTGGAAATGTGGCTGACAATGCAGCAGTGATGATGGGTGAAAAACGTGGCATCAAACGAATGTTTAAGGATATATTGCCGAACATATACACTATAGGATGTACTTGCCATTCTCTCGATTTGTATTCGTCAACAGCTGCAAGAAAACTGCCGTCAAATACAGAAATCTAGCAAGAAACGTTTATTTTTTATTTCGCATACCCCAAAACGAGCCAGCGAATTTCATAATACTTCAATGTTAAGGTACAAAAGATTTTGAAAACATTACTTGGTGGCTTGCATTGGAACAAGTAGTTAATCGAATTATTGAGCACTGGGAGCTTTTACATCAATATATAACATCAATATAAAATTTTGATAGAAATCCAGACCTAGCTGTGCAATTAGCTCAAAATTTAAATTTAAATATAACCAGCGAAATTAATGCTGAATTTCAGTCGGAAACTCCTAAATTTCATTTAATCGTTCCTGCTATAAAAACGCACTTAAAAATATCCTACAAAATTTCGTGCGAAGAGAATATTTAAACGAAGTGCTATTGAACACATCTTTGAATCTTTGAAAGATGAGCAGATTATGGAATTGAAAGATATTTACATAGGCGCAAAAGCGCATATATTAATGAGTGATATTGATGATGACGAACAAATCCTTATAAAAATAAATTGCTTAAATTATTATCAAGAGCTGACCAAACAAATTTTCAAAAGATTTGACCTTAATAATGTTACTTTGAATAGTTTAGCAATCATGGATCCCAGAAAGCTGGGATATTCATTGACAGATATAATTAAACGTTTCCCAAATATAACACACTATGATGGGATTGAAGAATTAGATAACGAATGGAGGATGCTAATAAATTTGGATTTTTCTGAATTAAATATAGAGAAAGAAGAGGATATTGAAGAATTTTAGTGTCAAAATTTTAAGGTGAAAAACTCTAGCGCACCTGAACCGCTAGAAACACTAATGTTCGAAGAACAGTAGAAGAATTGTGCAGATTTTGAGTGCATATTCCACCACATGAGCTGCTTATGACGGCCAAACTGTTTCAAACGCCACATTCTACTTTGGTCTCAAGGATGCATTATAACTCATATGGTGGAAGGTTTCAGATATTACCACTGGCATGAATTTCAACGTTTATGAGAGCAAAACACGGTTTAATTATATTCGTTATCAGTTGCTTATTTCACAAAATTTTGAGAGCAGCGTCTCATATAACATCAATGAAGAAAATGCTCAGTGCCTTCAGAACTGTAACTGAAGTTGGTGTTTGGGGCTGCGATCCGAAAAATTTGCAGAACTTTGGGATTTGAAACATTGGTTATTTGTTTTCATTGTAAATGTTTCCGGTATGAATACTAACTGTAAGCATTTATTGATACAAAAGTAGCAAAACCGACTCGTGCTGGCAACCTTTTGCCAGTATCAAAGCCAAGAATATATCACATCTGCTTCACGTTGTTCAATTACATTCGAAGTTATAGGAGTATAAAGAAATTTAGGGTTACCTACAGCGAGTTTTTTCAATTAATCGAAAACTTAATATTTGCTGTTTATTGTCACTACAATATCATAACCATTTGAAAATTCTACGATAAAACCGCTTAATAAAGATATTGCAATTGAATACAAAATCAACAATAGCTGGTAACCCTTTCGTTGCTTTTCAAGCGAATTAGGCCTGAATAATTTTTATAATAGTTTCCATTAGTTGTATGAAATTCCTATTGATTTCATCACTGCACTGGAAGTTATAGGGCAAAAAGTTTTATTTTCCTGAACAAATTTTCAAAACCAAAGACACCAAAATTACCATAGCTGGCAGCACCACTCCAATTTTTCAAACAAATTTCCACCAAACTGAGTTTAGAGTAACGTTCAGCTACTGTATCAATTTCATGAAAATCTGGTAACTTATTCGCATTTCATAGGGCAAAAAAGCAGTTTTTTTTCTTTGTAATTTTTCAAGATGGCACCACTGGCACAGAGTTGCCCACAATTCAAAATCGCTTCCATCAGATCTGGTCCTACTTAAGTCCAATGCATTCTGTAAGTTTCAATTGTATCTGATTATTGATTCGTGAGTTCCCGTGAACAGAAGTTTTTGATGCTAAAAATATAGGTTAACTGGGAAAGGATTACCGTTCTTGTCCGACAAGAAATTTCCAAACTTTTACTTTGAACGTGTAGAAAAAGCATAAGATTTGTAAACAGATTGGTTTTATTGTAAGAAACGGACATTTTTAGGATGCTCGATGGTTTGAATGTTTTCACTTCCAAATTTTTATTTTTTCAAATTTAAGACACCAAAATTATCATAGCTGGCAGTTTCAACCGAATTTTTCAACCAAATTTCTACCAAATGTGGTTTGAAGTAAGGTGCAGCTATGGTGTGAATTTCGTCAAAATCGAACGATTTAATCAGAACTTATAGGGCTAAAAACAGTTATCTTTTTTAGTGATTTTTCAAGATGGCACCACTGGCACAGAATCGCCCGCATTTCAAAATCACTTCTATCAGACCTGGTCCTATCTAAGACCAATAGATTCTGCGAATTTCAATTAATTCTGCTTATCGGATCGTGAGTTTCCGTGAACAGAAGTTTTTGATGCTAAAAATATAGGTAAATTGGGCAAGGGTTACCAGGCGTGCTCGTTATACCATATCAATTTATTTTTTGCCTATGTAAAAAAAGCACAAGGTTTACATATGAGTGGCTTTTTTTTTAAGAAACTGCATTTTTTCAAGAGAGACGATAATTTGGAGGTTTTCGCTTTCAGTTCCTGCCCTAGCTACAGAGTTCCCAGCACGCCGTTGTAAAACACCCGGCACGATTCTGCATATACACCAATGTGTCCTGAAAGTTCAATCGGATGGCGCGTCCCTGAGATTTATATATATATATAGATATATATATATATATATATATATATATATATATATATATATATATATATATATATATATATATATATATATATATATATATATATATATATATATATATATAGTGCCGTGCAAAACATTAGCAACGCATGGTGTGAGATAATGAAAATGCAAAAAAATGGATGAAACTATTTATTTTCAGATTTTGTTTTTCTTTATTCTAGTCAAGTACAATGAGATTAAGTAAATAAAAACGAAAGAAGTTTTTTCTACTACCAAAACTATAATTTTTTCCAAAATTGTATACTCCATTCACCTTGCGCGCGTGCAAAACATTAGCAACGCTTGTGTCAACTTTGCTAAAATAACGGTAATTTTAAGTTGGATCAAATTTGTTAAGTTTACATGGTAGTCTGCAGTGATAGCTAACCAAATTAGTTTAGTTTGGTACCGCTCGTAAGTAATAGGTCAGATTTTGCAAATCATTTAAAATATGGAATCTACGAAACATAGTAGTGAGTTTAAATTAAGTTTAAATTAAAAAGTGCAAGCTCGAAATGCGCAATTCAGCGTTGCATAAAAATATGGCATTAACAGATCTATTGTTAGTCGAATACTTACGAAATTTCGAGAAACAGAGCACACAGAGACGATACATACAGGTGGGCGACCGAGAGCAACAACAGAAAGGGAAGATCGGAAAATACTTTCCATTATCAGGAATGACCCATTCACACCCGCATCGGAAATTATCAGGACTTTGAATCTAACAGTTGATCCCAGCACTGTACAAAGGCGAGCTATACGGAGTAATTTACGTGGTTATCGTCCTGCAAAAAAGCCTTTATTGACAAAGACACATGCCAAAAACAGGTAAATTTACCAGCTTATTTAATGACCTATACTATTATGAGGCATCGATTTTTTAGATTAAAATTTGCTTTGGATCACATTAATTGGTCGATTGCAAAGAGGGATAATTGTTCTGTTTAGTGACGAGAGCAAATTTAACCTGTTCAATTGCGATGGAATTCGTTTTGTTCGAAGACCAAAAGGAAAACGGCTTGACCGACGACATTGCATACCTACAGTTATACACGGTGGGGCAGCGTTATGGTGTGGGGTTGCTTTTCGGTTAGTGGAGTTGATCTTCTTTATGAAATCAACGGTATAATGGAAGGTTTCAAATATACAAATATTCTAGAGACGATTATGTTACAATACGCGGAGGAAGAAATGCCACTTCGATGGGTGTTTCAACAGGATAACGATCCGCAACACACTCTGAAGATGGTAAAAGAATGGTTCCAGTTAAATGGGACTCAAGTCATGGTTTGCCCGGCCCAATCGCCTGATTCGAACCCTATAGAAAATCTCTGGAGTATTTTGAAGAGAAAAATTAGTGGAAGGAAATTTGGTAATGAGGCGTCATTAATGGAAGTCCTTAAAAGTGAATTGGAAAGTATTTCCCCTGATATAATTGACAGATTAATTAAATCTATGTCGGATCGTTGCGCTGAAGTCATTAAACGTAATGGATATTACACAAATAATTAAAATATTTTGACAAATTTTGAACGTTGCTATTGTTTTGCACGTGCATAAAATGAATGGAATATTGAAATTTGAAAAAATGTCTAGTTTTGGTAATATCCAAAAATTCTTTTGGATTTTATTTATTTAACCTTACTGTACTTGATAAAATATAAGAGAAAAAAATCTGCTAATAAAGAGTTTTTTCATTTTTTTTGCATTTTATATTATCTCACACTATGCGTTGCTAATGTTTTGCATGGCACTGTATATATATATATATATATATATATATATATATATATATATATATATATATATATATATATTTTTATATATATATATATATATATATATATATATTTTTATATATATATATATATATATATATATATATATATATATATATATATATATATATATGTATATATATATATATATATATATATATATATATATATATATATATATATATATATATAGAGAGAGAGAGAGAGAGAAATATAAAGTTTTGGCCAAAGTGATTTTAATACTAATGTTCTTCTTCGAACATTAGTAAAAACCCTAGCGCATCAGAACAGCTAGAAATACTAATTTTCGAGGAACAGTAGAGGATTTGTGCAGATTTTGAGTGTATTGTTATATATTGTCTTATATATTGTTGTTATATTGTTGTTATTGTCTTATATATTATATATTGTATGTTTTGTCATATATATTGTTTTATATTGTATATTCGCGATGTGAGTACTTAATGCAAGTATTTATTGGTACGAAAATAACAAAAACACCACATGCTAGCAGTCCTTTGCTAGCACCGAAGCCAAAAATAAGTCATATCTGCCTCACGTTGAAGTCAACCTGCTCTGCAAATTTCGTATTGATCCGATCACTGCATTGGAAGTTATAGGGATAAAAAGAAATTTAGGGTTACCATTCGCAAGAGCTTTCAAAATGTCTAGATCTGAGTATTTGGTGTGTATTTTCACTACAAGACCACTACGAATTGAAAATTTTATGATGAAATCACTTACTAAAGCTATGTCAAAAAATACAAAAACAATCATAGCTGGCAACCCTATCATTGTTTTTCAAACTAAATTTCTACTGAATATTGTCTACAATAATTTAAATTTGCCATATGAATTTCGTTATGATACCATGACTGTACTGGAGGCTATAGGGCAAAGAGCTTTATTTAAATAAAATAACATTATGTAAACAACTTGGTGCAGTTGCACCAATTTTTGACGATTCTAAAAGCATATAGATATATAACTTAGATGCTTTGCTTTTATATAATATTTTAGTACTTTTATATAATCGAAGTCGTTTGTCATAAATTATGCTTAATATAGAAGGGGGATGATGCAGATGAATGAGCTTGGTTACAGACTCAACTTGGTTATAGATTCAAGTAACAAACAATAAAATTTCCAAAACTCGGAAAATTTAAATATCGGTTGCTTATTTTATTGTAAATGGTTTGCTTATCAATAGAAAATGGAAGCATCTATTGGTGCGATATTTACGAAATTGTCCAGTGCTGGCAATCATGTGCTAGCACCATAGCTGCTTCACGTTGTGTTAAACCCAGCCTGTTAATTTCGTTTCGATTGAATGGCTGCGCTGTAAGTTTTAAGAGTGAATTAAATTTTAGGGTTCCCATCGTCCAAAATTTTTAAATTTTTGAAACGTAAATATTTGTTGTTAATTGTCATTGCAGGATCATTCCCATTTGAAAATGTTATAACAACATCGCTTGATAAAGAAATGTAAATAAATTACAAAATTCATCATATCTGGCAACCCTTTCACGATTTTTCAACGGAATTCCAGCAGAATCAGAAATGCAACAAGATCCGCTTATCACGTGAATTTCGTTTTGAGGTCGTTACTGCATCGGAAGTTGTAGGGAAAAAACCTTTATTTTCCTGAGCAAATTTACAATATTTAGGAGACAAAAATTGCCACAGCTGGCGTGTCTACACTAATTTTTCAACAAAATTTCTATGACATCTATCTTAGAGTAAGGTTCACCTGCTGCTTGAATTTGTGAAAATCTAGTGGCTAAATCGGAAGTTATAGGCCAAAAATCAGTTATTTTCTCAGCGATTTTTCCAAATGGCACCACTGTCACAGTGTTGCTCGTTTTTCAAAATCACTTCTATCAGACCTGTTCCTAGACAAATTCCAACATGTTCTGTCAATTTCATATTGATCGCATTATCCGATCGTCAGTTCTCATGAACAGAAGTTTTGAGTGATGAAAATAGAGGTAATTTGATCACGGGTTGCCGTTTTTGTTTACCGCGGAATTTGGAAATATTTTATTTGACTTGGTGGATAAAGATCGCACGTCTAACTTGTGATTTGCCAGTCCCAAGCCTGGAGAAGGGAGGAGGGTTTGAGGCAACGAGGTAACTCTATCCTCAGTAAAACTTGCATAGTTGCAGCCTGATGGCTGAATTACCACTAAGCGTCTCAGGTCATTAGGGGGAATTTGCCACGTTGTCAGACCTGCAACATAGTTGTGTGAACTTTGGCACGAGGCAAGTCTCCTGAAGCAACTATCACCGAGGCCCCCCATGGAAATGGTTGAGCGATGTGCCGACAACTCATCCTTGTAAAAACTACCTCTGTCAAGAAACCTGGAACAAAAGCCTCGGATTGGACGGACCAACAACGACGACCACGCAAACGCACAACGGATTATTCTCTCGGAACCTGGAATGTACGCTCCCTGAACAAACCAGGGGCTGAAAAGGCCCTCCTGCATCAGGTCGAACAATACAAACTGAGCATTACTGCAGTCCAGGAAACAAATTGGTTAGGCTGCGAGATCAACGACAAGAAATCGCACACAATTTTTACAATCGGCAAACTTTCGGCCGCAAATAGTTTGGAGTAGTATTTATAGTGAGTAAGCAGCTTAAGTCGCGCGTTACCGATTTCAAACTCGTAAACGAAAGGCTGTGTGCGATTTGCATCAAGGCGCGATTTTTCAACCTCTGGCTCATCAATGTGCACGCTCCCACCGAAGTACAAGAAGACTCTGTAAAAGACGAGTTCTATGCCTGCCTTGAAACTCTCTTCGAATCACTTCCATCAAATGACGTAAAAATGCTAGTGGGAGATTTCAATGCAAAAGTCGGGAATGAAAGTTGGCATCGGGGGACCACTGGAGGACACAGCCTCCACGAAAAATGCAATGATAACGGCCATCGTCTAATTGACTTCGCTTGCAGCAGGAACCTTGTTCTAAGCTCAACTTGCTTTCCACACCGTCGTATTCACAAGCAGACCTGGAATTCTCCAGACGCACATACCGTCAACCAAATCGACCACGTCCTTATCAGCAAGAGATGGGCGTCAAGTGTGATGGATGTTCGGTTGTACCGCGGAGCTAACTGTGACTCCGATCATATCCTGGTGAAAACAACATACCGGTGCAGAATTTCCTCAGTGCACCAATCGAGATTCAGCCCTCCCAAAATTTTCGCGGTTGAGAACTTGCTGAACGATTATACGGCTCAGACATATACGACCATGCGTGAGAAAAGAATTTCACCAATGCTGCGCGACTCCAGCAACGTAGGTGTCCACGAGTTCTGGGAAGAGCTCAAAAACACAATCAAGAATGTGGCAGAAATCGTTGTAGGATACAAAGCCCGACGAGCGCGAAATGAATGTTTGACAAAGAGTGCAGAAACTCACTTGACGCGAAGTACGAGGCCTACAGTCAATGGGTCCAACGTGCAACCAGAGCCAAGAAGGAAAAATATGACGAGCTACGGCGAATATCCAATAGAATAATTAGGCGTAAGAAACGGAAATACTTTGACGAGCAGTTGCTGAACATTAATGTAAACCTAGTTAGTAAGAACACCAGACAAGCGTACAGACTAGTAAACATGATCAAAAATGGCTACCAACCCAGGACTAGCCTCTGTAAGGACAAAGATGGAAGCATTATCAGCGACACCGAAACTATTAGCAAACGATGGTCGTCCTACTTCGAAGAGCTTCTGAATCCGCCATCAAACATCCTCGCAGCAGAAGCTGAGCTCCATGACGATACCGTTGGACAGCCCCCATCCACACAATCCCCGATATTAGAAGAATTTCATCTCGCCTTGCGTTCACTGAAAAGGAACAAAGCGCCGGGCGCTGACGAGATACCAGCTGAGCTACTCAAGTCTGGTGGGGCGGGTTTATTAAGTGCGCTACATCAACTACTGCTGCGAATCTGAGAGACTGAGGTGGTCCCAGACGATTGGTGCAGAAGCATCATCTGTCCCATACATAAAAAGGGAGATAAACTGCGGTGTGAGAATTACAGAGGCATCTCCTTAGTCTGTACGGCCTACAAAATCCTGTCAAAAATCCTGGAATATAGGATTAAACCGTTCGCGGAAGAAATCATTGGCAAATATCAAGGCGGTTTCAGATCTGGTCGCTCAACAATCGACCAGCTCTTCACGGTCAAGCTAATTTTGCAAAAGTGCTAGGAATACGACGTCGACGTATACCAAATCTTTGTCGACTTTAAACAAGCATATGACAGCATCAACCGAGGCGCTCTATATAGCATCATGCTGCAATTTGGTATACCGGCCAAATTAGTGAGACTTACAAAGATGACGATGACCAACTCCGTCTTGCAAGTCCGGATCCAGAACAGATTGACGGAAACTCTGAGTGGCCTGAAGCAGGGCGATGGAATAGCGCCCACGCTCTTCAACCTGGCACTTGAGTTCGCTATTCGAGCAATGAACTTGAGCACCAACGGCACGCTACTTTTTAAGTCGACACAATTGGCAGCGTACGCGGATGACATTAACATCATGGCTCGAAAACTGACCGATGCAGAAGAACTTCTGCTTAGACTTGACACCGCAGCAAAGGAAGTTGGACTACGAATCAACGAGGACAAAACGAAAGTTATGATGCAATCTAGGGCAAGAACGCCAGCGCACATGACCATCAACATAGGGGACCTTTGCATCAAATTCGTGGACAACTTTGTGTACCTGGGTAGCAATCTATCGAGTGACGCCAACGAAACTGACGAAATCAAGCGACGGATACAACTAGCACATAAGACTTTCTTCTCGGTCCTTCCTATCATGAAATCGAAATATGTGCACAGAAAAACTAAGCTCCGCGTTTATAAAACTATTATTAGACCTGTGCTGTGCAATGGCTGCGAAACATGGACCCTGACCCAAGCCTCCGAATACATGATTGATACTTTCGAACGGAAAGTACTACGGCGGATTTTCGGGGCTATCCGCGACCGAAATGGATGGCGCATCCGATACAATAATGAGTTGCACGAACTTTACGATGAGCTTGAAGTCTCAAAAATTGTCAAACTACAACGGTTACAGTGGGCTGGGCAATTGCAACGCATGAATGACGATCTCATGCCAAAACGTGTCATGAACGCAAGACGAGTCGACGGAGCGAGGCCAAGAGGAAGACCAAGAGCTCGGTGGGAGGGCTCAGTGTATGCGGACGCCAAACAACTTTTGGGGTTCCAAGATTGGAGAACGCGGTCACGTGACCAAGACAATTAGAGGAGTTCGATCCAGGCGGCCAAGGCCCGACATCGGGCTGTTGTGCCACGTTGATGATGATGGTGGACAAAAGTCAAAATTTAACAATAATTTGAATTAATTTTCAAAAATCAAAAATTTTTCAGGGAGGTCGATGATTTGAAGGATGTTTGTTCAGGAGCCTGCTGTAGCTTCAAAGTTGCTCGCACAGCCTTGAAAGTCCATGTGTGTAAAGTTTTAGACAATATCAATACGCTCTGAAAATTTCACGATGATTCATTGTTTTTCTTAGAAGTTATGACAGATCGAAATTTGAAAAAAAATCCTTGCCAACTTTTAGGCACTCAGCGCCTACACAAGGCTCAAAATTTCCACTTCTTTATCATAAGCAAACTTTAAACATAATAAGTTTTCATTCCTAGTACTTTTTTTTAACAAAAATTGACACTGCTTGGAAATATAGGAGCACCTGAAAATTCACTTAAATGCCCGCCGCCGCCAAAAGGTTTAAGATATCTGAATTTCAGCAAGTCATGGACCTACCTGTTATATACATCTATGTTCCACAAAAAAATTCAGCTCAATCGGATCGGCCACTCCAGAGATTATCTCTCATAACCATTTTGCTGATATATATATTTATATATATATATATATATATATATATATATATATATATATATATATATATATATATATATATATATATATATATATATATATATATATATATATATATATATATATATACATATATATATATATATATGACAAATTTTCGGCGAAGCGATTTTAATACTAATGTTCTTTGAACATTAGTAAAAAGTGGTTTCAAGCTTTTTAAGCTTACCATATAGTAGTGAACTGTTGAAAGAATTTTTTCGCAAATTTATTTAATGAAAACGGAGAAAGGAAATTGTTTGCAAGCTTAGAATAGAATCAAGAAGCTGTATTTGCCCTGTAAACTATTGATACACTTACCATTTAAATCACAATACACAAGAATTTCCTCAATAATACTGTGAATTTTAGTGTGTGTACACAGCAATATGTACTGCATTTCTATCTTTAATCTGGCATAACTGAAGTTAATGAATATTTGTACAGTCTGTCAAGAATGAGTTTACACATAGGGAAAAAATTCAATTTTTCATCTTTCTAATTATAAAATACTACTTTTTGTTTATGTAAATAATTTTTTTTTTCTTAGTTATCGTTATTTGCATTATTTCCAACCGATATATACAAAAAAAAAAGTACAACTTCAATGCAAAAAAAGAACGAAAAGAACAACGAAAACAATTATTACAATTCTTGAAGTGTCAAGAAACTCTTTACACAAAAGTTTTTTTTTGCATTACTGCAACGATACGGTAAATTTACCGTAATTTTTGGTCTGTATTGTAAAGCTCTATAAATTTGATCATTAGTGTGTGATTAATTTTTGGCTAATACGCATAAATAAGTGAGATATTGTGTTTTAAAATGCCAGGCAAAAGATAATCCTTTGAGTTAGTTCAGATGATATACTATAATCACCAATTAGGTAAAAGTGCACAGGAACTGTCGGAAATGTTTTGTGTAGCACGAATGGCAGTCTATAACGTTATAAATCGTGCTGAAAATGAGAATAGATTAGAGCCAAAGTGTGGAGGTGGCCCAAAATCAAAAATATCTAAACGTATAGAGCGCCTTATGATAAGGAAGCTTGATAAAAACCCCTGGATTTCGACCAGAACATTTGCTAGAGAACTCAAGGAAGAGTGTGATGCTGCTGTTTCCCATGAAATAGTACGACAGGCCATCTTACGAAATAAGTTCTCATCAAGAGCTGCACAAAAGAAACCACTGTTTTCTGCACTAAACATCGAAAAGCGTTTTTCTTTCGCTATGATGCACCTTTTTCAACCCGTTGACTTCTGGGACGACATCATATTCTGCGATGAGACGAAAATGATGTTGTACTATAATGATGGACCGGCTAGAGTGTGGCGCAAGCCTTTAACATCGTTGGAAAATCGAAATATCATTCCGGCTGTAAAATTTGGTAAGTTGTTCGTTATGATTTGGGGTGCTTCTCAAGCAGAGGAGTAGGAGACTTGGCATTCATCGAGTCAACCATGGATGCCCAACCATATTTGCATATCCTTAAAACATATTTGGCAAGCAGTGCGCAGAAATTCGGGTTTATGCATAACAGCAAACCAAATTTTAAGCTTTACCAGGACAACGATCCCAAACATAAGGCGAACATGGTGCGAATGTGGCCCTTATACAACTACGGAAAAGTGATGGATACGCCAGCCAAGAGTCCGGACTTAAATCCCATCGAGAATTTATGGGCTTACTTAAAACAACAAGTCGCTAAAAGGCAACCCAAAAACCGAACTGCCTTGAAAATTGCGATTCTCGAAGAATGGCAAAAAATACCAACCACGTATGACCTGCAAAAGTTGGTTCATTCAATGAAAAATTGGTTGCGATGTGTGGTGGATGCCAAAGGTGGCCATACCAAATGTTAAATATACCAAATAATTTTAAATATCCTGTAAATATGTAAATATTAAATACAATAATAATTTGTGTAAAGAATTTCTTGACACTTCAAGAATTGCAATAATTGTTTTCGTTGGTCTTTTCGTTCTTGTTTTGCATTAAAGTTGTACTTTTTTTTGTATATATCGGTTGGAAATAATGTAAATAACTATAATTAAGAAAAAAACATTCATTTACATAAATAAGAAGTAGTATTTTATAATTAGAAAGATGAAAAATTGAATTTTTTTCCTATGTGTAAACTCATTCTTGACAGACTGTATATATTTTTCACCAAACAACCAATTCGAATTCAATAGTATCAAATTCAATATATAGTATGCATGCATGAGTAGCTTTGTAAAAATTTAAGTTTTTCTGCAATTTCTGCAACTACTGAACATACTTTTTTTGTAAATGGGAATAGTTTTATTTTTTGCATATGTAAGTACACACATAAGTGTGAACGCATACAGGAAAATCAATCTACTGCAATTTCAAGCAGCATACTGCAATCTTAAATTTCCATTTGCTACACACCGAAAACACAAAACGACAGCACTGGATAGAAGGTGCTGTTCTTCGTTTTCTTATGCCTAATACTATACTCTTCACGAAACGAATTCAACTGTCAAATCCCATACAAAAAGAGTTTTTCAATTCGTCAGTGAACAATTCGCTGGCGGAAAAGTACTATACTCTAATGAACGAGATCGAAGGCGCAAACCGCAAATTGAAAATGCTAATAGGTGTCGGTAAGTAATATTTCGCAGCTTTTCAATGGATCGGTTATATTAACCTTTTTTTGAAAATTAAATATCTGGACTACGTGTTATTATTTCTATCTTTCTAGCGACTCTTGTACGGAGAGTGCAACTTTTGTAAAAATACTTTTATTATACTTTCACAAAAGTACTTGTGCACACTAATAAGCATTGTAAAAGTTAAACAAAATGAACTTTATTAGAGTCGTTATAAAAATTGAAACAATTTTTTTTTAAGGCTAAAAGAGCTCTCATAAATTACCCATTTAATACTAGTAGCACACTAATTACCTACAAGGCTGATATTACTAGAACTGTCCTCTCCGTTTTCCTCTAATAAGACTCTTGTAGCATCTTATAAGAGAAAATATTTCATTTGGTTTCTTATTCCCAAATAAATCTATTACCAATATATTCCTGTTATACTACATAATCGCAATAACGATCAATAGATTTTTATCATACACTTTCAAATTGTTCCCTCACTCTTGAGCTTAGAAACCAACGCTTCAATTGTCATACAAAAACCTGAGACTTTCGATGAAATTCCAAATTCAATGCCGTTTCAAGATAATCTGTCCTTCCAGTCACGCTAAAATCTACTTTGACTTTTTAATAAATTTGTTTACTCATTTCACTAATTTTCCTCGCTAAAAAGAGCTTTAATATCTTTCTTTTATTATTGTTGAACTGATTAAAGCAAGTTCGCATAATTTACGTTTGAGCTACTTTCGAGCAGACATATTCGACAATCATCATCATCCGGCCTCAAACTTGACTAGTGCTCGCATTTGACTTACAAAATAGTGCCATCTATTATCAATATTGGCATGCTATTTCGCTGCTGCTGAAAAGGTACTTTTCGCGACAATTCGTTTCGCTCGAGTATAGTACTAGGCATTATGCCTAGTACTATACTCGAGCGAAACGAATTCAACGATCAAATCCCATACAAAAATAGCTTTTCAATTCGTCAGTGAACAATTCGCTGGCGGAAAAGTACTATACTCTAATGAACGAGATCGAAGGCGCAAATCGCAAATTGAAAATGCTAATAGGTGTCGGTAAGTAATATTTCACTTTTCAATGGGTCGGATCCCTTTTAATTCAAATAAGTGATATTCGTCGGTTAAAGTGATTGCCAGTTGAAATTGAAAATGTGTAACGTTTTATGGTGTGTTCGAGTAAATTTGCTGCATTCTTTTTGTGATGAGGAGACACTTTTGCACCGACTATAGTAGGTGTATACGTACATATCTTGAAATACAGGTATGTATCGATCCGTCGACACAAAATATGTGGGAGGTAAAGAAAGTGTACCTCTAGTCTATGCGACAGGTAAAATTTTAAATATTGACTATTGCATGCGGATCAAAATTTCCTTAATTGTTTTTGAGGGTGTTACATTTATTGCTGAGGGCAAAAGGTTCTGTTTGACACTGTATAAGCATAGAAAACTAGGCTGGTTTCCTGGAAGTCTTGAACCGTATATGTATACTGAGTTGACACGCTGGTTAAGTAGCACATTACGCTATGAAGATTTATGAAGGGAAAAACCATCATATATAATTAATTTTGATTCATTGGTATGCTGAATTGTATGTAGATAGTCAGGACAATTAATTAGATGACAAAATACGGAAATAATTCAAGTGTGGCTAAATGCGCGTTTCGGTGCCGACATAGATCTCTTGTTTCTGTTGTTTGGGACTATATGTATACGAAAATGCATGCGCTTCTCATAGTGTACAATAATTGATCGTGTTCAGATATTTGTTGTAGTTAGGGACTAAAAAATACAACTGAAATCCCAACCAACATACTCTCCAGAATTCAGCTGTTGGGATGTCTTATAAGACTCTACTAAGCCACTTGAGACTCTACTAATCCACTTGAGACTCTCGAGACCAAAGCATTTGTAAGAACATTTCAGCTGACTTTGATAACACTCCCAGTGTGAGACTGTAAAGCTTTTAGAGGAGCTATGTAATAATAATAATAATAATAATAATAATAATAATAATGGCTTTATTCAGTATTAGGAAATTTTGTGTTTATACCAATATAATGTCTAGAGCTTGAACAGCATGTCCTTACATCTATGTTACTATATCTATAAGGAATCAAAAGTATTCTAAAATGGAATGTCTAGTGCATGTTTTTGAGGTTAAGGAAAAAAGCTAACAAAACTTTGTGGGTAGTTTTTTTTTATATATATATATTAAAAGTTTACGTACTAACTTAAACTAACTTATACCTAGCTTATGCAAAAGATTATTATCTGTGTTTTTTTTTTGTTTTTAAACATAAGCATTTGTTAGGGATGAGATGAGTTGGTTGGTGGAGACGCTACATTTTGAAATAAAATTTAATTTTCTGTTATCGACTAACAGTGAAACGGGCTTAATGCCGGCCAGCATGTGGAGGAGTCGAATTGAAAAATAAAAAGGTTTGCTAAGGATTATTTTAAGGCATTTGTTTTGAACTATTTGCAGTTTCTTTTTATGGCACGAAGCACAACTACTCCAGATGGGGGCTGCATAAAAAATTATTGGGTGCATTATTGATTTGAAAAATAGGATTTTGTTATCAATCGAAAATTTCGAATTTCGGCAAATGAAGGGGTAATTGGCTCTAATACTTTTGTTTACTTTGGCCCTTACTGCATCGGTGTGCTCTTTGAAGTTTAGTTTTGCATCCAGGTGAACGCCCAGGTATTTAACCACATGCGTCCAAGACACATTTGCTCCTAAAATGTTCATATGGGGATTGGGAAAATGTTTTGTGGCTCGTTTTTTACTGTCCTGTGTTTTGGCCGGATTTATCAAAATTTTCCATTTATTGCAGTACTCACTGATAAGAGCAAGCTGCTGCTGGAGTATGTCGACAATTTCATCAGGGTTGCTTGAGCTGCAATAAATGGCCGTGTCGTCCGCATACATAGCGATTTCACAATTAGAACAGCGTTGTATATCAGCAGTGTATATATTAAAAAGTGTCGGGCTTAGTACTGACCCCTGGGAGACGCCGGCAGGCACGCTATATTTGTTGGACGTAGCACGAGTTTTTACAACGAAAGTTCTAGATTCGAGGAAGGAACCAACTATTTTAGTGACGTAAACAGGAAAGGAGTATTTCATAAGTTTGAATATAAGCCCTTGGTGCCATACTGAATCGAAGGCCTTTTGAATGTCTAATAGAACTAAGCCAGTTGAGTGCTTAGACAAAAATCCCCTACGGATATGATTGACTACTCTAAAAAGCTGGTGATTAGTGGCCTGAAGCCGAATTGCCAGTCAGGCAATACCTTGTGTGCGTTTACTGTTTTTAATAGCCTCGTAAGGATTATTTTTTCGAATAGTTTGCTTAGGGACGACAGCAAGCTAATAGGGCGATAGTTTTGAGAATGGTTGGGACTCTTGTCCGGTTTCAAAATAGGAATTACAATTGCGTTTTTCCAATTGTCTGGAAAATATCCTAGTTTCAAGCAGGAGTTGAAGATGAAACATTGTGCTATGATTGCGCAGTTAGGGAAGTTTTTCAACAATATGTTGGGCATTTTATCTTCACCGGGCGATGACTTAGGCTTTAAAGACTTGAGTTGCTGCTTAATTTCAGCGGGAGTGCAAAAATCACAAGGTTTAAAGTCAAAAGAGGACTCGGGTAAACTACTGACAGTGTTTTGGACAATGGTCTCGGTTTCGGAGTCGCCTAAGTTCTGAGTGATGAAGTGCGCTTTGTGAAAACTTTTGGCCAGGATATCAACCTTTTCGCTTTCCACGAATGCCAACGAACCCACTGCATCGTAGAGAGGAGGAATGTGACGAGATTTGTACTTGAGGGCTGTACGCAGCTTCCATAGCTTCTTAGATCTTTTCTCTTGTGAGCCAAGGATGCTGTTCCAGCGTTCGTTTTTCAGGTTTTTCAACGCTATGCGTATCAGCAAATTTAGTTCACTTACATGGCTTTTAATGTTCGGGTCACGGGTACGTTGCCATTGACGACGTATCGTGTTTCGATGGGTAATGAGCGCCTTTATTTGGGTCGTAGTAACCGAACATAGGGGCTGGGGCGTGCATTGTGGTGTACATGCGTCTCGGGCTTGTTGAATTTTAGTGAGAAGGTCAGAGATTAGCAGATCAATTTGATCTAAAAAGGTGATTTGAGAGAGATCCAAGATTGAAAGATTTATATCTTTTTGGAGCCTACGACGAAAATATCTCCAGGATGTTTTGGAGTGGAGGAAAAAGGTGTTAGGCTTAAGTGTTACGCTGAAGTTTATGGTAAACTGAACAGGCAAATGGTTGGACGACAGATCATTCACGACTGAAAGCTGCGAGATAGAAATTAGACCATTGCTAAGTACAAGATCAATTGTAGATGGGTTACCTCTAGGAGGATAACATGTGGGAGCATCGGGGTAATGAATAACTAAGCCTCTTTGTGTTCAGAGATCGTACAATTTCCGCCCCACTTTGTTGGAGCTTAAGCAATTTCAGTGTGGATGTCTTGCGTTGAAATCACCGCAGAGAATGTACTTCGTAGTAAAGGAAGTGAGCAGCGCCATATCCTCATAAAATAAGCGGGTTTTTTGTACGTCAACTTTCGTGCCATTGAAATATGCTGCAATAATTGTGATGTCAGGAACTATCAGCTTAACTTCTATGGTTTCAATGACATGTGTATTAAGACTACTAATTTTATTGAAAGTGATACCTTTTTTGATTAAAATTGCAACTCCTCCACCTGTTGCATCTTTCCCGTCATTTCTGACAACATTGTAGTTACTATGTGCAAACTTGTCTCCTTCTTTGAGCCAGGATTTACACAAGAACATAATATCAACATCCTGGTCGATAATAAAGTTAAACGTTTCAGTTATTTTGTTTCTTACGCTTTGTGCGTTCCACGTAACACAATTAATATGATGCTTAAACATAAACAAATTTAAGAGCCACTTTCACCACTACCATAAACTGGTCTTCCCGAGAATTGCAGGAAGAGAGTTTGGTGATGAGCTCTCTTGACATGGAAAGCATCTCTGTAGATGTAAAGAGGCTTCGAGAGGTATGCGATGATGAAAGGCCAGCGGGGATGTTCGTATCGCCACGAGTGGCGAACGCTTCAGTGCTAAATCATGATACAAGAAACACTAGAGATAGCGACACTAGAGTGACCATTTTATTCTCTCTCTGCGCATGACGTCGCCGGGAGAGTTCGTCGCGCGGCATGTTCACATGCATTAGTGTAAAATGTATGGGCGCTGGCGTAATTCATTTAAACAATCCGTAATTAAAACATGTTTGCATACATTCTTGTACATAAAATCGTCACTTAAGGAATCATAATATGTACAGTTAAATTATGTGCTTAATAGTACATGTAAAATTTATGCACAATTTATGCAAAATATGATTAAAGTATATTTCAAAAGATGTAGATTTGGAACAAAACGCATTGTTTGTACATTTGAGAAAGTCAATGTTCACTCTTCGAAATGTGGCTAAACAACCATATTATTGTAAATAACACAATTTAATTATGCTTTTGATAATTTCAACTTCAAAAAATAGATTTTACTCATTTTAATTAATTTTATTTTCAATACAAAAACTCCATTGCTAGTTTAAGACTCCTCTAGGGTGAAATCAGGGAAATACCTTACTAAGTATATATGAAATATTTGAACTGAGAAATGAAGGACGTCCAATATGACAGATTGAATAGCCCAAACTATGATTGGAGTACTTTACGTGGCTCACATAGCTCAAAAAATGTTGGTCGGTCTATAAATAGCAATTCATTTTTATATCTCTGGGGTTTTTTTTAAGTGCCTAAATTTTAAGTTTGAAAACTGGAATACTTCTAACTCCTTATGGATTGTGGGATTTTCATCTCCTGAATCAAAAACAATTGTATGAATTTACAACATTTGTTAAATTAGCAGACCTTTATTTTGTGGTTCTACATAGAAAGGCATAATATTTTGGTCGCTGGCAGGTTTCGAACAAGCCTTGAATCACATAATTTTCGGATAGAGTCAATTTTCAACTCATTAAATGAGAAAACAGATACCTTCAGAATGCAGCTGAGTTCAGACCTCCACATAATTTTTATCGCCGTAATAAGAAACCCTGATTGTAAATGGGCTTTCTAGCATCATCTTGAAGAGCTGTTATTGAAGAATTTGGAAAAGCTGTTAGCACATAATCTTTCAGCTCATAGACTTAATTTGCGCTAGCTAATTTGTTTCCATTTTACAATAGAATTATCTTTTCAAATTTTGAGATGATGAGAATTGCATTTGCCTTCTTTGAATTTTTAGACTGCGCTTTACACTCAGGATCAGTGCTGTCGTTTTACTGCAATTGCAGCATATCTGCTGTAATTTGATGCAGTTCACTGCAACATTGCATTTGCGTTTCATCTATTACATTTTACGAAATTTGATATTTGTTTAATCTAGCTAGCATATTTAGTAAGTTAGTTTCGCTCTGCTTAGTTATATATGCAACCGCTAGCCATTTTGAACTAAGAATGAATAGAAATTTCCCCAATTCTAAATCCTGGAGATATAACTGTATATTGTAATTTATTTTCTTTAATATGGAAAAACTGATATTAACAATAATATGTATTTTTCACCAAACGACTAAACTCGAATCTGATATCTTTAAAAAAAAATTATACATATTTTATTGAATATGGTTTATTAATGGTATTTCAAATAGCAATAGTTGTATTTTAAATGCATGTAAGAAGACTTATATGTGTACACATATGTATATACCTATAGAAGAATCAATCTACTGCAATTTAGAACAATCTGCTTGAACTTCGGAGTTTTATTTACTGCACAAAGAAACACTAAAACGACAGCACTGCTCAGGATCATCATTGACTAACCTTTCCTTCAAATATATCCAGAGAAGACTATCAAGCATTTCGTATTTCAAATCCTGAACTTAATGTTCTTTCGGGAAATATTTTAAAAACAATCATGCAATAGACAATTCCGATACCTTTTCGCTCCTTTTACACATCACAAAAATTTGATCTGTTGGATACATATAAAATAGTTTTTTCTTCTGCCACAGTATTCTTCTTTTGACTTCCAGTACAGCAATAACACACAAATTACATTGCATATTTTCATTTTTCACATATATACTCCTGTAAATAAAATCTACTATGACCTAAATAAGCTCATTGACAGTTTATAATATTAAAACAATGCTACAAAAGAAAACCATAAACCATTTTTCATGCATTTATTTGTATTCCAATACAATTTAATGCATTCATTCATGAACCGAACTCTCCCAGTGACGTCACGCACAAGCAGCGAGCCGAGAGAGACATGCGCGTGTCGTAATCTTATAGTTCTTTGATTCATGGTGCTAAATAAGCTAGCCCAAGGAACCGATGTAGTGTTCGGATGAGCGGCGGCTGGTCGCTCGTTGCTGTGAGTTAGTTGTGGGGCAGGCTGACGTTTATAACGTAGTTGTGGGAATTCATCTCTAGACAGCATATTTGGAGCCGGTTTTGAGTTGGCGCTTGGTATAGAACGTGTGCGGCGTATCGTTCACTCTTTGATTTGGATGTATTCTGCGCGTTTGGGGCAGCCAGAATCATTTGCTAAGTGCGGAGCTTTACAAAGAGCACAGCTGAGGAGACTCGGATCGCTTACAGGTCAGTTGTTCTTGTTGTGATTCCCACCGCAGATTAAACATCTAGCGGGGAGAAAACAATACGAGGTGCCATGTCCATATTGCTGGCAATTGCGACATTAGGTGCGTTTTTTTGCTCCGAACAACGATCTAGTATAAAACAGCAGTGCATTCGCTAAACCTGACATAGGTTGCTATATTCGCTGTGGTCCCACAAAACAGCTGAAAAAAGGGAGAAAATAACGAGTATACACTACCACAATCGATAGAAAATAGAAAAAAAAACTAACAGAAAATTAATTCTTTTAACTTTCTACACATTATGAGGGCCTTTTCTAATTTCTTAACTACCAAAACATTCAACATAACCATGAAAACCGAAAGCCACCTCACAGAAAAAAATACAACTTCTCATGAGGTTTTCTTTTTTCTATCAGCACATGCTACACTTCAACACGTGAACTACAAATGACGCATAGAATTTCTGTACTAGTGAATTCACTGGTGTAGGAGTGTTGTTGTTTTCAATGCGTCCACTCTACTCTCCGCTGGATAGAGGAGCAAAAAAACTTGCCTATTGTGTCGGTTGGTTATGTTTACGCCGTTGGTGGCTCCATCGGACTTTAATGTGCTCGACTGACTGTATTTTCTGTAACTCCGAAAGTTTAACTGTTCCGCGCCTAAAATATAAAAGATAGGTAGTCTCGTCTTTGTAACGACGCTTGTCAACAGGCGGGGTGATTTTTTAATGTCTTCGCACGGAATCTTGTGTTCTTCAATTAAGCATTTCTTAAATGCCAAACAATCCATATCGTGGAGCCCATGCAGCAAGAATTTTCCCGAGCGTTGATCTGCACGAGCAAACGTGTAAAAGTGAACTTTCTTGTTTGCTAGATGTGAACGCAGTTGTGTGTGAGCGTCTGGTGTCGATATATATATATTATAGTTTCCAATTTTAATTTCAAGTCTATAACAAAACAACATGTAGTTTCAAATTCTATATTCAATTCTCTATCGAAACAACGTGACAACCCATATCAAAAATAACAATTGACAACTCCACAATATTTTTCATAAAACATTTTTTCTTAACCTACTTTGTTTTTAAATTAAAATATGTTGTGTTTCATGTCAAGTAGTGTGGTGAGTTGTGGAATGTAAGTGAGATACGTGTAGGTGTTTGTGTATCCACAATACTCCCCTGCCAGCGTTTTACGCGTTATCGCGAGGCGTAGGAGAGTGGCACCTTTGTGGTTCGCCCAGCTAGAGAGACGTACGGAGCGAATGTAACTTTCCTCGCTGGTCTCTTTTCGGGAGCTGAAGGCAGTAATGGTGCAGTCGAGGTTGCCGATGCTTGTTGGTTTCTGGAAGAATTGTCGACAGGTTCCGTAGAGGATGACGTGTAACAAGGCTTAAGCCTGTTAATGGAAACGTTGACGGATTTGTTTCTGATTTCCAGAGTGTAATAATTTGTATGTCTGGCTAGGACTTTGAAAGGACCGTCGTACGGTGGAATGAGTGGTGGACGAACAGAATCGACTCTGACGAAGACGTGTGAGCAAGAGTCGAGTTGTTTGAAGATGAATATCTTCGGTGTTGTGTGGTGTTGAGCATCAACCGGTCGAAGTTTTGCCATTGTAGCCGTTAGTTCGGAGGCAAAGTCTGTTTGGCTAATCTTCCTAGGATTTTCTTGAAGAAAATCACTAGGAAGACGCAGGTTTTCTCCGTACAGGAGTTGTGCCGGTGATGCTGTGAATTCTTCTCGAATTAGAGATCGTAATCCAAGAAGAATTATAGGTAGTGTTCTAGTCCAAGAAACATCGTTGTGAGCCATGATAGCCGATTTTAGAGTACGATGCCATCTTTCTAAGAAACCGTTGGCCTGAGGGTGGTACGCTGTGGTACGATTGCGTTCGAAGCCCAAGAGTCGACCAAGCTCAGCATGGAGCGCTGACTCGAATTGTCTGCCCTGGTCGGTGACAATGTATTGGGGAACTCCAAATCTAGCAATCCAGGTGCTTAGTAAAGCAGTAGCACAGTCATTGGCAGTAATGCTGGCTAAAGGAATTGCTTCAGGCCAACGTGTGAAACGGTCGATTTTGGTGAGACAGTAAGTGTATCCCTGCGAGTGTGTTAGGGGACCAACTATGTCAATGTGAATGACCTTAAAACGTTCGGAGACCGTAGGAAAGGTCGATACAGGTTTGCTCACATGTCTGGTTATCTTGCATTTTTGACAAGATAGACATTCTCGGGCCCAAGTGGCAATGTCCTTGTTCATCGAAGGCCAGAAGAATTTAGTTGCAATGTGCTTTCTTGTAGCACGAATACCAGGGTGAGCAATATTATGTTCTGAGTTGAACACCTGTTTCCTGAACGTGTGAGGAATATAAGGTCGAATGGTTGGGCCAGACACTTCACAAAAAATGTCGACGTTGGTGCCAAAGATTGGTTGTTTCTTTAAAACGAATTTAGAGTCCTTGAGAATCTTCTGAAACTCTGCGTCCGATGCTTGGGACGAGGCAATTGCGGCAAAGTCAAGAGTACTGGGAAGAATGATTTCTTCTAGACGAGAGATTGCGTCAGCAACAACGTTGTTGCAACCAGAGACATGCCGAATGTCAGAAGTGAACTCACTTATATAACTTAGATGTCTAAGTTGACGTGGTGTGGCCTTTTCTGGCTTTTGTTTAAAAGCAAAAGTCAGTGGTTTGTGGTCGGTGTATAGAGTGAACCTTTGGGCTTCCAAAAAGTATCGGAAATAACGAATGCCCTGATAAGCCGCTAAGAGTTCGCGGTCATATGCACTATACTTTCTTTGTGCGTCGCTTAATTTGGCCGAGTAAAAACCAAGGAGTTGCCAAGAGCCTTGACATTTTTGCTGCAGAGCAGCCCCGATGGCGGAATCGGAAGCGTCTACGAATAGACCAAGCTCGGCGTTTGAGTCCGGAAAGGACAATAGAGTGGCTTCTGTTAAACCAGTCTTGACTTGGTCGAAAGCTTTGCTAGCTTCCATTGACCAGTTGATTGTCTTAGCACCATCTTTTTTAGAGCCACAAAGATAGGCGTTGAGTGGTTGCTGCATCTCAGCTGTGTGAGGAAGAAAGCGACGATAAAAGTTGACCATCCCCAAAAATCTTCTTAGGTCTTTAACCGTCTTGGGGAGTTTAGCTGTTGATATTGCCTCAACCCGATCTGGGGAGGGCTTAATACCTTTCGGTGAAACCTCATGACCTAAGAATTTGATTGAAGGTCGAAGGAAATGGCATTTCTCCATGTTGATTATAAGACCATGGTCCGCTAATCTTTTGAAAATTTGTTCTAAGTGAACAAGATGCTCTTCTTCGGAAGTCGAAGCTACCAAAATGTCGTCGAGGTAAATAAAACAGAATTTTAATCCGTGTAGGACTTCATGTATGAAGCGTTGGAACGATTGTGCCGCATTGCAAAGTCCGAAAGTCATTCGGGTGAACTCAAAGAGCCTGAAAGGTGTGCAGATGGCGGTCTTTGGAATATCGTTCGGCTCGACTGGAATTTGATGGTAGACCTTAGTCAGGTCTATGGTGGAAAATATATTTTTGCCATGTAATTCATGACAGAAGTCTTGAATAATGGGGATCGGATATCTATCCGGGACGGTTATGGCGTTTAGGCGTCTGTAATCGCCGCAAGGACGCCATTCCCCATTAGACTTGCGTACCATGTGTAGCGGAGAAGACCAGCTGCTATTTGAGGGGCGGCAAATTCCCTGTTGTAGCAGGAAATCGAATTCCTTTTTGGCCGCCGCGAGCTTATCTGGTGCAAGTCGACGTGGTCTCGATACTATCGGAGGGCCTGTGGTCAAAATGTGGTGTGTCACCTTGTGTTTACAGGGTTGTGAGAACCCTGAATTGACCGTGATGGCATGATACTTGGTGAGAAGGGCATGCATCCGTGGATCAGAGGTTTTCTCAATCAAAACACTAAGTTTTGGACACTTATATGATGTGAATGTGCCTTTCGATGAAAGCGAAGTAAGAGGATCCACAAGGATAGCATTTGCCAAGTCGACGACTAGCCCATAGTGGCAGAGGAAGCCTGCGCCTAAAATGGGTCTAGAGACATCGGCAATTATAAAATCCCATGAAAACTCACGACGGAGTCCCAGTTCTAGTTTGATTACCTTTCGTCCATAGGTATTGATGGTCGACTGGTTTGCCGCGGCAAGTCGCATACCAGAAGGTGGAAGTTTTCCGGTAGTAGGTGCTGGAAGCACCGAAATATCTGCGCCTGTGTCAATCAAGTAGTGTCGTTTAGACAAGTTGTCATGAATTATTAGACGACGGCTAGGTGACCAGTCGCGTTTTCTTACCGTCTGAAGAGAACAGCGACTTAGTTTTTTGGTTCTGATGAACCAGCCTTGAAGGCGCATGGAGAGACGCATTTAATAGCGTTTGGGCCATATTTGTTGTGGTACCAACAAACACCAGTCCCTCGTGACTGGCTTCGGCGACGCGGCTGCGAGCGAGATCTTCCTTGGGACCTCGAACGCGATTGTAGTTGTCGGTGGACGAGCCTTGTGAGGGCAGCAACTTGCTCTGACAAAGCGGCCACCTCTGACTGCTGGTGGGAAACGGCGACAGAATGAACTTGTGGCTGGACAAAAACTTCAGCAATTTTGTCTGCCGTTTCCGCCAACTTGTTCAGGCTGGCCTCCGGAGAGCAGGCTAAAATAGCCTGAGTCTGCTCTGGAAGCCGCTGCAGCCAGAGGGTCCTCAAAAGGTCGTCCCCAACCGCGGAACCTCCCAACTGCTTCATATCACGAAGCAGCTGGGAAGGTTGTCTATCGCCTAGTGAGAGGTTCCCCAAGAGGTGCTTAAGTTTTGCCGAATCGCTGGCTGAAAGCCGCGATATAAGCGCCCTCTTGAGGATTTCGTAAGGCGTGTCAGGGTCCGGGCTCGCGACCACGTCCCTGACCACCTTCAGCTGCTCAGGACCCAGCGAGGAAATCACATAGTGATACTTTGTTTGCGAACACTTAATGTGTGCGTTCGCAAACTGGCTCTCTAATTGAGAGAGCCACAAAATTGGCTCTGCTTGCCAAAACACGGGCGGTTTTATGGAGGTCGCACTAATTTGCGGTACCGCGGACGCGCCTGAGGGAACCGCATCCTCATTGTCCAACGACATTCTAACGGAGTTACGCGACGGGACGAATAGAAACGGAACGCGGCAAGGAAATAGGGTGGCTGAAATTAGTGTTTGAATATATATAGGTGTAATTATAATAATATGTTATGTGTAATTATAGTAATAGTAATAATTATTTAAACACAAATTGCAAATTTCAGTTATTCCATGCGAGACTAGCTTATCCTTTGTCACAGACGAAGTTTGTATGAAAAGTTTTAGATAAGAACTCTTTCTGAAGCACGAGTAGTTGATTGGATCGTATGCAAAATTAGCTAGATTTGCAGAAACTTTTTCTTGAACTTCAATGTTTGTTGTTTGTTTTTCCTTTTTACAATTCTCAATGTCAACGACACTCGTTTCTCAAAAATTAGTATCGCACTTTTAGATTGTTCGCAAATTCATTCAATCGTATTAAAACCCTAAGATCTTCATGAAATGTATAAACTGGCACGCTTTTAATTACTTGAAGTGTTTCGAAATACTTCTGCGAATCACTAAACAGGCTTGGCGCATGAAAAACTCAATTTTGTTTTATTTACTTTTTAGTTATGTTCCTGTGAGCTTCAAACTTCAATATTAATTTTACTGCGGATACCATAGTTCTTCTGGGACCGGGGATTGTTCAGATAATATTTTTTAGGTATTTTGCCAGTTGAATGGTTGATGGGCGTAATATTGTAATCTTCTTTTGCGTTTTTGTCAATGCAATAAGCTAACCGTAAGCTTAGCTGCTTGAAGTTTATTTAAAACACCGGCGTACAAGAGTGACATTTCTCTTATCGAACCTGAGGTTGGTTTAAACTCTCTAATAAAAGTTCATTAAAATAAACGGTACTCTGAGGTTGTCGTATCGAAGAAGTATCCACAATTATCGAAACTGTATATTTGGTTTTTAGAAAATTCAGTTTTCCACCGTAATTACTTCAACATAACAAAGATTGTGGCCACCATGAAATTCATTAAAGCACTGTTACGTGCAAGTCGTCCCAACTTCTGTTGTATTGCAGCAAAACCGGATAATATTATCACGATTCTGATAAATAAGCTCTTTACTTTGGGATTGAATTGTACTTACTAATTGTTGCCTCTGTGTCGTAGCTGGCTGTGGCTGATGTTGATGCTGTTGACTAAGATGATGACCACAACTATGATGAGTCCACCACCATCCAATGAATTGTAAGTGGCTGTGATGAAATCTTTATCAGATGTCGAGTGAACTTTTGTTAGATCAAGATGAAGATACAATGGCGCCACCGCGGGATAATAATGTGGCAATAGCGGTGACTCTACACTACTGTAGCTGCTGGTGCTGTAAGCGAACATCACGTCGGGGTCACCAATTATAGTTTCCAATTTTAATTTCAAGTCTATAACAAAACAACATGTAGTTTCAAATTCTATATTCAATTCTCTATCGAAACAACGTGACAACCCATATCAAAAATAACAATTGACAACTCCACAATATTTTTCATAAAACATTTTTTCTTAACCTACTTTGTTTTTAAATTAAAATGTGTTGTGTTTCATGTCAAGTAGTGTGGTGAGTTGTGGAATGTAAGTGAGATACGTGTAGGTGTTTGTGTATCCACAATATATATATATATATATATATATATATATATATATATATATATATATATATATATATATATATATATATATATATATATATATATATATATATATATATATATATATATATATATATATGATATACATATATATATATATATATATATATATATATATATATATATATTTATATATATATATATATATATATATATATATATATATATATATATATATATATATATATAGATATATATATATATATATATATATATATATATATATATATATATATATATAATAATAATAATAATATATCTCTCTTTATATATATATATATATATATATATATATATATATATATATATATATATATATATATATATAGATATATATATATATATATATATATATATATATATATATATATATATATATATATATATATATATATATATATATATATATATATATATATATATAAGAGAGAGAGAGAAATATAAAGTTTTGGCCAAAGTGATTTTAATACTAATGTTCTTCTTCGAACATTAGTAAAAAACCCTAGCGCATCAGAACAGCTAGAAATACTAATGTTCGAGGAACAGTAGAGGATTTGTGCAGATTTTGAGTGTATTGTTATATATTGTCTTATATATTGTTGTTATATTGTTGTTATTGTCTTATATATTATATATTGTATGTTTTGTCATATATAGTGTTATATATTGTATATTCGCGATGTGAATACTTAATGCAAGTATTTATTGGTACGAAAATAACAAAAGCACCACGTGCTAGCAGTCCTTTGCTAGCACCGAAGCCAAAAATAAGTCATATCTGCCTCACGTTGAAGTCAACCTGCTCTGCGAATTTCGTATTGATCCGATCACTGCATTGGAAGTTATAGGGATAAAAAGAAATTTAGGGCTACCATTCGCAAGAGCTTTCAAAATGTCTAGATCTGAGTATTTGGTATGTATTTTCACTACAAGACCACTACGAATTGAAAATTTTATGATGAAATCACTTACTAAAGCTATGTCAAAAAATACAAAAACAATCATAGCTGGCAACCCTATCATTGTTTTTCAAACTAGATTTCTACTGAATATTGTCTACAATAATTTAAATTTGCCATATGAATTTCGTTATGATACCATGACTGTACTGGAGGCTATAGGGCAAAGAGCTTTATTTAAATAAAATAACATTATGTAAACAACTTGGTGCAGTTGCACCAATTTTTGACGATTCTAAAAGCATATAGATATATAACTTAGATGCTTTGCTTTTATATAATATTTTAGTACTTTTATATAATCGAAGTCGTTTGTCATAAATTATGCTTAATATAGAAGGGGGATGATGCAGATGAATGAGCTTGGTTACAGACTCAACTTGGTTATAGATTCAAGTAACAAACAATAAAATTTCTAAAACTCGGAAAATTTAAATATCGGTTGCTTATTTTATTGTAAATGGTTTGCTTATGAATAGAAAATGGAAGCATCTATTGGTGCGATATTTACGAAATTGTCCAGTGCTGGCAATCATGTGCTAGCACCAGAGCTCCTTCACGTTGTGTTAAACCCAGCCTATGAATTTCGTTTCGATTGAATGGCTGCGCTGTAAGTTTTAAGAGTGAATTAAATTTTAGGGTTCCCATCGTCCAAAATTTTTAAATTTTTGAAACGTAAATATTTGTTGTTAATTGTCATTGCAGGATCATTCCCATTTGAAAGTGTTATAACAACATCGCTTGATAAAGAAATGTAAATAAATTACAAAATTCATCATATCTGGCAACCCTTTCACGATTTTTCAACGGAATTCCAGCAGAATCAGAAATGCAACAAGATCCGCTTATCACGTGAATTTCGTTTTGAGGTCGTTACTGCATCGGAAGTTGTAGGGAAAAAACCTTTATTTTCCTGAGCAAATTTACAATATTTAGGAGACAAAAATGGCCATAGCTAGCGTGTCTACACTAATTTTTCAACAAAATTTCTATGACATCTATCTTAGAGTAAGGTTCACCTGCTGCTTGAATTTGTGAAAATCTAGTGGCTAAATCGGAAGTTATAGGCCAAAAATCAGTTATTTTCTCAGCGATTTTTCCAAATGGCACCACTGTCACAGTGTTGCTCGTTTTTCAAAATCACTTCTATCAGACCTGTTCCTAGACAAATTCCAAAATGTTCTGTCAATTTCATATTGATCGCATTATCCGATCGTCAGTTCTCATGAACAGAAGTTTTGAGTGATGAAAATAGAGGTAATTTGATCACGGGTTGCCGTTTTTGTTTACCGCGGAATTTGGAAATATTTTATTTGACTTGGTGGATAAAGATCGCAAGTCTAATTTGTGATTTGCCGGTCCCAAGCCTGGAGAAGGGAGGAGGGTTTGAGGCAACGAGGTAACTCTATCCTCAGTAAAACTTGCATAGTTGCAGCCTGATGGCTGAATTACCACTAAGCGTCTCAGGTCATTAGGGGGAATTTGCCACGTTGTCAGACCTGCAACATAGTTGTGTGAACTATGGCACGAGGCAAGTCTCCTGAAACAACTATCACCGAGGCCCCCCATGGAAATGGTTGAGCGATGTGCCGACAACTCATCCTTGTAAAAACTACCTCTGTCAAGAAACCTGGAACAAAAGCCTCGGATTGGACGGACCAACAACGACGACCACGCAAACGCACAACGGATTATTCTCTCGGAACCTGGAATGTACGCTCCCTGAACAAACCAGGGGCTGAAAAGGCCCTCCTGCATCAGGTCGAACAATACAAACTGAGCATTACTGCAGTCCAGGAAACACATTGGTTAGGCTGCGAGATCAACGACAAGAAATCGCACACAATTTTTACAAGCGGCAAACGTTCGGGCCGCAAATAGTTTGGAGTAGTATTTATAGTGAGTAAGCAGCTTAAGTCGCGCGTTACCGATTTCAAACTCGTAAACGAAAGGCTGTGTGCGATTTGCATCAAGGCGCGATTTTTCAACCTCTGGCTCATCAATGTGCACGCTCCCACCGAAGTACAAGAAGACTCTGTAAAAGACGAGTTCTATGCCTGCCTTGAAACTCTCTTCGAATCACTTCCATCAAATGACGTAAAAATGCTAGTGGGAGATTTCAATGCAAAAGTCGGGAATGAAAGTTGGCATCGGGGGACCACTGGAGGACACAGCCTCCACGAAAAATGCAATGATAACGGCCATCGTCTAATTGACTTCGCTTGCAGCAGGAACCTTGTTCTAAGCTCAACTTGCTTTCCACACCGTCGTATTCACAAGCAGACCTGGAATTCTCCAGACGCACATACCGTCAACCAAATCGACCACGTCCTTATCAGCAAGAGATGGGCGTCAAGTGTGATGGATGTTCGGTTGTACCGCGGAGCTAACTGTGACTCCGATCATATCCTGGTGAAAACAACATACCGGTGCAGAATTTCCTCAGTGCACCAATCGAGATTCAGCCCTCCCAAAATTTTCGCGGTTGAGAATTTGCTGAACGATTATACGGCTCAGACATATACGACCATGCGTGAGAAAAGAATTTCACCAATGCTGCGCGACTCCAGCAACGTAGGTGTCCACGAGTTCTGGGAAGAGCTCAAAAACACAATCAAGAATGTGGCAGAAATCGTTGTAGGATACAAAGCCCGACGAGCGCGAAATGAATGTTTGACAAAGAGTGCAGAAACTCACTTGACGCGAAGTACGAGGCCTACAGTCAATGGGTCCAACGTGCAACCAGAGCCAAGAAGGAAAAATATGACGAGCTACGGCGAATATCCAATAGAATAATTAGGCGTAAGAAACGGAAATACTTTGACGAGCAGTTCTGAACATTAATGTAAACCTAGTTAGTAAGAACACCAGACAAGCGTACAGACTAGTAAACATGATCAAAAATGGCTACCAACCCAGGACTAGCCTCTGTAAGGACAAAGATGGAAGCATTATCAGCGACACCGAAACTATTAGCAAACGATGGTCGTCCTACTTCGAAGAGCTTCTGAATCCGCCATCAAACATCCTCGCAGCAGAAGCTGAGCTCCATGACGATACCGTTGGACAGCCCCCATCCACACAATCCCCGATATTAGAAGAATTTCATCTCGCCTTGCGTTCACTGAAAAGGAACAAAGCGCCGGGCGCTGACGAGATACCAGCTGAGCTACTCAAGTCTGGTGGGGCGGGTTTATTAAGTGCGCTACATCAACTACTGCTGCGAATCTGAGAGACTGAGGTGGTCCCAGACGATTGGTGCAGAAGCATCATCTGTCCCATACATAAAAAGGGAGATAAACTGCGGTGTGAGAATTACAGAGGCATCTCCTTAGTCTGTACGGCCTACAAAATCCTGTCAAAAATCCTGGAATATAGGATTAAACCGTTCGCGGAAGAAATCATTGGCAAATATCAAGGCGGTTTCAGATCTGGTCGCTCAACAATCGACCAGCTCTTCACGGTCAAGCTAATTTTGCAAAAGTGCTAGGAATACGACGTCGACGTATACCAAATCTTTGTCGACTTTAAACAAGCATATGACAGCATCAACCGAGGCGCTCTATATAGCATCATGCTGCAATTTGGTATACCGGCCAAATTAGTGAGACTTACAAAGATGACGATGACCAACTCCGTCTTGCAAGTCCGGATCCAGAACAGATTGACGGAAACTCTGAGTGGCCTGAAGCAGGGCGATGGAATAGCGCCCACGCTCTTCAACCTGGCACTTGAGTTCGCTATTCGAGCAATGAACTTGAGCACCAACGGCACGCTACTTTTTAAGTCGACACAATTGGCAGCGTACGCGGATGACATTAACATCATGGCTCGAAAACTGACCGATGCAGAAGAACTTCTGCTTAGACTTGACACCGCAGCAAAGGAAGTTGGACTACGAATCAACGAGGACAAAACGAAAGTTATGATGCAATCTAGGGCAAGAACGCCAGCGCACATGACCATCAACATAGGGGACCTTTGCATCAAATTCGTGGACAACTTTGTGTACCTGGGTAGCAATCTATCGAGTGACGCCAACGAAACTGACGAAATCAAGCGACGGATACAACTAGCACATAAGACTTTCTTCTCGGTCCTTCCTATCATGAAATCGAAATATGTGCACAGAAAAACTAAGCTCCGCGTTTATAAAACTATTATTAGACCTGTGCTGTGCTATGGCTGCGAAACATGGACCCTGACCCAAGCTTCCGAATACATGATTGATACTTTCGAACGGAAAGTACTACGGCGGATTTTCGGGGCTATCCGCGACCGAAATGGATGGCGCATCCGATACAACAATGAGTTGCACGAACTTTACGATGAGCTTGAAGTCTCTAAAATTGTCAAACTACAACGGTTACAGTGGGCTGGGCACGTGCAACGCATGAATGACGATCTCATGCCAAAACGTGTCATGAACGCAAGACGAGTCGACGGAGCGAGGCCAAGAGGAAGACCAAGAGCTCGGTGGGAGGGCTCAGTGTATGCGGACGCCAAACAACTTTTGGGGTTCCAAGATTGGAGAACGCGGTCACGTGACCAAGACAATTAGAGGAGTTCGATCCAGGCGGCCAAGGCCCGACATCGGGCTGTTGTGCCACGTTGATGATGATGGTGGACAAAAGTCAAAATTTAACAATAATTTGAATTAATTTTCAAAAATCAAAAATTTTTCAGGGAGGTCGATGATTTGAAGGATGTTTGTTCAGGAGCCTGCTGTAGCTACAAAGTTGCCCGCACAGTCTTGAAAGTCCATGTGTGTAAAGTTTTAGTTAATATCAATACGCTCTGAAAATTTCACGATGATTCATTGTTTTTCTTAGAAGTTATGACACATCGAAATTTGAAAAAAAATCCTTGCCAACTTTTAGGCACTCAGCGCCTACACAAGGCTCAATTTTCCACTTCTTTATCATAAGCAAACTTTAAACATAATAAGTTTTCATTCCTAGTACTTTTTTTTAACAAAAATTTACACTGCTTGGAAATATAGGAGCACCTGAAAATTCACTTAAATGCCCGCCGCCGCCAAAATGTTTAAGATATCTGAATTTCAGCAAGTCATGGACCTACCTGTTATATACATCTATGTTTTACAAAAAAATTCAGCTCAATCGGATCTGCCACTCCAGAGATTATCTTTCTTAACCATTTTGCTAATATATATATATATATATATATATATATATATATATATATATATATATATATATATATATATATATATATATATATATATATATATATATATATATATATATATATATATATATATATATATATATATATATATATATATATATATATATATATATATATATATATATATATATATGACAAATTTTCGGCGAAGCGATTTTAATACTAATGTTCTTTGAACATTAGTAAAAAGTGGTTTCAAGCTTTTTAAGCTTACCATATAGTAGTGAACTGTTGAAAGAATTTTTTCGCAAATTTATTTAATGAAAACGGAGAAAGGAAATTGTTTGCAAGCTTAGAATAGAATCAAGAAGCTGTATTTGCCCTGTAAACTATTGATACACTTACCATTTAAATCACAATACACAAGAATTTCCTCAATAATACTGTGAATTTTAGTGTGTGTACGCAGCAATATGTACTGCATTTCTATCTTTAATCTGACATAACTGAAGTTAATGAATATTTGTATATATTTTTCACCAAACAACCAATTCGAATTCAATAGTATCAAATTCAATATATAGTATGTATGCATGAGTAGCTTTGTAAAAATTTAAGTTTTTCTGCAATTTCTGCAACTACTGAACATACTTTTTTTGTAAATGGGAATAGTTTTATTATTTGCATATGTAAGTACACACATAAGTGTGAACGCATACAGAAAAATCAATCTACTGCAATTTCAAGCAGCATACTGCAATCTTAAATTTCCATTTGCTACACACCGAAAACACAAAACGACAGCACTGGATAGAAGGTGCTGTTCTTCGTTTTCTTATGCCTAATACTATACTCTTCGCGAAACGAATTCAACTGTCAAATCCCATACAAAAAGAGTTTTTCAATTCGTCAGTGAACAATTCGCTGGCGGAAAAGTACTATACTCTAATGAACGAGATCGAAGGCGCAAACCGCAAATTGAAAATGCTAATAGGTGTCGGTAAGTAATATTTCGCAGCTTTTCAATGGGTCGGTTATATTAACCTTTTTTTGAAACTTGAATATCTGGACTACGTGTTATTATTTCTATCTTTCTAGCGACTCTTGTACGGAGAGTGCAACTTTTATAAAAATACTTTTATTATACTTTCACAAAAGTACTTGTGCACACTAATAAGCATTGTAAAAGTTAAACAAAATGAACTTTATTAGAGTCGTTATAAAAATTGAAACAATTTTTTTTTAAGGCTAAAATAGCTCTCATAAATTACCCATTTAATACTAGTAGCACACTAATTACCTACAAGGCTGATATTACTAGAACTGTCCTCTCCGTTTTCCTCTAATAAGACTCTTGTAGCATCTTATAAGAGAAAATATTTCATTTGGTTTCTTATTCCCAAATAAATCTATTACCAATATATTCCTGTTATACTACATAATCGCAATAACGATCAATAGATTTTTATCATACACTTTCAAATTGTTCCCTCACTCTTGAGCTTAGAAACCAACGCTTCAATTGTCATACAAAAACCTGAGACTTTCGATGAAATTCCAAATTCAATGCCGTTTCAAGATAATCTGTCCTTCCAGTCACGCTAAAATCTACTTTGACTTTTTAATAAATTTGTTTACTCATTTCACTAATGTTCCTCGCTAAAAAGAGCTTTAATATCTTTCTTTTATTATTGTTGAACTGATTAAAGCAAGTTCGCATAATTTACGTTTGAGCTACTTTCGAGCAGACATATTGGACAATCACCATCATCCGGCCTCAAACTTGACTAGTGCTCGCATTTGACTTACAAAATAGTGCCATCTATTATCAATATTGGCATGCTATTTCGCTGCTGCTGAAAAGGTACTTTTCGCGACAATTCGTTTCGCTCGAGTATAGTACTAGGCATTATGCCTAGTACTATACTCGAGCGAAACGAATTCAACGATCAAATCCCATACAAAAATAGCTTTTCAATTCGTCAGTGAACAATTCGCTGGCGGAAAAGTACTATACTCTAATGAACGAGATCGAAGGCGCAAATCGCAAATTGAAAATGCTAATAGGTGTCGGTAAGTAATATTTCACTTTTCAATGGGTCGGATCCCTTTTAATTCAAATAAGTGATATTCGTCGGTTAAAGTGATTGCCAGTTGAAATTGAAAATGTGTAACGTTTTATGGTGTGTTCGAGTAAATTTGCTGCATTCTTTTTGTGATGAGGAGACACTTTTGCACCGACTATAGTAGGTGTATACGTACATATCTTGAAATACAGGTATGTATCGATCCGTCGACACAAAATATGTGGGAGGTAAAGAAAGTGTACCTCTAGTCTATGCGACAGGTAAAATTTTAAATATTGACTATTGCATGCGGATCAAAATTTCCTTAATTGTTTTTGAGGGTGTCACATTTATTGCTGAGGGCAAAAGGTTCTGTTTGACACTGTATAAGCATAGAAAACTAGGCTGGTTTCCTGGAAGTCTTGAACCGTATATGTATACTGAGTTGACACGCTGGTTAAGTAGCACATTACGCTATGAAGATTTATGAAGGGAAGAACCATCATATATAATTAATTTTGATTCATTGGTATGCTGAATTGTATGTAGATAGTCAGGACAATTAATTAGATGACAAAATACGGAAATAATTCAAGTGTGGCTAAATGCGCGTTTCGGTGCCGACATAGATCTCTTGTTTCTGTTGTTTGGGACTATATGTATACGAAAATGCATGCGCTTCTCATAGTGTACAATAATTGATCGTGTTCAGACATTTGTTGTAGTTAGGGACTAAAAAATACAACTGAAATCCCAACCAACATACTCTCCAGAATTCAGCTGTTGGGATGTCTTATAAGACTCTACTAAGCCACTTGAGACTCTACTAATCCACTTGAGACTCTCCAGACCAAAGCATTTGTAAGAACATTTCAGCTGACTTTGATAACACTCCCAGTGTGAGACTGTAAAGCTTTTAGAGGTGCTATGTAATAATAATAATAATAATAATAATAATAATAATAATAATAATAATAATGGCTTTATTCAGTATTAGGAAATTTTGTGTTTATACCAATATAATGTCTAGAGCTTGAACAGCATGTCCTTACATCTATGTTACTATATCTATAAGGAATCAAAAGTATTCTAAAATGGAATGTCTAGTGCATGTTTTTGAGGTTAAGGAAAAAAGCTAACAAAACTTTGTGGGTAGTTTTTTTTTATATATATATATTAAAAGTTTACGTACTAACTTAAACTAACTTATACCTAGCTTATGCAAAAGATTATTATCTGTGTTTTTTGTTTGTTTTTAAACATAAGCGTTTGTTAGGGATGAGATGAGTTGGTTGGTGGAGACGCTACATTTTGAAATAAAATTTAATTTTCTGTTATCGACTAACAGTGAAACGGGCTTAATGCCGGCCAGCATGTAGAGGAGTCGAATTGAAAAATAAAAAGGTTTGCTAAGGATTATTTTAAGGCATTTGTTTTGAACTATTTGCAGTTTCTTTTTATGGCACGAAGCACAACTACTCCAGATGGGGGCTGCATAAAAAATTATTGGGTGCATTATTGATTTGAAAAACAGGATTTTGTTATCAATCGAAAGTTTCGAATTTCGGCAAATGAAGGGGTAATTGGCTCTAATAATTTTGTTTACTTTGGCCCTTACTGCATCGGTGTGCTCTTTGAAGTTTAGTTTTGCATCCAGGTGAACGCCCAGGTATTTAACCACATGCGTCCAAGACACATTTGCTCCTAAAATGTTCAGTTCACTGCGAACATTGTAGCCGATCGGTCGTGTTCTTTATTAATATCCAGTGCGAAATTATAAAGTAAACAAGTTCCGAGCATTGCTTAAGTGCTGTTAAGTTGGTTATACTAAACAGTGAAGCGCAAAAATTATCAACCGCTGAGTTGTAAAAATAAAATCTTAATTCAAGTTTAGTGAGTGACTAATAAAATTCAGTGTTAGTTAGCTGGTTTGCTCAGTGCTATTCAAAGTTAAAAAAAAACTTGATACAAGTCCGTAATGGGCAGGAAAAGAAAAAAAATTAAAACCCCTGAAGCATCGGATATCGATGAGCCAATAACGGATAAAAGAGCAATGGAGAAGGTTGCAGTCCTAGAAAAAGAAAACCGCGCATTGCGGAGGGAAGTCAACGAGTTGCGTCGCCAGATGACGTCTTTCCTGGCGATAAACCAACACGGAAGCAGTTCTAACACCTCAAGGCCGCGATCGGAAGAAATAGTATCCCCAGCCATCTATGAGCCGTTAAGGGCGTCCAAAGCAGCAGAATTAGCTGCAGCACCATCAATCGAAATCGACCAAGACAGCCAGGAGTTCAACCTGGTAACGCGACGAAAGACGAAAACGAAGGAACAGGTAATAGTTTCTCCCCAAAAGGCGACATCATCTTCTTCCCTTCCCCCACCTACGAAAACCCTTAAGGTGCCGCCTATAACAGCTTATAAGATGGATATTCCCAAATTCATCACTGAGCTTAACGCTCAAGGGATCAGAGTAAATATTAAAAATATTTCGAGTGATAGATCGCTCATCCTGTGTGCCTCCCTAGAAGACCACAAAAAGGTCTTCGAACTAATCAAAACCACTGGTCGAAATGCAACGACCTACACGGCAGCTACCGAAAAACCCAAGACACTTGTCATCCGTGGCCTACACAGGGGCGTTCAACCAGCGGATGTACACTCTGAGCTAGTGGCGCAGTACCCTGATCTGAAGGTGAAGGCACTTCCTCACCCGCAAAGACCGGGTACTGAGTAAGTCGGTAGCGGCTGAAGACTTCAGACCCCAGTCCGGGCTCTTCATTGCGCAATTCGAGCCTTCTCAAGAGCTAGCTGCTGTATTTGAAATACGGTCCATCCTCTGGCAGAGAGTGTCTTGGGAGAAAATCCGCGACAAAGAAAGGCTGCAGTGTTTTAACTGCCAAAATTTTGGGCATGTTGCAGGCAACTGCACCATTGTCCACCGCTGCGTGAAGTGCCTGGAGAGGCACCCACGTGGCGACTGCAAAAAAATGGAAGACGCACAGCCTGCATGTGTCAACTGTGGTCTAGATGGCCACCCAGCCAACTACCGTGGATGCCCGGCATATAAACAAATGGCGGCTAGAATCGAGGCGAAGAATATTCGTCGCGAACAGGCCCGGAAGGAACGGCAGCAGTTTGTGACGCAGAGCGTCTCGAACTACAGGCGAAGTGGTATTTCATACGCACAGGCAGTAGGAAATACAGCTTCGTATGTTTCTGGTGCTCAACGAGCTCCAACCTCTTCGGGATCATCTCCAGCCAATGCCAATCTTGGGCTGATAAATAACTTTATCACTCAAGTATTGGCTGCGGGAACTGATGCTGAAGGCCTGGTTGCCACTCTTAAACTGCTGACTACCCTTCTTAAGTAAGTTGGTTGAGGTGGCTACATTCAATAGCGCTTCGCTCATCTCGATGGCGCAAAGAGCGTCCGCACAACACCTCCTGGATGAGTTGAAATCGGATCTTGTAATGATAACAGAGACCAGACTCTCGAAATTCCATAAAGTTAGCTTTAGAGGGTTCGCCACTGTCTTTGACAATCAAAATGGCGGATCAGCACTCCTGGTTAGGAGTAATCTGGACATGGAGACCGTTGCGATTCCCGATCTAAAATGCTGTGCTATTGCTGCAGCGGTGATCAAAACAACAGATCACAGGCGAATCCTTGTTGCATCTTTATACGTTCGATGTAGTTCGTCAAAGTCAAGTCTGTTGCATGATTTCGGAGTCATTAACTCAATCATATCACAATATAAATACTCGCTTATCGGTGGCGATTTGAACTCGAGACACCCACAATGGGGAGATTCCGTAACAAATGGAAACGGCAGGGTGTTGCTCGAATGGCTGCAACAAAGTAGTCCTCCCATTCCCTTGCAAGTAGTTGCTCCGAACTCACCAACCAGACCAAGTAGTAATTCAACCATAGACTTCTTTCTCCTGTCAGATGACCTGTTCAGCAGTATTGATCTACCACACTGCTGGACGCAAGCTGGTATGTCTGATCACTTTGCCGTGAAGCTCCGACTTCAGTTCCGCTCCTTCTTCAGCTTCATGGAAAGACCCCCAAAGACAATAAGATCTTTTAAAAACACCGATTGGGGCCAATTTCAGCGCGACATAGACGTTGCGGTAGGAAATCTTGACGTTTGTGTGACGGAAAATTTAACGAACCATCAGATCGATAATATAATAGAGTCAGTCAGTAACATCATAAATGAAACCGTTGTTCGGAATACACGCTTGACCACACTTAATAAATATCAAAACCACGCGCTGCCGCCGGAAATCGTTAAGCACATGAAAGTGAGACACATTTGGCGCTGTAAGTTGAAGCGAATTTTCCATAGACATGGGAGGGATCACCCGATGTACAGGTCACTACTTTCGAGTATCAGCTGTCTCAGCAAGATAATTGCTGAAATGGTTGGTATTTCTCGCAGTGAGCGTCTTGTGCAGCGGCTGGCCGACATTCGACCAGGCCCCGACATGTTTAAGGAAATCAATCTGCTTTCTGGCAATTACAAAAGCCAGGAGATGGCGGTAACGATTGACAATGTTATTGTGCGCAACTCTGATTGTCAAGCAGAGTTGTTCGCAACGACATTCCGATCCCAGCTGAGTACCGCTCCGCCTTCAGCCCCTAACAGCCAAATGGTAAAAGAGGAGGTCAACCGCTTTCTCAATAGACACCACGAGCCACCAGCCACATTTACATCCGAGAATCCTTCAGATGATCCGCAAAATGCAAATGACCAGCTCCACTTTATTAATAGTGGATACCTGGTGCAACTGCTGCGCGGTATAAAAAGCAAAAAGTCTTCTGGGCCTGATGGAATGTCTAATTTCATTATTAAACGTCTACCACTCTCTATGCTCAGAATTCTTTCTATTGTGTTTAACAGTGCCTTGAACAATGGTTACTTTCCGGACTCATGGAAAGTGGCCAAAATTGTTCCTATTCATAAGAAGGGCAAAAGCAATGAGGCTAGCAATTTCCGCCCAATCTCTCTGCTTCCTAATTTGGGGAAGGTTTTTGAGAGAATTTGGCTGGAAATAATAAAACATCACTGTCGGCTCACGCGGGTGATTCCTGACCACCAGTTTGGCTTTAGACACAGGCACGGGACGCAGCATGCCATCTCAGACTTGCAGGATCAAATAGTGTCTCACTTGAATGTGCAAAACACTCCGACGGTGGTGTGTGCTTTAGATATCGAAAAGGCTTTCGATTCCGTATGGCATGAAGGCCTTCTCTTTAAGTTGATCAAGTTTGGATTCCCGGGAGAGGTTATAAGACTCACTGCAAGCTTTCTTACCAACAGACAATTCTATGTCGGCGTGAATGGAGCAAATTCTACCAAAGGGCCTGTGACATCAGGAGTACCACAAGGCTCTGTCTCTGGACCTATTCTCTATACAATATTCACTGCTGATCTTCCTACTCCAGCAAGCCAACCTCAAGTCCAAGTCCTCCAATATGCTGACGACACGCTCTTATTCGCATCGAGCAAAGACCCGCTCAAAGCAGCGAAGAGCCTGGAGTACTATTTGGCAGAACTAAGTCTTTATTTTGACGAATAGGGCATCAAACCAAATAGCAGTAAGACATAACTCTGTGTATTTCGCAATCCTTCTAAATATCGGGGATCTCAAACAATCCGCAACAAGGCCAAAAAACTCGCTGTCTCGTTCGGAACCTCTAAGATTACTCCAATCTCATCTCTAAAGTATCTCGGTGTTGACTTCCACGAATTCCTGAAGTTTAATCCTTATGTGCGGCGTAAAATCAAAGCTGCTAAGTCCGCATTTCAACGCATCAGACCTCTTTTTGCCAAAAAGATGGGCATGACCACCAGAGCTAAGTCCATTTGCTACCAGACTCTGATCCGGCCTATCCTGACTTATGCGTCCCCATCCTGGATTACCTGTTCTAAAACTGCCATGACAGAAGCGGAGGTATTCGAAAGGAGAATCCTCCGCTACTGTACTGGTAGGTTCTACAACCCGGTGACTAAAAAGTGGCCGAAGAACCTTCTCCTGTATGAGGAGTCGGGACTGAAGCCACTTAGGGACCGGGTTGTAGAATTAACGACAAGATTCTACGGACTGACAGACGGACATGAGAACGGACTGATACGGTCACTTGGGCGTACAGGTGGCTCTAATGAGCCATTTATGCGCCCCGCGAAAATAGCGTGCCAGCGACAGCTCATGGATGCGCTTTTTAATTATGTAGGCCTCCCAACGAATAGAAGAGGCTAGATGTAAGACCTAGGATAAGGAATTAGGTCTAATTAGGCTAAGTTAGTTTTAGTTAGGTATAAGTTAGACTTAAGTCATAGCATAAGGTAGATTTTAAGTGGCTATTGCTAAGATAATCCCAGCCACTGTACACGGCTGGGTATGATAATTAGCGTGTAAGATTAAAAGAAAAACTCAAAAGATAAACATAAATAAAAATAAAACAACCAAGAGCCAGCAGGCCAAAATATTATAGCCGCTGGTAAGTAATTTTTTTTAAATGTAAATAGTTCTTAAATTAGATTAATAATGTACAAAAGAAAACTAAAAATAAAATCTTTTCTAATCTAAAAAAATCCTAAAATGTTCATATGGGGATTGGGAAAATGTTTTGATGCTCGTTTTTTACTTCCCTGTGTTTTGGCCGGATTTATCAAAATTTTCCATTTATTGCAGTATTCACTGATAAGAGCAAGCTGCTGCTGGAGTATATCGACAATTTCATCAGGGTTGCTTGAGCTGCAATAAATGGCCGTGTCGTCCGCATACATAGCGATTTCACAATTAGAACAGCGTTGTATATCAGCAGTGTATATATTAAAAAGTGTCGGGCTTAGTACTGACCCCTGGGGAACGCCTGCAGGCACGCTATATTTGTTGGACGTAGCACGAGTTTTTACAACGAAAGTTCTAGATTCGAGGAAGGAACCAACTATTTTAGTGACGTAAACAGGAAAGGAGTATTTCATAAGTTTGAATATAAGCCCTTGGTGCCATACTGAATCGAAGGCCTTTTGAATGTCTAATAGAACTAAGCCAGTTGAGTGCTTAGACAAAAATCCCCTACGGATATAATTGACTACTCTAAAAAGCTGGTGATTAGTGGAGAAGCCAGGCTTGAAGCCGAATTGCCAGTCAGGCAATACCTTGTGTGCGTTTACTGTTTTTAATAGCCTCGTAAGGATTATTTTTTCGAATAGTTTGCTTAGGGACGACAGCAAGCTAATAGGGCGATAGTTTTGAGAATGGTTGGGACTCTTGTCTGGTTTCAAAATAGGAATTACAATTGCGTTTTTCCAATTGTCTGGAAAATATCCTAGTTTCAAGCAGGAGTTGAAGATGAAACATTGTGCTATGATTGCTCAGTTAGAGAGGTTTTTCAACAATATGTTGGGCATTTTATCTTCACCGGGCGATGACTTAGGCTTTAAAGACTTGAGTTGATGCTTAATTTCAGCGGGAGTGCAAAAATCACAAGGTTTAAAGTCAAAAGAGGACTCGGGTAAACTACTGACAGTGTTTTGGACAATGGTCTCGGTTTCGGAGTCGCCTAAGTTCTGAGTGATGAAGTGCGCTTTGTGAAACCTTTGGCCAAGATATCAACCTTTTCGCTTTCCGTGAATGCCAACGAACCCACTGCATCGTAGAGAGGAGGAATGTGACGAGATTTGTACTTGAGGGCTGTACGCAGCTTCCATAGCTTCTTAGATCTTTTCTCTTGTGAGCCAAGGATGCTGTTCGAGCGTTCGTTTTTCAGGTTTTTCAACGCTATGCGTATCAGCAAATTTAGTTCACTTACATGGCTTTTAATGTTCGGGTCACGGGTACGTTGCCATTGACGACGTATCGTGTTTCGATGGGTAATGAGCGCCTTTATTTGGGTCGTAGTAACCGAACATAGGGGCTGGGGCGTGCATTGTGGTGTACATGCGTCTCGGGCTTGTTGAATTTTAGTGAGAAGGTCAGAGATTAGCAGATCAATTTGATCTAAAAAGGTGATTTGAGAGAGATCCAAGATTGAAAGATTTATATCTTTTTGGAGCCTACGACGAAAATATCTCCAGGATGTTTTGGAGTGGAGGAAAAAGGTGTTAGGCTTAAGTGTTACGCTGAAGTTTATGGTAAACTGAACAGGCAAATGGTTGGACGACAGATCATTCACGACTGAAAGCTGCGAGATAGAAATTAGACCATTGCTAAGTACAAGATCAATTGTAGATGGGTTACCTCTAGGAGGATAACATGTGGGAGCATCGGGGTAATGAATAACTAAGCCTCTTTGTGTTCAGAGATCGTACAATTTCCGCCCCACTTTGTTGGAGCTTAAGCAATTTCAGTGTGGATGTCTTGCGTTGAAATCACCGCAGAGAATGTACTTCGTAGTAAAGGAAGTGAGCAGCGCCATATCCTCATAAAATAAGCGGGTTTTTTGTACGTCAACTTTCGTGCCATTGAAATATGCTGCAATAATTGTGATGTCAGGAACTATCAGCTTAACTTCTATGGTTTCAATGACATGTGTATTAAGACTACTAATTTTATTGAAAGTGATACCTTTTTTGATTAAAATTGCAACTCCTCCACCTGTTGCATCTTTCCCGTCATTTCTGACAACATTGTAGTTACTATGTGCAAACTTGTCTCCTTCTTTGAGCCAGGATTTACACAAGAACATAATATCAACATCCTGGTCGATAATAAAGTTAAACGTTTCAGTTATTTTGTTTCTTACGCTTTACGCTAAACAAATTTTAGAGCCACTTTCACCACTACCATAAACTGGTCTTCCCGAGAATTGCAGGAAGAGAGTTTGGTGATGAGCTCTCTTGACATGGAAAGCATCTCTGTAGATGTAAAGAGGCTTCGAGAGGTATGCGATGATGAAAGGCCAGCGGGGATGTTCGTATCGCCACGAGTGGCGAACGCTCCAGTGCTGAATAAGCTAGCCCAAGGAACCGATGTAGTGTTCGGATGAGTGGCGGCTGGTCGCTCGTTGCTGTGAGTTAGTTGTGGGGCAGGCTGACGTTTATAACGTAGTTGTGGGAATTCATCTCTAGACAGCATATTCGGAGCCGGTTTTGAGTTGGCGCTTGGTATAGAACGTGTGCGGCGTATCGTTCGCTCTTTGATATGGATGTATTCTGCGCGTTTGGGGCAGCCAGAATCATTTGCTAAGTGCGGAGCTTTACAAAGAGCACAGCTGAGGAGACTCGGATCGCTTACAGGTCAGTTGTTCTTGTTGTGATTCCCACCGCAGATTAAACATCTAGCGGGGAGAAAACAATACGAGGTGCAATGTCCATATTGCTGACAATTGCGACATTTTGTCGGTTGGTTATGTTTACGCCGTTGGTGGCTCCATCAGACTTTAATGTGCTCGACTGACTGTATTTTCTGTAACTCCGAAAGTTTAACTGTTCCGCGCCTAAAATATAAAAGATAGGTAGTCTCGTCTTTGTAACGACGCTTGTCAACAGGCGGGGTGATTTTTTAATGTCTTCGCACGGAATCTTGTGTTCATCAATTAAGCATTTCTTTAATGCCATACAATCCATATCGTGGAGCCCATGCAGCAAGAATTTTACCGAGCGTTGATCTGCACGAGCAAACGTGTAAAAGTGAACTTTCTTGTTTGCTAGATGTGAACGCAGTCGTGTGTGAGAGTCTGGTGTTGAAACGATTAATTTTATGCCAGTGCTCATCAGCTGTAGTTTGAAATCTTTTATACCGAGCGTAGCTAGCATAGCAAGTGTGGACTCTCTGTCCATGTTGGTTAAAATAATAGGAGGCAGCTTAGGCTGCTTTACTTCGTTGTTGATTGGCTGTCAGTTAGAAGAACATCATTGTCAGCGGGAATATCAGCCAGAGGCTGATAATAATTAGACGATTGTGCCATAAGCGAGTTATTATCGCTTATGGGGAGCTTAAGCCGGTCCCTGAGTAGCAATTCTGTGGGAGATGACTCCCGTTGTCTTTTGACAGCACCTTGATTTGATGTGATTTTTAGTTCTTTTATCAAGATAGTAACGAAATAAACAACTCCACTGAATCACTTATGACTCCCGATGGGATTGAAACCACGAGTATTTCTTAGGTTAGTTAAGTCTAATATGAATGATCAGCTAAAATACAAGAAACGCAACTAAAAAGAAACAACATGAAATGGTCCGGTAATGGTTCCACGCATTACGCGAAATGCTTACCGAATATATCCATAAGCATTATTTTTCCCGTTGGATTGTTTCTGGTCGTTTTTGTGTTGTATCTGTGCAATCGTCCACCTCTTTCCCTTTCTGTCCGCTTTCTGGTGCTCCTCAGGGCTCCATTCTCGGTCCATTATTATTCCTAGTATTTATACATGATCTCCCTTCCTTTATCCGTTCTCCCTGCCTCTTGTTTGCTGATGACTTTGAAAAAACCATGCTGTTCCGGAGCAAGAAAGGGATGGAGGAGAGGAAGCAGCCTGTTAGAAACCACTCTTCCAAGAACTTTTCCAAAACAAGCAAGGAGGGAAATTGGACGGTAGTTGGAAACACAGCTTGGGTCTCCAGACTTGTGGATGGGGGAAATATAAGCAGATTTACAACTGGAGGGGAAGAAGCCGGAGGAGCGGCTGAGGTTAAATATAATTGACAAGGACACATAAGGCCGATGACAGTGATTTGGCCAACAAGTAAGGGATACCATCAGAACCACAACTGACATTGACATCAAGACATTCGAGTAAGGAATCAATTTCAAGAGGATTGGTGTAAATGGAAGAAAGAGAGGATGAGGCAACATGGGGAATTTTACAAATCAAGATATGATTATGTTGGGAAAAGAAGGAACAAGAATATCTTGCGAAGAGGTCGCAAATTTCACGTGGATTAGATGCCGTAGCATTATCGAGGAACATGGAATCGGGGAAACGATGGGAGCTTTTGAGGGAGCGGATATAAGACCTAAAGGGTTTTTGATGATAAGAGCAGATAGAGGACTCAATGTTGGAAAAGTAATCTCGGATAACTTGATTTACGGCAGTTTTGGCAGAATATCGTAGCCTCGAAAATTCGATGAATTCCTCATGACAACCTGTTCGTTTAAATCTAGCTCGAGTGACATCCTAAGCTTTCAGGGCCGACGCCACATCACGACGAAATTAAGGAGCGTCATTAGACTTGCGAGGACGTCTGGAAGGAGTGAAACGGGAGATAAGGTTGGATAGAAAGTTGTGATATTGTAAGACAAGGTCATTGACAGTGAGGCCGCGAGAGAAGGAGAACCAGTTAACCGAGTTCATTTCAGTCTTCATACTAGCGAAGTCAGCTTTATTTGACGAGGTCTCCTGGTGAGTTCCTTAAACAGTACACCAGATGGCCAGAATTCTTTGTGAAGCAGAAGATCAGTACCAGCAGTTACCGTTATTGTAAACGAAGAGATTTCCTGATTCTGCAGGTTATCTGGTGTTAGTTAGCTTCTTGCAGAGTAGCAGAGGCGGTAAGTAGCCAAGTTGGGCAGTGATGTATTCCATGATTGCTTCTGATTAAGTATTGTATGCAAAACGCGATACAAACACATACAAAAGTGTCGAAGCAACAACTAAGCGCGGTAGAGTACGAGCCGGTTGACAAGGCTGAGGAGGACCTCCTAAAGGTTCACGATGAATTGCAGTTGGTGCATGATCCAATAGCAAGAAGTCGAAAGATGAAGCAATTATAACGACATCAGCATCTTAAGCGGAAAAATCGCGTTGTGGGACTGATGAAGCTCGTTTACGTTGAGCTGAAGGATTTGATGACGGATTAGTTTGCGCCTGTGAGCTAGGAGAATTGATTTGACGTAGATCCAAACTGCTTTTGGCTGCGAGTGCAAATTTCAGCTGGTAATTCAAGAGAAACTGGTGAAGCAGGAGGTAAGAACGTAGTCGCTTCACAGACGGTCGAAGCGGACGTAGATGAGCGCTCCGTTAACGCAAATTTAAGGAGCTTTTCGGTCTCTTTGCGGGAATCCTCAAGCTGCTTATTCAGAACGTTAAAAGAAACCTCGAGCGCAGCAAAGTTTCAAAGATTCGCCCTGAGTTTCTCCACGTTGGTTGAAATAGAGAGCTTCCGGCAGTTACCGCAATAGTAATGGATGCCGGAGTCCGCGCGATTGATGCAATCACCCATGGGTGCAGTGAAACCTGCACACTTTGCATGAAAGGATAATCCGCAAAACCCGAAGCAAGTTTTAAGAGTTGTTTTTTCAGCTGTGTTACAGCAAGCATTTGTGGAGCAGAGTGACATGACCAAAGAATATGTATAAAATTCAGTAAAACAAATTTCAACTTATGAAAAACCCGTACGACAATGTGAGCGTGGTAGCAATTTTTTAAGCAAATGCACAATCTTTGTAGCACTACGACAGAAAGCTGGCAAGTGTCTCGACTACAACCACGGTATTAATAAAGTTTCACGATCGATCAGGTTTGAGAATTTAGCGAGACTTGATTGAAGTGATCACTATGGGCCAGTGCTGTCGTTTTAGTGTTACTTTGTGCAGTAAATAAAACTCCGAAGTTGCAGCAGATTGCTCTAAATTGCAGTAGATTAATTCTTCTATAGTTATATACATATGTGTACACATATGTCTTCCTACATGCATTTAAAATACAACTATTGCTATTTGAAATAGCAATAACAAACCATATTCAACAAAAGATATACTTTTGTATAATTTTTTTTTGAAGATATCAGATTGAGTTTAGTCGTTTGGTGAAAAATACATACTATTGTTAATTTCAGTTTTTCCATATTAAAGAAAATAAATTGCAATATACAGTTATTTATCCAGGATTAAGAACTGGGGAAATTCCTATTCATTCTTTGTTCAGAATGGCTAGCAGCTGCATACATAACTAAACAGAGCGATACTTACTTACTAAATATGCTAGCCAGATTAAACTAGTAGCAAATTTCGTAAAATGCAATAGATGAAACATAAATGCAATGTTGCAGAAAACTGCATCAAATTGCAGCAGATATGCTGCAATTGCAGTAAAACGACAGCACTGCTATGGGCTTAGAAGCAACAAAGCTTTAAAAGCTTAGGATTGCAACACTGATGGACTTTGGTGGGTGATTTAACTAGTGTTTGTTTAACCGCAGTTTCACACCGAGCTTATAATTGTCACTGATGGACTTGATGTCACTGATAATGGTAGAAATGCAGTACAGTAAAGATAGAAATGCAGTACATATTGCTGTGTACACACACTAAAATTCACAGTATTATTGAGGAAATTCTTGTGTATTTTGATTTAACTGGTAAGTGTATCAATAGTTTACAGGGGGAAAATACAGCTTTTTGATTCTATTCTAAGCTTGCAAACAATTTCCTTTCTCCGTTTTCATTAAATGAATTTGCGAAAAAAAATTTTCAACAGTTCACTACTATGTGGTAAGCTTGATAAACTTGACACCACTTTTTACTAATGTTCGAAGAACATTAGTATTAAAATCGATTCGGCCAAAAATTCATATTTCCATATATATATATATATATATATATATATATATATATATATATATATATATATATATATATATATATATATATATATATATATATATATATATATATATATATATATATATATATATATATATATATATATATATATATATATATATATATATATATATATATATATCATCAAAAAATTTCAGTGAGATAATCTCGGGAACGCGCCATTTGATTGAGCTGAAACTTTCAGGATACATTGCTGTATATGCAGAATAGGTCCAGGTCTCTTTAAATGTCAGTTATTGTTAACCTTTTGGCGCCGGCGGCCATTTAAGTGATATTTTTAATACACCTATTATTTCGTGCACAAATAATTTTCGCAAAAATAAAGTTAACGAAATAAATTTCTAACGTGTTCTACATATGAATCGGATAATGCTTTGGAATTTTTTAACCCTATGTGTGCGCTGGGTGCCTAAAAAGAAGACGGGAAAATATAAAAATTTTTAAATTTCGATAACTTTTGACAGAGCTATTCAATCATTACCAAATTTTCAGAACGTATTGACATTAGTTAGTTGTAGATCTGTGTAGCTTTTAATGAACATGCTGGCAACCCTGTAGCTAGGGCAGGCACTGAAAGTGAAAACCTCCAAATCATCGTCTCTCTTGAAAAAATGCCGCTTCTTCAAAAAAAAGCCACTCATATGTAAATTTTGTGCTTTGTTTACATAACCAAAAAAAAAAAAAGATATGGTATAACGGGCACGCCTGGTAACCCTTGCCCAATTTACCTATATTTTTAGCATCAAAAACTTCTGTTCACGGAAACTCACGATCCGATGGGCACAATTAATTGAAATTTACAGAGTGTATTGGTCTTAAATAGGACCAGGTCTGATAGAAGTGATTTTGAAATGCGGGTGATTCTGTGCCAGTGGTGCCATCTTGAAAAACCACTAAAAAAGATAACTGTTTTTAACCCTATAAATTCTGATTGAATCGTTCGATTTTGACAAAACTCACACAATTGCTGGACCTTACTTTAAGCCACGTTTGGTAGAAATTTGGTTGAAAAATTCGGTTGGAGCTGCCAGCTATGATAATTTTGGTGTCTTCATTTTGAAAAAAAAAATTTGGAAGTGAAAACATTCAAACCATCGAATATTCAAAAAAATGTCCGTTTCTTATAATAAAACCAATCTGTATATAAATCTTATGTTATATCTACACGTTCAAAATAAAACTTTGGAAATTTCATGTCGGACAAGAACGGTAACCCTCTCCCAGTTAACCTATATTTTTAGCATCAAAAACTTCTGTTCACGGAAACTCACGAACCAATAATCAGATACAGCTAAAATTTACAGAATGCATTGGACTTAAGTAAGAACAGATTTGATAGAAGCGATTTTGAATTGTGGGCAAGTCTGTGCCAGTGGTGCCATCTTGAAAAATTACAAAGAAAAAAAACTGCTTTTTGCCGTATGAAATGTGAATAAGCTACCAGATTTTCATGAAATTGACACAATAGCTAAACCTAACTTTAGTCTCTGTTTGGTGGAAATTTGGTTGAAAAATTTGATTAGTGCTGCCAGCTGTGGTAATTTTTGTGCCTTTGGTTTTGAAAATTCGCTCAGGAAAATAAAACTTTTTGCACTATAACTTCCAGTGCAGTCATGAAATCAATACGAATTTCATACAATTAATGAAACCTGTCATAAACCTTATTCAGGCCAAATTTGGTTGAAAAGCCACGATAGGGTTGCCAGCTATTGTTGGTTTTGTGTTTAATTGCAATATCTTTATTAAGCGGTTTTATCGTAGAATTTTCAAATGGTAATGATATTGTAGTGACAATAAACAGCAAATATTAAGCTTTCGATCATTTGAAAAAACTCGCTGCAGGTAACCCTAAATTTCTTTATACTCCTATAACTTCGAATGTCATTAAACAACGTGAAGCAGATTTGATATATTCTTGGCTTTGATACTGGCGAAAGGCTGCCAGCAGGAGTCGGTTGTGCTACTTTTGTATCAATAAATGCTTACAGTTAGTATACATACCGGAAACATTTACAATGAAAATAAATAACCGATGTTTCAATTTCCAAAGTTCTGCAAATTTTTCGGATCGCAGCCCCAAACACCAACTTCAGTTACAGTGCTGCAGGCACTGAATATTTTCTTCATTGATGTTATATGAGATGCTGCTTTCAAAATTATGTGAAATAAGCAACTGATAACGAATATAATTATCCCGTGTTTTGCTCTCATAAACGTTGAAATTCATGCCAGTGGTAATATCTGAAACCTTCCACCATATGAGTTATAATGCATTCTTGAGACGAAAGTAAAACGTGGCATTTGAAACAGTTTGGCCGTAATAAGCAGCACATGTGGTGGAATATGCACTCAAAACCTGCACGATTCTTCTACTGTTCTTCGAACATTAGTGTTTCTAGCGGTTCAGGTGCGCTAGAGTTTTTTTACTTTTGGAAGCATTGGCTCGTTGGAAACATTTTTCACCTTAAAAACTTTACACCAAAATTCTTCAATATCCTCTTCTGCCTCTATATTTAATTCAGAAAAATCCAAATTTATTAGCATCCTCCATTCGTTATCTAATTCTTCCATCCCATCATAGTGTGTTATATTTGGGAATCGTTTAATTATATCTGTCAACGAATATCCCAGCTTTTTGGGATCTTTGATTGCTAAACTATTCAAAGTAACATCATTAAGGTCAAATCTTTTGAAAATTTGTTTTGTCAGCTCTTGATAATAATTTAAGCAATTTATTTTTATAAGGATTTGATCGTCATCATCAATGTCACTCATTAATATATGCGCTTTTGCGGCTATGTAAATATCTTTCAATTCCATAATCTGTTCATCTTTCAAAGATTCAAAGATGTGTTCAATATCACTTCGTTTAAATATTCTCTTCGTACGAAATTTTGTAGGATATTTTTAAGTGCGTTTTTATAGTAGGAACGATTAAATGAAATTTTGGAGTTTCCGACTGAAATTCAGCATTAATTTTGCTAGTTATATTTAAAATATAAGATGAAAATGTGTAATAAATTTTGTTCTTAACATTTAAATTTTGAGCTATCTGCACAGCTAGGTCTGGATTTCTATCAAAATTTTTTACTTGTTATAAATTGATGTAAAAGCTCCCAGTGCTCAATAATTCGATTAACTGCTTGTTCCAATGCAAGCCACCGAGTAGTGTTTTCAAAATCTTTTGTACCTTAGCATTGAAGTATTCCTGCAGCTGCTGAAATTCGCTGGTTCGTTTTGGGGTGTGTGTGAGTTGGGGGAGAGGCGCATTGGTACCTCTAAGCACTCAGGCCAAAGAACCCATTGTACTCATTTCCCCCTGCCTACCATAGTTTCCCAGACTTCTTGATAAAGTCTAGGATCACTGATAGGGGAAAAGAGGCTATCGTCTGCATGCGTGCAACATCCCAGCCAAAGCATTGATATCTGAGACGCGCAAACGCTGGGCATTCACAGAGCAAATGCTCTGCAGAGTCAGCCTCTTCTAGGCAGGCATCCTGTACAACACCTATTCGGTACATATGTCCTCCTAGGCGGTTGGGTCCAGTCAGAATACCTATCAAGGCCCTGCAAACTTTTCTGCTCTTATTGAGCAAGAATCCTGCAGTCACATGGTTGGGTTCTGAAAGGAAGACCTTCGTGTGCCTGGCCACACCAGCAGTCGTCCATCTATCTTTGTGAGCATCATCTACCCATTTTTGAAGAATGGCACGTGCAGATGCGGTCGGCACACCCAAGGCGGGTTCAGGGCCCCGTAGTGGAAGTCCCGAACCTTGCTTCGCAATGACGTCAGCAATTTCATTCCCCTCAACACCACAGTGCCCCGGTACCCAAAGCAGATGCACCCTATTGAATCAGGCGACACAGTTCAATCGTGTTCTGCCCTCTTGGACAACTTTCGAGTCTGTCAGGGGTCTACGCAGCGCCATCAGTGCAGTTTGACTGTCACTGCAAATAGCAATGCTCTTTCCCCTCCATCTTTCTTCAATTGCCCAACAGGCAGCTCTCAGGATAGCAAATATTTCTGCTTGAAAAACCGAAACGTGCCCTCCAAGAGAGAAAGCCCACCTGCCATTCGATGAATGTAGATAGACACCAGCTCCAGATCTACTATCTGACCTCGAGCCGGCCGTGATGAAGACCTCAGAATATCTCCTCGTACAAAGATCTGGATCGTCCCAGTTACTTCTGCTTAACAGGATTACTTCGTACCTTTTTCTGAAGTCGAGGAAGGGCACCCGAGCGTCCGAAGGCATAGTGAGAATCGGAGAGATCTCACATATCGAACCCCTAATAGAGCAGTGCCCCACATCGTCTTCACCTACCCATAAGCCAAGCTGAGCTAGTCTATGGGCAGAGCTCATCGCCACACTCTGAACTTGAATGTCGAGAGGAGGCAGATTGAGAAGCGCATCAAGGGCCGCATCCGGAGTAGTGCTCATGGCACCACAGAACCCAGGTACACCGTCCTTTGCGGCGTGGCTAACTTTTTCCGAGCATACAATAGCCTGACGATAGTCCACCACACGACCGATGCGTACGTGAACATCGGCCTAAGTATTGCTGAGTAGATCCACATCACTACACGAGGCTTTAGACCCCATGTGGTAGCAAAAGCTCTCTTGCACTGCCTGAAAGCTTTTAAAGCACGAGTAAGCTTCACTTCTACATGTTTCTTCCAGAGAAGTCTTTTGTCCACGATTACTCCAAGATATTTGACTTCATCTGAAAGTTGAAGTGTTACACCCTTCAAGTTTGGAAGCACTAGTCCTCCCAGTATTTTTTTCCTGGTAAACAAAACAAGTTTCGTCTTACCAGGATTCACTGTTAGGAAGTGCCTCGAACACCAGCTGCCAATCAGATCCAATGCACGCTGTGTATTTCTACATACCACATTCAGATCTTTACCGACAGCCAGTGCGGCCAGGTCATCAGCATAAGCCTGTGCGTGCAGCCTTTCTTGTTGCAGTTTGTTACGCAGGGAGTCGACTAGCATACTCCACAGGAGCGGTGATAGGACGCCCCTTTGAGTAGATCCACATCCAATGCACATCCTGTGCTTCGCTTGCACAGTTTCAGCAGTATCCTTTACTCCGTGCTCTCTAGGCTGGGCTCCTTGAATTTGCCTTAGCTCTAGCTCGGCCTTCTTCCAATTTTCTCTTCGAGCTTCTACAACTTCCAGAGCCTCTTCGAGTTCAAAAAGACCGTCTTTCACCTGCCGCGATATATTTTTCTGTACTTGGGATGCAGCTGCTATTTTTCTAACTATTTCCCGGCACTTTCGCAGCATCTTTTCTTCTTGTGCCATTTTCCCCATATTGTCATACCCCATATCGTCATGTCAATTTATCGTGGATCTATCATCAGTTCAGACTGAAGATTCCTCGTCCTATATTTATTGACTTAACACAAAAATAGCTATCATGCTTTGACAAAAATAGCTATCATATGACTGTATTAAGAAAAGCGCATTCTACTGCTTCGCACGTTACTTTGCAGTTTCATGCAGCGAATACTAGGCAGATGTAGATTTGCTCGTCATATTAAATGTGCAGCGAATCTGATAAAATGCAGTAGATGGCACTAAAATGCAGTGTTGCAATAGATTCTATCAAATTGCAGCAGAAATACTGCAATTGCAGTAAAACGACAGCACTGCTTCTATCGCACCAAAGCACTAAACGGCAACGTGAAGAAGAAAAACGAGAAGTTTTCAAAACTATCGGTTACTATAAAAGTGACGGGCGGAATAGATCAATTCAAAGTAAACACGGAGCTCGTGACAAGCAGCAAGTGTTCGGAAGAAAGTTGACGATATATTTCTATCGAGCTGACTACGTGCGATTCGATTTAACTGCTTTACCAAATTGCTATTTAACTGCTTTAACAAATTACCACCTGAAACGCGTCTACAATGGGAGCAGCGACTTAGCAGCACGACTGAACCACCGACTCTCATGGAATACCTAAATTTTCTCGAATCCCGATTTCGTATTTTAGAAACCGCCATTATGCCACTGACCACTAAACCCAGCAACCGGCCAATCCAGGTATTAGCCTCTGTGCGCAATACTAGATGTTGCTGTTGCCAACAGAATCACTCTATCCGCAAGCGACTTTTTTCGATCCCTATTCCTGGATCAGAAAAGACAGATTGTGAAAGCCAACAATCTGTGCTTTAATTGTCTGAGCACGGATCATCAAAGTCAGAACTGTCCAAGCAAACAAGGATGCGCTCACTGTGGTCGACGCCATCATTTACTGCTCCACGGATAAACTAAACCGGTAATGTCCCTGTTAGCTATTCAGTCAGTCGACTCGGTACTTCTGTCAACCGCATTGGTCAAGGTATCATCCAAGGGGATTGATCTTACAATGAGAGCGTTGATTGACACCGGTTCACAAGTCAGTTTCATTTCCACAGCTGCCATGCAATGCCTGCGGCTCAGACCATTGCCAATCATCCATGAAATCAAGATCTGCGGGATTGGGAAAACTACAACAGGAAGCGTGGAAAAGGTCGTGCAACTAGAAGTGCGATCTAAGTTTCTAATGACTTAATCCTGCCATTAGAGGCACTGGTTCTTCCTTCACTGAAAGATCGACTGCCACACTCTACACTTCCCCTGGCTGAGTATAAGCGTCTTGGAAATCTTTAAGCTAGCTGATCCTCTGTACTACCAGCCGGTGAAAATCGACATCCTTCTGGGTTCAGATGTAAGCCCAGCCATCATCAGAGACGGACTCAGGAAAGGAGCACCCAAAGCTCCGATTGCGCAGAACACAGCCTTCGGCTGGATACTGTTGGGCCCGGTTCACTGCCAACCACAAACATTTGTCGACGTTCATTCGTTTTTAAATCGGGTGGAACTCGACTCACAACTTCACAAATTCTGAGAACTTGAAGAAGTGGAAGCTTTTTTTTCCCCTAGTGTAGATGGCAAAAAAAAATCTGCTTACCAGATCCCCGGGTGACCTATCACCTCGGGGTATGTGAGGTTGGACTCACTAAAAAAAAAGGACCATCTACAAGCCCACGAAGTTCCGAGTCAGGACCCGCCTAAGCACTGCTTCGTTCCGTTCGTGCTGAATCACCCATCGGTAACCACGGACTTCAGAAACTACCACAGCTCATAGGTCGGTAAGGCAACCCTCCTCCCGCTTTATGCGCAGCACTTTCTCAACATATGTTGAGACTGCACGCTAGTTCTCCTCGTTTCGCAGCATTGATTCCACGATCGTCTCGGGCGTTGCCAGGCCAATCGTGGACTCAATGGTGCACCTCAAACTTACGAAGCGACTGCACATAAAGAATGCTCAAACTTACGAGCTCAGTCACACAGTGGCGGCAGTACGGTGTGACAACCTGACTCATTCTGTTCAGGTATTTATTTTATATCAAACTCCAACGTTGCTGATAAAGTTGGAGAGTAAGCTTACGCGCGTGTGTCAGAGCCTCAGCTCTACCCAGCTCTGAGCGAGAGAGGTACCCTTCTTTGCGTTCTCGCGCTAGTAGATCGATCGGGATTACTCCCGATACCACCATCACAGCCTCTTCTGAGACTGTGCGGTAGCTACAAGCGATACGCAGGGTATCAAGCTAGGTCAAATGTCAGCGATAATACTAGCCGATGTGAAGAACATTTTAACGCCACGCATAAACGAGATACTCAAGGCCGGTATATCGTCTCCTTACCATTTAAAGCATCCTCTGAAAATCTTGGATCGTACTTTGCGACGGCTTACTTACGACTTATTTTGCTCGAATGAAGATTGAGCAGAAATCCCCAACAGAACGATGATTACCATCGGTGTTTAGATGAATAACTCAATTTAAAACATATGAAGAAAATACCCGAGGAAGAAGTGTGTGATGGTCGTATGCTTCTTTAACTTTCACTTTGACGATTTACTTTCAAAAAACAATTGGATGTCTTTTTAAAAAAATTTTACTTATTTGACAAAACCAAAAACAAGATTTATTTCCTTTTTAATTGAGCTTTTGATTACTGGAAGCAGTTTGTGCACACTTGCGTGGTGAAATAGGTCACCAAGTAACAAGTGTTAAACGTGCTTCGTTAGTAAGGGAAAAAAAGTCAAGTATTTGTTTCTTTACTCAGTCTTTCTGATCGCCGACAAAGCTGGCGTTCCGTGACAGACTGTACTTTATTTCATATTTGTTTCTCCTATTAGTATGGTACATTTTGCCTATTAGTATGGTACAATCGATCGGTGTATGGACTAGTCTTTGAATTTAAAAATAAAAATTTACTAATTAGTGTGCGTATTGTCCGCTTAGAAGAGATGTCGCTGTTGTCGATAGGTGGGAGCGATGGTTGACGTTTGTCAGTTTGATTCTTGGTCAGCAACCGAACACAACAAGTGGACATCGTTCCGCATTATTATTCGCCTCATGACGGGGTAGTTAAAGAAGCGAGTCTCACCACAAAACTACGGGTAGTATTCAATGCATCTTGCAAGACTGACAATGGAAATTTGCTGAACGATCACCTCTACGTCAGCACTAGCCTGCATCAAAATCTTCCCGACATCATAGCATGGTGGAGAATGCACCGAATCGTTTTCTCAGCTGACATGGAAAAAATGTATATACAAGTCTTAATTGCTAACCAAGATCGGAAATTTCAACGAGTGTTATGGCGACAAAGTTCGTCAGAACCCACTCAACACTACAGGTTGAATACTGTAACTTTTGGAGTGAATTTTTCCCCCTTTTTGGCCGTGCGGGCAGTTCAATAGTTGGTAGAAGACGATGGCACAAACTTCCCACTCGCATCCAAAACATTGTCCCAGTAGCTATACGTAGATAATGTACTGAGAGGTGGAGAGGACTTAGACAAAAACTTGCAACTGCAGTAAGAACTCATCGAGTCACTTAACCAGGGTGGATTTCACCTGCGAAAATGGACGTCTAATGATCCTACAGTGATCCAAAATGTGTCCGAGAGAGATAAGTTATAGGCAGACACAACTGAAATAAGAGACACGATCACTTCGACGGTAAATGCTTTAGGACTCAAATGGCATCGGACATGAGACGAACTGTCACTCAAATTTTCCCTGGAGTCCAACAGCAAGACACCCACTAAACGAATTATATTATCATACATCGCAACACTATTTGATCCCCTAGATCCTAAATCCACAGCAAAGCTGCTGTTACAAAAATTATGGCTACAAAGTAAAGAATGGGATCAAATTCTTCCAGACCAAATCCAAACAGAGTGGAGACAATTTCGAAACAGTATACAGCAATTAGAGCATGTAAAGGTCCCTCGTTGGCTGCACCCCACAAATAGCACGCTGATTGAGTTACACGGATTTTGGGACGCATCATAACGTGCTTACGCTGCAGCTGTTTACTTAAAAACCTCCACCAGGAGCTTATCTAAAGTAAAGGTGAGCATTGTAATGGGAAAAACCAAGGTTGCACCAACCAAGAGTATCTCTCTTCCCCGTTTGGAATTATATGGTGCCTCCTTGCTGGCAAAGCTAATGGCGGAAATTGTGTCAGCACTCCAACTACATAAGACCCCAGTTTACTGCTGGTCAGATTCTACTATAGTATTAGTATAGTTATCCAAAGACCCTTGTAATTGGAAGACATTTGTGGCAAATCGAACCAGTCAAATATATAACCGAATCCCGACCACAATATGGCATCATGTTAATTCATCTGATAGCCCAGCCGATCTTGCAACCAAAAGCTTGACTCCAGAAAATCTGTCAACATCCACGTTATGGTGGCAAGGGCCGATGTAGTTACAAACATTCACACAGCAAGATCCCACTGACCAACAAAGCCAACTAGGTTAAAAACGCAAATCCAACTCCACCCGAGACAAGAACAACAATAGCAGCTCATATCTCACAACTCACGAACTGAAATTCGCTTCGACATATTGGTAGCAGACTGTTCAGCAAGAAAACTACACCGACGACATCCCAGCTCTAAAATTACATGGTGCAGTCAGCAAGCAGAGCAAAATTAAAGCTCTCACACCGATTTTGGAGCAATATGGGATACTAAGAGTTGGCGGGCGGTTGCAAAATGCCGACATCATCTTTTCCCAGACGGAAGTCATTTTTTAAGGTTGATCATCGCACACCACCATCTTAAAACCCTTCACTGAGGACTAACCACCACACTCAATAGCATTCAAAAACCGTATTGGGCCCCAAAATTACGCAACTCTGTCAAAGCCTACATACATCATGGCGGGAAATGTTTCCGATTGTCTAAGACGACTTCCACTCAAATGATGGGTAACTTACCATAGGAACGAATCAATCTAGCTACTGCATTTACAAACACAGGGATCGATTACGCAGGACCTTTTTCACTACGCATGTCAAAGGGTCGTGGTACGAAGACGTACAACGTTGACTTCCAAGAAAAGTGCCATCTACGGTCCACCATCAGCGGGCTATTTTGAATGCATCCGATAACAATCGTTCACACATATAGTACAATTCAATTTGTAGTCAAAATCTTTCATAAATCTGAGGGATATCATTTTGTGTTATTAATTCTTGCCAAGCTGGAGTTCGACTTCGAAATAAAATGTCATACCATAAAATGCCCACTACGGAATTTCTGTCAAGATATATTTTCTATCACGATTTATGTTATACTTGATTTTCTGTCTGGCGGAGTCATCGTCTTAATTGCTTAGTGATTTGATGTATGCCTGCGAAAATACACAAATTTGAAATTGCTCACATTCTGCGATCATTTTGAAGCATATAATTTAAAATTAGCCAATGTGCTTGCTTAGATCTTCCAAACATATTTTCTCTCACAAAAATCAATCAGAAATTCCTCTGATTCGCATAAACTTTCTATCAACATTTTTGTCTTTTTTTAGTTAACACCGGACTCGAAAACAACATATTCTATCTCATCACTCTCCAAATTTTTAAAAACCTACCAATTTATTTATTTATTTATTTATTTACTATTATTATTCAACAGATAAAATCCAATTACTGAATATATAAAATATAAAATACAAATAATTCAAAAATGAAAGAATGAAAAAATGAACAAAATAATAATGAGATGATAATGATACAAAATAAAGAACAGTAATAAACAAAATCAAAGTGAAAAAGTACAAATTCAAATAAAGAAAAATAGAGAAAAACAAGAAAAGGAAAAAAAACTACATTGAGTTAGTAATAAGCAAAACATTATTTTTCAAAAATGTTTTGAAGGCATATAATGTCGGCGGTAGAGGGCCAAACCGTAAATCATTATGTTGCCTTAGTAATCGCAACAGCGGAGAATAAAAAAAGATATCAGTGTTCGCAAAAGGCACACTAAACTCAAAAGAAGAGCGGGTACCATGCACTGCAACACGGACAGAAACGTGGCTGCTGATGTCGGAATCTACCAGCATATGAAACAATTTGAAGAGTAGGCACTCATCCAGGAAAAGTCTCCGTGATTCGAGGGAAGGAAGATGAAGGAACGACAGATGATCACTATAAGGACGGTAAGGAAGCTGAAATTTATAAAACAGGGTGCGAGTAAATCTGCGTTGAACGGACTCCAACGCAGTATTTAAGTAGACATAATGAGGACACCACACTTGACAGCAATATTCAAGAATACTACGTACACCAATTGTGAAAGTATGTTAAAATGAATATTGACAAATGCACTCTCCATATATTTCCAGTACAAATCAAAACACAAATCACTGAATATCTCGACAGTGCTAAAATGTTTACAGAACGTTTATACGAGTCATAATCGAAAATGGTTCATGTGAATTTCATGCATAAAATAGCAACGTCACTATTCACGAAACACGCACCAACGAAGTGAACAGCACTCGCCAGAAGCCTCAACATTGCAAATTTTTCTGTTTCCACACGCTTTAACGAAGTAAAGAGTGAATTTCAGAAGCCACAGCATAGGAAATTTCCTTACATGTATACGCTTCTGTGAATTGCACTCGCCAGAAGCCAACATAGTAGAAATTTCCCTGTTTGTACACGCTCCTGTGAAATGAACAGCGTTTTTCAGAAATCCTCATGGAAGAAATTTGGAAACGCCCCAACGAAATGAGCCCCAATCATCTGCCGTATTGGAAATCTGGCTACACGAACGTGCTCACACGAAGCGAGCAGTGTTCGTCAGAAGCCGCCATATCGAAAATCTACTTGCATATATATGCTCGGACGAAGTGAACAGCAGTAGTCAGAAGCCACCATATTGAAAAGCTCCGTGAGCGTACACAAAACTATCGTGTACACACAAATACCATGATATTTAGCGAAAGCTCAACGATTCGGGTATTTTCCAAATCCAAATTTAGGACGTAATGTAAAACGGCTCAATAACGACAACTTCATCATCTGCCCCGAACTATGCCACGGTAGCCAGTGCAAGCGCTCATTCTAACAATGACCTGCTCACTTGCAGTGAAATAGGCAATCTCACAAACGAGCTTTTAACTTAGCTTAAAATTTATACAAACAAAAAGCAGCAATTTTGAGTGGTTGAGAAACTTACAATTTAATATATATATATATATATATATATATATATATATATATATATATATATATATATATATATATATATATATATATATATATATATATATATATATATATATATATATATCTATATATATATATATATATATATATATATATATATATATATAAATATATAAATATACATATATATACATATATATATATATATATATATATATATATATATATATATATATATATATATATATATATATATATATGTATATATATATATATATATTTATATATATATATAATATATATATATATATATATATATATATATATATATATATATATATATATATACATATATAAATATATATATATATATATATATATATATATATATATATATATATATATATATATATATATACATATATAAATATATATATATATATATATATATATATATATATATATATATATATATATATATATATATATATATATGTACAGGCTTGCCCAAAAGTATTAGGCACCCCTTCAAAACAAATGTAATTTGAAACGTGTGTTCAAATTGATAATTTCTTTTAATATTTACGAAACTGGTTTGTTCAAACAATAATAACAGCGATAAACGATCTTCTTTGAAGAGCCATAAAACATCTGGCGTGCAAATTCCAGGAAATGGGGTATTTGAGAAATTGTTGATAATATTTTGTCAGTCTTCATTTGTTACTTATAGGGTAAGGCTGCTTGTTTTTGTGATTAATTTGCAAACTAGACACTCTGTGCAATACAATATGCCTAAAACGAGTGAACTTGGTATTGAAAAACGCTGCTGAATTCAGTTTCTACATGAACAAGGTAAATCTCAAGTTGAGATTGCCAAGCTAGTGAAATGTTCTCGGTGCGCAGTGCAATCTGCAATCATGCGGTTTGCGGAGACCAGTTCTTACGAAAATAAGCCAAGAACAGGCAGAAAACGCGTAACTTCAAAACGTCAGGACAGAAAACTTGTCCGCGACTCTTTGAAGGAGCGTAAAAAAACATCTTCTGCGCTTGCTGCTAGCCTGTCGGAAAACTTGGGGAAAGTAACAAGTGCTCGATCGGTAAGAAGGCATCTCACAGAAGCAGGTTTGAAAGGTTGTAAAGCTAGAAAGAAGCCGTGGCTTTCAGCAGCCAACAAAAAAAATCCTGTTAGAAAATACAAAAAACCTGTTTCAATTTTTTTGAAAAATTTTCTGAAATCAAGGCCTCCGTAAAAAATTACGGTTATTGTTGTTTGAAAAAGGTTATAATTAAGCTTACCTGGAAACTAGATTCATCGGACCACAGAACATTTGCCCAATCCTCTTCTGTGAAATGCTGGTACCGAAGAGCCCATTCCAAGCGATTTTTTTGTTGGCTGCTGAAAGCCACGGCTTCTTTCTAGCTTTACAACCTTTCAAGCCTGCTTCTGTAAGACGCCTTCTTACCGATCGAGCACTTATTACTTTCCCCAAGTTTTCCGACAGGCTAGCAGCAAGCGCAGAAGATGTTTTTTTACGCTCCTTCAAAGAGTCGCGGACAAGTTTTCTGTCCAGACGTTTTGAAGTTACGCGTTTTCTGCCTGTTCTTGGCTTATTTTCGTAAGAACTGGTCTCCGCAAACCGCTTGATTGCAGATTGCACTGCGCACCGAGCACATTTCACTAGCTTGGCAATCTCAACTTGAGATTTACCTTGTTCATGTAGAAACTGAATTCAGCAGCGTTTTTCAATACCAAGTTCACTCGTTTTAGGCATATTGTATTGCACAGAGTGTCTAGTTTGCAAATTAATCACAAAAACAAGCAGCCTTACCCTATAAGTAACAAATGAAGACTGACAAAATATTATCAACAATTTCTCAAATACCCCATTTCCTGAAATTTGCACGCCAGATGTTTTATGGGTCTTCAAAGAAGATCGTTTATCGCTGTTATTATTGTTTGAACAAACCAGTATAGTAAATATTAAAAGAAATTATCAATTTGAACACACGTTTCAAATTACATGTGTTTTGAAGGGGTGCCTAATACTTTTGGGCAAGGCTGTATATATATATATATATATATATATATATATATATATATATATATATATAATATATATATATATATATATATATATATATATATATATATATATATATATATTTATATATATATATATATATATATATATATATATATATATATATATATATATATATTTTAATATATTTATATATATATATATATATATATATATATATATATATATATATTAATATATATATATATATATATATATATATATATATATATATATATATATGTATTATATATATATATATATATATATATATATATATATATATATATATATATATGTATATATATATATATATATATATATATATATATATATATATATATATATATATATATATTTATATATATATATATATATATATATATATATATATATATATATATGTATATATATATATATATATATATATATATATATATATATATATTTATATATATATATATATATATATATATATATATATATATATATATATATATATATATATATATATATTTATATATGTATATATATATATATATATATATATATATATATATATATATATATATATTATATATATATATATATATATATATATATATATATATATAAATATATATATATATATATATATATATATATATATATATATATATATATATATATATATATATATATATATATATATATATATATTAAATTGTAAGTTTCTCAACCACTCAAAATTGCTGCTTTTTGTTTGTATAAATTTTAAGCTAAGTTAAAAGCTCGTTTGTGAGATTGCCTATTTCACTGCAAGTGAGCAGGTCATTGTTAGAATGAGCGCTTGCACTGGCTACCGTGGCATAGTTCGGGGCAGATGATGAAGTTGTCGTTATTGGGCCGTTTTACATTACGTCCTAAATTTGGATTTGGAAAATACCCGAATCGTTGAGCTTTCGCTAAATATCATGGTATTTGTGTGTACACGATAGTTTTGTGTACGCTCACGGAGGTTTTCAATATGGTGGCTTCTGACTACTGCTGTTCACTTCGTCCGAGCATATATATGCAAGTAGATTTTCGATATGGCGGCTTCTGACGAACACTGCTCGCTTCGTGTGAGCACGTTCGTGTAGCCAGATTTCCAATACGGCAGATGATTGGGGCTCATTTCGTTGGGGCGTTTCCAAATTTCTTCCATGAGGATTTCTGAAAAACGCTGTTCATTTCACAGGAGCGTGTACAAACAGGGAAATTTCTACTATGTTGGCTTCTGGCGAGTGCAATTCACAGAAGCGTATACATGTAAGGAAATTTCCTATGCTGTGGCTTCTGAAATTCACTCTTTACTTCGTTAAAGCGTGTGGAAACAGAAAAATTTGCAATGTTGAGGCTTCTGGCGAGTGCTGTTCACTTCGTTGGTGCGTGTTTCGTGAATAGTGACGTTGCTATTTTATGCATGAAATTCACATGAACCATTTTCGATTATGACTCGTATAAACGTTCTGTAAACATTTTAGCACTGTCGAGATATTCAGTGATTTGTGTTTTGATTTGTACTGGAAATATATGGAGAGTGCATTTGTCAATATTCATTTTAACATACTTTCACAATTGGTGTACGTAGTATTCTTGAATATTGCTGTCAAGTGTGGTGTCCTCATTATGTCTACTTAAATACTGCGTTGGAGTCCGTTCAACGCAGATTTACTCGCACCCTGTTTTATAAATTTCAGCTTCCTTACCGTCCTTATAGTGATCGTCTGTCGTTCCTTCATCTTCCTTCCCTCGAATCACGGAGACTTTTCCTGGATGAGTGCCTACTCTTCAAATTGTTTCATATGCTGGTAGATTCCGACATCAGCAGCCACGTTTCTGTCCGTGTTGCAGTGCATGGTACCCGCTCTTCTTTTGAGTTTAGTGATATCTTTTGTTATTCTCCGCTGTTGCGATTACTAAGGCAACATAATGATTTACGGTTTGGCCCTCTACCGCCGACATTATATGCCTTCAAAACATTTTTGAAAAATAATGTTTTGCTTATTACTAACTCAATGTAGTTTTTTTTCCTTTTCTTGTTTTTCTCTATTTTTCTTTATTTGAATTTGTACTTTTTCACTTTGATTTTGTTTATTACTGTTCTTTATTTTGTATCATTATCATCTCATTATTTTTTTGTTCATTTTTTCATTCTTTCATTAGTGAACTATTTGTATTTTATATTTTATATATTCAGTAATTGGATTTTATCTGTTGAATAATAATAGTAAATAAATAAATAAATAAATAAATTGGTAGGTTTTTAAAAATTTGGAGAGTGATGAGATAGAATATGTTGTTTTCGAGTCCGGTGTTAACTAAAAAAACACAAAAATGTTGATAGAAAGTTTATGCGAATCAGAGGAATTTCTGATTGATTTTTGTGAGAGAAAATATGTTTGGAAGATCTAAGCAAGCACATTGGCTAATTTTAAATTATATGCTTCAAAATGATCGCAGAATGTGAGCAATTTCAAATTTGTGTATTTTCGCAGGCATACATCAAACCACTAAGCAATTAAGACGATGACTCCGCCAGACAGAAAATCAAGTATAACATAAATCGTGATAGAAAATATATCTTGACAGAAATTCCGTAGTGGGCATTTTATGGTATGACATTTTATTTCGAAGTCGAACTCCAGCTTGGCAAGAATTAATAACACAAAATGATATCCCTCAGATTTATGAAAGATTTTGACTACAAATTGAATTGTACTATATGTGTGAACGATTGTTATCGGATGCATTCAAAATAGCCCGCTGATGGTGGACCGTAGATGGCACTTTTCTTGGAAGTCAACGTTGTACGTCTTCGTACCACGACCCTTTGACATGCGTAGTGAAAAAGGTCCTGCGTAATCGATCCCTGTGTTTGTAAATGCAGTAGCTAGATTGATTCGTTCCTATGGTAAGTTACCCATCATTTGAGTGGAAGTCGTCTTAGACAATCGGAAACATTTCCCGCCATGATGTATGTAGGCTTTGACAGAGTTGCGTAATTTTGGGGCCCAATACGGTTTTTGAATGCTATTGAGTGTGGTGGTTAGTCCTCAGTGAAGGGTTTTAAGATGGTGGTGTGCGATGATCAACCTTAAAAAATGACTTCCGTCTGGGAAAAGATGATGTCGGCATTTTGCAACCGCCCGCCAACTCTTAGTATCCCATATTGCTCCAAAATCGGTGTGAGAGCTTTAATTTTGCTCTGCTTGCTGACTGCACCATGTAATTTTAGAGCTGGGATGTCGTCGGTGTAGTTTTCTTGCTGAACAGTCTGCTACCAATATGTCGAAGCGAATTTCAGTTCGTGAGTTGTGAGATATGAGCTGCTATTGTTGTTCTTGTCTCGGGTGGAGTTGGATTTGCGTTTTTAACCTAGTTGGCTTTGTTGGTCAGTGGGATCTTGCTGTGTGAATGTTTGTAACTACATCGGCCCTTGCCACCATAACGTGGATGTTGACAGATTTTCTGGAGTCAAGCTTTTGGTTGCAAGATCGGCTGGGCTATCAGATGAATTAACATGATGCCATATTGTGGTCGGGATTCGGTTATATATTTGACTGGTTCGATTTGCCACAAATGTCTTCCAATTACAAGGGTCTTTGGATAACTATACTAATACTATAGTAGAATCTGACCAGCAGTAAACTGGGGTCTTATGTAGTTGGAGTGCTGACACAATTTCCGCCATTAGCTTTGCCAGCAAGGAGGCACCATATAATTCCAAACGGGGAAGAGAGATACTCTTGGTTGGTGCAACCTTGGTTTTTCCCATTACAATGCTCACCTTTACTTTAGATAAGCTCCTGGTGGAGGTTTTTAAGTAAACAGCTGCAGCGTAAGCACGTTATGATGCGTCCCAAAATCCGTGTAACTCAATCAGCGTGCTATTTGTGGGGTGCAGCCAACGAGGGACCTTTACATGCTCTAATTGCTGTATACTGTTTCGAAATTGTCTCCACTCTGTTTGGATTTGGTCTGGAAGAATTTGATCCCATTCTTTACTTTGTAGCCATAATTTTTGTAACAGCAGCTTTGCTGTGGATTTAGGATCTAGGGGATCAAATAGTGTTGCGATGTATGATAATATAATTCGTTTAGTGGGTGTCTTGCTGTTGGACTCCAGGGAAAATTTGAGTGACAGTTCGTCTCATGTCCGATGCCATTTGAGTCCTAAAGCATTTACCGTCGAAGTGATCGTGTCTCTTATTTCAGTTGTGTCTGCCTATAACTTATCTCTCTCGGACACATTTTGGATCACTGTAGGATCATTAGACGTCCATTTTCGCAGGTGAAATCCACCCTGGTTAAGTGACTCGATGAGTTCTTACTGCAGTTGCAAGTTTTTGTCTAAGTCCTCTCCACCTCTCAGTACATTATCTACGTATAGCTACTGGGACAATGTTTTGGATGCGAGTGGGAAGTTTGTGCCATCGTCTTCTACCAACTATTGAACTGCCCGCACGGCCAAAAAGGGGGAAAAATTCACTCCAAAAGTTACAGTATTCAACCTGTAGTGTTGAGTGGGTTCTGACGAACTTTGTCGCCATAACACTCGTTGAAATTTCCGATCTTGGTTAGCAATTAAGACTTGTATATACATTTTTTCCATGTCAGCTGAGAAAACGATTCGGTGCATTCTCCACCATGCTATGATGTCGGGAAGATTTTGATGCAGGCTAGTGCTGACGTAGAGGTGATCGTTCAGCAAATTTCCATTGTCAGTCTTGCAAGATGCATTGAATACTACCCGTAGTTTTGTGGTGAGACTCGCTTCTTTAACTACCCCGTCATGAGGCGAATAATAATGCCGAACGATGTCCACTTGTTGTGTTCGGTTGCTGACCAAGAATCAAACTGACAAACGTCAACCATCGCTCCCACCTATCGACAACAGCGACATCTCTTCTAAGCGGACAATACGCACACTAATTAGTAAATTTTTATTTTTAAATTCAAAGACTAGTCCATACACCGATCGATTGTACCATACTAATAGGCAAAATGTACCATACTAATAGGAGAAACAAATATGAAATAAAGTACAGTCTGTCACGGAACGCCAGCTTTGTCGGCGATCAGAAAGACTGAGTAAAGAAACAAATACTTGACTTTTTTTCCCTTACTAACGAAGCACGTTTAACACTTGTTACTTGGTGACCTATTTCACCACGCAAGTGTGCACAAACTGCTTCCAGTAATCAAAAGCTCAATTAAAAAGGAAATTAATCTTGTTTTTGGTTTTGTCAAATAAGTAAAATTTTTTTAAAAAGACATCCAATTGTTTTTTGAAAGTAAATCGTCAAAGTGAAAGTTAAAGAAGCATACGACCATCACACACTTCTTCCTCGGGTATTTTCTTCATATGTTTTAAATTGAGTTATTCATCTAAACACCGATGGTAATCATCGTTCTGTTGGGGATTTCTGCTCAATCTTCATTCGAGCAAAATAAGTCGTAAGTAAGCCGTCGCAAAGTACGATCCAAGATTTTCAGAGGATGCTTTAAATGGTAAGGAGACGATATACCGGCCTTGAGTATCTCGTTTATGCGTGGCGTTAAAATGTTCTTCACATCGGCTAGTATTATCGCTGACATTTGACCTAGCTTGATACCCTGCGTATCGCTTGTAGCTACCGCACAGTCTCAGAAGAGGCTGTGATGGTGGTATCGGGAGTAATCCCGATCGATCTACTAGCGCGAGAACGCAAAGAAGGGTACCTCTCTCGCTCAGAGCTGGGTAGAGCTGAGGCTCTGACGCACGCGCGTATGCTTACTCTCCAACTTTATCAGCAACGTTGGAGTTTAAGTGCTAAAGGACGCTGGACGGCTAAGCTAATTGGTCTCATTGAGCCTTGGCTTAACCGGAGCCACGGAGAGGTAAACTTTTACCTTTGTCAATTCTTGACAGGGCACGGTTACTTCAGGAAATACCTGAACAGAATGAGTCAGGTTGTCACACCGTACTGCCGCCACTGTGTGACTGAGCTCGATGATGCTCAGCACACATTCTTTATGTGCAGTCGTTTCGTAAGTTTGAGGCGCACCATTGAGTCCACGATTGGCCTGGCAACGCCCGAGACGATCGTGGAATCAATGCTGCGAAACGAGGAGAACTAGCGTGCAGTCTCAACATATGTTGAGAAAGTGCTGCGCATAAAGCGGGAGGAGGGTTGCCTTACCGACCTTTGAGCTGTGGTAGTTTCTGAAGTCCGTGGTTACCGATGGGTGAGTCAGCACGAACGGAACGAAGCAGTGCTTAGGCGGGTCCTGACTCGGAACTTCGTGGGCTTGTAGATGGTCCTTTTTTTTTAGTGAGTCAAACCTCACATACCCCGAGGTGATAGGTCACCCGGGGATCTGGTAAGCAGATTTTTTTTTGCCATCTACACTAGGGGAAAAAAAAGCTTCCACTTCTTCAAGTTCTCAGAATTTGTGAAGTTGTGAGTCGAGTTCCACCCGATTTAAAAACGAATGAACGTCGACAAATGTTTGTGGTTGGCAGTGAACCGGGCCCAACAGTATCCAGCCGAAGGCTGTGTTCTGCGCAATCGGAGCTTTGGGTGCTCCTTTCCTGAGTCCGTCTCTGATGATGGCTGGGCTTACATCTGAACCCAGAAGGATGTCGATTTTCACCGGCTGGTAGTACAGAGGATCAGCTAGCTTAAAGATTTCCAAGACGCTTATACTCAGCCAGGGGAAGTGTAGAGTGTGGCAGTCGATCTGTCAGTGAAGGAAGAACCAGTGCCTCTAATGGCAGGATTAAGTCATTAGAAACTTAGATCGCACTTCTAGTTGCACGACCTTTTCCACGCTTCCTGTTGTAGTTTTCCCAATCCCGCAGATCTTGATTTCATGGATGATTGGCAATGGTCTGAGCCGCAGGCATTGCATGGCAGCTGTGGAAATGAAACTGACTTGTGAACCGGTGTCAATCAACGCTCTCATTGTAAGATCAATCCCCTTGGATGATACCTTGACCAATGCGGTTGACAGAAGTACCGAGTCGACTGACTGAATAGCTAACAGGGACATTACCGGTTTAGTTTATCCGTGGAGCAGTAAATGATGGCGTCGACCACAGTGAGCGCATCCTTGTTTGCTTGGACAGTTCTGACTTTGATGATCCGTGCTCAGACAATTAAAGCACAGATTGTTGGCTTTCACAATCTGTCTTTTCTGATCCAGGAATAGGGATCGAAAAAAGTCGCTTGCGGATAGAGTGATTCTGTTGGCAACAGCAACATCTAGTATTGCGCACAGAGGCTAATACCTGGATTGGCCGGTTGCTGGGTTTAGTGGTCAGTGGCATAATGGCGGTTTCTAAAATACGAAATCGGGATTCGAGAAAATTTAGGTATTCCATGAGAGTCGGTGGTTCAGTCGTGCTGCTAAGTCGCTGCTCCCATTGTAGACGCGTTTCAGGTGGTAATTTGTTAAAGCAGTTGAATAGCAATTTGGTAAAGCAGTTGAATCGAATCGCACGTAGTCAGCTCGATAGAAATATATCGTCAACTTTCTTCCGAACACTTGCTGCTTGTCACGAGCTCCGTGTTTACTTTGAATTGATCTATTCCGCCCGTCACTTTTATAGTAACCGATAGTTTTGAAAACTTCTCGTTTTTCTTCTTCACGTTGCCGTTTAGTGCTTTGGTGTTTTCTTTCACGTTTCAAATTACATGTGTTTTGAAGGGGTGCCTAATACTTTTGGGCAAGGCTGTATATATATATATATATATATATATATATATATATATATATATATATATATATATATATATATATATATATATATATATATATATATATATATATAAATATATATATATATATATATATATATATATATATATATATATATATATATATATATATATATATATATATATATGTATATATATATATATATATATATATATATATATATATATATATATATATATATATATATATATATATATATATTATATTAATATATATATATATATATATATATATATATATATATATATAAATATAGAGAGAGAGAGAGAGAGAGAGAGAGAGAGAGGGAGAGAGTTTTACTATTATAATGTGGAGTTCTCGAAGTATTTGCCCACTGGAGAAACTCCTTGAAGTTTTCTCTTATTTGAAAACTAATAAGGTTGATGTTGTTGTCATTACTGAAACGTGGCCAAAAGACAGTAACTCCTTCTATGATGAAAGCTACTTAATTTATTGGAGCGATCGCTCTTTCGTTCATGGTGGTGGTGCGGCAACTGCTGTCCATCGTTCCATGAGTCACTTTGTGCGACCACCTTCAAACACCTCTCTTATCAAAACACACTGTGTGGAACTCACCTGCCTTGATCGTAATTTCCTCTTAATTGGAGCCTTTTTCCAGGCGGAAATAGCAACCATACCAAAGAAAGTCTGTTCAAAAATCATCTGAAAGTATTCGATCGCATTGAAAACAATTATTTGATTGCAGGGGATTTGCAGGAGTAAAGATTGGAGTTGCACTCGTAACAAACGCTGAGGGAGCATAATTGAGCAGAAACTTACTTTTTCTGCCTTCAGCATTCTTTTTAGTCCAACTCTTACTTTAAACCTTAAATCTAGAGGAGACTCATCTACGATCGACGTTATATTGACAAATTACATTCAGTTTGTATCTCCTCCATTTGCCACAGCTGCTCTATCTTCGGACCAGCTTCTGGTTCACTTTAGTATTCTCGACTCAAGGATTGAAAAACTTGCTTAAAAAAGTTTGCCTTCCATAGAGCAAATTGGGAAAAATTTTCGTGCGTCACTGGTAAACTAACCAACTGGAGACAATTTGATCTCTCTACGCCGCAAATAAGCAACATCGATGAGCACATAGTAAAGTTTCAATCCCTGTGACTCCAGCACAAATTTATCTCTGAATTCTGGTATTCAGACACTTATTTCCCAGCGTATTATTTTACGCAGACAATGGCAGCGCTTACGTCAATCATCTCTGAAAAAGAAAATTAATTGCCTCCAAAGAAATATCAAGGAAGCCATTTTTGTGCTTCGCAGCAAAGAGTGGAACAGCAAACTAAAATCACTAGAGAAAGGAAGTAAAAGCTTTTGGAACATCTCTTAAGCTCTCAAAAAAAAGTACTCTCAATTTTATCCAATTAAAGTAGATGGTGTGCCTGTTTCAAATAACGCGTCTATAGCCTTAGCCTTTGCTCAACATCTGCATAACGTCCACACGACAGCCATTATTAATAGTGATATTAACACTGAATCTCAATTGGCTTCTTCTCTCGAAAGTAGTAGCAGCTCCTTTATCTCCTCCATATCTGTTTTTTCTCTTAACAGCATCATCATCATCATCATCAACGTGGCACAACAGCCCGACGTTGGGCCTTGGCCGCCTGGATCGATCTCCTCCAATTGTCTCGGTGACGTGACCGCGTCCTCCAGTCTTGGAACCCCAATAGTTGCTCGGCGTCCACATATACTGAGCTCTCCCAACGAGATCTTGGTCATCCTCATGATACAAGAAATACTAGCGATAGCGACACCAGAGTGACCATTTGATTATCTCTCTGCGCATGACGTCACCGGGAGAGTTCGTTGCACGGCATATTCACAAGCATTGGTGTAAAATGTATGGGCGCTGGCGTAACTCATTTAAACAATCCGCGACTAAAACATGTTTGTATACATTCTTGTACATAAAATCGTCACGTAAGGAATCATAATGTATACAATTAAATTATGTGCTTAATAGAACATGTAAAATGTATGTACAATTTATGCAAAATATGATTAAAATATATTTCGAAAGTAGTAATACGACGACATAACTAAATTTACGATGTAGATTTGGAGCAAAACGTAGGTATATTGTTTGTAAATTTGAAAAGCAACAATATTAATGTAAATAACACAATTTGATGATGTTTTTGTTGATTTCAACTTCAAAAAAATAGGTTTTATACATATTAATTTATATTATTTTCAATACAAAAACTCCATTGCTAATTTAAGACTGCTCTGGAGAGATATCAGGGAAATACATTACGTGGCTCACATAGTTCAAAATATGTTGGTCGGTCTATAAAAAGCAATTCATTTTTATATCTCTGGGGTTTTTTGGAAGTGCCTAAATTTTAAGTTTGAAAACTGGGATACTTATAACTCCTTATGAATCACTTATGAATCACTAAAAATTGTACCAATTGAAAATCCACATGAATTTAACATTTGTTCAATTAGTAGTCCCTTATTTTGTGATTCTACCTTGAAAGACATAATATTTTGGTCGTTTCCAGTTTTCGAACAAACCTTGAATCACATAATTTTCTGATTGAGTCAGTGTCCATCTCATTGAATGAGAAAACAGATACTTTCAGAATACAGCTGCGCTCAGACCTCCACATAATTTTTATCACCGCAATAACAAACCCTGATCGTATTTGGACCTTCTAGCACCATCTTCAAAAGCTGTTATTGAACAAATTGGAAAAGCTGTTAGCACATAGTCTTTCAGCTCGTAGACTTAATTTACGCTAGCTGATTTGTTTCCATTTTACAATAGAGCTGTTTTTTCTAATCTTAAATGTAAGATGAGAATTGCATTTATCTTCTTTGAATTTTTGTACTGCAATATACAGTCAGGATTATCATTGAAACTAACCTTTCCATCAAATCTATCCTGAGAAGACTATCAAGCATTTCGTGTTTCAAATCCTGAACTTAATGTTCTTTCGGGAAATATTTCAAAAACAATCATGCAATAGACAACACAGTATTCTTCTATTCACTTTGAGTACAGCAATAACACACAAACTACATTACAATTTTTCATTTTTCACACATATACTCCCATAAATAAAATCTCATATGATCTAAATCAGCTCATTGATAGTTTATAATATTAAAACAATGCTGCAAAAGAACACCATAAACAATTTTCCATGCATTTATTTGTATTCCATCACAATTTAAAGGTGGCTTTAGATATGCGGTGTTTGTCAAGCACCTCCTATTCGCTAAATACCGAACACCTAGTCAATTAATTTGACTTGGTGCTTGCGGAATGACAAGCACAGTGAATTAGACATTCGGGCATTGCCGAATGTTCGCCAAAACTGGAAGGTGAACGAGCTGCGGGGATCCGACACAGTGCTCGTCTACTTTGATGTGAGTTGAAAGTTCGACAAACTACGGGAATAGCGAGCACCCGAATGTTTGTGGTTGGCCTAGGGCAAGCACTAGGTAAGCAACCCAACCACACATGCGAAGTTTGCCAAACTAGGTGCACGGTATTTGACAAACACCGCATATCTAAATCCGCCTTTATGCATTCATTCATGAACCGAACTCTCCCGGTGACGTCACGCACCAGCAGCGAGCTGAGAGAGACATGCGCGTGTCGTAATCTTGTAGTTTTTTGATTCATGGGTCATCCTCTTGGCCTCACTCCGTCCACTCGTCTTGCGTTCATGACACGTTCTGCCATGCGATCGTCATCCATGCGTTGCATGTGCCCAGCCCACTGTATCCGTTGTAATTTGACGATTCTGGAGACTTCCAGCTCATTGTACAGTTCGTACAACTCATTGTTGTACCGGATGCACCATCCATAATATTTTATCGGGTGCGTTTTGCATTAGCCCCAAAGCAGTGGGGAAATTAATTTTTGAAACGTGTAGCATCATCTGGAATAAACTGCACCAAATAAACGTTGCATTCCCCAACGAATCGGAGTGATGCAAATTGCGCACGATTTTATAGGACAACGAAAATGCCAGACTGTGTTGGTGCTATCGACCTCAGCAAATAAACTTTAAGCCTAAGCCTGATCAGACATATCAGGCAATCAGAATTTATAGGGCTAAAAGCAGTTATCTTTTTTAGTGATTTTTCAAGATGGCGCCACCAATAGATTCTGCAAATTTCAATTAATTCTGCTTATTGGACCGTGAGTTTCCGTGAACAGAAGTTTTTGATGCTAAAAATATAGGTAAATTGGGCAAGGGTTACCAGGCGTGCCCGTTATACCATATCCAATTTTTATTTTGCCTAGGTAAACAAAGCACAAGATTTACATATGAGTGACCTTTTTTCATTGCACTTTTTCAAGAGAGACGATAATTTTGAGGTTTTCACTTTCAGTGCCTGCCCTAGCTACAGAGTTTCCAGCACGCTCATTAAAAGCTACACAAATCTACAACTAAATAATACTAATATGTCCTTAAAATTTCGTAATGACTGAATAGTTCTGTCAAAAGTTATCGCAGTTTAAAAATTTTCAAGTTTTCCCGTTCTGTTTTTAGGCACCCAGCGCACACATGGGGTTAAAAAATTCCAAAACATTATCCGATTCACATGTAAAATACGTTCGAAATTTATTTCATCAACTTTATTTTTGCAAAAATTATTTGTGTATGGAATAATAGGTATATTAAAAATATCACTAAAATGGCCGCCGGCGCCAAAGGGTTAAAGATTATTAATTTTTTGTGACACTTGGCACGATTCTGCACATACATCAATGTATCCTGAACATTTCAGTTCAATCGGATGGCGCGTTCCTGAGATTTTTTCACTGAAATCTTTTGATGATGAACATTAGTAAAAATGGTTTGCCTTACTACCTGTTGCGAACGATAGCTTTATTTGAATTATTCTATTTCCCGCCTGGGATCTTTTCCATGCTAAGAACATTTCATACTAGTAAGCTCCGAACGAGCTGCCATTTTGTGAAAATTAAAAGAAGTTTAGTAGTCAGTTAATTGCTGTTGTGAAAGCATTGGCTCGTCTAAGAGAGACGATAGTTAGAAAATAAATTCGGTTGCGTTTTTCAATCCATCGTAGTTTCGGGTATCGAATTCAACATTAGTGGCGACCGTGACAGGACCCGCCAACGATGGATCGTTTAAGAAAAAACCGTTCTGTGCTCAGAGGAGCATTTACAAAATCAGTTGGCGATTTTGAAACCTTGCTGCAGAGTCAGCAACCGAATAAAGGAAGCTTTTTGCTGTCTGGGAAGTGATTGAAAAAAGGTATGAAAAATTGCTTGATGGCAACCAACAGCTCTACGAGGCGCTTTTGGACGAGGCCACCGAAGAGGAGTTGCCGGCAGAGCTGAATAGCTGTCTCTCGTACGGTATGAGACACTTTGAAGTAAAAGGACAAATTCAAGGTCGTCAGACCGACGCACACAGTGCCGCGAAGTCGGCATGTGAAGGGGATGGTGCAAGTCAGGCATCGAGTACTGTTAGACGGCGGAAATATAAGCTGCCCACCATTAAGTTGAAACGGTTTGGTGGCGATGTGAAAGATTGGCTACCATTTTGGAGCCAATTTGCCAAAATTGATGCTGATCCTGAAATTGACGATTGTGACAAGGTACATTATCTAGTACAAGCGACGATAGTTGAAAGTGGAGCTCGACAGCTGGTTGAGAGTTTTCCCGCGATCGGTGAAAATTATCCTAAAATTGTTGAGAGTTTGAAGGCTCGTTTCGGTCGCAAAGGTTTTCAGATAGAGGTTTATGTGCGTGAATTATTGAAAATTATTCTACAGAATTCAGTGACAAAAACCAGTTTTGATTTAATGTCGTTGTACGACCAGTTGTAGGCGCATATGCGGGCTCTTGACACGTTAGGTGTTACCGCGGACAAATGTGCAGCAAGGCTTTTCCCATTGATTGAATCCTGCATCCCAAGTCAACTACTGCGTGTGTGGCAGCAATCTGTTGATTTTACCAAATCAGATGTTGATAATTCCGCGCTAATGGAACATCGGCTGTTGAGCCTGATGGCGTTTATCAAGCGGGAAGTAGACAACGAGCAACATCTTGCTTAAGCTTCGGATACGTTCCAGAATAATCAGCCGAAAGAGCGGAATATTAAACCCAACAGGAGGGAAATCGTTACGAGAACAGCAGCCGATTTGGTGAATTATCAATCTCAGCAATGTATATTTTGTAGTGGCAGCCATCTCACGGCAGATTGCAGGAAAACAGATATTTGGACGTTGCAACATAAAAGGAGAAAGCTGGCCAATCAGGGAGCTTGTTTTCGATGCTGTCAAGTTGGGCATCGTGCAAATATATGCAAACTTGATTTGAAATGTGTGAGATGTCACCAAGCGCATTGTAGATCAATGTGCACAACATCATCGAATACCATCACCGAAACGTTGCAAAGCGCGCAAAGTCAAGCACTTTCGTCGCAAGCAAATACTCAAGTGTTTTTGCAAACCCTACAGATAAGGTTAAGAGGTGTCAAGTCAGACCAGATTGTTCGAGCTTTGATTGGTATGGGATCCCAGCGATCCTATGTTTTGAGTGATGTTATCACAACCCTTGGATTGAAATCGAAAAAAAAAGAAAAACTTATACATTCACTCTTTGGTGGTATGAATTCTGCTGAGCAGTGGCATAATGTATATGATTTAAATACTGTTTATGGCGATTTATTGCATGAATTTGAAGCTTTGCAGCAGTTCATAATATGCAGCGACATTCGACTGGCGAAGAATGGGCCCTGGGAAGAAGAGATTGAGGAGCTGGGTGTTACCCTTAGTGACAGCAATAATTCAGGACCCGTGGTGCTTCTGTTTAGAGCTGATATAGCAGGGAAGTTATATACAGGCAAGAGATTAGTTCTGAATTGTGGCTTAGTGGCTATGGAAACCAGATTTGGATGGTCGTTGATGGGTAAAGTGAGGTATCCGGATGATCTGGAGGTATGCAATGTGACGATGAGTGTGTGTTCTATTTTGGATAAAGATGCTACCATCACTCATTTATGGGAACTAGATGTCTTGGGCATAACTGATCCACATGAAAAAAAGACGGCAGAACAAAGAGCTCTTGATGCTTTGGACTTTTTTAAACAAACAGTTACCATTGACCACGACAACAGATATGTAGTTAGATTGCCTTGGATAAAAGGTCATCCACCTCTACCAAGTAACTATGAGATATCGAAAAAGAAGTTGGAGAGCACTATTGACAAGTTGCGAAGAAATAACTTGTTAAAAAGTTATGATGAAGTTTTCCAAGAATGGGAAAGAAGTGGAATTATTGAGCAAATCACAGTGGATCATGATCATTCAAATGCACACTATCTTCCTCATAGACCAGTTATAAAAGAGAATAGTACAACAAGAATTCGTCCTGTGTTCGATGCTTCCACCAGAGAGAAGAACAAACCTGCGTTGAATGATTGTTTGGAGAATGGAATGAATCTTATCAAATTGATTCTTATCATTTTGCTGCGATTTAGAAAATTCCGAATCGGAGTAGTTTCCGATATACGCAAAGCGTTTTTGCAGATTGGTGTCCATGAAAAGGATCAAGATTTTTTTGAGATTCCTGTGGATAGACAAGAACGGTGCAACTAAAATTTACCGACATCGTCGTGTGGTATTCGGAGTTAATTGTAGTCCCTTTTTACTTGGCGCAACAATTAACTATCATTTGGAAAAATGTGCAGGCATTAACTTTGACGGAACTATTTTGAGGCTTCGTAGTAGTTTCTATGTAGATAACTGCATTACAAGTTTGCCAGATCAGTCTTCATAACATCTTTTTAAAAAGGAATCTATAAAAATACTGTCTACTGCTGCATTTGAATTGCGAGGGTGGGAGTCTACACGACTTAGTGGAAAGGGAGGCGTGTGCATTCCTGTACTAGGCCTTATGTGGGATTCGAGACGAGACAAATTTTTCTTCAATCGGGACAATCTAAGTGGCATTGTTAAACAAGCGGATGGTGTCATGTCGAAGAGGACTATTCTTTCGGCAGCCCAACGTGTTTTTGATCCTATTGGCTTTACTTACCCGGTGTCGTTGCAGCCGAAATTGTTGTTGCAGCGCCTTTGAAAATGTGGTTTAAAGTGGGATGAGCCTGTTGATGATGAAATTGAACTTTTATTTAGAAAATGGCTTGAAGGGTTGCGGTACCTGTTCGACATCGAAATATCCAGGTGTTTGGACATCGAAATGATTAAACGGAGTTTCCATGTATTCTGTGGTTGCATATGCTGCGGTGATATTTCTTCGAAACATTAAAGATGGCAACGTGTCAGCGCGATTGATTGCAGCTAAAGCAAGAGTTGTACCAGTGAAATCAATCACGATACCTCGTTTGGAGTTACTGGCTGCTATGATTGGAGCTAGACTTTTTGCAGTGGTTAAAGAATGTTTTCCCAGTGAACAATTAGAAGGCTATTTCTGGTCAGACTCCTTTACAGTCCTGGCATGGATTTGACGTGAAGAACCTTGGGCAGTATTCGTAGGAAATCGAGTTAAAGAGATTAGGACACTTACGGCAGTTGAGTCTTGGCATCACGTTCCGGGGACACAGAATCCAGCAGATCTAGCATCGCGCGGGTGCTCGGGAATCACTTTTTTGAATAGTAGATGGTGGGAGGGACCACAATGGCTGTATGATCCTCCTGCTTTATGGCCTGCAGAGGTTTTCGAGCACAACGAAACGGAAATAGACGGAGAAAGACGAAAGTGTTTTGTCATGATATCGGTATCGTGTGAATTGGATTATTGGCATTTGTTGTATTTTGCAAAATATCTTAAAACCGTTCGTATGATTGCGTGGATAAATTGGTTTATACATAATATACGTAACCCCAAAGATAAACGTTGTGGTGAATTAACTACTGAAGAAACTGAATTATCTGAAATATTTGGGTTGAAAATGTTACAAAGTGCGTGTTTTCATGACGAAAAATATAAAGTCTTATCTTCATTACACCCTTTTAGGGACGAGTATGGACTGATTCGTACTAAAAGTCGTATTTCAAACCGTGATTATCTCCATGACTTTTTGTATCCGATAATATTACCAAAAAAACATTTATTAATTTTGCGATTAATTCATGATACACATGTTAGATCTTGTCACGCTGGAACCGATATATTATTGAGCTTACTTAGAGAAAGATATTGGATACTCGGTGGAAGAAGATCGGTGCAGTCAGTGATATCTCATTGTGTTGTGTGTAAAAAGTTCGCTTTGTAGCCTATAAGACTCGAGGCTCCGTGTTTGCCAATCGATCGCGTGAGTGATGTTGTCCGTTTCGAAGTAACAGGAGTTGACTTTGCCGAACCTGTATACTTAAAAAGTGGCGAGAAAGCGTGGATATGTTTGCTCACTTGTGCAGTTTATCGAGCGGTGCATTTGGAGCTTGCCACATCTTTATCTACCTTGTGTTTTGTGAAAGCTTTGCGACAATTTATTAGCCATTGTGGACGACCGAAAATAATCCATTCGGACAATGGAACGAATTTTTCCGGTGCGGCAAATGCGGTATCGAAACTCGATTGGAATCGGGTGTTGGAGTATGGAACCGTTGAGCGCATTGTATGGAAATTTAATCCGCCTGCAGCACCCTGGTGGGGTGGTTTCTGGGAGCGACTGGTAGGGCTTCTAAAAACTTTATTGAGGCGCACTCTAATGCAATCATCACTTTGTTATGAAGATTTGCAAACTATTTTGTGTGATTGTGAGGCGAATATTAATGCCTGGCCGTTAACTTATATGCCAAGCGATGATGCTGAGTTTGTTACTTTGACACCTGCTATGCTCTTGGGGCAGAGAAGAAGTCATGGAGTATTTGATTGTGACCGATTGAGGGAATCTCTCAACCCGTTGCTGTCTGATCATCAACAAGCACTAAGTGCAATCCTTCGAAGATGATTTCGAAGCGAATATTTGGGCCATATGACATGGCCTGCAACTAGTAGTCGACACGGGTCTTATGAGCCCAATATCGGGGAGGTTGTTTTAATTGGGGAGGACAACAAGAAGCGATTGGATTGGAGTTAAGGCCGCATTAAAGAAGTAATACGTGGCAGAGATGGTGTGATTCGACTTGTGTGATTAGATACAAAAAAGGGATCAATCGTGCGACGTTTGCAGCATATTTATCCTTTAGTTAATAATATTGAGGAGGAACTGATAGCCCCGATATTGATGTCTAGACGTGGTCGAACGATAAAGCAGCCAGCAAGATTGATTGATTTTGTACCTAAATGAAAACTTTGTAAAAGTTCTCAGGTGGGAGGATGTTGCGAACGATAGCTTTATTTGAATTGTTCTATTTCCCGCCTGGGATCTTGTCCATGATAAGAACATTTCATACTAGCAGGCTCCGAACGAGCTGCCATTTTGTGAAAAATAAAAGAAGTTTAGTAGTCAGTTAATTGGTGTTGTGAAAGCATTGGCTCGTCTAAGAGAGACGATAATTATAAAATAAATTCGGTTGCGTTTTTCAATCCATCGTAGTTTCGGGTATCGAATTCAACGCTACCAATGACATGGCCCATGTTAAAATAACGGATATAATAAGGTAAAATGTATGCAGACTTCTTTCCCTGACATGGGACAGACCTTTTGCACTAAGGAATAGATTGCACCAACTTAAGCCTTATATAATGATTATATTGCTTGCTGGGACGGAAAACACGTGAACATTGTGTGCCCACTTGATGCTGGGTCCCTTTATTACCACTATAAAGGGCAACACAGCATAGTTTTGATGGCCATGTGTGATTCAAATTATTGTTTCACTGCTGTGGATATTGGGGCCTTCGGTAGCCAAGTGACGGCGGAGTGTTCGCTAGGATTTCATTTGGACGCAAAATTTTAACAGCATCGGATGAAATTTTAGAAAAAATTTTTTATTTACATAGAAAATTTTTCACTTACATTGAAAATTTTATTTTGACATAGATTAAAATTAAATAAAATAAAATTTTCAATGTTTTTAAAAAATGTTCCATGTAAATAAAAAATTTTCAATTTTAATCATCCCGTAAAAACAATTCAAATTTGATTCTGCTTTCGGAGGCTGATTCCGTAAAACGATCGAGTTTCCCGAATCAATATTCTCTGCTTTGATAAGCTTTAGAGACGATATTCGTTTTCTATGCTGATTAATAGACAAGAAGGGACCCATGATCACAATCAATAACCAACCTTTACAAGTAAAAATTGTATCGATGGATATAAGTCGGAGATGTTAAAATTTGCCACAACTAGCGTAAATAATAAGTTAATGATTTCCAACTGCAAGTGGTTACATCAGTCAATTATGCACTGTGAGCTGGTGTCTGATGAGAATCAGTGCATACTTTCGAAACCACTTTGTCAAAATAAAATTTTCAATGTAAATAAAAAGTTTTCCATGTAAATAAAAAATTTTCAATTTTAATCATCCCGCAAAAACAATTCCAATGTAATTCTGCTTTCGGAGGCTGATTCCGCTAACCGATCGAGTTTCTGAAATCAATATTCTCTGCTTTGATAAGCTTTAGAGACGATATACGTTGCCTATGCTGATTTATAGACAAGAAGGGACCCATGATCACAATCAATAACCTACCTTTACAAGTAATAATTATATCGATGGATATAAGTCGGAGATGTCAAAATTTTTCACAACTAGAGTAAATAAAAAGTCATGGATTTCCAACTGCAAGTAGTCACATCAGTCAAGTAGTCATTGTGAGCTGGTGTCTGATGAGAATCAGTGCCTACTTTCGAAACCAATTTGCCAAAATAAAACTTTCAATATAAATAGAACATTTTTCATGTCAAGAAAAAATTTTTCAATTCTAATCATCCCGCAAAAACAATTCCAATATGATTACTTACTTTATTGAGTATGAAAAATGGCGGCATTTAAAAAATCCATCTTAAAATGGGAAGCAAACTGGATGGTCGAGAGTCGTTCTACTCCAATCGGCTCTCAAACCATCGGATTGGCGATTTTCAGTTAAAACCGAACTCATAACACTCATAATCAAAGTAAAAATCGAAAAAACCGAGCATTGAACTCACGGATCAAAAATTATTGACGCAATTACTATTCATTTACGAATACCGAACTACGCGCGCGATCGATGACAAGCTAGTTTGACAACATGCGTCAAAGGCGCAACAATTAAGGCCAACATTCAATCAACGCGAATGCGAGTGCGATCAATTTGAGCACAGGCAAATCATATGCAAGACGCAATGAATAGAACCGTTCACGGCGAATGCGAATTCACACGAACATGCGAATGCGACTAGTTTGAGCAAAAAGCAAATTGGTCGCACGAACTGTCAGAGTAGCCAACTGCGTGTAAACAAAAACCGCAGAATATGTGTCAAATCATGGTGTCAAATGATGTTATATGGCATTTGTTGTCGTCGGTTGATAGTAACGGTTGCGATTTCATGAGTTTTTTAAGTTTCATCGGTAAGTAATATGGATTCGTTGAGTTTAATTATTCAAAAAAGGTTAATGTAAATGTATATTTTCAGAATATTATATGGCTTTTAAGTATCATTTCATTTTACAGGAAGAGTTGAATGAAAGGCTTATTCAACTTATCAGGGAAAAACCCACTTTATACGACAAAAAAACGGGTTATTTCGCAATAGATATATATAGGATAAAGCAAGGGGCTATGTTGCAAGATTAATGGGTTTGTCTGATAAGTACCAACATTTATTAATGAAATGGTGTGTATTACGATATTTTTACAGTTTTAGAGACAAAAAAGAATGGTACAAGCTTCGGAATACATTTGCGAAGGAGCAGAGAACGAGAATGCTGCCACCCGGTATTGGATTCTCACGCCAACTGACGTGGAACCATTATGCCAGCATGTCTTTCATGCCAAATATGCACCACTCCAGAGAGTAAGTATAAATAATTGAAAATATTTTGAACTTGTTATATAAATTGTTACTTTTACAGGACTGCGAGAAACATACCGGAAGAAGATATTTTTGTATCGCCATCGGTGGATACGAATAGCAGTAGCTGTAACTTCGACAACAGCAGTATTGACACAAGTAATGGAAATAAACGTCCAACAGGAGGAGTCCGAGGAATGAGGGAGTCAGCTCAAAGCAAACTTGGCGAAGTTGCTGATGGGTGCAAAATAAACGCGCGAGTAAAATAATTATTTTAGCACTTTATAAAAAAAACAATTTTTATTTGAATGCAAAATAACTTTATTAACACTTTATTCTACTTGTCCGTTTGACGGTTGTCTTAAGGCTAACTTCTTATAGTTACTTGAAAAAGCATCACGACATCGGACACCTCGCATTTGATGCATTTCCACAATTCTGAACAATACCGCACATTGCTGAAAATGCACAAAATGTATTTTCGCAATTCTAAATAGATCTACATCTCTAGACTAAACATTTACCAGTCTAGGCGAGAATTTGTCTCCACTTCGGTCACGTTGCTGGCCGAAGTGTGAGAATTTGTTTTTGTGGAATGCAAGGTGTCCGATAACGTAACTCCTCTCCCATTAGATTCGAGATTCTCCTGAATCCTGATCTTAATATTAACATTTTTGAATCGGATATATATGATTACAGCGAGCAAAATTAACACGAATCCGATTATTGTTGACATTGATCCAAGAATGGTAGTTCCAATTTTATAATAATTTAGTTCGTTTATTTGTTTTGTATTTTCTTCTTGACTGATTACAATTTCATCAAAAGTTAAGGTGGAGCCAGAGAGAGGTGGATATTTACTTTTTTCGATAATGAATTTACTGATAAATTTTGTTCCTTGATTGTTATATAGTTTATTGCTTAATTAAATTGAACAACTTTTGAAATATATGAGATAGTTTCCATTAAGATACATACTTCTTTCGTCACATGAATTACTAAATTTTACATTTTTTGCATTTGTTGCCACTATAAGATCTTCTTCCACTTCAATAAATTCCGTTTCATTGTCTCTAAAATACTTGCAATTATCTTTGAATATACAATTTTGGCTTAATACAAGTTCTCCAAATGATTTTCCTTCTTGATATAAATAGGTATGATTATTTTATATGATAACATATTCTGATCTATGATCTATTTTTTTATTGCTCGAGTTTGGAATAGGTAAAATAAGTTTTTTGTCAAAAGTTCGTGTTTCACTTGGAACTTTAATGACAATCATTATAGAATCATTTACAAATCTTGCGACGCCAGATCTAATGTTCGATAGTTTGTGGAAATCAATATCATAATTTTGAATTTTGGCATTTGAAAGTATGGAAGGGTGAATTATGCTATATTTGGCAGATACTATGCTATCCTGTATCGTTTCGGCTTGTTTTCTAACTATGTTTAGTTTCATTAAGTTTTCCAAAAGTAGACTTTCCGATAAGGCTTTCTGGTTTGATTTATTAATTTCGTTTATGTTGTCGAGTATTTTTTGTATGTCACTATCTATTGTTCTCTTGATCAGTTGGAAAGTTTTATTGAAGTTAATATTAATTTTGATTTGTTGATTTACGTTTTCAATCACATTACGATTGTTTATGTCAATTTAACTTAAGTGGTTTTGCATTTGCAGTCTATCGTTGTTGTCCATTGTCCCGAAAACCCATTTCATTGCCGTGCCTCCAAGATCGATAAGACCTCGTCTTTATCTTCTGGGTATTAACGTATTGATAATATTTTTGATGTCATCGATTTGATGAATTTGATGTCATCGATTTGTCATCGATTTGGTTTGATGTCATCGATTTGAATAATGCCATGATGATGAAATATGCCTGAAAATTTTAAGGAGAGGATGCATAATGTGACATAAGAGTGTTTTGGATTTATTAATGTCAAAAGAGTTGGCCCTGTAGTATTTGCAGTGTAATGCGTCTAGTGTCCACTGGTGTCTGGAGCATAATCAGACAAAAAGAACTGCTCAATTCGCTTTGGCGAACTTGTCGCCGCTACGCAAATTATTCAGATTTTATTTTTATTTATTATATTTATTGTTATTGTTTTTCAAAAATCTCCGCGAATCAAAAATAATTTAATCTAGTTCCGGGGATTTACCACCGCGTTAAATCAGGGCGCTTTAGTCGCTATGTAGGTATGTGTGACATTTCGACAAGTGTCGAAATGCCATTGTCAATTAAGTGTACACAACTGAGAGCATAAAAACATTCGGAGGGGCCGAAGGCATGGCCACTTTTCCTCATCACCTGCGACCCCGATAATAGATTGAAATTTTCGGGGCGTAGGTAATTCCTCATTTATCAAATTGATGGGGACATATTATGTGTGAATAGTTTCAAATATTAAAATTTCGAATATTGTAAGTGAATGATTAATATTTATTTACTTATTTGATATTTTTTATCTTTCCTATTATCACCGCACGAATTCTCGAAACAGGGAGTAGAAATAAGCTACAGTAGGCTGGATTATTCGTTGCATTGCTGTAGATTAACTGTTTTTCCATGAAAGATATGGAAACAGAACACAAATACATGTAATGCATAAAAATTGTAGAATATACTAATTAAATATTTATTCAAACTTATAACAAGAACTATTTAACAAGAAAGTGGCTTAAAAAATTAGATTCGTTTATACTGGCTTACCTCTTGGCAATGCTTGGTACAACTACAATGAACACAATGAAACAATTTGTGATTCCGAAAAAGGCAAATTTTATTTAATATTTATACATATAATTTATAATTTTTGTAATTTATATTTTTATTTATACTCTTTTCAACTTGCTGTGTACATTGATTTTTAACTTCAAGGCTGAAAAGGCACGGAATATTTTTTTCCTTTCAGCATACTTTATTTATAACATTTTTGAGTCAAATACATAGATTTATGGCACAAATTTATAATAGTTTTGAGTCTAATTAATATTTTTTCAAATCAAATTCATAAATTTTCAACACTTAATAAAATTATGAAATTGATTAAAAAAAATTATGAATTTGACAAAAAAAATTATGAATTTCACTTGAAAAATTATGAATAGGTATCGAAAATTCAGGAATTTGATTATATTTGATTAATATTAGTTTAATATTTGTCCCATAAATCTATAAATTTGACTCAAAAATAGTATAAATGCCTTATGGCATATTTAAATTTAGCAAACATAATGTTTTACTTTTGTTGTATTTTTTTTAAAATTAACTTTTGTTGTATTTGAATATAATCAACAATATCAAAATTTCATACCATCAGCATTAATTCATTTGCTATCATATCTGATGAACCTATAGGCGATCCAGTAAAAAGCTAGCCAAGGTGATTACTTTCATTGCTCTGCAAATAAAAAATAAACATTTTTATTCAAATTTAATACATATGATGCATTTACTTACAATTTTGAAATTTTCTTTTGGAATTGCTTCAGCATTCAGCAGCCTTCTTCCCTGAATTTGTATAAAATCATGTTGATGGAAATAATTTGGACAAACTCGGGAAGTTTTTTTAATGATTAGGTCAGGAAATCCAAAAGAAATAGTCCAAATTAATCTGACTTGTTCATTTTCTGGAAATGTGGAGAAAACTATATTTCACAAAGCGTGCAATAAAAATAAATTTTTATATCATTTTGTTTCCGCTCGGAGTCTGCCCCGAAACTATTAATGCACTTTACTGCTTTGTGTTTTTTTGACAGCAATCAAAATGGAATCGGAAAATTCGCGTGAATATGTAAACCATAGATATAGAGAGGAATGGATACGAAATGGGCCGAGAGAAATGAAGCAATTTTCGACCTCTGGTGTAGTTGTGTGAGCGAGAGGTCGCAATGTGTTTGTATGACGAGGGCGGCGTGAAATATTGTAAAATTAAAGGGCAACTTTTTTGGTGCAAATAAAAATTTGTTAATATTGATGTAATGTAATTCACGTCAATAGCGAATCAATAAGTTTCGATTTGCATTAAAACTGTGCGTAGTATTTTAATTAGTTGTGCGTCAGCTGAAAAGGTTTTTTTTATGAAAATGATTAGCTCTGAGCAGAGCTGAAGTCTGTTCGCGTACTTTCAGCCACAGAATTTTTGTGAATCATGTGGTGGGGGATATTCAGGAAAAGTACGAAAACGCTCTGATTGCATTTCCGGAAAAGATTCAGTTGTCGGTTTTTGTGAGAACAATAGTAATTATAAAGTCATTCTAAGTGGTGATAAATTATCGCCACAAAAATATTCGATCTTCAAAACAACATTACGCAAAAATACGCGCACATTTGGAAATTTTTACTCGCGAAACGCGTTTCACTTTTTTCACTGTTTTTCAATAGCTCAGACTCTTCTGAAATTTACTGAAAGAGGCGAAATTTTCAGCATTGAGTAAAACGAAGTACATAAACGGCTTCATTGCAATTAATTGTAGCACGCGAGCAGACCTAATTGTTGCCGTGTTGCCACATAACGCAGATCACTAAGCATAATTCCGTGAAAAAAAAACTTCACTTGGATTTATTTGGTAGAGAAATTCTAAATTCAATTTCAGCGGCACTGAGTCACTTTATTAGGCTCAAAAACTATACAAATAAAACAATCTGAAATAAATGTTTTAATCTAACGAGTGTTAAAAAAGTTTCAAATTATATATACACTCAAGACATTTACGCGCAAATAATGTTAGAAAATTCTCGGCATCCACAAAAAACAAACAATTTATAGAGGTTATTGATTTGTGATCTGGTTCCCTTCTAGTCTATAAATCAGCATAGACAACGTATATCGTCTCTAAAGCTAAAGCCGATTATATTTTATTGTATTATTTAAAATGGTACTATTTTGTAATTTTGAAGGTACATTTTTATCCCTTCAAATGCGCTCAAGCTGTATAGCCTTTGTCTGAAAAAATCACTTTACATATCACGGCGTCTATTTCGACACAAGTTTTACTTGCAATATTTGCTGTGGTAAATTCAAATATTGTTTACTTACCGGAAAAAAAGAAATCGCCCTCGCACTGCGTTTATAATCACTATCACAATTCACAATACTACACTTCATTTTGCTCAATACGAATATTAACGCTTCCACTCGCCGTAAATTTTGCTTTCAAAATGTGCGAATACAAATTCTTCGCACATTTCTTGTACGAAATGATCCTTAAGCACATGTTTTTAATTACCTTTTTGCCCGACAAATCGTCCCAACGTCATATACAAAATTCTTCGCACTTTTCTTGTAACAAAAGGATATATTTCTTTCAGGTAAAACATATTTTTTCAAAATTCATGATCCCTTTGTTTTACATTATGTTCCCACCATACAAATTTGTCCCTACATCGCATGTAAAATCTTGGCTTTTTTCAACCAAGGGGACGTATTTATTTCAGGTTAAATAGGTTATTTCCCGAAATTAGCGATCCTTTTGTTTTAAATTATCTTCCCACTCTACAAATCGTCCCTCCATTGTATGTAAAATAACCGCACTTTTTTGTAGCAAACGGACATATTTATTACAGGTAAAATAGGTTTTTCAAAATTAATAAATTACGTTTCCACCCTAGAGATCGTCTTTACAAAGCCCAGGAAAAAGAAAGTAAATTGGTATGCTTCATACGAGAGAGTGACAAGAGTGGTATACATGTAGAGTGGCTGAGAGAGTGGTATACATGTTTTTTTATATGAACGAGCTCATAGATTTGATTGCCATAAATGCAAATTTGATTGCCATAAATTTGATGCCATAAATGTTCGATCGGGTTTAAGTTCGGTAATAGCATTTGGACAGTAAAAAATAGCCCAAAGCCTACATTGCTCCGGATACATGCGAAAATTGTATAAAATGCCTTATTTTTCAGCACTTTGTTTAATATTTCTTTTAAGAATACCCAGGCAACACGTTTGATCCATCCTACCATTCACAAAATCTATATATAGCATAATGTTTCCTCCACTGTATTTTACAGTGGAAGTAGTATGTTCCCTCCTAAACTCTGTATTAAACATTCGCCGAACATATTGCCGCTTATTAGATTCAAAAACATTAATTTTTACTTCAGCAACAAAAATTATGGACTTCCAGAATTATTTTGGCTTTTTTGCGCACTCTTAAGCGAAACGTTATTTAACAAATCAATTTTTTTTAAACTATTATAAGGTTAGCTTCCGCCATTCTGCCCTTTAAATTCGCTTTCTTTTTTGAATTTCGAATAATTTGAGTAGAGACTTTCTTTTCAACTCGTTTGTTCACCTTAATTTGTAAAACTGGGGCACCTAATTTAGGGATTTTCATAATTTTTCTGATAATCCACTTTTTTCACACTCAGATAAGATTTTAGGCCTTTCTGACCGATGCTTTGTTTCAAAAAATTTGGTTGATTTATTTATTGTTATTACATTTCTCACTGTATGTCTTTAATAATTAATTTTATACCTATGACGCAAATAATGCAACAACAATAATATTATTTCTTGATTAGCCACCTTATTCAACGTATTTTCTATTAACATAAAAAAGTAAACTATAGTGTAAGAAATACCATTTAGAAAATTTAATTTGCAGACAAACACAGCCATCAAATCTAAAATTCCCTTAAATTCCCTAAAATAGATATATTTGAAATCAAACTGAAATAAAATTTTCGCGACCAAAACACTTGCTAATTTAATTTCAATCAACCGGTTTGCCTACCAACGTGACATAAAATATCTACATGCGTATAGATCATTTAGCATCATAATCTGCACGCAGCATTCGTAAATAGTAGCCCAAGTCAATTACGAAGTTTACTTGTGCTACTTTAAATCGTTCATTCACACCGGTTTTCATCGTTCGAACAATTTTCTTCACCTAAATGACGTCAATTCATGTAATTCATCAAACTTAATGCCCCTACACGCTATCAAGCTTTCCCCGCCTATGAACAAAAGCAATCAATAAAAATGGCGATCGGGCGGTTTGACACATGTTTTATTTTCGTGTTTTCATCAATTAAAAGTATCAATGTTTAGATTGATCAATAAACAGTGTGAAAGTAAAAAGTGTTTTGCACCAATTACTTATAGCATTTCGTCCTAGAATGTGTGATGTAAGTACAAATTCAATTTGAATCAATGTACCTCTTTTTACCGGATTTAGGATAGAAAGCTTTCGAATTGTGGAAAGAAATGGTTGTTATATGTATGCAAGCAACATTTTCGACCTCCCCTTACAAAATAACATCAAATTTCATTCAGAAAATTTGATTAATTTTGAAATCTGTGCCCCATGTGACACATATTTTATTTTCCCTGCTATTTCAACTAACCCGAAAATCGACCATGTTCACAACAATAGAAATGTATGGAAATGTTTGTTTACATAGAGAGTCAACAGCGCAGAAGGGTATAGTGTGCGGCATTGAGGGGAAAGCTTTTTTGCAGAGAGTAAGTTGCATATGTAGTAAAAATGCTTCATTCACGTACGGGTTCATGGATTATCATTTCGTGTCCATTCTTTATATGTCTATGATGTAAACAATATTTGAAAAGGTTCAAATAGACACATTCGTTTGCAAAAAGTTTCCGAAATACACAAAATTTTGCAAAACACACCGTTTGTTTATTACTTACTTGTGAAAAGAAACTCCAAATGGCCGGCATTGCGAACGATTGCCACAATTCGGGACAACACACTTTATTTCAAACTTAAATGCAATTTCTCACTTTTCAAACACTTTCACCTAGTAAAACTCACGATTTCCACTTCTACACTAACGTTTTTGTGAACCGCACTAGTCGACTCGACACGAAATTCATCTGAATTTAAAATAAACACGATTTTATTTGCGTACCGACTCAAATTGTTTATATTGGTTTAATTGTCCCATTGACAATAAGGATATAAAGAGGGGAATTGACATTGAAGATACATGAAAAGTGGTCGGTTTCTCTTCAATGCATTTTAAATGGACATCGCCCCTCCGAATGACTTTATGCTCTCAGGTACACAATTTTTAGATTCGCACATTACAATTTCATATAATTTTTTGTGTTGATGCTATTCTTGGTTTTTTTCTGACTTAATTCTATTTAATTCATTTTTCGTTAATCGCAATTTCATATTCTTTTCTATTAGAGAATATTCTTCTCTCGATGTTTTCTGCTGTTTTGTTTTGACTTAATTTTATCTTATAGTGTACATATTGTTTGATTCTATTTTTTTTTGTTGATTGTGGAAATTTGTATTTGTATGCCTATAGTTTATTACATTATTATTCTTGTCTGGGGCTTGTATAACTTTAACAAATTGTTGTAAAATCTTTTACATTTGTTGTTTATTAAGATATCTCAAATTACGCCATTTCTGAATTGTATTTCGTATTGTCCGGGGTATGTGTTTTGTAATTTCTTTTTATTCATATTTCTTATTAGTACTAAATCTCCTCTTTTAAAGTTTGATGGTTTTGCAAAATTGTCTAGTTTACGCTTTCTTTCGTGCTTTACTCTATCGATTATTTTTCGTGCTAGGCTAGTACTATTTATTAACCTGAGTTTTAGTTCATTAGCATAATTATCTATATTGTTTATCGGTTCGTCTTTTTCTACTATGTCTTTAGGTAGATGAGGTAATCTGCCAGATACTAGTTCGTATGGGGAATATTGTGTGTACATGGAGGCTAGTATTGTATGCAAAGGTATAGTAAGGTACCCATTTATCCCATTCGTAATCATTTGTAAAGTTCAATAGATATTCGTTTAATACTCTGTGGCTACGTTCAACTGTTCCGAGTGTTTCGTGGTGATAGGGTGTTGAAAAAATTTGTTCTATTTTTAATATACTACAAATGTTTGCCATTAGCTCATTGGTGAATTCAGTTCCATTATCTGACTTCAGTTTTTTGAAAAGGCCGTGTTTTAATTGTTCAACCACTGTTTTTGCGATAGTTTTAGCGTCTTTTGATTCTATTGGATAGGCAATAACATATTTTGATAATTCGCACTGCATTGAGAGTATATATCTATAATTGTTGCTCAACCTAAGTGGCCCTACTGTGTTTATGACGATTGTTTCGAATGTGTTAGCAGGTGTGTCTGTTATAATTTGGTTTTCTTTTATATGTTTTGTCTGTTTATAAATGTTTTTATCATTTTGTTCATATTTTTCCATATGTATCTCTGTTTGAGTTTTAATGTCGTTTTTCTCACACCTAAATGTCCTCCTACGGGTCTTGTATGGTAATCATTTATCAATTTAAATTGTATTATTTTGTCTGTTATTCTTTTGGGGAGTTTGCATATTATAATTCTTAGATTTTTTTTGCCTTTTCATTTAACACATTGTTGTAATTGATTGAATACGTCTTTGAATTCGTTTTTCCCTAGTATGTTAAATATTTCATCGGTTTCTTTTAAGAATATCATTGCTATATTTCTCCTTGTCACTTGTGACGTCAGCTTCTCCAGTAACGAAAGTAATTCCGATGGATTATCACTGCATTCAACTGTAACTTGGTTATTTCCGATTTTTATCTTTGTGGTTTTCCCCGTTTCAAATTTTAAATTGATTAAATTTTTTATGTCAGCCATTAATTCGCTGTTCCATATATGTTTCATTAGATTTTGTGTTTTGGTTTGGTTGTGCTTCTATGTGCTTCTATGGTTGGTGTGTTGTATATCTCTTTGGTCATGTTTCTTGTGACTGCTAATGTCTTTTTGTTCTTAGCATTATGTTCTTGTTTCGGAATCATTTCTTTTAATGTATCTGAGTTTAACTTGATGCGCGACAGTGCATCTGCATTGACATTCATCTTTCCTTTTCGGTATCTTATATCGAAGTCATAACCACATAAATCGACTCTTAAACGTGTCATTTTTGATGACGGTTTTTTGTGTGTAAATAACGATATGAGTGGTCTATGGTCAGTGACCACCGTAAATTTATTTCCGAACAGATAGGGTTTGAAGAAGTTGATTGCCCAATGAATCGCCAGTAATTCTTTTTCTATCGTAGATTTGTTTATTTCATGTTTAACGAGAGTTCTACTCGCGTAAGTAATAGGTAAGTCCTGTCCTTTGTCACTTTGTGACAGTACTGCGCCTAATTAATAGTCTAATACATCCGTTGTGACTATGAATGGTTTGCTGAAGTCCGGATATTGTAAAATTGTTGCATTCATTAGTTTGCTTTTGAGTAATTCAAATATTGTTTGACATTGCTGTGTCCACTTGAATTCAACTTTCTTTTTTAGCAGGTCATTTAAACATTTTGTTATTTTAGCAAAGTCGGGAATGAATCGACGGTAATAATTAGCGAATGCGACGAATCTTCTGACTTCGTCTGGATTTGTTGGTACTGGGTACTTTTTGATTGTATCAAGTTTTCCGGGGTCAGTGCGAACTCCATCCTTGGTTATTAGATGTCCCAAGTAAACCACTTCGCATCTCACATTTTTTTAGGATTTAGCTTAAGATTGTATTTTTTCAATCTTTCAAGTATTCGTACTAAATTTGCATTATAGTGTGCTAAGCTGCAGCCGAAAACAGTTATATCATCTACATATAGGAAAATTGCTGAGTCCAGTCTACTCAGAGCTATGGTGAGTATGCGTTGAAAGCTGTTTGAGGAAATTGTCAAACCGAAGGGTAGTCGTTTAAACTGATAGTGCTCTTTGTTCGTGGAGAAGGCTGTTAATGGTCGTGACTCCTCCGTAAGCTCTATTTGATGGAATGAACTTGTCATTTCTAAAGTAGAGAAATATTTAGCTCTCCCCAGACTATCTAGAACATCTTCTAGTCTTGTTAGAGGGAATTTATCATTGACTATTTTCTTATTCAGTGCTCTAAAATCAACCACTAGTCTCCATTTATTTGCGCCTAGTTCACTCTTCTTCGGTGTTAGAAGCAGTGGTGAGTTGTAGTGGCTGGTTGAGTCCTCGATGAAATTGCTGTCTAACAACTCCTGTGCTTGTTTGTTTATTTCGTTAATATGTGTATGAGGTAACCTGTAGTTCTTTATGTATGTCGGTGTGGTATCTGTTATCTGTATCTTTTGAGTGGAATATATGTTGGTATGTTCTAAGAATTTCTAATAGAGACTTCTGGTCTTTCGCATTTAGATGATTTATTTTAACATGTTTTAATACATCTTTAAATCTTTGTTCGTCCCTGATTTTTCGGGCTACTGATTTACTCATTTCACATGGCATCACCTGCGACCCCGATGATAGATTGAAATTTTCGGGGCGAAGGTAATTCCTCATTTATCAAATTGATGGGGACATATTATGTGTGAATAGTTTCAAATATTAAAATTTCGAATATTGTAAGTGAATGATTAATATTTATTTACTTATTTGATATTTTTTAGCTTTCTTATTATCGCCGCACGAATTCTCGAAACAGGGAGTAGAAATAAGCTACAGTAGGCTGGATTATTCGTTGCATTGCTGTAGATTAACTGTTTTCCCATGATAGATATGGAAACAGAACACAAATACATGTAATGCATAAAAATTGTAGAATATACTAATTAAATATTTATTCAAACTTATAACAAGAACTATTTAACAAGAAAGTGGCTTAAAAAATTAGATTCGTTTATACTGGCTTACCTCTTGGCAATGCTTGGTACAACTACAATGAACACAATGAAACAATTTGTGATTCCGAAAAAGGCAAATTTTATTTAATATTTATACATATAATTTATAATTTTTGTAATTTATATTTTTATTTATACTCTTTTCAACTTGCTGTGTACATTGCTTTTTAACTTCAAGGCTGAAAAGGCACGGAATATTTTTTTCCTTTCAGCATACTTTATTTATAACATTTTTGAGTCAAATACATAGATTTATGGCACAAATTTATAATAGTTTTGAGTCTAATTAATATTTTTTCAAATCAAATTCATAAATTTTCAACACTTAATAAAATTATGAAATTGATTAAAAAAAATTATGAATTTGACAAAAAAAATTATGAATTTCACTTGAAAAATTATGAATAGGTATCGAAAATTTAGGAATTTGATTATATTTGATTAATATTAGTTTAATATTTGTCCCATAAATCTATAAATTTGACTCAAAAATAGTATAAATGCCTTATGGCATATTTAAATTTAGCAAACATAATGTTTTACTTTTGTTGTATTTTTTTTAAAATTAACTTTTGTTGTATTTGAATATAATCAACAATATCAAAATTTCATACCATCAGCATTAATTCATTTGCTATCATATCTGATGAACCTATAGGCGATCCAGTAAAAAGCTAGCCAAGGTGATTACTTTCATTGCTCTGCAAATAAAAAATAAACATTTTTATTCAAATTTAATACATATGATGCATTTACTTACAATTTTGAAATTTTCTTTTGGAATTGCTTCAGCATTCAGCAGCCTTCTTCCCTGAATTTGTATAAAATCATGTTGATGGAAATAATTTGGACAAACTCGGGAAGTTTTTTTAATGATTAGGTCAGGAAATCCAAGAGAAATAGTCCAAATTAATCTGACTTGTTCATTTTCTGGAAATGTGGAGAAAACTATATTTCACAAAGCGTGCAATAAAAATAAATTTTTATATCATTTTGTTTCCGCTCGGAGTCTGCCCCGAAACTATTAATGCACTTTACTGCTTTGTGTTTTTTTGACAGCAATCAAAATGGAATCGGAAAATTCGCGTGAATATGTAAACAATATTTGAAAAGGTTCAAATAGACACATTCGTTTGCAAAAAGTTTCCGAAATACACAAAATTTTGCAAAACACACCGTTTGTTTATTACTTACTTGTGAAAAGAAACTCCAAATGGCCGGCATTGCGAACGATTGCCACAATTCGGGACAACACACTTTATTTCAAACTTAAATGCAATTTCTCACTTTTCAAACACTTTCACCTAGTAAAACTCACGATTTCCACTTCTACACTAACGTTTTTGTGAACCGCACTAGTCGACTCGACACGAAATTCATCTGAATTTAAAATAAACACGATTTTATTTGCGTACCGACTCAAATTGTTTATATTGGTTTAATTGTCCCATTGACAATAAGGATATAAAGAGGGGAATTGACATTGAAGATACATGAAAAGTGGTCGGTTTCTCTTCAATGCATTTTAAATGGACATCGCCCCTCCGAATGACTTTATGCTCTCAGGTACACAATTTTTAGATTCGCACATTACAATTTCATATAATTTTTTGTGTTGATACTATTCTTGGTTTTTTTCTGACTTAATTCTATTTAATTCATTTTTCGTTAATCGCAATTTCATATTCTTTTCTATTAGAGAATATTCTTCTCTCGATGTTTTCTGCTGTTTTGTTTTGACTTAATTTTATCTTATAGTGTACATATTGTTTGATTCTATTTTTTTTTGTTGATTGTGGAAATTTGTATTTGTATGCCTATAGTTTATTACATTATTATTCTTGTCTGGGGCTTGTATAACTTTAACAAATTGTTGTAAAATCTTTTACATTTGTTGGTTATTAAGATATCTCAAATTACGCCATTTCTGAATTGTATTTCGTATTGTCCGGGGTATGTGTTTTGTAATTTCTTTTTATTCATATTTCTTATTAGTACTAAATCTCCTCTTTTAAAGTTTGATGGTTTTGCAAAATTGTCTAGTTTACGCTTTCTTTCGTGCTTTACTCTATCGATTATTTTTCGTGCTAGGCTAGTACTATTTATTAACCTGAGTTTTAGTTCATTAGCATAATTATCTATATTGTTTATCGGTTCGTCTTTTTCTACTATGTCTTTAGGTAGATGAGGTAATCTGCCAGATACTAGTTCGTATGGGGAATATTGTGTGTACATGGGGGCTAGTGTTGTATGCAAAGGTATAGTAAGGTACCCATTTATCCCATTCGTAATCATTTGTAAAGTTCAATAGATATTCGTTTAATACTCTGTGGCTACGTTCAACTGTTCCGAGTGTTTCGTGGTGATAGAGTGTTGAAAAAATTTGTTCTATTTTTAATATACTACAAATGTTTGCCATTAGCTCATTGGTGAATTCAGTTCCATTATCTGACTTCAGTTTTTTGAAAAGGCCGTGTTTTAATTGTTCAACCACTGTTTTTGCGATAGTTTTAGCGTCTTTTGATTCTATTGGATAGGCAATAACATATTTTGATAATTCGCACTGCATTGAGAGTATATATCTATAATTGTTGCTCAACCTAAGTGGCCCTACTGTGTTTATGACGATTGTTTCGAATGTGTTAGCAGGTGTGTCTGTTATAATTTGGTTTTCTTTTATATGTTTTGTCTGTTTATAAATGTTTTTATCATTTTGTTCATATTTTTCCATATGTATCTCTGTTTGAGTTTTAATGTCGTTTTTCTCACACCTAAATGTCCTCCTACGGGTCTTGTATGGTAATCATTTATCAATTTAAATTGTATTATTTTGTCTGTTATTCTTTTGGGGAGTTTGCATATTATAATTCTTAGATTTTTTTTGCCTTTTCATTTAACACATTGTTGTAATTGATTGAATACGTCTTTGAATTCGTTTTTCCCTAGTATGTTAAATATTTCATCGGTTTCTTTTAAGAATATCATTGCTATATTTCTCCTTGTCACTTGTGACGTCAGCTTCTCCAGTAACGAAAGTAATTCCGATGGATTATCACTGCATTCAACTGTAACTTGGTTATTTCCGATTTTTATCTTTGTGGTTTTCCCCGTTTCAAATTTTAAATTGATTAAATTTTTTATGTCAGCCATTAATTCGCTGTTCCATATATGTTTCATTAGATTTTGTGTTTTGGTTTGGTTGTGCTTCTATGTGCTTCTATGGTTGGTGTGTTGTATATCTCTTTGGTCATGTTTCTTGTGACTGCTAATGTCTTTTTGTTCTTAGCATTATGTTCTTGTTTCGGAATCATTTCTTTTAATGTATCTGAGTTTAACTTGATGCGCGACAGTGCATCTGCATTGACATTCATCTTTCCTTTTCGGTATCTTATATCGAAGTCATAACCACATAAATCGACTCTTAAACGTGTCATTTTTGATGACGGTTTTTTGTGTGTAAATAACGATATGAGTGGTCTATGGTCAGTGACCACCGTAAATTTATTTCCGAACAGATAGGGTTTGAAGAAGTTGATTGCCCAATGAATCGCCAGTAATTCTTTTTCTATCGTAGATTTGTTTATTTCATGTTTAACGAGAGTTCTACTCGCGTAAGTAATAGGTAAGTCCTGTCCTTTGTCACTTTGTGACAGTACTGCGCCTAATTAATAGTCTAATACATCCGTTGTGACTATGAATGGTTTGCTGAAGTCCGGATATTGTAAAATTGTTGCATTCATTAGTTTGCTTTTGAGTAATTCAAATATTGTTTGACATTGCTGTGTCCACTTGAATTCAACTTTCTTTTTTAGCAGGTCATTTAAACATTTTGTTATTTTAGCAAAGTCGGGAATGAATCGACGGTAATAATTAGCGAATGCGACGAATCTTCTGACTTCGTCTGGATTTGTTGGTACTGGGTACTTTTTGATTGTATCAAGTTTTCCGGGGTCAGTGCGAACTCCATCCTTGGTTATTAGATGTCCCAAGTAAACCACTTCGCATCTCACATTTTTTTAGGATTTAGCTTAAGATTGTATTTTTTCAATCTTTCAAGTATTCGTACTAAATTTGCATTATAGTGTGCTAAGCTGCAGCCGAAAACAGTTATATCATCTACATATAGGAAAATTGCTGAGTCCAGTCCACTCAGAGCTATGGTGAGTATGCGTTGAAAGCTGTTTGAGGAAATTGTCAAACCGAAGGGTAGTCGTTTAAACTGATAGTGCTCTTTGTTCGTGGAGAAGGCTGTTAATGGTCGTGACTCCTCCGTAAGCTCTATTTGATGGAATGAACTTGTCATTTCTAAAGTAGAGAAATATTTAGCTCTCCCCAGACTATCTAGAACATCTTCTAGTCTTGTTAGAGGGAATTTATCATTCACTATTTTCTTATTCAGTGCTCTAAAATCAACCACTAGTCTCCATTTATTTGCGCCTAGTTCACTCTTCTTCGGTGTTAGAAGCAGTGGTGAGTTGTAGTGGCTGGTTGAGTCCTCGATGAAATTGCTGTCTAACAACTCCTGTGCTTGTTTGTTTATTTCGTTAATATGTGTATGAGGTAACCTGTAGTTCTTTATGTATGTCGGTGTGGTATCTGTTATCTGTATCTTTTGAGTGGAATATATGTTGGTATGTTCTAAGAATTTCTAATAGAGACTTCTGGTCTTTCGCATTTAGATGATTTATTTTAACATGTTTTAATACATCTTTAAATCTTTGTTCGTCCCTGATTTTTCGGGCTACTGATTTACTCATTTCACATGGCATCACCTGCGACCCCGATGATAGATTGAAATTTTCGGGGCGAAGGTAATTCCTCATTTATCAAATTGATGGGGACATATTATGTGTGAATAGTTTCAAATATTAAAATTTCGAATATTGTAAGTGAATGATTAATATTTATTTACTTATTTGATATTTTTTAGCTTTCTTATTATCGCCGCACGAATTCTCGAAACAGGGAGTAGAAATAAGCTACAGTAGGCTGGATTATTCGTTGCATTGCTGTAGATTAACTGTTTTCCCATGATAGATATGGAAACAGAACACAAATACATGTAATGCATAAAAATTGTAGAATATACTAATTAAATATTTATTCAAACTTATAACAAGAACTATTTAACAAGAAAGTGGCTTAAAAAATTAGATTCGTTTATACTGGCTTACCTCTTGGCAATGCTTGGTACAACTACAATGAACACAATGAAACAATTTGTGATTCCGAAAAAGGCAAATTTTATTTAATATTTATACATATAATTTATAATTTTTGTAATTTATATTTTTATTTATACTCTTTTCAACTTGCTGTGTACATTGATTTTTAACTTCAAGGCTGAAAAGGCACGGAATATTTTTTTCCTTTCAGCATACTTTATTTATAACATTTTTGAGTCAAATACATAGATTTATGGCACAAATTTATAATAGTTTTGAGTCTAATTAATATTTTTTCAAATCAAATTCATAAATTTTCAACACTTAATAAAATTATGAAATTGATTAAAAAAAATTATGAATTTGACAAAAAAAATTATGAATTTCACTTGAAAAATTATGAATAGGTATCGAAAATTTAGGAATTTGATTATATTTGATTAATATTAGTTTAATATTTGTCCCATAAATCTATAAATTTGACTCAAAAATAGTATAAATGCCTTATGGCATATTTAAATTTAGCAAACATAATGTTTTACTTTTGTTGTATTTTTTTTAAAATTAACTTTTGTTGTATTTGAATATAATCAACAATATCAAAATTTCATACCATCAGCATTAATTCATTTGCTATCATATCTGATGAACCTATAGGCGATCCAGTAAAAAGCTAGCCAAGGTGATTACTTTCATTGCTCTGCAAATAAAAAATAAACATTTTTATTCAAATTTAATACATATGATGCATTTACTTACAATTTTGAAATTTTCTTTTGGAATTGCTTCAGCATTCAGCAGCCTTCTTCCCTGAATTTGTATAAAATCATGTTGATGGAAATAATTTGGACAAACTCGGGAAGTTTTTTTAATGATTAGGTCAGGAAATCCAAGAGAAATAGTCCAAATTAATCTGACTTGTTCATTTTCTGGAAATGTGGAGAAAACTATATTTCACAAAGCGTGCAATAAAAATAAATTTTTATATCATTTTGTTTCCGCTCGGAGTCTGCCCCGAAACTATTAATGCACTTTACTGCTTTGTGTTTTTTTGACAGCAATCAAAATGGAATCGGAAAATTCGCGTGAATATGTAAACAATATTTGAAAAGGTTCAAATAGACACATTCGTTTGCAAAAAGTTTCCGAAATACACAAAATTTTGCAAAACACACCGTTTGTTTATTACTTACTTGTGAAAAGAAACTCCAAATGGCCGGCATTGCGAACGATTGCCACAATTCGGGACAACACACTTTATTTCAAACTTAAATGCAATTTCTCACTTTTCAAACACTTTCACCTAGTAAAACTCACGATTTCCACTTCTACACTAACGTTTTTGTGAACCGCACTAGTCGACTCGACACGAAATTCATCTGAATTTAAAATAAACACGATTTTATTTGCGTACCGACTCAAATTGTTTATATTGGTTTAATTGTCCCATTGACAATAAGGATATAAAGAGGGGAATTGACATTGAAGATACATGAAAAGTGGTCGGTTTCTCTTCAATGCATTTTAAATGGACATCGCCCCTCCGAATGACTTTATGCTCTCAGGTACACAATTTTTAGATTCGCACATTACAATTTCATATAATTTTTTGTGTTGATACTATTCTTGGTTTTTTTCTGACTTAATTCTATTTAATTCATTTTTCGTTAATCGCAATTTCATATTCTTTTCTATTAGAGAATATTCTTCTCTCGATGTTTTCTGCTGTTTTGTTTTGACTTAATTTTATCTTATAGTGTACATATTGTTTGATTCTATTTTTTTTTGTTGATTGTGGAAATTTGTATTTGTATGCCTATAGTTTATTACATTATTATTCTTGTCTGGGGCTTGTATAACTTTAACAAATTGTTGTAAAATCTTTTACATTTGTTGGTTATTAAGATATCTCAAATTACGCCATTTCTGAATTGTATTTCGTATTGTCCGGGGTATGTGTTTTGTAATTTCTTTTTATTCATATTTCTTATTAGTACTAAATCTCCTCTTTTAAAGTTTGATGGTTTTGCAAAATTGTCTAGTTTACGCTTTCTTTCGTGCTTTACTCTATCGATTATTTTTCGTGCTAGGCTAGTACTATTTATTAACCTGAGTTTTAGTTCATTAGCATAATTATCTATATTGTTTATCGGTTCGTCTTTTTCTACTATGTCTTTAGGTAGATGAGGTAATCTGCCAGATACTAGTTCGTATGGGGAATATTGTGTGTACATGGGGGCTAGTGTTGTATGCAAAGGTATAGTAAGGTACCCATTTATCCCATTCGTAATCATTTGTAAAGTTCAATAGATATTCGTTTAATACTCTGTGGCTACGTTCAACTGTTCCGAGTGTTTCGTGGTGATAGAGTGTTGAAAAAATTTGTTCTATTTTTAATATACTACAAATGTTTGCCATTAGCTCATTGGTGAATTCAGTTCCATTATCTGACTTCAGTTTTTTGAAAAGGCCGTGTTTTAATTGTTCAACCACTGTTTTTGCGATAGTTTTAGCGTCTTTTGATTCTATTGGATAGGCAATAACATATTTTGATAATTCGCACTGCATTGAGAGTATATATCTATAATTGTTGCTCAACCTAAGTGGCCCTACTGTGTTTATGACGATTGTTTCGAATGTGTTAGCAGGTGTGTCTGTTATAATTTGGTTTTCTTTTATATGTTTTGTCTGTTTATAAATGTTTTTATCATTTTGTTCATATTTTTCCATATGTATCTCTGTTTGAGTTTTAATGTCGTTTTTCTCACACCTAAATGTCCTCCTACGGGTCTTGTATGGTAATCATTTATCAATTTAAATTGTATTATTTTGTCTGTTATTCTTTTGGGGAGTTTGCATATTATAATTCTTAGATTTTTTTTGCCTTTTCATTTAACACATTGTTGTAATTGATTGAATACGTCTTTGAATTCGTTTTTCCCTAGTATGTTAAATATTTCATCGGTTTCTTTTAAGAATATCATTGCTATATTTCTCCTTGTCACTTGTGACGTCAGCTTCTCCAGTAACGAAAGTAATTCCGATGGATTATCACTGCATTCAACTGTAACTTGGTTATTTCCGATTTTTATCTTTGTGGTTTTCCCCGTTTCAAATTTTAAATTGATTAAATTTTTTATGTCAGCCATTAATTCGCTGTTCCATATATGTTTCATTAGATTTTGTGTTTTGGTTTGGTTGTGCTTCTATGTGCTTCTATGGTTGGTGTGTTGTATATCTCTTTGGTCATGTTTCTTGTGACTGCTAATGTCTTTTTGTTCTTAGCATTATGTTCTTGTTTCGGAATCATTTCTTTTAATGTATCTGAGTTTAACTTGATGCGCGACAGTGCATCTGCATTGACATTCATCTTTCCTTTTCGGTATCTTATATCGAAGTCATAACCACATAAATCGACTCTTAAACGTGTCATTTTTGATGACGGTTTTTTGTGTGTAAATAACGATATGAGTGGTCTATGGTCAGTGACCACCGTAAATTTATTTCCGAACAGATAGGGTTTGAAGAAGTTGATTGCCCAATGAATCGCCAGTAATTCTTTTTCTATCGTAGATTTGTTTATTTCATGTTTAACGAGAGTTCTACTCGCGTAAGTAATAGGTAAGTCCTGTCCTTTGTCACTTTGTGACAGTACTGCGCCTAATTAATAGTCTAATACATCCGTTGTGACTATGAATGGTTTGCTGAAGTCCGGATATTGTAAAATTGTTGCATTCATTAGTTTGCTTTTGAGTAATTCAAATATTGTTTGACATTGCTGTGTCCACTTGAATTCAACTTTCTTTTTTAGCAGGTCATTTAAACATTTTGTTATTTTAGCAAAGTTGGGAATGAATCGACGGTAATAATTAGCGAATACGACGAATCTTCTGACTTCGTCTGGATTTGTTGGTACTGGGTACTTTTTGATTGTATCAAGTTTTCCGGGGTCAGTGCGAACTCCATCCTTGGTTATTAGATGTCCCAAGTAAACCACTTCGCATCTCACATTTTTTTAGGATTTAGCTTAAGATTGTATTTTTTCAATCTTTCAAGTATTCGTACTAAATTTGCATTATAGTGTGCTAAGCTGCAGCCGAAAACAGTTATATCATCTACATATAGGAAAATTGCTGAGTCCAGTCCACTCAGAGCTATGGTGAGTATGCGTTGAAAGCTGTTTGAGGAAATTGTCAAACTGAAGGGTAGTCGTTTAAACTGATAGTGCTCTTTGTTCGTGGAGAAGGCTGTTAATGGTCATGACTCCTCCGTAAGCTCTATTTGATGGAATGAACTTGTCATTTCTAAAGTAGAGAAATATTTGACTCTCCCCAGACTATCTAGAACATCTTCTAGTCTTGTTAGAGGGAATTTATCATTGACTATTTTCTTATTCAGTGCTCTAAAATCAACCACTAGTCTCCATTTATTTGCGCCTAGTTCACTCTTCTTCGGTGTTAGAAGCAGTGGTGAGTTGTAGTGGCTGGTTGAGTCCTCGATGAAATTGCTGTCTAACAACTCCTGTGCTTGTTTGTTTATTTCGTTAATATGTGTATTATGTATGTCGGTGTGGTATCTGTAATCTGTATCTTTTGAGTGGAATATATGTTGGTATGTTCTAAGAATTTTTAATAGAGACTTCTGGTTTTTCGCATTTAGATGATTTATTTTAACATGTTTTGATACATCTTTAAATCTTTGTTCGTCCCTGATTTTTCGGGCTACTAATTTACTCATTTCACATGGTTTGAAGTTTCTTAATGGTTCGGTTTCAGTTCTCAGATTTTCAAGTATAATCTTTTCTTCATTTGTGTTTAGTATCTTAATGTGTTTTATGCCTTTTGCTGGGATAATTGAACTGGCTATATAGACTCCTGGTTTAATTTCTTTGTTAGCGGTTATCTTCCTCTTCGGTATCTTCCTCTTTGTCAATATCGATGGGACAGGCGTATTCACACCTTGGTGGTTTTTTGTGGCGATGGGTATAATATGGTCTTCATAATTGATATTTATTGTTATTGTGTATGTTTCGTAGTTTATTCTCGCTAAATTTTTGGTAAGAAAATCCCTTCCAAATATTCCGTCCGTCAGAATAGGAAAGTCAGATTTCACTATGTGAAATGGAAAATTGATGTTATTTCCATCAATACTCAAATTTAAATTGGTTGTTCCAATCGATTGTATTTGTTCATCAGTTATTCCGGAAAATTTGCATTTTTTATTTTCATTTATGATTTGATCATACGGAATGGCACTTGCTTTACACAGTGATACATCTGCTCCAGTGTCAAGCAATAATTTTAAATATTTTCTACTATCCTTGCAGTAAATTGAGACGTAATTCTCGAGCTGTCTGTTAAGTAATAATTTTTTTTCTGTCTTGGTTCCGGGGTTAACTTTTATTGTTCGTTGTCGCTGGCCTCCGGGCTCGTCGCGTTTCCCTGGACTATATTTATGCGTTGTCTCCTATCGTTGAAATTTATGTTATTAGTTCTGCTGTTATCGTAGTTTCTGTGGTTTTGATGATTTACTTCATTACCCCTTGAGTTGTGATTGTTTCTATTATTATTATTTCTATAATTGTTATTTCTATAAGTATTATTTTGATTCAACTCTACTATTATAGGTGTTTCTGTTATTTCTGTAATTATTCGAATTGTTCATTTCACTTGGTCTCGAATGATAATTATCTCTATAATTTCTATTCTGGTTCGTGCCGTAATTTCTATTATTGTTATAGCTACGAGACATGTTACTATTATTAAATGTGTTTCTACTATTATGGTTATATTGTTGATTATAATTCGGTCTTTTATTGATATACATTATATTTTCCGGTGTTCTATTAATTGTCTCAAATTCAGTTGCGATCTGTATCGCTTCTATAAATGTTTTGGGTTGTGCAGCAAAAATAGTAGGCTTAAGGGTTTCATTTAATCCATTCTTGAAAATTGTAAGCGCGTAAGAATCATTTGACTTTACTATCACTGCCTTTTCTTGTACTGTTGTATTTTGTCCTAGGTTATTTATTTGGATATCACTCAATTCACTCATGAGCTTAGACAATTTTTCTCCATATTTTTCTACCGTTCCGCGTTGTTGTAGCTGAGTCAATTGCGTGTGAATTTGCTGTAAAGTTTTCCTACTTTTGTACTTAATCTTAAAGTGTTTTTCTAGTGCTGAATAATTGTTTATTTCTAATGTACTTAGCTGTACTTTTACGCTTGTTCCTAACTTTACGTTTTTAACGAACTTTAATAGATTCAATTTTCCTTCTTCATTCATTCAATTTTCAAGATTCAATTTTCCTTCTTCAGACTTTCATTAATAACCTAACTATGGTTAAAAATGCATCTACCTCTTTTGGGTTTCCATTAAAAGTTGGTATCGATTTCAATGCTACCTCTAAATTAAAAGTTCCCATATTGTTATCTACTGTTTGCTCTAATTTTTCTTCTAATAATTCCTTCGCTGCACTATATTTGTCCAAGATTATTCTTTCCAGCTCTGAACTATCTTCTGTATCTAATACTTTTTTCTTTAAGTCTTCTATATCATTCAATTTTTCTATGATGGTATCACTTTTGTATACCCTACCTGGAGTTTTTTTAAAATTTATTATAATTCTTGATATAGCATTTATTTGCTATTCCATTTAAAAATATTCATACCATGGACCATCGATTTTTTTTTTGGTATCTTAATAAAAATATATATTGTTTTTGTTTTGTTTTCATTTATTTTTTTTTACCATAATTTGCAATAATTCATTTTCATTTATTTTATTTAATTCATGCTACTCCATTTGATTTTAAATTTATGTATATATTCATGTTTTTACAATTTTGTTCATCTATTTTTTTTTAATTCGTTAGTTATCTCCTCTATCTGCTCGAATAATTCCCTTTGGCGTTCCCAGGATGGTGGGCTATCTTCGTTGGTTGCTTTTCTCCTAAGTGCCGCTCGGAGCCTCCTTAAGTATACTTTTTTGTCTCCGCGTTTCTTCTCCTTTCGTCGAGTGTCCTGGTAAGGAACCGCTGTTAGTTTTGATTCGTCCTTTCGCGCCTGGATGATCAGCTGGTCTTCCCGTGGCTGTAGTCCTCCTTCTTTGGGAAGGCCGGACTTGAAATTACTCTGGTTCGCCGTTAGCACGGTCGCCATGTAATGCGTCTAGTGTCCACTGGTATCTGCACCGTAATCAGACAAAAAGAACTGCTCATTTCGCTTTGGCGAAATTGTCGCCGCAACGCAAATTAGTCAGATTTTATTTTTTTTTTGCTTTGTTGAAAACTGCTCAAATTGGTCAGACTTTCTTCTTGCTTTTTGAAAAAAACACTCTTTTCAAAATCTGGTCGCCGCTTTTACTTCTTGGCTTACCAGCGAAGAATGTACTTTATTGATAACAATTTTGAGCTTTAATAACAATAATAGTACAGTTATTGTTTTTCAAAAATCTGCGCGAATCAAAAATAATTTAATCTAGTTTCGGGGATGTGCAAGTGTTGAAATGTTATTGTCAATTTAGTGTACACAGCACCAGAATCATTTTCTTCTTAATGTATGGGATACATTTTTGAGAGAATGTTAATTCATGGTTCCTAGAGATGTATTCTGCAACCGTACAACAAAACACACCGCAATCGTAACTGTTAGTTTGTTGGGGGGAGTTCATTACATTTTCTTTTATGAATGTACTAGTATCAATGGCAATATTTCGTTTGTCCAGTGATTCTTTGTTTAGATGCTCTTGCAATGCGTCTAAAACTTAATTGTTTTTCCTCCAAGGGAATCGTAATATTTGGTTGATTTATTTTGAATGTGAATAATGGCCATGGTCGAATGATTACCATTAAAGTGGACAGGGATTAATATAATATCGTAGGAGAATATGTCAGCCTTTTTAGTCCATTTCCTAACTGAATCGTTTCCTAATGATAGAAGTGTGTTTATAAAAGAGGTGTTCATGGCATTAACTTTATTGCCGGTTCCAGAGTTTTCATTTTTACTTCGTTCTACAATAAGATTCAAATAAAAGTTTAAAATGTTGTCATTAAGCCATTTTTCGTCTCCAAAGTAATTATGTCTTGCCTAGTTATATTCAAATTTAATTTTGAAACGAGAATGTCGTCTGGGGACCCTTCACTCTCCACCTTATCAAGAATAGATTTCTGGTGTTCGCTGAAATCCAGAAACTCGAACTTCATTCGCTTCGAAAAAGGGGGATTATCTTGGGGATTATCTACCTGTACTTAGGTTCATCTTTGTGCCTAACAGATTTATAATTCTTAATGAAACTTTCTTTCCTTCTCTCTATATAGTCTTCCCTGTTTGTGTTGATTTTATCTATTTGCTTTTCCTTAGATTTTTGTATTCGTTCTCTGATGATTTTATGATCAATTTTATGTTCTTGCACTTCTGTGGGTGTCGTTTTGAGCGTAGAGTGACCTTTTCGATGATAGTTTGGTTATTTTTGTAATGTTAATAAAAATTTACAACATGTTTCGAAAATTTATCCAAAAAATTTATATAAGAGTGTTTGCAAAGGAAAAATATATCTACATGAATAATTTCATTCGTAGTTGTAGTTTTTTCTGTAAGACTAAACTTCTTTTTAATTGGGTTTCGTTCATATTTTAATCCAGTACAAATATCGCAATAATTAATTATTTTATGGACGGTTTCTTTGAGTTTAGGGTTGTATATTTTACCTTTGATTCCTTCATAAGTTGCAATAATACCAGAATGACCAGTTTCATATTTATGAAATAAGGATATTTGTTTATCTAGCTCTTCTTTGGATTCTATATCTGTTGCGAAGTTGGTGCACTTAACAAATTTCAAGGACTTGTGGTTTCGGAAAAGGTCTATAATCAATTGTTGCAATTTGTTGTAATCATGGCCATTGCGTTCGGAATAAATACCAACTTTTCCTCTTTCAATATATTTTCTCAATATATCATTAGCTAATCCGGATTCAACATCTTTTGAATCGACAAATATTCTTCTGTATTCAAACGGGTATTCGATTTCGGTTCTTTTAATTTTTTCCAATATGATTTGGGTTTTGAATCTATTTACGACTGTATCGTCAAAATTTTCCTTTTGGGAATGATTTGTTTGTGTTTCTAATGATCCGTGGATAGCGTGAACATCACTATTAGAAAAAGTTTGAGAATCATCTTCAAACATATGAGGCGAATTGATATCGGGATCTTCAGATTCCAAAAATTTTATCTCACTTTTGTCCGAATTGATTCTACTTAGGAAGTCGGCAATTTTATTTTCCTTTCCCTTAATGTATTCAATCTTCATGTTATATTCTCCCAAGGATACTATCCATCTCTGCAAACGTGGATTGATATCTTTTCCCGCATATTTCGTACGAAGCCATTTTATCGGTTGGTGATCAGTAAGCAAGTCGAATTCATTTCCCCAAACTATTGCGAGCAACTCTTTTTCGATTGTAGAATAGTTATTTTCGTGACTATTCAGAGTCCGAGATGCGTAGCATATAGGGTGCCCTTCCTGAGTAAGGACTGCCCCCAAAGCGAAATTACTTGCATCGGTTATGATTTTAAACTTTTTGTTGAAATCGGGATATCTAAGGATTGGATGGTTAGTTAGAATTTCTTTGAGTTTTTCAAAGGCTCCAATATAGTTGGGATCATTTGGGTTTATCTTCGTGCCCTTTCTATGGTATTTTGTTATTGGGTGTTTGATTTTTGCATAATCCTCAATAAATTTCCGATAGTACCCAAAGCATCCCAAAAATTGTTTAATTTGTTTAATATTAATAGGTATTTTTAGCTCTTTGATAACGCAAATTTTCTTAAGGTTTGGGTTGACATATTCAGGGGTCAGGATATGGCCCAAATATTCTGTTTCTTTCTTCAGAAAGCTACATTTATTTACTTGGATTTTAAGGCTTGATTCCCTAAGTCTGTTGAAAACCTTTTTTACGCTTGCAATATGCTCTTCCAATGATGTACTGAAAATCAATATGTCGTCGAGGTAAACGACGCATATCTTCTTGATAAGCCCTTCCAAAACATTATTCATTAACCTCTGGAAGGTAGCAGTGGCATTTTTTAGCTCGAATGGCATACGGATGTACTCGTAATGACGAAAAGGGTTAGAAAAAGCAATCTTCTTCTGATCTTGTGGACTCACAAGGATTTGGTGAAAAACCTTCGCCAAATCCAATGTGGTGAAGTACTGCGCCCTGCCAAGTTTGTCCAAAATACCTTCTGTATTAGGTATTGGAAACCTGTTGCTTATAGTGACTTTGTTCAGACGTCGATAATTAATGACTATCCGCCATTTTTGATTGCCCAAATTGCCCAGCTTCTTTGGGACAATTCACAATGGGCTATTCTGCGCTACTAAGCGCAAAAGCGGTATCTAAAAAAAAAATCGAAAACTTGATTTTTATAACAATAGAAAGCTTAAAACAACACGCATCTAATGAACTAAGCCTTTTAAGGGTATCTTATACAAAACATATGGAAAACACCTTAAGAAAGTGTTTTAAATCTAAGTACCCGATGTATCCAAGAGCGGAAGACCGCTCACCGAGAAAAGTGGAGTAAAGAGAAACCTCCACCAGCTCCACACGAACCCAGTTCCGCGTCGCCTATCTCAATTTTACCTTGATTCACTAAGGGAATTAGAGGTATATCAATATTACTACTTTTACAAATATTAAATTATCTCGAAACTTGCTTTCATTGAGATACCGCTTTTGCGCTTAATAGAGCAGTATTGTATGGGGAACTACTGGAAGTGATTTCTTTAATTTGTTTTTCGATCTCGTTTTCGTGGGATCGGGGGTATCTATAAATTTTAGAATATACCGGATTATGAGTAGTTGTAATAATTTCATGTTGAACGTCGTGAGTACAAGTTAACTGTTCACCCTCCTTATAGAATAATTCTTCATATTCGAGTAGAATATTTAAAATACTTTGCTTTTCAAGTTTATTTAAGTGTTTTAGGTCAAGTTCGTCAATAGTTCCCGATTCTATATTGCAGACTTCGTTAGTGACGTGGGGGAAATCGTTGTACTTGAAACTAATTTGAATGTTGTTCACTTCTAAAAATCCGTGTGGTAGATCAATTTTCACTTTAAGAGGTACGAGAAAGTTTTATCCGATAATAGCATGGTATTTGCGTTCACTTATATCTATAACTTTCCATGATAAGCTTCCGAAAATTTCAAATTCCTGAGGAAATTCAGTTTCAATTTTACTATGGACTTTGTTGATGCCATTTAAAGTAGTAAAATAAAGGGGCTTAGAGAGAGTTTTAACAGGATAGTCAACTAAAAGATTGGGTCTAATAAGAATGGTTTCTGACCCAGTATCAATTAAACATCTAATTTTGTTGTTTTTTATAGTAAGTGTAACTATGGGAAGTTTGCTTCTCGAGGCCTTTGGGAAAAATTTACATCGGTCTCCTGAATGCTATCCACTTCCATTGGTTGAGGATAATTTCAAGATGAGTGAGTTTCTTGTCTGAAATGTTTTGAGTTGCTACTATCAGAGTTTTTGTTATTGTATTTTTTTTGTCTATAACGTCTGGATTTAGAATCGTTCCTTGAATTCGAGCTAAAATCGTTGTGTTTTGTTGATTCATTATTTCGATAATTGTGCCAATGATGGCTAAAGCTACCGTCTTTCATATGATCGGATGGTTTACTTTTACTATAACCTTCACCTTTTGAATTCACATAATTACTGTCCCGATATTTGGAACTGTTTCGATTATTTTTAAAATTTTGATTTTTGTGAGTATTGTTATAGCCTTTGTCACCGTTACACTCAGCAACGCGTACTAAACCCTTTACAAGGGCGGCAGTTTTCGGGCGGCTTATGCTCGCAAAGAAAAAGGGGTCGCGGGTGGGCGCCACTCGCTTCTAACCCGAAACACTGCCTCGCTACCGTCGCCCTGAAGCGAGAAGAGGATGACGGCCTATTATGTACAACACCGATTCGTTATCGATAATTACAAACCCCGCACAATTCACGTTCACACACTTTATTGCAACTAAATGATAATAATGCTACGTTATTTTCCAACGCGTTACCGTAAAATGGTAATCTTCTCAAAATTCCTTCTTTCTTTTAGAATTTCATCAAATTTAATTCACAATATTTCTTTTTTTCTTACTTGCTATCTAACCTGCTGATTCCGGGTGTGACTATTCAGGATCGCCGCGATGCACTTACTCCCGCGATGGGGCCCTTTCCGCCGATCGATGCTCGCGCCAAAGTATGAATTCAATTTTCCAACGTCTTTCTCGACTGGTTGTTGCGAAACCCTGAAGACAGCCGAGCCGCCGTCAGTGCAACATGTTAAGAAGTTAGAAGATTTCCATCTCTATTGCCCTGCGTGCCTTTTCGCAACCGGCTAGCTCAATCCGGCGTGGGTTGTGGGCAGGGAAATCTTCTACGTGCTACGGCACACAAACGATACAACATTTAAAAACAAAAAACAATTAACTGGGGAAGGAAAAATGGAAGGCAGGAGGGAATTTCCGAAGGAATCACTATTTCGAAAAATTTACTCCAAATTCATTATTTCAAGGAAGAATATTTCATGCAAATAAGATTAAAATTTAACAATAAAAAGAAAACAGTAAAGACTACTAATTAGTTGATCTAAAGACGCAGACCAAAACTAAAAATAAGAAATTGGAAGGTGAGAAAATAAAATAAAAATAAATTTCGTAAATATTTGGGTGGGTCAGTTTTAACCCAATCCCGGCCGGGACCAGTTTACAACGATCATACAGTGGTTTGTTTTTTTTAAAGAATTTTAATATGTATGACTAAAGAACAACAGAAAAAAAATTAAACTTAAATTTAAGTCACAAGTTCCCCCACCGAAATTCACAAAGAGAAGAAAATGTGGATAATGTTGAAAATGAAAAGTATTCAGAAAAAAAAAGAAATTAAAGTTATGACAAAAAACATATCTATTCTTTGAATTGACGAAATTCCCGAAAGTGATGACTCGATTCGAAATGAAACAAAAATAAAAATATAAATCGTTAACTTACAGTGTTTGTTTGTTTCTGTACTCATCTGATGCCTTCCAGTCGGGAAAATCAATGGTCCTTTTCGTTTCAATTCACCGCTGCTGACTTGCTATCGTTTAATATATTATTTCCAAGCGCAATCATTCCCAATCGATCTGCAAACAGCTCGTCGCCCGCATTTTTTTACTTGTCACTTCATGCTTTGAATTTTGCCTTTCATTTCTCCGCGCCTCAATTTTGTCAGTCTTTTTTACAACGTAAGAATGTCTATAAGATGTTACACGTCTATCTTAGCAGTCACTGATCTGAATTTCACTAATGTTCAACCGAACACGGTAACTCTTTATTTTCGCATCACAACAACAGAACACTCGATTTTGTTCAGTTCTGGTGCCTCCAGTCAATACAGATTTGGTCAATCCAGCACTTGATTTAACTGCCAAGTAAAACCATTTGCATACACAGTTCGAAGTCTCGAAAGTTCACTTTATCACCAAATTCAGAATCTCATACTCCACCGTCACACTTCCTAGGTCACAAGCGCCCACTTTCTTTCGAGCATCCAGCTCCCTTTGCCGACAAATCCCGTCTTATTCATCAACCAACACTTCTTGAAATTCAATTTCACTCTTTTTCTTCAAATTCTCACTCCAAACTCTCGCCATTTTTCAATTTCCAACCATTTTCAGATACCAAGTCTTTCAAATTTAAATTTTTTCACTTTGCAACCGTCTTTTCAAATATCAAACATCTCTTTCTTCACGTTCCAACCTTGCTCTTCCAATTCTAAATCCCAACTGTCCCTTCCCTTTTTCTTTTCAAAAGCCCGCTACCGCCGTTGTTCAGCTGGGTCATCACCCTCCAGCCAGCACGCGAACAACTCCCGGTGCCGCCAGGTCCCGTATTTGTCTTTTCCAGTTGTGCAGCAAGTCGCTCCACACCCAGCATCAAATATCTCCCATTTTCGCTGGCCTGATAACGCAGCTGATGCATGTATGGTTTCAAATCAGCTGCGCTCAGGTCAGCGAACCTGATGAAATGCAATGATTCATGCGACAATCAAATGCATTAGCAAAGCCTGTTTTCCAATGGCAATGCAATACATTTGACCGTCGCATGCAGCATTGCACTCCCAATGTTTGTGGGTGTGTGTGTGCGCCAGCTGAGCGAGGCTGTTTCGCAACATGGTCTTCCTCGTTCGATACGAATCTCGTATTCCTATCTCGTCCACGGAAACTGAAATCTTCCCACGCAGAATTTTTTCCAGTACCACAAACGTTTAGTCAATACTAATGCTGCCGCTTTCAAATTATAATTTCTCCAAGTCCACGTCCAAATATGCAAAAGCCAGAACAAAAGAAAACAACTTATCAGATTGATTCTGCACCCGCAGCTCAAGACCTCCGTCCACTCACCCAATTCACGGTCCTCACTCACCCAATTCGCTGTTGTGTATATTGAATTCGGGTGGTGCTCCAGGATTTTCGGCATCAAAATCCAGGTAGGTGGCTAATTTGCATTTCAAAACCCCTCATTCCGTGAGAAAACATGTGCGCGATCCTCCCGGTAACCCTTGATTTGTTCGTATTAGCTAATATTAGCTTACGGCCGTGGATTCGTCCGCCGTGTTTTTCGTGCGATGATGATTTGTGCGTGTCGAAGTTTTCGGGTGTGAATATTTCCTGACGCGTACGCTGATATCCTCCGGACCTCAGTTTTCTTTCGTGCATGTCGATCATCCTCCGCATCTCGGGTCAATTATGTTGATATTTCTACATTTACTTTCATCGCCTTTCGATCCGTGGCTTTGAATTCGGGAATCGGCAATTCGGGTATCCGCTCGGTATCCATCGTATGTAGGTCAATTGTTGGCCTAGGTTGGGTGTCGTCGACATTGACGGCTCGGCCCAAACGTTGCTCTGCCTTGTGGGTTAATTTGTGTCGGAACAATGCAATTCGCGATATCTCATAGATATCGCTGTGTTTTGGCCATGTCGCGATCGGGATTTCATTGTTGATAATTATGGCGATGTTGTGCGTATCATTGTTTGTGTTGATTGGTGTTGATTGTTTTCATGTGCTTGGTGCTGATTGTTTTCATGTGCTTTGCTACAGATTGTTTTCATGTTCCAGACTGTTTACATGCATCTTCGGTAGATATCCATATGAGTTCGTGTCGCTCGGTGATTACTCGTGTTGTCTTGTTGTAACTACTTAGCGAAAACTAACAGCTAAACTAACAATCTAAACTAACAATCTAAACTAACTCATGAATTGTGGTTGTTGCCCAATCTCCATCGTTCTCTCTTTTAGAGGACGATGGAGATTGAATATCTTTAACAATATCAACTAGGTTTTTGTCGTTTATATTCGGGCTATAATTTTCGGGTTTAAGATCATTGAATTCATATTGTTCGTTTAGTTGGCAATTAATATGTCTAATTTTAGTAAATAGTTCCCTAAGATTAGTTACCTTGATGTTACGGCACTCGTCCATCAACTTTGTATAGCTCTTCCGAGGTCAAAAATGGGTTTTCAATTCTACCCCCACCTCATCCCAAGTGAGGTTGCTACCTATACGCTGGATATAGCGTCTTGCCTCGCCTTGAATTTTCTCCTTGAGCACTGTTAGCAGGCCATGTCTGAAAAGATGTTGATTGCTTCCCCATAGCTCCGCAACGTTTTCCACTGCGCTGCAAAACTCGCTTAGGCAGTAGTCCCCTGTACATGTAAAGGTTTTTATGTTATTGAGCTTACACAGGATCTGATCTGCCGTAAACTCAAAGATTCTAGCTGGTTGGGCCAATGACCGCCAAACTTCTGCTATATCTTCTTGATAACGATGTTGTAGCTGCTCCAATTGCAGCCTCAAAATATCTGCTTCATTTGGTTCGGCCAAATTTACGTGTTGTACCCCGTAAAGTGCCACTTCTCTATTTTGGTCGAATATTTTTAGACGATCAGCTTTCATGAAACTTTTCCAACTTTTAAATCACTTTGACAATGTTACTTCTGTGACTATCAAAACTAGTTCAACACTGTTTATCGTTCGTATTCACTTTTTGCTAATTAGTATTAAACTCTCGTCACCGAAAATTCTTTATATATATATATATATATATATATATATATATATATATATATATATATATATATGGTTATATGGTTATATGTATATATATATATATATATATATATATATATATATATATATATATATATATATATATATATAAAGAAATATGAATTTTCGGCAGTATATATATATATATATATATATATATATATATATATATATATATATATAAAGAATTTTCGGTGACGAGAGTTTAATACTAATTAGTAAAAAGTGAATACGAACGATAAACAGTGTTGAACTAGTTTTGATAGTCACAGAAGTAACATTGTCAAAGTGATTTAAAAGTTGGAAAAGTTTCATGAAAGCTGATCGTCTAAAAATATTCGACCAAAATAGAGAAGTGGCACTTTACGGGGTACAACACGTAAATTTGGCCGAACCAAATGAAGCAGATATTTTGAGGCTGCAATTGGAGCAGCTACAACATCGTTATCAAGAAGATATAGCAGAAGTTTGGCGGTCATTGGCCCAACCAGCTAGAATCTTTGAGCTTACGGCAGATCAGATCCTGTGTAAGCTCAATAACATAAAAACCTTTACATGTACAGGGGACTACTGCCTAAGCGATTTTTGCAGCGCAGTGGAAAACGTTGCGGAGCTATGGGGAAGCAATCAACATTTTCTCAGATATGACCTGCTAACAGTGCTCAAGGAGAAAATTCAAGGCGAGGCAAGACGTTATATCCAGCGTATAGGTAGCAACCTCACTTGGGATGAGGTGGGGGGTGGAATTGAAAACCCATTTTTGACCTCGGAAGAGCTATACAAAGTTGATGGACGAGTGCCGTAACATCAAGGTGACTAATCTTAGGGAACTATTTGCTAAAATTAGACATATTAATTGCCAACTAAACGAACAATATGAATTCAATGATTGCAAACCCGAAAATTATAGCCCGAATATAAACGACAAAAACCTAGTTGATATTGTTAAAGATATTCAATCTCCATCGTCCTCTAAAAGAGATTGGGCAACAACCACAATTCATGAGTTAGTTTAGATTGTTAGTTTAGATTGTTAGTTTAGCTGTTAGTTTTCGCTAAGTAGTTACAACAAGACAACACGAGTAATCACCGAGCGACACGAACTCATATGGATATCTACCGAAGATGCATGTAAACAGTCTGGAACATGAAAACAATCTGTAGCAAAGCACATGAAAACAATCAGCACCAAGCACATGAAAACAATCAACACCAATCAACACAAACAATGATACGCACAACATCGCCATAATTATCAACAATGAAATCCCGATCGCGACATGGCCAAAACACAGCGATATCTATGAGATATCGCGAATTGCATTGTTCCGACACAAATTAACCCACAAGGCAGAGCAACGTTTGGGCCGAGCCGTCAATGTCGACGACACCCAACCTAGGCCAACAATTGACCTACATACGATGGATACCGAGCGGATACCCGAATTGCCGATTCCCGAATTCAAAGCCACGGATCGAAAGGCGATGAAAGTAAATGTAGAAATATCAACATAATTGACCCGAGATGCGGAGGATGATCGACATGCACGAAAGAAAACTGAGGTCCGGAGGATATCAGCGTACGCGTCAGGAAATATTCACACCCGAAAACTTCGACACGCACAAATCATCATCGCACGAAAAACACGGCGGACGAATCCACGGCCGTAAGCTAATATTAGCTAATACGAACAAATCAAGGGTTACCGGGAGGATCGCGCACATGTTTTCTCACGGAATGAGGGGTTTTGAAATGCAAATTAGCCACCTACCTGGATTTTGATGCCGAAAATCCTGGAGCACCACCCGAATTCAATATACACAACAGCGAATTGGGTGAGTGAGGACCGTGAATTGGGTGAGTGGACGGAGGTCTTGAGCTGCGGGTGCAGAATCAATCTGATAAGTTGTTTTCTTTTGTTCTGGCTTTTGCATATTTGGACGTGGACTTGGAGAAATTATAATTTGAAAGCGGCAGCATTAGTATTGACTAAACGTTTGTGGTACTGGAAAAAATTCTGCGTGGGAAGATTTCAGTTTCCGTGGACGAGATAGGAATACGAGATTCGTATCGAACGAGGAAGACCATGTTGCGAAACAGCCTCGCTCAGCTGGCGCACACACACACCCACAAACATTGGGAGTGCAATGCTGCATGCGACGGTCAAATGTATTGCATTGCCATTGGAAAACAGGCTTTGCTAATGCATTTGATTGTCGCATGAATCATTGCATTTCATCAGGTTCGCTGACCTGAGCGCAGCTGATTTGAAACCATACATGCATCAGCTGCGTTATCAGGCCAGCGAAAATGGGAGATATTTGATGCTGGGTGTGGAGCGACTTGCTGCACAACTGGAAAAGACAAATACGGGACCTGGCGGCACCGGGAGTTGTTCGCGTGCTGGCTGGAGGGTGATGACCCAGCTGAACAACGGCGGTAGCGGGCTTTTGAAAAGAAAAAGGGAAGGGACAGTTGGGATTTAGAATTGGAAGAGCAAGGTTGGAACGTGAAGAAAGAGATGTTTGATATTTGAAAAGACGGTTGCAAAGTGAAAAAATTTAAATTTGAAAGACTTGGTATCTGAAAATGGTTGGAAATTGAAAAATGGCGAGAGTTTGGAGTGAGAATTTGAAGAAAAAGAGTGAAATTGAATTTCAAGAAGTGTTGGTTGATGAATAAGACGGGATTTGTCGGCAAAGGGAGCTGGATGCTCGAAAGAAAGTGGGCGCTTGTGACCTAGGAAGTGTGACGGTGGAGTATGAGATTCTGAATTTGGTGATAAAGTGAACTTTCGAGACTTCGAACTGTGTATGCAAATGGTTTTACTTGGCAGTTAAATCAAGTGCTGGATTGACCAAATCTGTATTGACTGGAGGCACCAGAACTGAACAAAATCGAGTGTTCTGTTGTTGTGATGCGAAAATAAAGAGTTACCGTGTTCGGTTGAACATTAGTGAAATTCAGATCAGTGACTGCTAAGATAGACGTGTAACATCTTATAGACATTCTTACGTTGTAAAAAAGACTGACAAAATTGAGGCGCGGAGAAATGAAAGGCAAAATTCAAAGCATGAAGTGACAAGTAAAAAAATGCGGGCGACGAGCTGTTTGCAGATCGATTGGGAATGATTGCGCTTGGAAATAATATATTAAACGATAGCAAGTCAGCAGCGGTGAATTGAAACGAAAAGGACCATTGATTTTCCCGACTGGAAGGCATCAGATGAGTACAGAAACAAACAAACACTGTAAGTTAACGATTTATATTTTTATTTTTGTTTCATTTCGAATCGAGTCATCACTTTCGGGAATTTCGTCAATTCAAAGAATAGATATGTTTTTTGTCATAACTTTAATTTCTTTTTTTTTCTGAATACTTTTCATTTTCAACATTATCCACATTTTCTTCTCTTTGTGAATTTCGGTGGGGGAACTTGTGACTTAAATTTAAGTTTAATTTTTTTTCTGTTGTTCTTTAGTCATACATATTAAAATTCTTTAAAAAAAACAAACCACTGTATGATCGTTGTAAACTGGTCCCGGCCGGGATTGGGTTAAAACTGACCCACCCAAATATTTACGAAATTTATTTTTATTTTATTTTCTCACCTTCCAATTTCTTATTTTTAGTTTTGGTCTGCGTCTTTAGATCAACTAATTAGTAGTCTTTACTGTTTTCTTTTTATTGTTAAATTTTAATCTTATTTGCATGAAATATTCTTCCTTGAAATAATGAATTTGGAGTAAATTTTTCGAAATAGTGATTCCTTCGGAAATTCCCTCCTGCCTTCCATTTTTCCTTCCCCAGTTAATTGTTTTTTGTTTTTAAATGTTGTATCGTTTGTGTGCCGTAGCACGTAGAAGATTTCCCTGCCCACAACCCACGCCGGATTGAGCTAGCCGGTTGCGAAAAGGCACGCAGGGCAATAGAGATGGAAATCTTCTAACTTCTTAACATGTTGCACTGACGGCGGCTCGGCTGTCTTCAGGGTTTCGCAACAACCAGTCGAGAAAGACGTTGGAAAATTGAATTCATACTTTGGCGCGAGCATCGATCGGCGGAAAGGGCCCCATCGCGGGAGTAAGTGCATCGCGGCGATCCTGAATAGTCACACCCGGAATCAGCAGGTTAGATAGCAAGTAAGAAAAAAAGAAATATTGTGAATTAAATTTGATGAAATTCTAAAAGAAAGAAGGAATTTTGAGAAGATTACCATTTTACGGTAACGCGTTGGAAAATAACGTAGCATTATTATCATTTAGTTGCAATTATCGATAACGAATCGGTGTTGTACATAAGAGGCCGTCATCCTCTTCTCGCTTCAGGGCGACGGTAGCGAGGCAGTGTTTCGGGTTAGAAGCGAGTGGCGCCCACCCGCGACCCCTTTTTCTTTGCGAGCATAAGCCGCCCGAAAACTGCCGCCCTTGTAAAGGGTTTAGTACGCGTTGCTGAGTGTAACGGTGACAAAGGCTATAACAATACTCACAAAAATCAAAATTTTAAAAATAATCGAAACAGTTCCAAATATCGGGACAGTAATTATGTGAATTCAAAAGGTGAAGGTTATAGTAAAAGTAAACCATCCGATCATATGAAAGACGGTAGCTTTAGCCATCATTGGCACAATTATCGAAATAATGAATCAACAAAACACAACGATTTTAGCTCGAATTCAAGGAACGATTCTAAATCCGGACGTTATAGACAAAAAAAATACAATAACAAAAACTCTGATAGTAGCAACTCAAAACATTTCAGACAAGAAACTCACTCATCTTGAAATTATCCTCAACCAATGGAAGTGGATAGCATTCAGGAGACCGATGTAAATTTTTCCCAAAGGCCTCGAGAAGCAAACTTCCCATAGTTACACTTACTATAAAAAACAACAAAATTAGATGTTTAATTGATACTGGGTCAGAAACCATTCTTATTAGACCCAATCTTTTAGTTGACTATCCTGTTAAAACTCTCTCTAAGCCCCTTTATTTTACTACTTTAAATGGCATCAACAAAGTCCATAGTAAAATTGAAACTGAATTTCCTCAGGAATTTGAAATTTTCGGAAGCTTATCATGGAAAGTTATAGATATAAGTGAACGCAAATACCATGCTATTATCGGATAAAACTTTCTCGTACCTCTTAAAGTGAAAATTGATCTACCACACGGATTTTTAGAAGTGAACAACATTCAAATTAGTTTCAAGTACAACGATTTCCCCCACGTCACTAACGAAGTCTGCAATATAGAATCGGGAACTATTGACGAACTTGACCTAAAACACTTAAATAAACTTGAAAAGCAAAGTATTTTAAATATTCTACTCGAATATGAAGAATTATTCTATAAGGAGGGTGAACAGTTAACTTGTACTCACGACGTTCAACATGAAATTATTACAACTACTCATAATCCGGTATATTCTAAAATTTATAGATACCCCCGATCCCACGAAAACGAGATCGAAAAACAAATTAAGGAAATCACTTCCAGTAGTTCCCCATACAATACTGCCCTATTAAGCGCAAAAGCGGTATCTCAATGAAAGCAAGTTTCGAGATAATTGAATATTTGTAAAAGTAGTAATATTGATATACCTCTAATTCCCTTAGTGAATCAAGGTAAAATTGAGATAGGCGACGCGGAACTGGGTTCGTGTGGAGCTGGTGGAGGTTTCTCTTTACTCCACTTTTCTCGGTGACCGGTCTTCCGCTCTTGGATACAGCGGGTACTTAGATTTAAAACACTTTCTTAAGGTGTTTTCCATATGTTTTATATAAGATACCCTTAAAAGGCTTAGTTCATTAGATGCGTGTTGTTTTAAGCTTTCTATTGTTATAAAAATCAAGTTTTCGATTTTTTTTTAGATACCGCTTTTGCGCTTAGTAGGGCAGAATAGCCCATTGTGAATTGTCCCAAAGAAGCTGGGCAATTTGGGCAATCAAAAATGGTGGATAGTCATTAATTATCGACGTCTTAACAAAGTCACTATAAGCAACAGGTTTCCAATACCTAATACAGAAGGTATTTTGGACAAACTTGGCAGGGCGCAGTACTTCACCACATTGGATTTGGCGAAGGTTTTTCACCAAATCTTTGTGAGTCCACAAGATCAGAAGAAGATTGCTTTTTCTACCCCTTTTCGTCATTACGAGTACATCCGTATGCCAGTCGAGCTAAAAAATGCCACTGCTACCTTCCAGAGGTTAATGAATAATGTTTTGGAAGGGCTTATCAAGAAGATATGCGTCGTTTACCTCGACGACATATTGATTTTCAGTACATCATTGGAAGAGCATATTGCAAGCGTAAAAAAGGTTTTCAACAGACTTAGGGAATCAAGCCTTAAAATCCAAGTAAATAAATGTAGCTTTCTGAAGAAAGAAACAGAATATTTGGGCCATATCCTGACCCCTGAATATGTCAACCCAAACCTTAAGAAAATTTGCGTTATCAAAGAGCTAAAAATACCTATTAATATTAAACAAATTAAACAATTTTTGGGATGCTTTGGGTACTATCGGAAATTTATTGAGGATTATGCAAAAATCAAACACCCAATAACAAAATACCATAGAAAGGGCACGAAGATAAACCCAAATGATCCCAACTATATTGGAGCCTTTGAAAAACTCAAAGAAATTCTAACTAACCATCCAATCCTTAGATATCCCGATTTCAACAAAAAGTTTAAAATTATAACCGATGCAAGTAATTTCGCTTTGGGGGCAGTCCTTACTCAGGAAGGGCACCCTATATGCTACGCATCTCGGACTCTGAATAGTCACGAAAATAACTATTCTACAATCGAGAAAGAGTTGCTCGCAATAGTTTGGGGAAATGAATTCGACTTGCTTACTGATCACCAACCGATAAAATGGCTTCGTACGAAATATGCGGGAAAAGATATCAATCCACGTTTGCAGAGATGGATAGTATCCTTGGGAGAATATAACATGAAGATTGAATACATTAAGGGAAAGGAAAATAAAATTGCCGACTTCCTAAGTAGAATCAATTCGGACAAAAGTGAGATAAAATTTTTGGAATCTGAAGATCCCGATATCAATTCGCCTCATATGTTTGAAGATGATTCTCAAACTTTTTCTAATAGTGATGTTCACGCTATCCACGGATCATTAGAAACACAAACAAATCATTCCCAAAAGAAAAAATTGACACTACAGTCGTAAATAGATTCAAAACCCAAATCATATTGGAAAAAATTAAAAGAACCGAAATCGAATACCCGTTTGAATACAGAAGAATATTTGTCGATTCAAAAGATGTTGAATCCGGATTAGCTAATGATATATTGAGAAAATATATTGAGAGAAAATATATATACATCCGAGGTCGAAAATGGGTTTTCAATTCCACCCTCACCTCATCCCAAGTGAGGTTGCTACCTATACGCTGGATATAACGTCTTGCCTCGCCTTGAATTTTCTCCTTGAGCACTGTTAGCAGGCCATGTCTGAGAAGATGTTGATTGCTTCCCCATAGCTCCGCAACGTTTTCCACTGCGCTGCAAAACTCGCTTAGGCAGTAGTCCCCTGTACAGTAAAGGTTTTTATGTTATTGAGCTTACACAGGCTCTGATCTGCCGTAAGCTCAAAGATTCTAGCTGGTTGGGCCAATGACCGCCAAATTTCTGCTATATCTTCTTGATAACGATGTTGTAGCTGCTCCAATTGCAGCCTCAAAATATCTGCTTCATTTGGTTCGGCCAAATTAACGTTTTGTACCCCGTAAAGTGCCACTTCTCTATTTTGGTCAAATATTTTTAGACGATCAGCTTTCATGAAACTTTTCCAACTTTTAAATCACTTTGACAATGTTACTTCTGTGACTATCAAAACTAGTTCAACACTTTTATCGTTCGTATTCACTTTTTACTAATTAGTATTAAACTCACGTCACCGAAAATTCATATTTCTTTATATATATATATATATATATATATATATATATATATATATATATATATATATATATATATATATATATATATATATATATATATATATATATATATATATATATATATACATATATAGATATATATAAAGAATTGGAATTTTTGAGCCTTGTGTAGGCGCTGAGTGCCTAAAAGTCGGAAAGGATTTTTTTCAAACTTCGATTTGTCACAACTTCTAAGAAGAACAATGGATCATCGTGAAATTTTCAGAACGTATTGATGTAGGCTGAGATTCAGCCACATGTGGACTTTCAAGACTGTGTGGGCAACTCTGTAGCTACAGCAGGCTCCTGAGAAAAAATTCTTCAAATCATCGACCCTCCTGAAAAATGTTTGGTTTTTGAAAATAAATTCAAATTATTGATAAATTTTGGCTTTTGTCCACAAAGTCAAATAAAAATTTTCAAAATTCCGTGGTGAACAGGAACGGCAACTTGTGATCAAATTACTTCTATTTTCAGCACTCAAAACTTCTGTTCATGAGAACTGACGATCGAATAATGCGATCAATATGAAATTTACAGGACATGTTGGTATTAACTAGGACCAGGTCTGAAAGAAGTGATTTTGAAATACGCGCAACTCCGTGGCAGTGGTGCCATGTGGAAAAATCGCCTATAGCTTCCAATTTAGCCACCAGATTTTTACAAAATGCATGCAGTAAGTGAACCTTACTCTAAGATAGATTTCATAGAAATTTGCCTGATAACTTGCCAGATTCACCAGCTATGGCAATTTTAGTCTCTTAAATATTGTGAATTTGCTCAGGAAAATAAAGATTTTTTTCCCTACAACTTCCGATGCAGTAACGAAATCAAAACGAAATTCATGTGATACGTAGATCTTGCTGCATTTCTAATTTTGTAGGAATTTCAGTGAAAAATAATGAAAGGGTTCCCAGCTATGATGAATTTCGTACTTTATTGACATTTCTTTATCGAGCGATGTTGTCATAAAATTTCCACATGGGAATGATCCTGCAATGGCAATTAACAACAAATATTAACGTCTCAAAAATTTTAAAAACTCTAGCGCACCTGAACCGCTAGAAACACTAATGTTCGAAGAACAGTAGAAGAATCGTGCAGGTTTTGAGTGCATATTCCACCACATGTGCTGCTTATTACGACCAAACTGTTTCAAATGCCACGTTTTACTTTGGGCTCAAGAATGCATTATAACTCATATGGTGGAAGGTTTCAGATATTACCACTGGCATGAATTTCAACGTTTATGAGAGCAAAACACGGGTTAATTATATTCGTTATCAGTTGCTTATTTCACATAATTTTGAAAGCAGCATCTCATATAACATCAATAAAGAAAATGCTCAGTGCCTGCAGCACTGTAACTGAAGTTGGTGTTTGGGGCTGCGATCCGAAAAATTTGCAGAACTTTGCGAATTGCAACATTGATTATTTATTTTAATTGTAAATGTTTCCGATATGAATACTAACTGTAAGCATTTATTGATACAAAAGTAGCACAACCGACTCGTGCTGGTAACCTTCTGCCAGTATCAAAGCCAAGATTATATCACATCTGCTTCACGTTGTTATATAACATTCGAAGTTAAAGGAGTATAAAGAAATTTAGAGTTACCTGCAGCCAGTTTTGTCAAATAATCGAAAGCTTAATATTTGCTGTTTGTTGTCACGACAATATCATTACCATTTGAAAATTCTACGATAAAACCGCTTAATAAAGATATTGCAATTAAACACAAAACCAACAATAGCTGGCAACCCTATCGTGGCTTTTCAACCAAATTTGGCCTGAATAATGTTTATGACAGGTTTCATTAATTGTATGAAATTCGTATTGATTTCATGACTGCACTGGAAGTTATAGGGCAAAAAGTTTTATTTTCCTGAGCGAATTTTCAAAACCAAAGACACAAAAATTACCATAGCTGGTAGCACCAATCGAATTTTTCAACCAAATTTCCATCAAACAGAGATTAGAGTTAGGTTTAGCTGTTGTGCCAATTTCAGGAAAATCTGGTAATTTATTCACATTTGATAGGGCAAAAAGCAGTTTTTTTTTCTTTGTAATTTTTCAAGATGGCACCACTGGCACAGAGTTGCCCACAATTCAAAATCGCTTCTATCAAATCTGGTCTTACTTAAGTCCAATGCATTCTGTAAATTTTAGCTGTATCTGATTATTGGTTCGTGAGTTTCCGTGAACATAAGTTTTTGATGCTAAAAATATAGGTCAACTGGGAGAGGGTTACCGTTCTTGTCCGACATGAAATTTCCAAAGTTTTATTTTGAACGTGTAGATAAAACATAAGATTTATATACAGATTGGTTTTATTGTAAGAAACGGACATTTTTTTGAATATTATATGGTTTGAATGTTTTCACTCTCAAATTTTTTTTTTCAAAATGAAGACACCAAAATTATCATAGCTGGCAACTCCAACCGAATTTTTCGACCAAATTTCTACCAAACGTGGCTAAGGTAAGGTCCAGCAGTTGTATGAGTTTCGACAAAATCAAACGATTCAATCAGAATTTATAGGGCTAAAAACAGTTATCTTTTTTAGTGGTTTTTCAAGATGGCACCACTGGCACAGAATCGCCCGCATTTCAAAATCACTTCTTTCAGACCTGGTCCTACTTAAGACCAATACATTCTGCAAATTTCAATTAATTCTGCTCATCGGATCGTGAGTTTCCGTGAACAGAAGTTTTTGATGCTAAAAATATAGGTAAATTGGGCAAGGGTTACCAGGCGTGCCCGTTATACCATATCTTTTTTTTTTTTTTGTTATGTAAATAAAGCACAAGATTTACATATGAGTGGCTTTTTTTTGAAGAAACGGCATTTTTTCAAGAGAGACGATGATTTGAAGGTTTTCACTTTCAGTGCCTGCCCTAGCTACAGGGTTACCAGCACGCTCATTAAAAGCTACACACATCTGCAACTAAATAATATCAATACGTTTTTAAAATTTCGTAATGATTGAATTGCTCTGTCAAAAGTTATCGCAATTTAAAAATTTTCATCCCGTCCTCTTTTTCGGCACCCAGCGCACACATAGGGTTAAAAAACTCTAGCGCACCTGAACCGCTAGAAACACTAATGTTCGAAGAACAGTAGAAGAATCGTGCAGGTTTTGAGTGCATATTCCACTACATGTGCTGCTTATTACGGCCAAACTGTTTCAAATGCCACGTTTTACTTTCGTCTTAAGAATGCATTATAGCTCATATGGTGGAAGGTTTCAGATATTACCACTGGCATGAATTTATACGTTTATGAGAGCAAAACACGGGTTAATTATATTCGTTATCAGTTGCTTATTTCACATAATTTTGAAAGCAGCATCTCATATAACATCAATGAAGAAAATGCTCAGTGCCTGCAGCACTGTAACTGAAGTTGGTGTTTGGGGCTGCGATCCGAAAAATTTGCAGAACTTTGCGAATTGAAACATCGGTTATTTATTTTCATTGTAAATGTTTCCGGTATGTATACTAACTGTAAGCATTTATTGATACAAAATGTACACAACCGACTCGTGCTGGCAACCTTTCGCCAGTATCAAAACCAAGAATATATCAAATCTGCTTCACGTTGTTTAATTACATTCGAAGTTATAGGAGCATAAAGAAATTTAGGGTTACCTGCAAAGAGTTTTTTCAAATGATCGAAAGCTTAATATTTGGTGTTTATTGTCACTACAATATCATTACCATTTGAAAATTCTACGATAAAATCGCTTAATAAAGATATTGCAATTAAACACAAAACCAACAATAGCTGGCAACCCTATCGTGGCTTTGCAACCAAATTTGGCCTGAATAATTTTTATGACAGGTTTCACTAATTGTGTGAAATTCGTATTGATTTCATGACTGCACTGGAAGTTATAGTGCAAAAAGTTTTATTTTCCTGAGCGAATTTTCAAGACCAAAGACACAAAAAATTACCATAGCTGGCAGCACCAATCAAATTTTTCAACCAAATTTCCACCAAACAGAGATTTATTTATTTATTTATTTAAAATAATCCATTAACAGGCAAAAAGCCCAATTATAAATAGATTAGCTTAGTACTAAAATGATATAAAAAAAAAAAAAATTGAGAAAATTAAGATATGAAAAACAAGAATCAATGACAAAAAAGAAAAATAAGATTAAACATCAGCAAAAATAGTGTTGCGAATATTTCTTTTAAAGGTGGCAATAGAGTGTGGAAGAGGACCAAGTTGGAGGCCATTATGGGTACGTAATAGGCGCAAAACAGGAGAATGAAAGTAAGTTTCAGTACGGGCAAATGGTACATCGAAGACAACGGAGGACCTAATTTGCCTCTCACAATGCCGTTCATTAACCAGGGATGCAACAGATGAGTTTAGATGGCCACGGCAAATTTTGTAAA
>OZ022263.1:114228931-114246431 GCA_963978885.1 Nemotelus pantherinus | reverse complement strand
AGCAACTTGAAATGTTATGCCATGGGAAATTGCTAATGGAGGCGGCCTGTAACAATTAATTAATGGGTTAGAAAACATGCAGTTTTAGCTAGTATATATCACCTATACACTTTTATGAATTATTAGCGATAGTTTTAACGATTTCAAATATATAAGCTTTTGCGATTTGAAAATGAGTTAATATTATTTACGCATGGTAGTGTAAATTTGAAAGACTGGAAGAATGAAGCAATATAGGCTGCTAAAGTTGAACATAAAACATCGTAACATTAGAACACTTTTCAGCACAGACAAATTGTTCGGAATACCGCGACCAGCAAACTAGGGAAAAAATCTTGGTAATGTTGCCTGTTAATGAGTTGCATCGGCCATAGGGTACATACACATGGCATGCATTATTATTATATGTCGCTAATCGTAAGGAAAATTATTGTTGCTGATATATTTGCGAACAGGCTCAGATTCGTATAAAGGATATGTCTGTAGATTGTCGAGAAACTATCGTTTTTAGGAAACGTTTTCTAAATTGCTTGCTGGGTACTTTATGCTGCCGTTAGCAGGGCCCGCACTTCATGGACAAAATTTGAAGTAGAAGTTGAAAATAAATTGAAGTAGATTTGAAGTAGAAATAAATGAAATAGATGAACGATTGGGGTCACTTAATGTAAAGCATTAATTTATTTTTCATATAAACTAGGTAAACATAATTTTGACGATAACGGAAAAAATATTTAGTAAAACAACGTCAAAAACTACAATTAAAAGTTATTTAAACAATAAATTAAGGCATAATATAACTTTTATACACAAAGCATAATGATATTTGCAGTCTTGACCATTTCTTTCCCAAACTGTATTATTTTTGAGTTAAGCCTAGCGTTAGTGACTTGCAGTAAGTTGTTCGTTGCATTGAAACACCATTAGACTAGAAAAGTGTTGCTGTCGAAGTGCGGTGCAAGAAAAACAAATTTGAAAAAGAAAAACAAACTCTCTCTGATTCGATTTGAAGCGAACATGGACTAGAATCCGAAGAAACTGTGAAGTGAAGTAGCTATTATTTTCAAAATAGAAATGAAGTAAACCTACTTCAAATTTAGTAAAGGGTAAACCCTGGGCGTGAGTACATAAACGATTTGCTATTATGGTTATGTAAATTTATGAAAATGATTAGACTGTTGTTGTCGTTTGACAATAAAAACCGGTATGCACAATTTGAACGAAATCCAGAGACACGACTTTTTTTCGCTGTCCGCTTCACGTAAAATGCCCCTTATTTTAAATTAGTAAAATGTGCTGTCGTGGTTCTTCTAAATATATTTTCTCTGATAAATGTAATTAGAAATTAAATCAAACACTCGCTCTGCCCTGATTTCCATAAACTTTACTCAATTTTGCGTTAGTAATACTCGAAAATTACATACTCTACTGCAGGAGTGGGCAAACCTAATACTGGTATGATCGACATTAATTTTTACTAATGTTCGAAGAAGAACATTAGTATTAAAATCACTTTGGCCAAAAATTCATATTTCTATATATATATATATATCATATCAATAATCAAATGTCAAAAAATTTCAGTGAAAAAATCTCAGGAACGCGCCATCCGATTGAGCTGAAATTTTCAGGACACATTGGTGTATATGCAGAATAGTGCCAGGTCTCACAAAAAAATAATAATCTTTAACGCTTTGGCGCCGGCGGCCATTTTAGTGATTTTAATATGCCTATTATATGCCTATTATTCCGTACACAAATAATTTTTGCAAAGATAAAGTTGACGACATAAATTTCGAACAAGTTTTACATGTGAATCGGATAATGTTTTGGAAATTTTTAACCCCATGTGTGCGCCAGGTGCCTAAAAAGAGAACGAGAAAATTTGAAAATTTTTAATTTGCGATAACTTTTGACAGAGCTATTCCATGATAACGAAATTTTTAAGACATGTTTGTTTTATTTGGTTGTAGATTATTGTACGTTTTAATGAGCGTGCTGGCAACCCTGTAGCTAGGGCAGACACTGAAAGTGAAAACCTTCAAATCATCGTCTCTCTTGAAAAAATGTCGCTTCTTAAAAAAAAGCCACTCATATGTAAATTTTGTGCTTTGTTTACATAAACAAAAAAAAAATTTGATACGGTATAACGGGCACGCCTGGTAACCCTTGTCCAAGTTACCTATATTTTTAGCATCAAAAACTTCTGTTCACGGAAACTCACGATCCGATGAACAGAATTTATTGAAATTTGCAGAATGTATTGGTCTTACATAGGACCAGGTCTGATAGAAGTGATTTTGAAATGCGGGCGATTCTGTGCCAGTGGTGCCATCTTGAAAAATCACTAAAAAAGATAACTGCTTTTAGCCCTATAAATTCTGACTGAATCGTTCGATTTTGACGAAATTAACACCATAGCTGCACATTACTTCAAGCCACGTTTGACAGAAATTTGGTTGAAAAATTCGGTTGGAGCTGCCAGCTATGATAATTTTGGTGTCTTAAATTTGAAAAAATAAAAATTTGGAAGTGAAAACATTCCAACCATCGAATATCCTAAAAAATGTCCGTTTCTACAATAAAACCAATCTGTATACAAATCTTTTGCTCAATCTACACAGTCAAAGTAAAACTTTGGAAATTTCATGTCGGACAAGAACGGTAACCCTTTCTCAGTTAACCTATATTTTTAGCTTCAAAAACTTCTGTTCACGGGAACTCACGAACCAATAATCAGATAGAATTGAAATTTACAGAATGCATTGGACTTAAGTAGGGCCAGGTTTGATAGAAGCGATTTTGAATTGTAAGCAACTCTGTTCCAGTGGTGCCATCTTGAAAAATTACAAAAAAAAAAATGCTTTTTGCCCTATGAAATGTGAATAAGTTACCAGATTTTCATGAAATTGACACAGTAGCTGAACCTTACTCTAAACTCTGTTTGATAGAAATTTGGTTGACAAATTCGATTAGTGCTGCCAGCTATGGTAATTTTTGTGTCTTTGGTTTTGAAAATTTGCTCAGGAAAATAAAACTTTTTGCCCTATAACTTCCAGTGCAGTCATGAAATCAATACGAATTTCATACAATTATTGGAACCTATCATAAACATTATTCAGGCCAAATTTGGTTGAAAAGCCACGATAGAGTTGCCAGCTATTGTTGGTTTTGTGTTTGTTTGCAATATCTTTATTAAGCGGTTTTATCGTAGAATTTTCAATTGGTTATGATATTGTAGTGACAAAAAACAGCAAATATTAAGCTTTCGATTATTTGAAAAAACTTGCTCCAGGTAACCCTAAATTTTTTTATACTCCTATATCTTAAAATGTTATGTAACAACGTGAAGCAGATGTGATATATTCTTGGCTTTGATACTGGCGAAAGCTTGCCATCACGAGTCGGTTGTGCTACTTTTGTATCAATTAATGCTTACAGTTAGTATTCATACCGGAAACATTTACAATGAAAATAAATAACCGATGTTTCAATTCGCAAAGTTCTGCAAATTTTTCGGATCGCAGCTCCAAACACCAACTTCAGTTACAGTGCTGCAGGCACTGAGCATTTTCTTCATTGATATTATATGAGATGCTGCTTTCGAAATTTTGTGAAATAAGCAACTGATAACGAATATAATTAAACCGTGTTTTGCTCTCATAAACGTTGAAATTCATGCCAGTGGTAATATCTGAAACCTTCTACCATATGAGTTATAATGCATTCTTAAGACAAAAGTAAAACGTGGCATTTGAAACAATTTGGCCGTAATAAGCAGCGCATGTGGTGGAATATGCACTCAAAACCTGCACGAATCTTCTACTGTTCTTCGAACATTAGTATTTCTAGCGGTTCAGGTGCGCTAGAGTTTTTTTTTAATTTATGCGCGATCAACTTCGAAAAATGGGTTAAATTAAAAACAAATAAACATTGAATTAAGGTGTTTATTGATATTAATATATTAAATACATTGTGTTACTACTTTGTGCAATGTTCTTTATTAATAAATATTTTGAATTAATTTTTGATGTATATGAGTGACTCTCCATTTCATCAAAAAGTATTGTAGAGTAAGGCTTGCAAGCACTGAAGCACAATGCTAGATTTGATGAAATACCCTCGTTATCGAATTCTCTAAAAGGAAATGAAATAAATTCAAAAATCAGTTGAAGGTTATTGAGATTTGCAAATCGTCTCTCGAATTCTTGTTTAAAATTTTCCAGTTCAGGACAAAACATTTCAATATTACATGCACCAGTAGGTTAGGTTAGGTTGTACCAGTTGGCACAAGGCCACACATGGACCTATTGGTACATATTGCTACGAGATAAATGCGGCAGGAGAAAAAAAATCAGTCCAAGCAGCCATCGAAGGCCCCGGACTCTTTCGCGAACTGATGAATGTCTTTCAGCTTTCAGCTAGATTCACTAGTAAGTTTAATATGTTTTTCAAAATATGGAAAATATTTAAAAATTTTGCCTATTTAATTGTGAAGCAAAAGGTTTTAATTTTACTTAAAAAACATTTACCGAACTCAACAAGTCAAAGATGTTTTCTTTTTTCTTGTAATTGTAAATTTAGCAAGTTGTAACGGCCCATAAAATCCGTAAGAAATGCTAATATCTTTACGCATACTGGATCTTCCAATTGTTCATGTTTTTCTCCCAATGTGTCCAAAAATGCAATAATTTCAGGCAAAAGATTTAGAAATCTTTGCGAAAATCTTCCTGTGCTAAGTCATCTAAAGTTTAGTACAGTTTTCGATTTCACGTTAAATTTTCATGCAAATTTTGACGTGAAATTTATTTCGGCGAAAATTTAGCTTGAAAATAACAAGAGTTGTACTCACTTTTAAGCGTGAAAAATTGCTTGGAACATGCTTTCGCTTTGAAAATGCAAATAGCTCCAATCATTTCACGCTAATGTAGTAGGTGCAGTTCATTTTTTAGGCTAGTACTGAGTTAATCGTGAAGCTAAATTTTGACATGTCTCCATTATCTGGTCATTCTTTCGAGCAAAAATTTTGAAAATGCAGAAAAGCGGGGACACTTATCATTTCTGACGGATAAGATGTCAAGAATTTTAATTTTTGAACGATTTTATTATTGGAAAGACATTTACACAATTCAATTTTAAAAATTCAAACACCAAATGTCACTATTTAGCTCGAAAGAATGAACTACACAAACTACATTGCCGTGAAAATATTTTTATTTTATTTTATCTAAAATTGAGATTAACCTTTGTTACGCTGTGTGTGAAAATTTACTATCTCGGTAGCAGGGAGACGAATGCAAATGCAGGCAAGGTGTATAGAACAGAGAGATTTAAAGAAATGAAACAACCGTATACGTATACGAGATTTAGTGAATCAGTTTTACAAAAATGATATAAATCTATAAATTGCACAAATCGAGAGCATAGCTATCTCGTTGGCTTCTCCGCCACCAAGGCTCTGCGAGCTTTTGTGTGAACTGAAACTGCGTGGACTGTCCGATTGGATCTACCAAGGCCCATTCCAAAATGTACTGAATAAATCGTCAACTGAATTTTTAGTTCACATTTTAAATTAACCTAGTAAATTATTAAAAATGTCTGTGATCGACTGTCGAACTGTTTGCGATCGACCGGTCGATTGCGATCGATCGTTTTCCCACCCCTGCTCTACTGCATCATTCTGCTAAATTTTAAATACTTATTTTTTGTGGAACTATGCTAAAATCAATATTCAAAAATGACCTCTGTTCTTGGTCTCCTGCTAAAATTGTGTGCTGTATGGTTATACAGCTAACTTAAAAAAAACGAAAATATTTGTTTATTTGCAGTACAAATCAAAACACAAATCATCGAATATCTCGAAAGTGCTAAAATGTGCTTAGAACATGAATGCGATTCACGGCCGCGGTGCCGCCAAATGCCTAAACCACATAACCATCATCTCAAATGGTTCATGTAACGTTGATGCATGAAGTGGCGACGTCGCTATTCACCAGACACGCACCAACTAACTGAACAGCACTCGCCAGAAGCATCAATAAAACAAATTTCCCTGTTTCCACGCGCTTCAACGAAGTAAACGGTGAATTTCGGAAGCCGCCATATTGGAATTCCCTTACATGAATACGCTTCTACGAAGTGAACTGCACTCGCCAGAAATCGACATATTAGAAGTGTGCCCGTTTGTACACGCTCCTGCGAAATGAGCAGCGTTTTTCAGAAGTCGCCTGTAAAGAATTTCCCTGTATGGAAACGCCCTTACGAAATGAGCACCAATCAGCAGAAGCCGCTAGGGGAAATCTTCTGCACGAGTATGCTCGCACGATGTGAATAGGATAAGTCAGAATCTGCCATATTGGAAATCTGACTACACGGACGTGCTGACACGAAGCAAGCAGCCTTGGTCAGAAGCCGCCATATCGGAAAGCTGCGTCCATGCACATGCTCGAACGAAGTGAACAGCAGTAGTCAGATGCCGCCATAATGAAAATCTACGTGTACGTACACAGAATTATCGTGTACACACAAATACAATAACACACACAGAAAGCTCACGAATTACGGTATATTCCCAATCCCGAATTAGGAATCGCTGTAAAAACGCTCAATGTCTAAGCTTCAAACTTTTTGAAAGTTGGCTTTGAAACTCAAAAGCTCGGTGGAAGTACGCGGTGATTGCTCCGATCGTGTAACTTGGCTCTAATAAAGCTAGAACTACACTGGTCTCACGTAACGTGAGCTCACGTGTGGTCACATCAGCTGACATGGCGAAATACATGATGCTGGTAAATTGTGGGAAAAAATTGTAACAGAATTTTTATGTGCGCAGCGAAATTTAGTTAAACCTCAAACCGTCGATATGCAATTGCAACACACCTGAGCTGCCAGCATGAGACAAGTGTATTTCCAAGCGTGAGCTCATGCCTCCACACGCATAACGTGACGACACGTGAGCTCATGTTACGTGAGACCAGTGTAGTTCTAGCTTAAGTGTGTCGGCAAGTTTTACTTTATGAAAGCTATCGTTATTCACTTTTTGGAGCTTCTTTATTATTTTGAGTAAGCTTTGTGCATTAACTTCCAAAGGGTGATTTCGTAAAAGCAATTGACAATTCGTATTATTGACCCCTCGTGTGTTGTGGGTAATAATAATCGTTTGAGTAAGCTTTCTCGTATTTAATTTCTAAAGTGATTGCGAAAACTTTTGAAAACTATTAACCCCTCGTAAGTAGCGGCTGCATATACATATTTCTTTTTACTAATGTTCGAAGAACATTAGTATTAAAATCGTTTCGCTGAAAATCGTCATATATATATATATATATATATATATATATATATATATATATATATATATATATACACTCCGTTTCATATTTATAACCCACCTGACAATTTTCAATTATTTTGGACTGAAATAATTTTTCACCCCAAACTTTATGGTAAACTGATTGAGAATCTGTGTAGAATTACATTTCTGAGAGTTATTTCCCGTTAGGGCTATTTTTTACTGCAGTCCTGGAAAATTCGGTATTTTTTGGCGTTTCATATTTATAACCCAGATAAAGTTTCCAACAAAATAAAATGTTTTTGAAAATTAATTTCAAAATTAACAGAAGTTTAGTAATAAATAGAATCTCCTTTTGATTTTATCAAATCAAAAATCCGTTTTTTCATGGAATTGATCAATTTTTCTAATAATGCAGGTTCGATTTTCCGCCATTCATCAAGAATCGCCGCTTTCAATTCCGCCAGTGATTCATATTGCCGATTTTCAGCATATACCCGTCTGACAAGAGTCCCCCAAATGTTTTCAACGGGGTTCAGGTCAGGCGAACACGCTGGCCAATCCATTACCTTAATGGAATTTGTTTCCATCCATCTCATTGTTTCACGATTGGTATGAATCTTGGCATTATCCTGCTGGAAAGTCCAGTTTTTTTCAGGATATGCTGCCAGGAATGGCGGTAAACTGCCCTCAAGTACTTGTATGTAGTCTCTACTCCTCATACGCGATGAAGTAAATTTTACGTCCAAGCATCCGGATGCAGAAAATGCACCCCACAACATCATGGAACCGCCACCAAAATTCCGCTTCGAGAAATACCGGGGTTCCTTTCTCAAATCGCGCCAGTAAGAATTTAATCCATCAAGCCCATCTTAATTCCATTTTTTTCATCCGAAAAAATAATCTGGAAATAAAATTTTTGGAATTAAACAAAGGGGGAATAAAAAAACCAGTATTTCTTGCAGATGACCAATTTGTAGCCATATTTTTCTCTGCGAATTCTAACCGAGCTTTCTTATGGCGATCTAATAGTTGTGGAGCACTCTTCATTTTAGCTTTTTGATCTTATTATCACGTTGTAGCGTTCTCCAAATCTTTGTTTTTGACACCTTTGTTTGTACAAGAGTTGCCATTTTATAACAGCTTATTGTTGAATTACTGGCTGAACGTATAATCTTCCTCTCCTCCCGCGGAGAAAGTTTCCTTTCTCTTCCCGTTCGCTTTGTTTTCCCATATAATTCAGGTTTTTTTAAAAAGTTGTTAATTACACGGCGACTGCGTGCAACTTTTCTTGAAATTTCACTGATGTTCAACCAACTTCTTTGTAAGCCAAGATTTCATCCTTTTCAACTTCCTTTAATGACGTACCTCGAGGCATTTTAAATGATAAACTTATTACCACACACACTTGTGAACAACTGTTGAAAGTATTGAAAAACTCGACTAGTAATTCTGCTAATTACCAAGTGGGTTATAAATATGAAACGCACAAAAATGACGAATTTCCAAGAAATTCAGTAAAAAATAACGCCAATGAGAAGTCATTCTCAGAAAAATCATTGCACACAGTTTCTCATTCTTACCAGTATTAGATTTGTGTTGAACAACTATTTTACATGAAAATAATTGAAAATTTTTAGGTGGGTTATAAATATGAAACGCAGTGTATATATATATATATATATATATATATATATATATATATATATATATATATATATATATATATCAGCAAAACGGTTAATAGAGATCATCTCTGGAGTGGCCGATCCGATTGAGCTGAAACTTTTGGAGAACATAGATGTATATAACAGGTAGGTCCATGACTTGCTAGAATTAAGATATCTTAAACTTTTTGGCGGCGGCGGGCATTTAAGTGAATTTTCAGGTACACCTATATTTCCAAGCAGTGTAAATTTTTGTTAAAAAAACGTACTAGGAATGAAAACTCATTATGTTTGTAGTTTGTCTATGATAAAAAATTGAAAATTTTGAGCCAGGTGTAGGCGCTGAGTGCCTAAAAGTAGGCAAGGATTTTTTTTCAAATTTCGATTTGTCACAACTTCTAAGAAAAACAATGGATCGTCGTAAAATTTGTAGAGCGTATTGATGTAAGCTGGAATTTAACACACATGGACTTTCAAGACTTTGCGGGCAACTTTGTAGCTACAGCAGGCTCCTGAAAACAAATCCTTCAAATCATCGAGTCTCCTGAAAAATTTTTGATTTTTGAAAATAAATTCAAACTATTGATAAATTTTGACTTTTGTTCACCAAGTCAAATAAAAATTTCCAAAATTCCGCGGTAAACAAAAAGGGCAACCCGTGATCAAATTACCTCTATTTCCAGCACCCAAAACTTCTGTTCACGAGAACTGACAATCGGATAATGCGATCAATATGAAATTTACAGAACATGTTGGCATTAACTAGGACCAGGTCTGATAGAAGCGATTTTTAAGCACGGGCAATACTGTGGTAGTGGTGCCATTTGGAAAAATCAGTGAGAAAAAAAAACTGGTTTTTGGCCTATAGCTTCCGATTTAGCCACCAGATTTTAATAAAATTCACGCAGTAGGTGAACCTTACTCTAAGATAGATTTCATAGAAATTTGGTTGAAAAATTAGTATATGGACGCTAGCTACGGCAATTTTTGTCTCTTAAATATTGTAAATTTGCTCAAGAAAATAAAGGTTTTTCTCTATAACTTCCGATGCAGTGATGAAATCAAAACGAAATTTATGTAAAAAACATATCTTGCTGCGTTTCTAATTCTGTAGAAATTTTGTTGAAAAACCGTGAAAGGGTTGCTAGATATGATGAATTTTGTAATTTATTTACATTTCTTTATCAAGCGATGTTGTTATAACATTTTCAAATGGGAATAATCCTGCAATGACAATTAACAACAAATATTTACGTTTCAAAAATTTAAAAATTTTGGACGATGGGAGCCCTAAAATTTAATTCACTCCTATAACTTACAGCGCAGACATTCAATCGAAACGAAATTCATAGGGTGGATTTAACACAACGTGAAGCAGCTATGGTGCTAGCACATGATTGCCAGCACCGGATAATTTCGTAAATATCGCACCAACAGGTGCTTCCATTTTCTATTCATAAGCAAACTATTTACAATAAAATAAGCAACCGATATTTAAATATTCCGAGCTTTGGAAATTTTATTGTTTGTCACTTGAACATATAACCCAGTTTATTAGCTTATTCATCTGCATCATCCCCTTTCTATGGTAAGCATAATTTATGACAAACGACTTCGATTATATAAAAGCACTAAAAGATTATATAAAAGCTAAGCATCTAATTTATATATCTATATGCTTTTAGAATCGTCAAAAATTGGTGCAACTGCACTAAGTTGTTTATTTAATGTTATTTTATTTGAATAAATCTCTTTGCCCTATAGCCTCCAGTACAGTCATGGTATCATAACGAAATTCATATGACAAATTTAAATTATTGTAGACAATATTCAGTATAAATCTATTTTTGAAAAACAATGATAGCGCTGCCAGCTATGATTGCTTTTGTATTTTTTGAAATAGCTTTAGTAAGCGATTTTATCATAAAATTTTCAAATCGTAGTGGTCTTGTAGTGAAAATACACACCAAATACTAAGATCTAGAAAATTTGAAAGCTCTTGCGAATGGTAACCTTAAATTTCTTTGTATCCCTATTACTTTCAATGCAGTGATCGGATCAACACGAAATTCGCAGAGCAGGTTGACTTCAACGTGAGGCAGATAGGACTGCTAGCAGGAGGTGTTTTTGTTATTTTGGTACCAATAAATGCTAGCATGAATTATTCACATCGCGAATATACAATATATAACAATATAAATGACAATACGTACAATATATAATATATAAGACAATAACAACAGTATAACAACAATATATAACAATACACTCAAAATCTGCCATAATCCTCTACTGTTCTTCGAACATTAGTATTTCTAGTGGTTCTGATGCGCTAGTTTTGCTTTTGCTGCATATTTTGGGCGTGAAATTTTCGCCATTTGCTATTTGTTAACTTCTTGATCTAAATACAATGGCACTTTGCAATTCTACTAATTCCATGGACAAGAAGGATACCTCGCCTATGATCACGTGTGCTGGTTTTTGCGAACGAACGTTTCATTCAAAATGGGTTTCTCTGCCGAGCAAATGCACTGATGTCATTTCGCAGCGTAACTCAGTGGTGTACTGGTTCTGCGAGAAATGCAGGAAGCATTCGATGACGTCCTATGCTTCTCGTCTTTGTTCCGCAAAGTCAGCTATCGATGTTCTGTCTCGGGCTCTTGATAAATTGTCGGACGATTTTCGTTCTACGAGCAATGAGGCTAATGAGCTGGTCCGAGCTGCCAACAATGAACAGCCCTCAACATCATCTCTCGGAGCACTGTATGCTGGTAACGCTATATCTAGCCCTCCTAGATCCCCAACAGCTTCGCGTACACGTTCGCGAGGGCAAGCGAAAACTTTAAAACCTCAGTTGCCACCTCAGCTACAACCGTTCCAATTACTAGCGCCGTCATCCGTTGCAACTACTAGTGCCGTCATCAACTCACCGGAGTGTCTGCTGTCTACTAGCCGAGAGAAGTCTCCGATCGAGTCAGCAAATGAAGTCGAGGTGCTTCCTAACTCACCGACTAAATCTGCTGGTTCAAAGATACTGAACACGGTTCCTGCGTCTGTTCACGTTACTCAGCGTTCTCTGAGCGCGAGTCAGCCATCGGCCATCACACCGGTTCCAGTGACTGATCTTCCTCGTGCCGCTCCTGTATTGACAGTTGTGCGTCCATCGTTACAAATATTTGTATCGTGGCTCACATACTCTACAACGGCTGAAGACATTAAATCGTATATTTTGGCGAGGCTGTGCTACGTTCGTTCGCTTCTTACGTGTGCAAAATTGACAAAGGACAATCTGGATAACCAAACCATCGCTTTGTTTCGAATTACTTTGCCTCCTGGCTCGGAAAAGGCTCTCTCAATCAATTTCTGGCCTCCTGGCACCTTAGTTTAGGAGTTCATTCCAAGACCTCGGAAAAATTTTCGAAACTAGTCTCATCAACAAGCAGGGCTTGAACCGACCCCTTAAAATTTACTACCAGAACGTTCGTGGTCTGAGAACCAAGGTTAATTGTGTAAAGTTCTCCTCGGCAATCGCGTCTGATGACATTATCTGTCTTACAAAGACCTGGTTGTCTGGGGATGTACACAGCAATGAAATCTTTCCACTTCACACTGTTTTTCGTAGCGATCGGAATCGATCTGCATGTAATATTTCACTAAGAGGTGGTGTTTTAAGTGGTTTTCACAAATCTTTGAATGAAACGCTCCGCAGTGACTTCATTTCCTCCGTCCCGGTCGAATGTGTGATTATCCGTATTTCTCCTTCACCATCCGCAGCGCTGCTTGTTTCCTCTATCTACATCCCTTGTAGTGGCCCCGTACTGGTATATGACCGTTTTTTTGTGGAACTCTCGTCCTACCTTAATAACCGCTTCCCTTCTGCTTCCTTACTTTTATGTGGTGACTTTAATATGCCTTCACTTGTTTGGGATGATACTTTTTCAAATATTTTGTCTTCTAGCAATATTTCTCTCGCTATTTCTTCCTTTATGTCCCTTTGCTCTATTTCCCAATTTAACAACGTACCGAATACTTACAACAGGATTCTGGATTTCGTTCTTACTAATATTCACCCTTCTTCCTTTTGCTTGAGTCCTTCTCTGTCTCCGTATGTGCAACCTGACCCTCATCATCCTCCTCTTTTTATGGAATTAACTTTTGACCGTTCGTCTTGAGTCAAATCTGTTTCTACTCTTCGTTATAATTTTATTTTCGAAATTCCGCTTTGTCCAACAAAATCAATGCTACTTACTGGTATAATTTCTTCAGAGAGCTAAGTGTGGATGATGCTCTTGATAAATTTTATTCTCTCCTGTCTAACTTAATTTCTTGCTATACTCCTTCCTTCCGCTCTAAAAGAAGTTCCGATCCTCCGTGGTTTACAGTCGATGTTGCAGTTGCTCTTAGAGCCAAAGATGCGGCGCGTAGTAAATACAAAAGGTCTGGCTCTCTTAATGACCTTTTGAATTTTCAAAGGTTACGGGCTGCTACTAGAAAGGCTACTAGAAAGAATGACACAATGCGTGCCTACCTGGAGCATGTCAAAATTTCTATTACTTCCGACAATCCTAAGCCTTTTTGGTCTTATATCATATCCCTTAAAACCTCCTCTGGCATTCCTTCTGTCATGTATCTTCATGATTAGCCTGCGTCCTCACCTCAGGACTCCTGCAAGCTCTTTGCTCAATTGTTTTCTTCTTTTACCTCCCATCTCAGTAGTTCTTCGCCTTCAACAATTTTTCCCATGCCTGATCGTTCCCTTTCTACTGCTTTAACTAATCCTTTGGAAGTCGAATCACTAATGTTGTCCCTCGATGGAAGTGCTAGCTTCGGTGCTGACGGCATTCCAATTTTTTTCACCAAATCACTGTCTTCCTCTTTGTGTGTTCCGCTGTCTATAATTTTCAACATAAGCATCTCCACCGGTACCTTTCCTGCCCTTTGGAAATCCGCCAACATATTTCCCATTCATAAAGCTGGAGATACTTCTTCCATCTCTAATTACCGTCCAATATCCCTTTTGCCATGTTTTAGTAAGCTCCTCGAAAGAGTAGACTACAATGGGGTGTACCCTTTTATTCAGCCCTTGCTGGCCAGTGAACAGCATGGATTCGTTAAAGGTAAGTAAACGGTTACAAACTTATTGTCTTTTACAAACACCGTTGCTTCCGCAATCGACAAGCAAAAGCAAGTAGATGTCCTATATACAGACTTTGCCATGGCTTTCGATTCTGTGAAACATGTTATTTTCCTGTCAAAGTTAGCAGGGTTTGGTCTCTCTGGTGTTCTCTTTTCTTGATTCTTAGATTATTTTGTGATTGCTCTTGTGCTGTGATTGTTAATTCTTGCTCTTCTTCACCCTTTTTTCCTACCTCAGGAGTTCCGCAAGGATCTATTCTTGGTCCTTTATTGTTCCTTTTGTTTGCTAACGACCTTCCTTCCCTCTTTAACTCATCCTGTCTTTTGTGCGCTGATGATCTAAAAATGTTCAGAGTGATAGAATCTGCTAGTGACTGTTCCTTATTGCAGAAAGATCTAGGTACTTTGGCTACCTGGTGCGCAGCGAATTTTCTCACTTTGAATGTCTCGGAGTGTCGTCGAATGTCTTTCACCCACAAAGCATTCCCTCTTCTGTTCTCCTACTCTGACCTCGGCCCCCCTCTCAATGTTGTTCAAGGACCTTGGCTTTATTTTTGATTCCAAGCTGAAGTTCGATTTACATATTTTACACGTCCATGCCAAGACTTCCCGTTTTTCCGGACTCATCATAAGATCCTCTAAACATTTTGTTAATCTTTCACTCCTCTATAACTGTTGTTTTCCTTCGTTCGTAGTGTTCTTGAATTCTGTTGTCAAATTTGGTGTCCACATTACGCATACTTGATTGCTGTGGGTGAATCCGTGCAACGCAGATTCACCCACTCATTGTTCTACAAGCTCAGTATTATTGCGATAGCAGTATGCGTCTCTCCATCCTTAAAATTCCTTCCCTTGAGTCACGTAGAGTGTTCCTCGACGAGTGTCTTCTCTTTAAACTTTTCAACGGATATATATTGGTGGACCCCAGCATTCACCTTTCTGTTAGAGATTCGGGCCATCCTAATAAAACATTTTTCAAATAAAATGTTTCACTTGCCCGCACCGACACCTGTTTCTTGTCTCTCCTTCTGTGTTTGCCCCGCCAGCATAGTAACCTTAACCTTTGTCCTCTGCCTCGAATGTTAGCTGTGTTTAAAAATATTTAAAAAAATAACGTTTTGTCAGGTACATGAAATATGTCATAATTTAGACTTTTATTGTATCTTTTTTTTCGGTCATTTTTGCTATTGATTACTTTTCCTTTCTGAATTACATTTAATTTTAATTTTTATGTTTTTACTAATGTTCGAAGAAGAACATTAGTATTAAAATCACTTTGGCCAAAAATTCATATTTCTATATATATATATATATCATCAAAAAATTTCAGTGAAAAAATCTCAGGAACGCGCCATCCGATTGAGCTGAAATTTTTAGGACACATTGGTGTATATGCAGAATAGTGCCAGGTTTCACAAAAAGTTAATAATCTTTAACCCTTTGGCGCCGGCGGCCATTTTAGTGATTTTTTTAATATACCTATTATTCCGTACACAAATAATTTTTGCAAAAATAAAGTTGACGACATAAATTTGGAACAAGTTTTATATGTGAATCGGATAATGTTTTGGAATTTTTTAACCCCATGTGTGCGCTGGGTGCCTAAAAAGAGAACGAGAAAATTTGAAAATTTTTAAATTACGATAACTTTTGACAGAGCTATTCCATGATTACGAAATTTTTAGAGCATGTTTGTTTTATTTGGTTGTAGATTAATGCACGTTTTAATGATTGTGCTGGCAACCCTGTAGCTGGGGCAGGCACTGAAACTGAAAACCTCCAAATCATCGTCTCTCTTGAAAAAACGTCGTTTCTTAAAAAAAAGCCACTCATATGTAAATTTTGTGCTTTGTTTACATAGACCAAAAAAAAAATTTGATATGGTATAACGGGCACGCCTGGTAACCCTTGCCCAAGTTACCTATATTTTTAGCATCAAAAACTTCTGTTCACGGAAACTCACGATCTAATGAGCAGAATTTCTTGAAATTTGCAGAATGTATTGGTCCTGTATAGGACCAGGTCTGACAGAAGTGATTTTGGAATGCGGGTGATTCTGTGCCAGTGGTGCCATCTTGAAAAATCACTGAAAAGGATAACTGCTTTTAGCCCTATAAATTCTGATTGAATCGTTCGATTTTGGCGAAATTCACACCGTAGCTGCATCTTACTTTAAACCACGTTTAATAAAAATTTGGTGGAAAAATTCGGTTGGAGCTGCCAGCTATGATAATTTTGGTGTCTTAAATTTGAAAAAATACAAATTTGGAAGTGAAAACATTCAAACCATCGAATATCCTAAAAAATGTCCGTTTCTACAATAAAACCAATCTGTATACAAATCTTTTGCTTAATCTACACAGTCAAAGTAAAACTTTGGAAATTTCATCTCGGACAAGAACGGTAATCCTTTCTCAGTTAATCTATATTTTTAGCTTCAAAAACTTCTGTTCACGGGAACTCACGAATCAATAATCAGATAGAATTGAAATTTACAGATTGCATTGGACTTAAGTAGGGCCAGGTCTGGTAGAAGCGATTTTGAATTGTAGGCAACTCTGTTCCAGTGGTGCCATCTTGAAAAATTACAAAGAAAAAAAATTGCTTTTTGCCCTATGAAATGTGAATAAGTTACCAGATTTTCATGAAATTGACACAGTAGCTGAACCTTACTTTAAACTCTGTTTGATAGAAATTTGGTTGGAAAATTCGATTGGTGCTGCCAGCTATGGTAATTTTTGTGTCTTTTTGTGAAAATTCGCTCAGGAAAATAAAACTTTTTGCCCTATAACTTCCAGTGCAGTCATGAAATCAATACGAATTTCATATAATTACTGGAACCTATTATAAACATTATTCAAGCCAAATTTGGTTGAAAAGCCATGATAGGGTTGCCAGATATTGTTGGTTTTGTGTTTGCTTGCAATATCTTTATTAAGCGATTTTATCGTAGAATTTTCAATTGGTAATTATATTGTAGTGACAATAAACAGCAAATATTAAGCTTTCGATTATTTGAAAAAACTCGCTGCAGGTAACCCTAAATTTCTTAATACTCCTATAACTTCAAATGTTATATAACAACGTGAAGGAAATGTGATATATTCTTGGCTTTAATACTGGCGAAAGGTTGCCAGCACGAGTCGGTTGTGCTACTTTTGTATCAATAAATGCTTACAGTTAGTATTCATACCGGAAACATTTACAATGAAAATAAATAACCGATGTTTCAAATCCCAAAGCTCTGCAAATTTTTCGGATCGCAGCCCCAAACTCCAACTTCAGTTACAGTGCTGCAGGCACTGAGCATTTTCTTCATTGATATTATATGAGATGCTGCTTTCAAAATTTTGTGAAATAAGCAACTGATAACGAATATAATTAACCCGTGTTTTGCTCTCATAAACGTTGA
>OZ022263.1:114218931-114223931 GCA_963978885.1 Nemotelus pantherinus | reverse complement strand
TGGCGCCGGCGGCCATTTTAGTGATATTTTTAATATACCTATTATTCCGTGCAAAAATAATTTTTCCAAAAATAAAGTTAATGAAATAAATTTCGAACGTGTTTTACATGTGAATCGGATAATGTGTTGAAATTGTTTAACCCCATGTGTGCGCTGGGTGCCTAAAAAGAGAACGGGAAAACTTGAAAATTTTTAAATTGCGATAACTTTTGACAGAGCTATTCAATCATTTCAATCACACATTCAAGAACATATTGATATTATTAAGTTGAAGATTTGTGTAGCTTTTAATGAGCGTGCTAGCATCTCTGTAGCTAGGGCAGGCACTGAAAGTGAAAACCTCCAAATTATCGTCTCTCTTGAAAATATGCAGTTTCTTCAAAAAAAGCCACTCATATGTAAATCTTGTGCTTTGTTTACATAGGCAAAAAAAAATTTGATATGGTATAACGGGCACGCCTGGTAACCCTTGCCCAATTTACCTATATATTTAGCATCAAAAACATCTATTCACGGAAACTCACGATCCAATAAGCAGCATTAATTGAAATTCGCAGAATCTATTGGTCTTAAATAGGACCAGGTCTGATAGAAGTGATTTTGAAATGCGCGCGATTCTGTGCCAGTGGTGCTATCTCGAAAAATCACTAAAAAAGATAACTGCTTTTAGCCCTATAAACTCTGATTGAATCGTTCGATTTTAACCAAATTACAGTAGCTGGACCTTACATACAGTAGCTGGACCTTACTTTAAGCCACGTTTGGTAGAAATTTGGTTGAAAAATTCGGTTGGAACTGCCAGCTATGATAATTTTGGTGTCTTTAATTTGAAAAAATTAAAATTTACAAGTGAAAACATTCAAACCATCGAATATCCTAAAAAATGTCCGTTTCTTACAATAAAACCATTCTCTATACAAATCTTATTCTTTTATCGACACGTTCAAAGTAAAACTTTGGAAATTTCATGTCGGGCAAGAACGGTAACCCTGTCCCAGTTAACCTATATTTTTAGCATCAAAAGCTTCTGTTCTCGGGAACTCACGAATCCATAATCAGATACAACTGAAACTTACAGAATGCATTGGACTTAAGTAGGACCAGATCTGATACAAGCGATTTTGAATTGTGGGCAACTCTGTGCCAGTGGGGCCATCTTGAAAAATTACAAAGAAAATAAAAATGCTTATTGCCCTATGAAATTTGAATTAGTAACCAGATTTTTATGAAATTGACACTGTAGCTGAACCTTACTCTAAACTCTGTTTGATAGAAATTTGGTTGAAAAATTCGATTGATACTGCCAGCTATGGTAATTTTTGTGTCTTTGGTTTTGAAAATTCTCTCATGAAAATAAAACTTTTTGCCCTATAACTTCCAGTGCACTCATGAAATCAATACGAATTTCATACAATTAATGGAACCTATTTAAAGCAAATTTGGTTGAAAAGCCTTGATAGGGTTGCCGGCTATTGTTGGTTTTGTGTTTGATATCAATATCTTTATTAAGCAGTTTTATCGTAGAATTTTCAAATGGTAATGATATTGTAGTGACAATGAACAGCAAATATTAAGTTTTCGATTATTTGAAAAAACTCTTTGCAGGTAACCCTAAATGTCTTTATACTCCTCTAACTTCGAATGTAATATAACAACGTGAAGCAGACGTGATATATTTTTGGCTTTGATGCTGGCGAAAGGTTGCCAGCACGAGTCGGTTGTGCTACTTTTGTATCAATAAATGCTTGCAGTTAGTATTCATACCGGAAACATTTACAATGAAAATAAATAACCGATGTTTCAATTCCCAAAGTTCTGCAAAATTTTTGGATCGCAGCCCCAAACACCAACTTCAATTACAGTACTACAGGCACTGACCATTTTCTTCATTGATGTTATATGAGATGCTGCTTTCAAAATTTTGTGAAATAAGCAGCTGATAACGAATATAATTAACAAGTGTTTTGCTCTCATTAACTTTGTAATTCATGCCAGTGGTAATATCTGAAACATTTCCGCCATATGAGTTCAAATGCATTCTTGAGAACAAAGTAAAACGTGGCATTTGAATCAGTTTGGCCGTAATAAGCAGCTCATGTGGTGGAATATGCACTCAAAACCTGAACGATTCTTCTACTGTTCTTCGAACATTAGTGTTTCTAGCGGTTCAGGTGTGCTAGAGTTTTTACTAATGTTCGAAGAACATTAGTATATAATGTTCTCTCTCTCTCTCTCTCTACTTTGAACAAAACTCAGTTTTGTTTTCAATGACACGTATTTTATTTCAGAAAAATAAGAAAAACTATTTGCACACAAAAGGTCTGGAGGACGGCCGACGGCTATCGCTCCCAACGCAGTTGGTTCAGAACAGTACCTTTAATGCAGTAGTGCTTACGCTTATATTGCAAAATTCTAAAAGCTTAACGCTATTTTAGCATAAGCTTTACATTTCAAAAGTTTACATTTCAAAAGTTTACATATCAAAAGTTTACAAAAGCTTTTCCAAATTTCAAACAATACACATATATTGACTTAGCCTGTGAGTATACTATTTAATTAATGAGTGAGTTTATTTTATGTTGTTACAGCGTGTTACAGTCTCCGCCTCTGGCGCAGAGATCGTCCCGATGATGCGGCAGATTTGGTAGGAGTTGTTCGCTTCGTATTTCGTATTTTAAATGGTCTTGATGATGTGAGAAGCTTCTCTTGCTTCGATGGTCGTCCTCGTGTTCGTAAAAGCTGAACTGGTATTTGGCAAGTCGAAGTAGAAGGTTTGAATGGCTGGAGAGAGGCAACATGATATGTTCCCAAGATGTTTTCCAGATTGTCTGCGTTTGCTACCTGAAAACTTGAGGAACCAATTTTTTTCACTAAGACATATGGTCCATCGCGTCGTGGAGTGAACTTAGATGTAATGTTTTTGGAGGATTTGCTCAATACAGGCGTAGTAATGAGTACTTGATCGCCGAGTTTTAGTTCTGGCTGCGGTCGCCGTTTTTTGTCGACATTAGCTTTATTTTGATCCTGCATTATTTCCATCGTCTCCTTGACAGCAGCTAGGGTCGTTGCAAATTTTTGGAGGTGTGGTGTGATTTGGGGAATGATTTTTCAGCTTGTATAACTTGTGTTAAGTCATGGTTTCCTTCATCTAACGTTCTTAAGTCTCGGGCGAAAGTTAAATATGCGGCAGAATATCCTGTACTACTACATTTTGCCGTATTTAACGCAAAACGAATTGCAGGTAAACTTTCAGCCCATTTGGTATGATCATTGCCTACGAATATAGCAAGTTGCGTTTTAAGGTCACGGTTCTTTCGTTCTACAGGATTTGCTTCCGAGTGATAGACTGGAGTAAACACTTGCTTGATACCAAGGCAATATGTCAGTTGCTGCATAACGGCTGAAATGAATTGTGTCCTGTTGTCACTAATAAGGCGACGAGGGAAGCCAAATCGTAGAAAGATTTCATTGAGTAGGAGCTGAGCACAGTTTTCGGCCGTTGCCTCTTGAAGAGGAAATATTTCCACCCATCTACTGGCCACGTCTTCTACGATGAAAATCCACTGGTAACCCTTTGGACTAGTTGGCAATGGTCCAAATAAATTGATGGCTAATATTTCGAAACGCTGATTCGAAGCCACTGTTTGTAACAATCCTGCAGGTTTCATATTTGTTGGCTTGTATTGTTGGCACTGAATACAAGACTTTACGTATTTCTTGACATCCTGCCGGATTCCAAGCCAAAAGTAGTGTGGGAGAATACGTGAAATGGTATTTTCCACACCGTAATGTCCAGCTGTAGTTTTGTCATGGTACTCCTGGAGAATTGCTGTACGCTCGTGGGATGGAACTACCAATTGAGGGTTTTCAGCTTCACTTTCAGGTGTGTATCAGTACAATACCCCGTCGTTAAGGGGGGAAATACATGTAAAATGGAAAAGAAATTGCTAATTTCAGATTGACTTAAAATATATATTTTGTTTATTCGGAAAATTTTTAATATAAAATACTCAAAGTACATATCTTATAGTAAATGAAAATATTTTTTTAATAACTTTTTAACACAAAATGGAGGCGATGCGAGCAAATGAAAAAAACACATCAAAAACAGCCTCGTACAACTTAACGCCTTTTCCGAGAAACTTGCAACGTTCAGAGAAAAAAAAATATGCTAATGATATCTATAATTCCTAGGTGAACCAATAAAATTTAGAAAAAAAAAATCAAATTTTTACATTAATATTAGATTAAAAAAAAAATCGATTTTTTTTCAAAAAAATCACGTTTTAAGCATTGGTAAACTAATTATTTTTCCGAAATTACAAGAAAATGTAAGTTCAACGATGAGATAATACTCTTTTGTAAATGTGATATAAATTTGAGCCGAATAGGTTCAATATTTTTTGAGATATCTTGTACGGAAATTGAAAAAGTACTACTTTGAGAAAAGCGCGTTTAAAGTTCTAAAGCTCCACCGACCTGGGGAACGCCGCGCTATCTATAACTGGCTATAACTCGAGAACTAATACGAATATCGCTTCAAAACTTTTTTTGGTATATTTTAAGAGTATTTCAAACACTTTGATGCAATAAAAAAAAATCGTTTTTGTTTTAGCAGTTACATGAATCCCCCCCTTAAGGAAGTATCCTCGGTGTGTCCAGCGTACAACATTTTCATCGTTCATTTCAAACGAGGAGATTATTGAACTTATTTCGGAGTCTTTAAGCTGTTCCGCACGCATTTCAGCTGCTCCCCGTCGAGGCAAATCGACGTGAAATGTGTTGACGTCTATGTTATCATTTGCTGTATCCGCAGGTCGAGAAAGACAATCTGCTACGACATTCGTCCTTCCTGGAGTGTACAGCACTGTTACATTATAAGGTTGCAATTGAAGTGCCCATCTTGCCAGTCTTCCTGTTGGTGACTTAAGAGTCATCAACCATTTAAGCGGCTGATGATCTGTTAGAAGAGTAACTTCAGAGCCTTCGATGTAACCTCG
>OZ022263.1:113936431-114213931 GCA_963978885.1 Nemotelus pantherinus | reverse complement strand
TCCCAAAGTTCTGCAAATTTTTCGGATTGCAGCCCCAAACACCAACTTCAGTTACAGTGCTGCAGGTACTGAACATTTTCTTCATTGATGTTATATGAGATGCTGCTTTTAAAATTTTGTGAAATAAGCAACTGATATCGAATATAATTAGCCCGTGTTTTGCTCTCATAAACGTTGAAATTCATGCCAGTGGTAATATCTGAAACCTTCTACCATATGAGTTATAATGCATTCTTGAGACCAAAGTAAAACGTGGCATTTGAAACCATTTGGCCGTAATAAGCATCTCATGTGGTGAAATATGCACTCAAAACCTGCACGATTCTTCTACTATTCTTCGAACATTAGTGTTTCTAGCGGTTCAGGTGCGCAAGAGTTTTTTTTACATTAAAATCGACCGTATCGTGAGGTATTTTAATTTTTTTTTGGCAATTTGTCGATGACTTATGCCATTTTAATGGTACGCGTTTATAAGCGCACGCCTTTTTGTACTCAATTCTTTTCGCGGAGGCATTTTATAGAAACTTTCAGTCGATATTTCGTTCACGACGTTAAGAGAGTAAAAACCACACTGCAACTGACCATAAGTTACGGATATCTTTATAATCTTCTAGGGCGGTCATTTAAACATCATAACGTACAATTTGCCTGTTAAATAACTTTCCCCAGAAATGTTTACGAATTATTAATGTAATTACATCGCAATTCACAATTTCCGGGGATCCGGCCAAGTGCAGGTAAAGGAGAGTCATCCTTATCTCATATAATGGGTGTTTCTTACCGAACCACATATTAAATACGTATTTCACTTTATTACAATATTTTACTTGTGAACAAAATACTGTATGAATAATCCATGAAAAAAGGGGTGCCTTAACACTTTTGAGCGGTAGTGTATATATATATACATCTATATATATATATATATATATATATATATATATATATATATATATATATATATATATATATATAAATATATATATAAATATATATATATATATATATATATATATATATATATATATATATATATATGTATATATATATATATATATATATATATATATATCATCAAAAAATTTCAGTGAAAAAATCTCAGGAACGCGCCATCCGATTGAATAAATCTCAGTTAATCGGATAGCGCGTTCCTGAGATTATGCATAAAAAAAAAACTCTAGCGCACCTGAACCGCTAGAAACACTAATGTTCGAAGAACAGTAGAAGAATCGTGCAGATTTTGAGTGCATATTCTACCACACGAGCTGCCTATTACAGCCAAACTTTTTCAAACGCTACGTTTTACTCTGGTCTCAAGAATGCATTTTAACTCATATGGTGGAAAGGTTTCAGATATTACCACTGGCATGAATTTCAAAGTTTATGGGAGCAAAACACTTGTTAATTATATTCGTCATCAGTTGCTTATTTCACAAAACTTTGAAAGCAGCATCTCATATAACATCAATGAAGAAAATGCTCCGTGCCTGTAGTACTGTAATTGAAGTTGGTGTTTGGGGCTGCGATCCGAAAAATTTGCAGAGCTTTGGGAATTGAAACATTGGTTATTTATTTCCATTGTGAATACTAACTGCAAGCATTTATTGATCCAAAAAAAGCAATACCGTCTCGTGCTGGGAAACTTTTGCCAGCATCAAAGACAAAAATGTATCACATTTGCTTCACGTTGTAATCAACCTACTCTGCGGATTTCATCTCGATCCGATGACTGCGTTCAAAGTTATTGGAGTATAAAGAAATTTAGGGTAACCAGCCGGAAAATTTTTCAAAGAATCTAAAACATAATATTTGCTGTTGCCTATAATAAGTTCCATTAATTGTATTGATTCGTATTGATATCATTATTGCACTGGAAGCTATAGAGCAAAAAGCCCTATTTTCCTGTGCGAATTTTCAAAACCAAAGACACAAAAATTACCATAGCTGGCAGCACCAATCGAATTTTTCAACCAAAATTCTATCAAACGTGGCTTGGAGTAAGGTTCAATTCATGATTTCATGAAAATCTGGTAACCGGATCAGAATTCATAGAGCAAAAAGCAGGATTTTTTTCTATGTAATTTTTCGAGATGGCACCACTGGCATATTGTTGCCCACAATTCAAAATCGCTTCTATCAGACCTGGTCCTACTTAAGTCCAATTTATGGTATTCTGTAAATTTCAATTGCATTTGGTAATTGATTCGTGAGTTCCCGTGAAAATAAGTTTTTGATGCTAAAAATACAGGTGAGTTGGGAAAGGGTTACCGTTCTTGTCCGGCAAGAAATTTCAAAAGTTTTACTTTGACTGTGTAGAAAAAGCATAATATTTGTATACAAGTGTAAGAAACGGCCACATTTTAGGAGATTCGATGGTTTGAATGTTTTAACTTTCAGTGTCTGCCGTAGCTTCAGGGTTGCCGGCACGTTCATCATGCAAATGTGCAAATGTGCGAAACATTATGCAAATGTGCAACTTAACAACATTAATATGTCCTGTAAGTTTCAGAATGATTTGATGATGTAATAAAAAGTTATCGCAATTCGAAAAATTTCGAATTTTCCTATTCTTATTTTAGGCGCCTAACGCACACATAGGGTTAAACATTTCAAAAACATTATCATATTCACATTTAAAACACGTTTAGATTGCATTACACAAACGTAATTTTTGCAGAAGTTATTTTTTGACAGAAAAATAGGTATATTTAAAATATCACTAAAATGGCCGCTGGCGCCAAAGGGCTAAAGATTATCAACTTTCTGTGATACTTGGCACTATTCTGCATATACACAAATGTATCCTAAAAATCTTCTGTATCTGTATCCTGAAAATCTCCTGAGATTTTTTCACTGAAATTTTTTGATGATATACATACATATATATATATATATATATATATATATATATATATATATATATATATATATATATATATATATATATATATATATATATAAATATATATATATATATATATATATATATATATATATAATATCTATATATATATATATATATATATATATATATATATATATATATATATATATATATATATATATATATATGTATATATATATAGTCAAGATTTTAAAGAATCCAAGACTTGACAACCAAAGTATCACTTGCAAAGAAAAACCAAATTCAGAACCAGATAAGAAAATGTATTAAAAAATATATTTACTTCAAACATTTTAGAGGCTACATCTTATAAGTTTCCATATCAATAGGTTGAAGTTTTTTTATTTTTATTTTCTTTATTATTATTTGAATAGCTAGTTCTCGTTTAAATATACATGTAAATTGTCGCGAAGATTGAAAGCCTCACGATGGGCATTTAATCTGTTTATGCGCCGACATGATTGCAACGGATTAATCCCTTCTCTCCAACGCCCTTCCCCTATGATACCGTCCACGAATGCGTCCACGTAATTATTGGGACAGTATGTGGACACTTTATTTAGCCTCATGAAGTTGTGGAGAACAACTTTTGCCTTTACTATTGCATCCACATTTTTGGGATGGTAGTTTAGAGGTGGAAGAAGCACCCTCCATCGTGCACATAGTACGCCAAAAGTGTTTTCTAGTTACTTTCTGGCGTGCGACAGTCTTTTCTTAAACTGTTCTTTTGAAGGATATAGCTGCCTCTCCAGATATGGTCACATTATATTATTTTTTAGCAGAAAAGCCGCGTCCGCAACGAAAAAAAACGGAAGAATTTCATCCGATGCTGATAGAAGCTCAACTTTTGGTAGGGTCAATGCTTCTGTTAAAATTTTGCGTCCAAATGAAGTCCTAGCGAACACTCTGCCATCACGTGGCTACTGAAGGCCCCAATATCTACTGCAGTGAGACAATAATTTGAATCACACATGGCCATCAAAACTATGCTGTATTGCTCTTTATAATGGTAATAAAGGGGCCCAGCATTAAGTGGGCACACAATGATCACATGTTTTCCGTCGATAGCACCAACACAATTTATCATTTTTGGTGTCCTATAAAATCCTTCGCAATTTGCATTACTCCGATTCGTTGGGGAATGCGACGTTTATTTGGTGCAGCTCATTCCAGATGATGTTACACGTTTCAAAAATTAATGTCCACACTGTTTTGGGGCTGATGCGAAACGCCTCCGATAAAATATTACTCGAACCGCCATGCGCAAGGTACTTGTAACTTGAAAATAAATTATACGAACTATATTGAAATTGTGATGAGTGTCTTACATAAGCGTTAATGCTAGCTGTCATTCAGCGCTAATGGGCTTCCGTTGGTAGCTTTTTGTTAACCGGCCTTTTAGGAGCTTCAAAAGAAGCTCAAAATGCTGGACATCCATTCGCACGCACTTAAAAAAATACTCTGTATCGCGATGTTTCACTGCGTTCAGCATTTTTTCATATAATCCGAACGACTCCCGATCACAGAAAATTTCTCTTGTCGGGTACTAACCAAAACATAGCCTACGACTTGCAAAAGTGCAAAAAAGACACACTCCGAATTTCACAAAACACATCTACTCACTCAAATTCGAAGCAACAGCTACTCGCTTCTCAATATATTCAGTTGGCAGCTTCGAGGCGAATGCAAAACGTAACGATTGGTCGTTCATATGCGTTTCGCATGCGCACTACTGTCAAAAAATGCAATTTGCATTTTGCATTCGCGTTGATTGAATCAATTGGCATGTTTTTTTGCTCCGATACAGAACAGTTTTTGCGTTGAAATTGTAATGAGTGTCTTACGTAAGCGTTAATGCTAGCTGTCATTCAGCGCTAATGGGCTTCCGTTGGTAGCTTTTTGATAACCGGCCTTTTAGGAGCTTCAAAAGAACGATCTGGTATAAAACGCAAAAACAACGATCTGGTATAAAACAGCAGTGCATTTGCTAAGACTGACATAGATTGCTTTATTTCCTGTGGTAGCACACAACAGCTGCAAATAAAAGGAGAAAATAACGAATATGCACTACCACAAATGATACAAAATAGAAAAAGAACTAACAGAAAATCATTTCTTTTAACTTTCTACACATTATAAGGACTTATTTTTCTAATTTCCTAACTACCAAAACATTCAACATAACCATGAAAAACTCAAAGCCACTTCACAGAAAAAAAGATAACGTCTCATGAGCTTTTCTTCTTTCTATCAGCACATTCTATAGTTCAGCACCTGAACTACAAATGAAGAATAGAATTCCTGTACTAGTGAATTCACTGGTACAGGAGTGTTGTTATTTCCAATGCATGTACTCCATTCTCTGCTGGATAGAGGAGCAAAAAAACACGCCTAATGTCTTCTAGAAGTACGGGCCATAATGCAGAATAATGACGTCACACAAAGCTGTCAAAGTGTCGCGAACAAAAACGCAGTCGTATGGGACGTCCGCGGGAAAATTTTAATTGTACAGGCTGTGTTTAAGTGAGTGAAGTGAAAATAAAGTGAGATCTACGGAACGTGCTAGTGAGCAGCTAAAATAAAAATTAATGCGGTGCGTGCGGTAAAAGTATAATTGGGAAAATTGGCTACGAACTATTTATCAGTTGGTGTTAGGTTATATGATGCTTTGTAACGATTTAATGTCGATACAATTAATCGATACAAAATGCAAGTGATGACTAAATATTATTATTGTAACGCGTCCACGCACAAAAAACTAACGCTTTATTCATATTAAAGCTTAAAATCCGCACGTGAAATCTCCGTGTATATCGGCACCGCCAGATGGAAATGTCAAAATGCCTGCGAAAAATGACGTCAAAGCTATAACGATTACGTAGCATGACGGCCCGTACTTCTACAAGGCATTGATTGAATCTTGGCCTTAAGTTTGGTTTTTTGAGAGTCACAAATATTTTTGAATGATTCAAATCAAATCGTTCTCTTACGATGCCTGATACTACAACACAAAATTAAATTTAGAGATTGATGTTTATCAAATCCTTAGCTTCTGAAGGCGAAATTGACTTTAAATTTGTTAATTTTGGATTCAAAAGTTAAAAACTCTAGCGCACCTGAACCGCTAGACACACTAATGTTCGAAGAACAGTAGAAGAATCGTGCAGATTTTGAGTGCATATTCTACCACACTAGCTGCTTATTACAGCCAAACTAATTCAAACGCCAGGTTTTACTTTGGTCTTATAATTCATATGGTGGAAAGGTTTCAGATATTACCAGTGGCATGAATTTTAGGTTATGAGTTTATGAGAGCAGCACTTGTTAATTATATTCGCTCTCAGTTGCTTATTTCACAATAATTTTCATAGCAGCATCTCATAAAACATCAATGAAGAAAATGCTCAGTGCCTGCAGCACTGTAACTGAAGTTGGTGTTTGGGGCTGCGATCCGAAAAATTTGCAGAACTTTGGGATTTGAAACATTGGTTATTTATTTTCATTGTAAATGTTTCCGGTATGAATACTAACTGTAAGCATTTATTGATACATAAGTAGCACAACCGACTCGTGCTGACAACATTGTGCCAGTATCAAAACCAATAATATATTACATCTGCTTCACGTTGTTATATTACATTTAAAGTTATAGGAGTATAAAGAATTTTAGGGTTACCTGCAGCAAGTTTTTTCAAATAATCGAAAACTTAATATTTGCTGTTTATTGTCACTACAATATCATTACCATTTGAAAATTCTACGATAAAACCGCTTAATAAAGATATTGCAATTAAACCCAAAACCAACCCTATCGTGGCTTTTCAACAAAATTTGGCCTGAATAACGACTATAATAGGTTCCATTAATAATATGAAATTCGTATTGATTTCATGACTGCACTGCAAGTTGTAGGGCAAATAGTTTTATTTTCCTGGGCGAATTTTCAAAACCAAAGATACAAAAATTACCATAGCTGGCAGCACCAATCGAATTTTTCAACCAAATTTCTATCAAACAGAGTTTAGAGTTAGGTTCAGCTACAGTGTCAATTTCATAAAAATCTGGTAACTTATTCACATTTCATAGGGCAAAAAGCATTTTTATTTTCTTTGTAATTTTTCAAGATGGCAACAACAAATCTTTTGCCACCACGAAACTTTACACCAGCAGTGTGGAAGGAATTAGGAAATTTAACATTAGCAGATCCAAGCTTCGACAAACCTGGTAAAATCGATCTACTACTCGGTGCTGACGTCTATGCAATACTTGGCGATATGCAGAAACTTAATATTGGTCCAATACTTCAAAACTCTAGGCTAGGCTGGATAATTTCTGGTGGCGTTCACCAAACAAATTCAAAAAAGGGCTATCAAAGTTTCAAAGTTGAAGTTACAGATGACATGAATATTAGTGATCAGCTCAAAAGGTTTTGGGAGCTTGAGGAACTTCAACCCAAAAGGGTTTTAACCAAGGAAGAGGTATTTTGTGAAAACCACTTTGTTAAAAATGTTATGAGGGATAATGATGGAAGGTATACGGTGCGACTACCATTTAAAGATGAAGCTAGTAAAATTAATCTCGGAGAATCGAAAAACGCAGCAATACTCAGCTTCAAAGCGTTCGAAAAACGTTTCGAAAAACAACCCGATCTGAAACTGGAGTATCAAAAATGCATTCAAGAATACATCGACTTTAATCATATGCAATAAGGAAAAGAACCTACGACTAATAATGTACCCACTGAAGATAATAGAATGAATTATTATTATTTGCCTCACCATGCAGTCTTCAAAGAAAGTAGTACGACGAAATTGCGAGTCGTATTCGATGCATCTCGGAAAACGAACAAAGGATTATCACTAAATGATATATTGTTGACTGGACCATCCATTCAGAATCAAATTATTTCGGTTGTCATGAGGTGGAGGCTATTCCAGTATGCTTTCATGGCCGATATAGCGAGACAGTAACAAATTAAGGTGCACCGCGACGACGTTGACTATCAACGAATAGTATGGAGATCGAACCCCAATGACGCACTTGATCACTATCGCCTAACTACGGTAACATTTGGCACAACGTGCGCACCTTTTCTCGCTATATGGACTCTGCACAAATTAGCAGAAGATGAGATGAATAATTATCCTACGGCATTTACTGCTATCAAGAATGATTTTTATGTCGACGATTTGCTCTCAGGGGGCCAAGAATTACAAGAAACTATCGACAAACGTGATGCGATTTCTGCTGCCTTAAAATCTGGTGGATTTATTCTGAGAAAATGGATTGCGAATGACCAACGGATCTTGCAAGGAATTCTCAGAGAAGATTTTGAAATGAAGAACTGTTTTGAAATGAGTTTAGACCAAGGATTCAAATCCTTAGGAATTGTGTGGTATCCTATGAACGATTATTTTAGTTTTCGTCTGCAATTGAAAGGTTTAAATTTACCTTATTCAAAGAGACAATTGCTTTCAGAAATCGCTCAACTATTCGACCCAATGGGATGGCTTGCTCCAATTATTGTCAAAGCAAAAGTCCTTCTCCAAACTTAATGGCTTCAGGGGCTCACATGGGATGAACTTGCCCCTGATGAAATTATACAACAATGGTTGAGATTTAAAAATAATTTAAAAATGATTAGTGCAATTTAAATACCTCGATATATTAGAAACTCGTCATCATCTCAATTTGAGATCCATGGATTTAGTGACGCGTCGAAAGAAGCTTATGCGGCTGCTGTGTACCTAGTCAGCAGAAATGTTGAACAAACTCACGTTTACCTTATGATGGCGAAGACGAAAGTTGCTCCGATTCGTACAGTATCAATACCACGTTTGGAACTATTTGGCGCTGTGTTACTTTCCAAATTAGTTAATCAAGTAAAAAAAACTTTAAATTTCCAACAGGTTCAAACATGGTTATGGACCGACTCGGAAATTGTCCTCTCTTGAGAAATTGTCCTCTCTTGGATTTGTCTTCGGATACAAACGATATAATAAATAGATTTTCCTCATTAAGTCGATTGATTCGAGTTACCGCGTACTGCTATCGATTCTTCAAGTAAGCCAGAAAGAAGATAACTGCTAAAGGATACTTAACAACGGAAGAATTACAACAATCTCGAAAATTTTGGATTATAAACGTCCAACAAAAGGCTTTTAAAGAAGATATTAGCAAATTACGAATGGGCGAACAATTATCGAAAAGAAGTCAGTTAATCAATCTTGTTCCATTTCTTGACGGGGACGGGATTCTGCGAATTGGATGGCGTCTGGAGAACGCAGAGTTAACCTTCATCAAGAACATCCGATCATCATTCCGAAAGCAGGGAAATTTACTGAACTGCTAGTACGACATATACACAACATCACGTTACATGGAGAAACGGAATTGATGCTCGCTACGCTGAGACGCAACTATTGGCTTCTGGATGCAAGAAATGTTATTCGGCATTCTAATCATAAATGTTTAATTTGCTTTCGAACCAAAGCCAAAATATCATCACAATTAATGGGAAATTTACCGAAGCCGAGAGACACAGTTTCACGTCCATTCACCCATACTGGAGTGGATTACTGCTGGCGAGTTACAATCAAAGATCGTAATGGACGCGGAAGTAAAACCCATAAGGGATTCATTGCTATTTTCATTTGCTTAGCGGTGAAGGCAATTCACATCGGGCTCGTCAATGATCTCACAATGACCACATTCCTCGCCGCGCTCAAACGTTTCATGAGGTCTATGTCAGCACATTTACAGCGATTGTGGCATGAATTTTGTAGGAGCTGAATCAGAATTGAGAAAAATAGCGACAAGAAATCGAGAAGCTGTAGGATCCCAAAGTGGTCTTGAAATTACATGGCATTTCAACCCACCAGCATCACCACATTTTGGAGGATTATGGGAAGCTGGTGTGAAGTTGATCAAACTACATTTACGCCGTATATTACGACATGCCCCTCTAACTTACGGAGAATTTTCAACCACTCTAGTCCAAATCGAAGCCTGCCTGAACTCGCGATCTTTGTGCCCGCTCACAGATGACCCTATGAACACCAAAGTATTGACTTCAGCTCATTTTCTGATCGGAGATGCTCTAATTTTGCCAGTAGAAGACAATCTGTCTGAAATAAATTTATCACGGCTAGACAGATGGCAGTTTTGCCAAAGATTAATGCAAACATTTTGGAAACGCTGGACAAATGAATATCTCGCAAGATTGCAACAAAGGCCTAAATGGCTCAAACAAGAAATCCAACCTAAAATAGGAGATTTATGTTTGCTGAAAGAAGAGAACATACATCCTAGTAAATGGCATCTCACAAGGATCACTAATGTTCATACTGGAAAAGATATGATAGCACGAGTGGTCACGTTATTTTCACAAGGTAACTACTACAAACGTGCAATAACAAAAATTGTTCTGCTTCCTACGCAATAACTGAACTTATAATATACACATATTTTAATAAAAGAAATGAAGCTACAAACAAAACCTTAGACAGAAATAGAAATGAATCGAATACAAAAATGAATTACGATGCCAGACAATACAGCACTTTACCATTTCCTCCCTATCACTATCCAATCCTATCCAAAGTACATAACACACAAATAAAATAAAACCAATGCTAATGGTTTCTCAGTAAACCCTTGTTCGAGTTGGCGAGTCGGGGCGCCAAGTTCAAATAACCCCTCTGTTGGCGAGTGTTATGTGCCTCTACGGAGAAAATGCCACAGGTTACATTGACATCTTTACTCTGTCAATTCAAAGGCAGCATCTGGTGTTTGGGAGTCCATTTCGATAAGCCAACCATACATGGCAAATGGAGCAACGATAATAGACCTGATAATCGGTAACTCAACATTGACGAAAGATACAGATGATAATACTGTTCCGGTTGGACCAGCGGGGGGAGTATGTTTAATATGGACCTGAAATGAAAGAAATTAATAACGAAAACACTCTAGCGCACCTGAACCGCTAGAAACACTAATGTTCGAAGAACAGTAGAAGAATCGTGAAGGTTTTGAGTGCATATTCTACCACATGAGCTGCTTGTTACGGCCAAACTGTTTCAAATGCCACGTTTTACTTTGGTCTCAAGAATGCATTATAGTAGAAGGTTTCAGATATTACCACTGGCATGAATTTCAACGTTTATGAGAGCAAAACACGGGTTAATTATATTCGTTATCAGTTGCTTATTTCACAAAATTTTGAAAGCAGCATCTCATATAACAACAATGAACAAAATGCTCAGTGCCTGCACCACTGTAACTGAAGTTGGTGTTTGGGGCTGCGATCCGAAAATTTTGCAGAACTTTGGGAATTGAAACATCGGTTATTTATTTTCATTGTAAATGTTTCCGGCATGAATACTAACTGTAAGCATTTATTGATACAAAAGTAGCACAACCGACTCGTGCTGGCAACCGTTCGCCAGTATTAAAGCCAAGAATATATCACATCTGCTTCACGTTGTTATATTACATTCGAAGTTATAGGTGTATTAAGATATTTAGGGTTGCCTGCAGCGAGTTTTTTCAAATAATCGAAAGCTTAATATTTGCTGTTTATTGTCACTACAATATCATTAACAATTGAAAATTCTACGATAAAACCGCTTAATAAAGATATTGCAAACAAACACAAAATTGGATGATGGCCATAAGATGGCCCCACTGGCACAGAGTTGCCTACAACTCAAAATCGCTTCTATCAGACCTGGTCCTATTTAAGTCCAATGCATTCTGTAAATTTCAGTTGTATCTGATAATTGGTTCGTGAGTTCCCGTGAACAGCAGTTTTTGATGCTAAAAATATAGGTTAACTGGGAGAGGGTTACCGTTCTTGTCCGACATGAAATTTCCAAAGTTTTACTTTGAACGTGTAGGCAAAGCATAAGATTTGTATACATATTGGTTTTATTGTAAGAAACAGACATTTTTAGGATATTCGATGGTTTGAATGTTTTCACTTCCAAATTTTCATTTTTTCAAATTTAAGGCACCAAAATTATCATAGCTGGCAGCTCCAACCGAAGTTTTCAACCAAATTTCTACCAAACGTGGTTTAAAATAAGGTCCAGCTACGGTGTGAATTTCATGAAAATCGAACGATTCAATCAGAATTTATAGGGCTAAAAGCAGTTATCTTTTTAGTGATTTTTCAAGATGGCACCACTGGCACAGAATCACCCGCATTTCAAAATCACTTCTATCAGACCTGGTCCTGTTTAAAACCAATACATTCTGCAAATTTCAATGAATTCCGCTCATTGGATCGTGAGTTTCCGTGAACAGAAGTTTTTGATGTTAAAAATATAGGTAACTTGGGCAAGGGTTACCAGGCGTGCCCGTTATACCATATCAAATTTTATTTTTTGCCTATGTAAACAAAGCATAAAATTTACATATGAGTGGCTTTATTTTGAAGAAGCGGCATTTTTTCAAGAGAGACGATGATTTGGAGGTTTTCGCTTTCAGTGCCTGCCCTAGCAACAGGGTTGCCAGCACGCTCATTAAAAGCTACACAAATCTACAACTTAATAATACCAATGAGTCTTAAAAATTTCGTAATGATTAAATAGCCCTGTCAAAAGTTATCACAATTTAAAAATTTTCAAGTTTTCCCGTTCTCTTTTAAGGCACCCAGCGCACACATAGGTTTCAAAAAATTCCAAGACATTATCCGATTCACATGTAAAACACGTTCAAAATTTATTTTATCAACTTTATTTTTGCAAAACTTATTTGTGTACGGAATAATTTTTAATTTTTAATTTTTAACTTTTTTTGAGACCTGGCACTATTCTGCATATACACCAATGTGTCCTGAAAATTTCAGTTCAATCGGATGGCGCGTTCCTGATATTTTTTCACTGAAATTTTTTGATGATATATATATATATATATATATATATATATATATATATATATATATATATATATATATATATATATATATATATATATATATATACATATATATATATATATATATATATATATATATATATATATATATATACATATATATATATATATATATATATATATATATATATATATATACATATATATATATATATATATATATATACGAGGGGCAAGTAAAAAATAAAGTTCCCACATTTTTTTCAGGTGTAAGGCATTTTTTATTGCAATAAATATGTATACCATCTGAAAGCTTGTATTTCAAACTATTTTTCTACATAGTCGCCAGATCTTTCAACGCATTTTTTCATACGAGTTATCCACTTCTGAAAACCCGCTTCGAAGAACTCCGCCGCTAGGCCGCCGATGTACTTGGTGACCGCTTCCTTCACCTCTTCATCTGTACTGAAGCGTTGTCCACCCAAGTGTTGCTTCAATTTCGGGAACAAGTGGAAGTCGCTGGGAGCAAGATCAGGGCTGTAGGGGGCATGATCAAGCAATTTCCAGCCGAATTTGTCCAGTAGGGCGGTGGTCTGTCGAGAGACATGCGGTCGCGCGTTGTCGTGGTGCAACCTGACGCCCTTGCTCAGTCTTCCTCTCCGGCGATTTTGGATGGCTCTTTTGAGTTTCGTTAGCGTCTCGCAGTACCTGTCCGAATTTATTGTGGTCCCTTTAGGCATAAACTCGGTAAGCAAGACGCCTTTTCGGTCCCAAAACACCGTAGCCATCACTTTTCCTGCGGACAGCGTCTGCTTAAACTTCTTCGGCCTCGGCGACCCGGGATGGCGCCATTGTTTCGAGTCTTCTTTTCTTTCCGGAGTGACGTAGTGACACCACGTTTCATCTCCCGTAATAATGGAGTCCAAGAATTCTTCAGTATTCTCGGCGCATTCTCGAAGAAACCCCTCGGCACACTTGACGCGATTGTCTTTGTGGGTTTCTGAAAGCATATGCGGGACCCACCGCGCACACACCTTGTGATAACCAAGTTTTTCGGTCACAATGTTGTCGATGGTTTTTTCACAAACCTCAGGAACCTGATCAGCCAGCTCCCGAAGCGTTACTCTTCGATCCTCGAGGAGAATGCGCTCAATCTTCGCCACGACTTCGTCGGACACCGATGGCCTCCCGCTCCTTTGCTCGTCGTGAACGTCTGTGCGTCCTTCGGAGAACTCCCTGCACCATTTGCGGACGTGCTGGACGCTGATGCAAGCTTTGCCATAAACTTCTTCCAACTGTCTATGAATTTCAATAGGTGTAAGCTTCTTCGCGTTTAAAAATCGAATCACTGAACGGATTTCACACCTGGCGGTGACGGCGATTGCGGGCTCCATCGCGGATGGCTGTTAGACTGGCACTAAGCTTCGCAGTGATCTTCCAGGTAGTTGGAATGGAGTGGGGGGGATCAACAATGAAGGCGGTGTTGCCGGATTTCTCCTAGTATCTCGCGCGGCGAGTGTACAGCGTTGGGAACCTTATTTTTTACTTGCCCCTCGTATTTATATATAGAAATATAAATTTTTGGCCAACGTGATTAATCGAAAATTGATAAAATTGAAATTGAATAGAAATAAAGTATCTAGAATTGATTTTTAAAAAACGTGAGTTTTTTTGAATTGAAGTAATATCGAACATAACTAATACTTTTTTTCATTTATTCTATTTGGATGAATATGAATATAATAAGTTAAGGAATGTGGAATTTTTCCCAAATATATTTTCTGCTTTTTTATCCAGTAGTAGTAGTAAACTTCATATTTTGCCAACATTTGTACTTTTCGAAAATTTTACAGAAACTTCACAATTTATGTGCTCATTCTTTGGAATAATGACATAATTTATCTAAACGAGCATTTAAATTTTACGAGAAAAATATACATAGAAACAATATCAAGCCCTTATTTTTAGTGAGTAATACTACCTAACCAAGCCAACCAAAGGCCGAACCCAATTAGGGAAATAAATTATCCATATATATTATGTTTGATTCGAATTCGATATATCGAGATATCGAAATTTACATATATATATATATATATATATATAAATATATATATATATATATATATATATATATATATATATATATATATATATATATATATATATATATATATATATATATATATATATATATATATATATATAAATATATATATATATATATATAAATATATATATATATATATATATATATATATATATATATATATATATATATATATATATATATATATCAATATATATCAATCTATATAAAATATATATATATATATATATATATATATTTATATATATATATATATAAATATCAATCTATATATAATATATATATATATATATATATATATATATATATATATATATATATATATATATATCAATCTATATATAATATATATATATATATATATATATATATATATATATGTACATATAAATGTCTATATAAAGCTATAAATATATATATATATATAAATATATATATATATATATATATATATATATATATATCAATCTATATATAATATATATATATATATATATATATATATATATATATATATATATAAATATATATATATATATATATATATATATATATATATATATATATATATATATACAGCACAAAAATTCAGTGACTATTTCTCGGAAACGCGCCGTCCGATTCAGCTGAAACTTTCAGGATACATTGGTGTATATGCAGAATAGGTGCAGGTCTTACTAAATGTCAATCACCTTTAACCCTTTGGCACCGGCAGCCATTTTAGTGATATTTTTAATATACCTATTTTTCATCCACAAATAATTTTTGCAAAAATGAAGTTAATAAAATAAACTTTGAACGTTTTTTACATGTGAATCGGGTAATGTTTTGGAATTTTTTAAAACGATGTGTGCGCTGGGTTTTTCAATTACGATAACTTTTGATAGAGCTTTTTAAATATTATGAAAATTTCAGAACATATTAGTATTATTAAGTAAATTTGTGTAGCTTTTAGTGCGCATGTTGGTAACTCTGTAGCAAGGGCAGGCGCGGAAAGTGAAAACCTTTAAATCATCGAATCTCCCGAAATATTATCGATTTGTGAAAAAAAAGCCGCTCATAAATAAGTTCTTTGCTTTATCTCTATAATCAAAGTGAAAAATTTGAAATTTTACAACGGGCACGCCTGGTAACCCTTTCCCAATTTGCCTATATTTTTAGCACCAAAAACTTCTGTTCAAGGAAACTCACGATTTAATAATCAGAGTTAATTGAAATTTGCAGAATGTATGGATGGTAAACACATTGGTCTTAGATAGGACCAGGTTTGATAGAAGCGATTTTTAAATGCTGGCAATTTTGTGCCAGGGGTCCATCTCGAAAAATCTCTTAGAAAAATAACTGATTTTGGCCCAATGAATTCTGATCCAGTCATTTGATTTGGTCGAAATTCACACAGTAGCTGAACCTTACTTTAAACCACGTTTGGCTCTTTGCCTTATAGCTTCCACTACAGTCGTTGAATCATAACGAAATTCAAATGGCAAATTGAACCTATTGTGGGCAATATTCAGTAAAAATTTTAATTCAAAACAATGATAGGGCTGCCAGCTATGGTTGTTTTTGTATTTTTTTCGCATACCTTTAGTAAGCGATTTAAGCATAGAAATTTCAAATCGTAGTGATCTTTTAGAGAAAATAAACACCGAATATTAAGATCTATCTAAACTTTTTCGAATGGTAGCCCTAAATTTCTTTGCATCCCTATAACTTCCAATGCAGTCATTAGATCAATACGAATTTCGCAGAGCAGGTTGACTTTAACGTAAGGCAGATGCGACATATTTTTGGCTTCGGTGCTAGTTAAGGGGTGCTAGTTAAGGGCTGCAAGCACTAGGCTTTTTTATTGTTTTCGTTTCAATAAATACTTGCATTAAGTATTTTCATCGCAAACATTTGCAATGAAAATAAGCAAACATATGCAATGAAAATTTAAACAATGTTTACTTATTTTCATTGCAAATGCTAGCGGTGAAAATAAGTAAACTTTGTTTAAATTATCTAAGCTCTAAACTATCTAAGCTCGGATGGTAACCCCAAACACCTTTCTACCGCAGTAATTTTCGATGAAGCCACCGAAATTAGAATAAGCTTAAATTCTTTTATTACTTAAGCCTAGTACTAAACTCGAGCATAGCGAATTGTCGCGAAAAGTACTCTTTCAGCAAGAGCGAAATAACATGCCGATATTGATAATAGATGGCATTATTTTGTGAGTCAAATGCGAGCACTAGTCAAGTTTGAGGCCGGGTGTAGGTGATTGTCGAATATGTCTGCCCGAAAGTAATTCAAACGTAAATTTAAGCTCTTTTTAGAGAGGAACATTGATGAAATGAGTAACCATATTTATTAAAAAGTCAAAGTAGATTTGAGCGTGACTGGAATGACAGATTAATTTGAAACGGCATTGAATTTGGAATTTCATCGAAAGTCTGAGTTTTTTGCATGACAATTGAAGCGTTGGTTTCTGGAGTGAACAATTTGAAAGTGTATGATGAAAAGCTCTTGATCGTTATTGCAATTATGTATTATAACAGGAATATATTGGTAATAAAAATATATGGGAATAAGAAACCAAGTGACATTTTTACTAATGTTCAAAGAAAATTATTCAAATTTCTTTATATATATATATATATATATATATATATATATATATATATATATATATATATATATATATATGTATATATATATATATATATATATATATATATATATATATATATATATATATATATATATATATATATATATATATATATATATATATATATATATATATATATATATATATATATATATATATATATATATATCAGCAAAATGATTAAGAGAGATAATCTCTGGAGTGGCCGATTCGATTGAGCTGAAATTTTTGGAGGACGTAGAAGTATATAGTAAGTCGGTCCATGAAAGTTCAGACATCCTAAATCTTTTGGCGGCGGCGAGCGTTTTAGTGAATTTTGAGGTATTCCTATATTTCCAAGCAGTGTAAATTGTTGTTAAAATAAATGTTTGGGAATGAAAACTTTTTATGTTTTAAGCTTGCTTATGTTAAAAAGTTGGAAATTTTGAGCTGTGTGTGGGTGCAGTGCGCCTAAAAGTAAGCAAGAATTTTTTTTTTAAATTTGGATTTGTCATTACTTCTGACAAAAACATTTGATCATCGTGAAAATTGCAGAGCGTATTGATGTTGACTTAGATTTGACACACATGTATTTTCAAGATAGTGCGAGTAATGCTTTAGCTACGGCAGGCTCCTGAAAAAAAATCTTTCAAATCATTGACCCTCCTCAAATTTTTTTGATTTTTGACAAAAAATTCAAATCATTGATAAATTTTGACTTTTGTGCATCATTCTAAATTGAAATGTTGAAAATTCCGATTTGAACAAGAACGGTAACCCATCACCAAATAGTCTCTATTTTCAGCACTCGAAAGTTCTGTTCACGAGAACTGACGACTGGATTATCCGATCATAATGAAATTTACAGAACATATTAGTATTAACTGGGACCAGGTCTGATAGAAGTGATTTTGAAATGCGGGCAACCCTGCGGCAGTGGTACAATCTTGAAAAATCCCTGAGAAAAAACCGGTTTTAAGCCTATAGCTTCCGATTGAGCCATCTGTTACCGTTATAAATGAATAACACGATCAAAGTTTCAATTACCCTGGCAGGAACACCAGAGCGGCGGTTTTCAGGCGGCCTTTGCTCACGAAAAGGGGGTGGGTAGGGCGCCACTCGCTTCTTAACCTGAAAACTCGCCTTTCGTCTGCTACCCTGAAGTGAGAAGAGGGCTACGGATGTCAAAATAACACCACCGAATCTATCACACCAAACGATACTGGATTCACAATATCGAAGTTTATTATCTCTACTTCACAACAATTCAATGGAGAAATCAGACGCGTTACCATTTATGGTAATCTCACTTATACTCTACTAAAAATACTACTCAAACTCAGAATCTCGAATTCAAAATTTAGCACTTCTAATAAACCATATACATTAATAATGACCTTACAAACTATCTAACCTTATTTCTCCCGGGAGCGCCTGAATCGAAATTCTCCCTCGCTGGGGCTTTTAATCGCCGACTCGCGTCTCCAATCGATATACAACACTCGATGTTCGAATTTGCCTCGGTTTGTATCTTTCGTCCCGCCAATCTGCTGTTCACAGTCCTCGTATTGGAATCTTCTTCGTTAAGGAATATTATTTGCAACTCGAGATCCACTTTTGGGACATTCCACCACGAGATACACTTTTGGGACATTTAGATCTCACCTCACATTCCGACTGTCAACTGACATCTCGTGACAGGTGTCGATGTCAACCCGCCGCCTGATTTCTTGAAAAAGAAATAAATAATTCAGGCGTGAACTCACGCTCCATTTTTGGTGGATTCCGGTTCGATTATTGCTGTGGGTGAAGGTGAGTAATGGATACTTGTGTCGTGTTGCATTTCTATTTGAAAAATCCGTGCCACCATAGTCCAATTGGGAAGATGAAATTTCGTGTCCAAGATGAAATCGTCGTCGACGTTGCTACATTCTGCGGGCCTTCTTTTTCCAGTGCAATCGGTCCAGGCAATCTAAACTATTGCTACTGCCACGCGTGAGCCTCGGTATTCATTGCCGCCGCCTCAGGTTTGCTCGTCGGTCGCGAATATAATTCATGTCTGAGGCGACTGTCCCCAAATCAGTTGTAATTGGGTCAATTGTTGGCCTAGGTCCGGGTTCACCGATCCGAACAACACGGCGCATACGCTGCTCTGTCATGTGGATCTATATCTATATCTCGGCCTATATCGCGCTTTTAGTCTGCGGGTTGTTAATATCTGGTGTCAAATTGTGTTCTTGGTGTTGGTTTGATTCGACGTATTCGCGCAACGCTCATTCAATTTATATTGTCGTCGAATTCGTATCTGCTGTGCTTCCCCCTATCTTAGAATAATTTATACAAACTAATTAAAACAAAGAAGACTAATTAAAACCTAGCATCCAGTAATTTAGTGCTTTGTTATTGCGGCTCAATCTCTATCGTTCTCTCTTTCAGAGGACGGTGGATATAATTTTTTTTTTGAATCAATTAACTCGTGGAAATCGCAAACACCGTGACTTATCAGATTTCAAAAAAAATCACACAGTACTTGGATCTTACTTCAAAGAACATTTAGAGAAAATTTGGTAGAAAAATTAGAACAGAGTTGCCAGCTATGGTGATTTTTGTCTCAAAAATCTTGCAAATTTGCTCAGCAAGGCAAAGCTTTTTTCACTATAACTTCCGGTCCAGTGCAGAAATCAAAACGAAGTCCATGCAGTAAATGAACTTTTATGTGCACTAAATGTCGTAGGAATTTCGTACAAAAATCATGAAAGGGCTGCCAGCTATGACCATTTTTGTAATTTTTAGGAATTTCTGTACTGAGCGATTATGTCATTAGATTTGCAAATGGGAATGATCCTGCAATGAAAATTAACAACAAATATTAGCGCTTTAAAAATTTGAAAAGTTTTGAGGGTGGTAGCCCTAAAATTCTTTCCACCCGTATAACTTCCAGTGCAGTGATTCAATCGAAACGAAATTTACTGGTGAAGCTGATTTGGTATTTATTTTCCTCTGCTGCTGACACAGGGTAACCAGCATTAGCCATTTTCATTTCATTTATTAAATTCGTCTAATGCAGACTATACACATACAATAAAAATAAATTATTCTTATGCAGAATTCGTTTAAGTGATGCTGTAGATAAATGAAAATCAAACTTATAATAACCTTCGTTAAAGCATCTACTTATTGCAGTGACTGCTTCATTGCAACCATAATTGGTCCGATGTTGAGGGATCGACAAAAAGTTAACACGCCTGACACGTTTGCTATTGGTGTTAAAATTAAGTTGGCTTAATAAGTAGTTTGAGTCAACGGTGCCATCCAAAATTTTCGCGGCAAATAAGATTTTGGAATTTTGACGTCGAGAGTCCAATGTATCCATTCGTAAAAGATTTAAGCGGTCTTGATAAGGAGGTAGATGCAAAGGGTCATACCACGGAAGACCGCGGAGGCAGAAACGTAAGAACCTCTTTTGAATTGACTCAATTTGGTCTATGTAGACTTTTTGATATGGTGACCATACAATACTTGCATATTCGACAATAGGTCTTACTAAGCTACAAAAGAGAGTCTTAGTTAGAAAAATGTCGTTGAATTCCCTCGAACGTCTTCTGACAAAACCTAAGGCATTGCTAGCTTTCACAACGATTGAATCGATGTGATCGTCAAATGTGAAGGATTGATTCAGCAATACTCCTAAATCGAGTACTTTCGCTGATCTATTAGAAGATGTACTCAAAAGTGAGTATTCATAGATTACAGGATTATTTTTGCGTGTGTAAGATATAATCGTACACTTGTCAGGATTAATTAGGAGATTGTTATCGGAACACCATTTGGCAAATCTGTTTAGATCCTGCTGCAAATCATTGCAATCGTTAAGGTTTCTCACAACTTTGAAAATTTTAGCGTCATCGGCATAGAGAAGAACAGAAGATGACTGTAGAATGGAACCTACGTCATTAATAAATAAGGCGAACAGTAAAGGGCCTAGATGACTACCTTGTGGAACACCAGACGTGGTTTTAATTTCAGATGACAAGGCACCGCGAAAGGATACACGTTGAGTTCGATTCTTCAAGTAAGAGTCAACCCAATTTAAAAACACGTAAGGGAATTGAAAGGAATGAAGCTTAGCTAAAAGTATAGAGTGATCAAGCTTATCAAAGGCTTTCGTCAAGTCTGTGTAGGCGCAGTCAGTTTGGAGCCCAGCTTCAATTGAGTTGGTTATTTGGTGAGAAAATTCAAGCAGGTTGGTTGTGGTTGAACGACCTTTCATGAAACCATGCTGATACGGAGCCATAATTGATTTACAATGAAAGGCTACAACATTCGTGACTATGGCTTCAAAAAGTTTTGCGACACAGGGAAGTTTTGCAATAGGTCTATAGTTGCAAGCGTCATTACGACTCCCTTTCTTGAATATAGGAGTGACGGTGGAGTATTTCCACAAATGAGGAAAGATGCCTGTTTTTAAGGATGTATTGAAAATATAAGACAGCACAGGTAGTAGTGACGACACACAATATTTCAAGACCAAATTAGGTATGCCATCTGGGCTAGGTGTTATATTATTGTCAAGTTTATTAACAAATGTGATAATAGTGTCCTCGTCAATTTTTAAATCCTTCATCTCCAAAGAAGAAACTGTTGAGTTCGTCAAGTAGGGTGAAAAGTGTCTGGAGTTAGGAAAGTCCGTACGATAGGCTTTACGGAAAACGGAAGCAAATAAATTACTAATATCAAAAGGATCATCAAAATAAGAGTCGTCAGATTTAAATGTGAGTGGATACCCATCGTTATAAGTCTTAGAATTAACAAAATTCCAAAATCTCTTAGGTTGAGCTTGAAAATTAAATCTAAGCTGTTGCGTATGTCTATGATATGCAAATGCAACTTCATTATGATGCAGATCTCGTAATGTGGAAAAACGTTGATAGTCAGGTTCTGAGCGAGTCAGGCGTAACTTTTTCCAGGCTTTGTTTTTGGAATTTTTTAAATGGCAAAGCTGTGGAGACATCCAAGGAAAACGAACCTTGCTTTTAATGAAGGTAGTTGGCACGCACCGTAAAAAACAGCTAAACAACCGAATGTGGAAATAGAACGTAGCTTTATCAGGATTAGGTTCCTGCAACACGGGGGACCAATCATAGTTAGCAAGCAAGTCACGTATTTGATCGACATTAGCTCGTCTAAAATTAAATTTAAGTTCAGATGTGCTCGATGATAAGTAATTATTAGACTTTGGGTCGAAAATAATGTTGAGTGCACAATGATGCGCGGTTTCGTCGATGAGCGATGATGTGAGGGGTTTCACCACAGTAGAAGAGGCATCAGTCGAAAAAATCAGGTCCAGCATTTTTCCATTTGCGTTCCGGATGCAATTGGCTTGAAACAAACCAAGTGATATAAATTCGTTTGCAATGTTGATGTCGTGTTGTCCGCCAATAGAAGTAGAGCTCGGAACTTCGAAAGTGCCGTCCGCTGAAGGGCACCAGTTTATTCTAGGTAGGTTGAAATCACCCATTAAGACGACGTCGTCGTTATTGTCCGCAAGATCGCATATGAGCTGCATAATATGTATAAGCGAAGCATAAACATCATACGAAGAATTTGGTGGCGTGTAGTTGACACCGAAAAATATTTTCTTTGACGTCAGTTCGACTTGGGCACAAATAAATTCATTTGTTGTGTACACTAGATGACAAATGTCAAAATGACAATGTCAGCCATTTTATCGATAGCAGCGACAACTGACCACCAAGCGGTCAGAACGAAAAACAATCAAATAAAAATTAATTTTTAAATTTTGAACCGATCCATATATTTACACTTTCTACAAAATGTTCACCTATAAATAAGAGAAGGAAAATGAAATAAAGTCAGTCTGTTTTTGGTAGGCCAGTATTGTTAGGCGACCTATACGGACTTGAAAAGCGAAGTTATTGTTTGATTAAAAAAAAAATAAGACCTCGCTGGTTCACTTGGCCCATACTGGCAAAGCGGCGGTTAAATTCGCCAAGCCTAGTATTGCGGTGTAGTAACCTTTGTCACAAAGTACAGAAAAGAACATTTCATGGCGATCTTGCCTCCGTCGAAGGCTATTCTACCAAAGGAAGGCGAACCTCTAACCCAAGGAATAACAATAACACATTTCATGGCGATCCTTTGACTGAACGTTCCTGTGAATCATGATCATTAATCAACGATCCTGCGAACGACATATTTTTGAATGGTGGAGATTAAAAATCGAGCAGCTAACAACTTCATATAAACTATTACACGACGATCTTGCTGCTGACGTGAATCATGGCCCTGCAGTTTTGGAGTCAATCATTTTAAGAGTCTTGGAATCCGACTACATTTTTCATTTCGACAATGAACAATTGCATATTTTTTTGGACATTTTGAGTGGCACAGATTTCAATTAGAAACTTACAAAACCTTCAAACTAACCAATATCACGATGAAAATAATATTGAAAATGGGAATAATTACAAATATGATACGAAAAACACCCACCACCAACAGACAGCAGATCGGAGAATTAACAAACGAAACACAACAGCATAAAACACAAGTAACGACTCATCCGACAATAATAAACAACCACGAACCAGACACATCAAAGTCAAATACGACACGAAAAACACGCACCGGCAGACATGCTCGTTTGAGCAGAGAAATTTCATCATTGAAACGAATCGCGACAGATGACGATGGGAGCTACTGCAGCGCATGTACGAACGGATGGAAGAATTAAAAACACTAATGAGGAAAAAACATTAATGTTAAAATAAAAACAGAATTTTTGAATGAATTTATTAAGAATTTAAATGAACAAAAACATTGTATACAAAATTCATGAATTACACTTTAATAACAAACAAAAAAAAAAATACCAACAATTTTTCTACTTTAAGAAGAACATTCCACTCAACAATAGAAAATAATGAAAGAAAGAGGAACAAGACAGGTTGTAAAATCTCTCTATTTTGACATTTGAACTTGGTTGCATTTCTGTTTTTGTCGCAAACGACACCTATGACTCAATAGTGAAAGTTCAATTTGAATTTAAGAAATTTTTAAGAATATTTCATATGGTCCATAGTAATCCCTTATAAATGGAAGAAAATATAAATACTCTTACAAAAATAATAGTTAACTTAAAGAAAACCCCGAATAGAACTTACAAAATCGAATACATTCAGGAGAAATTAGATACAATAGAAAAAATTCACAAAGAAATAGTTGACATAGAAGGTACTCAGGATTTTATAAGTACAGTACTACAAAAATACAAAGAAGCGAAAGAATTATTATTAGAAAAATTGGAAAACTCAGTAGACAAAATGAGTAATTTTAACATTGAGCTAGCTCTAAAATCCATACCGGTTTTCAACGGAAATCCCAAAGAATTAGAAGCGTTTCTTACAATAGTCAGTTTACTAAACGAAACCCTTAATGATGATGGAAAGAACAATTTGTTGAATTTTACAAAAAACGTGAAATTAGGAACAGCGGTCAAAACTCAGCTCTTAACATTAGACATAAAAACCTTTGAAGAATTAGAAAATAGTCTTAAGAATCGTTACAAAAGTAAAAAGAGTCCACAACGAATTCATACTCAATTAGCACAGTTAAGCCAACGCGGAACGGTTGAAAAGTTTAGCGAAAAAATATCCGAGCTCATTAACGAGTTAAGTGAAATTCAAATAAGTAGTTTAGGCAAGAATCCATCTCAAGCAGAGAAAAGTGCGATACAGAGGTCAAACGACTCATATGCACTAACCATCTTTAAGAATGGATTGATAGAAACACTCAAACCCACAATTTTTGCTGTACAGCCTAAAACGTTTGTAGAAGCAATTCAAGTAGCAACTGAATTTGAATTAAGCAACAATGTTACAGAAAACATTATGTATGTAAATCAAAGAAACACTATAGGTCAACGGTTGAATTATAACAATAGAAATAGACCAAATAATTATAACAACAATTACAGAAATAACAACTTTAACCAAAACCATATTAGTGATAATAGAGATGGCAGCAGCATTTATAGAAATAACTTTAGCATAGGAAATAATGCACCCAACCATAATAACAATTACAGAAATTACAACTTTAACCAAAACCATATTACTGTTAATAGAGATAGCAGCAGGAGTAATAGAAATAACTTTAGCACAAGAAATAATGCACCAAACCATAACAACAATACTAGAAACCACAGAAATAATTACTATACTATGAAAGAAACTGCACCCCAAATTTGCATAGGCAGCTCAATAATCCCAAAACAGAGTGTAAAACACATCGAAATTTTAAACACGAATATAGAAGAAAAATTGATCGATAATATTAACACTAAAACTGAATCGATAAATAAATACCGATCGACTGAGGTCGAAAGTACAACAAACGAAATATTGAAAGATGAAGAAATAATCAAAGCTCCAGTGCAAAGCATTGACATGAGTCACTTGAGTTCAGAGCCATTAAAAGATATGAGACCAACACGGAAAAATGATATCAATGACAAAAAAGTATTACCATGCACAAGAAAAATAGTCAAAAGTCAAAAAAATACCGGGCAGAACAAAAATAAAAGAAAATTTGAAAAAGCCCATAAACCAACCCACATCACAAAACATAAAGAAGCTGATTCATATAACAGCGATTCAACAAATGATATAAAAAGACTGAAAAAATCAAAATTCAATTTCAAGAATATTCCAAGAGTGCTAATGGAAAATAATAAAACCACAGTTAGATGCAGTGATAATCCATCGAAATTAGTTTTGGCATTGGAGAAGCTGACATCACAAACAACTGACAAGAAAATAGGAAAAGTGTTCAGAAGCAAAAGACATAAAATACCCAATATATTGAATATGAATAACAATCAAATGCGAAATGTCATACAAATACAGAATAGGGAACCTCTGAAGATAATTATATACAAAACTCAGCAAAGAATAATAGAAAGTTTAATAAAATTTAATTATACCAACGAGCTACAAATTAGACTAAGAAACAGTATTAGTTCGGTCCGTGATAGAATTCAAAAAGTAAGAGATAGGAAGGAAATTAAATTAGATTGTAAAATGAACTCATTGAATTTCAAAAAAAAAAGTTTTTGTTAGAAACATTTGAAACAAAAAAAAATACCACAAACCATATAAAATACTCGAAAGAAAGGGTGTAAACACTCACATATTATTAAACGGAAAAAGTAAGAGATATCATAATAACTTGTTAAAATTATACACTCCTATAATTTAAAATCAATATTCATATTTGGACATGTACATTAAGCTAAAACAATATTCAATAAATATAAAGAAAATAAGCAAAGAAAAATGCATACAGTCATGTTAACAAAAGAAAAACATTCAAACCACTATATGTACTTAGTAACATTTAAGTAATATATATTCATGTACTCAAAATTATACTTAAGCAAAAAAAAAAAAAAAAAATTTTTTTCAAAAAAAAATTTTTTTTTTTCCCAAAAGGAAAAGGGTGTTGTGTACACTAGATGACAAATGTCAAAATGACAATGTCAGCCATTTTATCGATAGCAGCGACAACTGACCACCAAGCGGTCAGAACGAAAAACAATCAAATAAAAATTAATTTTTAAATTTTGAACCGATCCATATATTTACACTTTCTACAAAATGTTCACCTATAAATAAGAGAAGGAAAATGAAATAAAGTCAGTCTGTTTTTGGTAGGCCAGTATTGTTAGGCGACCTATACGGACTTGAAAAGCGAAGTTATTGTTTGATTAAAAAAAAAATAAGACCTCGCTGGTTCACTTGGCCCATACTGGCAAAGCGGCGGTTAAATTCGCCAAGCCTAGTATTGCGGTGTAGTAACCTTTGTCACAAAGTACAGAAAAGAACATTTCACATTATTTGTATGCGGTATTTCGATTAGAGATACTTTGAATTTTTTGTGAAACGCCAGAAGAACACCACCTCCGACAGGAGCGTCAGTAAGATCTCCATGTCTATCCCGGCGGAAAATAGTATACTCCGAATTAAAAATTTCAGCATTGTAAATATTTGCACAAAGCCACGTTTCGGTGATCGCAATGACATCAAAAGCTTCAGAGTTTGACAGCTCATAGAACTTATTAAGTTTAGATCGCATTCCACTTACGTTGGTGTAAAGTGCTGAGATGAGTTCGTCCCGTTTTTTGTTGCAGCACTTGATTTACTTATTCGTTTGTTGATGAATTCATGCACAACAGAGTTCGGCGGCCAGAAATGGCTATTTGCAATGGAATCGAAGCAACAATCTGGTGCTATAATTTTAAATGATGATACACGATGCCGATTCCCTATCTTAATAACTGATACACAGTCCTTAGCGATGAAGGATTTTGTATGCTCAAGGATTCCCTCAACATTTTTCTTCACGTCATCTGCGGTGGTATCAGGAGCAAGCCTAGATACAAATATAGCTCTGGGTTGTGTGACACCTCTGAGGGTGCAGTTGAAAATATTCAAATCATTTGATACTATATGAGGATCTAATACGATGTTGGCATCTACTGCTTTTGAGCTAGTTTTCTTAGCTACATTAGATGCGGAGACTGGAAATTTCGAAGTCGCATTACCAGATGATTTTGAACATTTGACGTTATTTTTTGAATTCGCTTTCCGCTCACTCATTGCTGCATCTGCTATTTTATAAGTTGATTTATGTTTTGCGCCAACATTATCAGAAATCGGTTTGTGTTTTGTAGCAACACTATCAGAAGTTGTCGGTATTTCATTTTCTGGAACCGTCTAGCAGGCAATGGATCTTGATGCAGGTTTTGAGGGTTGGGAGATTGAGATACGATCAAGTTGATGCTCCATTGCGTTTAATTTCGACGATATTAGGTCGATCGAACACGAAGTTAGACTCGTGTCAGTAATGTCTACTACAGTGTCAGCTACGGCTGACGCCTTAACATCGACACTCCTAATTTTAGATAGAATTAAGTCCATCTTATCTTCAATTTGGTCTAGTCTAGAGAATAGTGCCAAGACTTTATCTTGCTGACCGCGTAAGTCGTCTATTAAATCGACCATAGGTTTTGATGAAGAAGATAAGTTCTTAATAATATTCCCGATAACAGCATTGTCTCGAGATAACGACTCGTTTCGCTCGTTCATGGTTTCCAAATTATTGTTTGTTAATTGAAGCATCCTCAGAACATGGCATGGTTTGATGTCGCTGCATTCATTGCAAGTAATATTAGAAGACTTGCGCGTAGATTTCATGCATGAGTTGTGGAATGACCGATTGCATATCCCGTCGCAAACAACAGAATTCTTCTTATCCAAAGGCTTGTCACAGGCTCCACAAAGAAGGCAGTTGCGCGATGAAGATGTATTTGCCATATTAAGATTGTTATTAAAATTTATTGTATTCACAAAACTTCAACAATATAGCAGAAAGTATGTAAGGAGTCAAAAATACCCGTTAAATCAGGGGAAAATAGATTTTGTTTAACGGTTTAGTTCAATATGGGAAAACAAATGTTAACACAGTCAGCGAATTGTTTACCGTTCAGCTGAACTGAATGTGCATAACGGGATAACTGTACAAATTGATTTCGAATCACACACATGAAAATCAAATATCCAGAATGAAAATTATAAAATGATCGGGTAATGAGAGTTGTTAGGGATCGGGCTTACCGCTGCGAATGAAGCAAATCAAAAAATAGAGCACCGTCGTAATTAACGTTATAATCGATACTAATTTATTCATTACTCTATAAAACTGATCATACAATCAAAATTACATAATTGCTAAAATTTCAATCAATTGAGGCAGGCATATCGGATTACAAGCTCACCATACCACGCGCGAGCTTAATTGCTGTAAATTGATTATTTGTGTACTTAGCATTTCGCGTCCGAGGGCAATGCCTGCGTCAATTGATTGGTACAAGGTACATTGACGTTAATTAAGTGAATAATACAAATTGAGTAAGCATGAGTTTTTTTTGTTCTGTTGAGTTCAATTGCTATGAGATCGAACATTCCGCCCACCAAGAACCACCATCTTCTACACTGCGCTCTGCTCTACATTTGAAGTTTCTGGGGGTTCTTCATTCACTTTGGGCCATCGAATAGACTGACGAAACCGCCGAAGATTTGAAAGAGGTTGGTCGGCATCAGCTGCATATCTTGGCCGTGCTGTGAAGCTGCAATTGGGCAATACTGGTTTCCAGAGTATTCCTAGGACAATAAGAACAAAACCAATAATTAGTAGAAGCAAAATTATATCATAGTCTTCCTGCTTAAATATCATCGTGCTCATGGTACGTGAAGTGAGGTCCTTCTGCTGTAGATCCAATGCTTGTTCGATAGTTATGATTTCCTTATTGAAGGTGGATCGTATGTTGTTGAGGTTGAAGTCAAACGTGTTATTCCAGAGATGCGTGATATTGATAGCTGGCATGACATCTAATTGAGTCTTTACAACAGTTTGAATTGATGACCGAGCAGCCAAACTAACCGTCGGATGTTTTAAGGAACATCCTGGTGAAAGACTAATGATGCCTTCTTCTCTCAATGTTACGCGCTGTAATCCGTCGTCGCAGTCTACAGTGGTGACTTGTGGTGATGTTAGGCTGAAAATGTACTGACCATCTTCTGAAAGCGGTATCCACGTATTAGTTGGTGGAACGATTCTGAACTTGCAATCTTTTTGGTAGTCTCGGTGTTGTGACAGAAGCGTCACTTCGCAACGATAATTGTGCGATTCCAACCCATATATTGGAGAAGACGACCTACATAGTCTTGACGACGAGAGATGTTGACATCGTGAGAGTCCGTCATGCGTTATACTAAAATAATGCATGCGATCTGAGGTGATGACTAAGTTTTCAATTTCAGCGTGAATCATGATGTGCTCTCCTTGGTGAATCGTAGGGAGAGGGATCAGCCTGTAAATGGTATAAACCTCAGCCTCCTTTAATGGTACGCGCAATTCGATGATAAGACGATCCTTTAGAATCGCGACATTGCTTTGCATTACGTTAAACATGTCGTGCAAGAATTGAGAACTCTCGATTGTGGTTGGAAGTTGTGCGCCTGATGGCATATTTTGGGAGACCATGCGAGCTTGTTGTATCAGTTCTGTTGGAGTCAGAATTAAATAGTTCTTCTGTTGCCGAGCATTTAAAAAGAGTTGCAAAAGCTCTTCTTGAACTTCTCGAAAATCTTCCATTATCATTGAATAATGTAAGGTTACGCTTAGCGTCGTAATTTCTTTCAATTCTGATGCGTGAATTGCGTTTAATTGGCCTTCCAGATGATTGAATTGATTTTCGATGTCTGACCTCTGGCGTTTCATCAATTTTGTCGTTGCTTCTATGATTGATGTCTGGTTTTTTAGCAGGGAGTATATGTGTTGATCGTTTTCTTTGGCTGCAGATATCTGAGCATCATATTTCTTTGCATCTTCTTGGTCTAGAACACCAAATAAGGCGTTCGCTACGTTGCCTATAAAGTTTAGGGCACCCCTGCGTTGTCTTTGTGGTGAATGGCGATTTTGCATAAGGATTTCATTGGCTTGCTGTAAACGTTTGTACTGTCGAACCAGCTGAGTGACATGAGTGTGACAGAATGACGAATTCTGGGTATTATAGTTGTAACACGTTTTATTTAGTGTAGCAATACCACTACCGATACCCTCGAGCTCCTGCCAGTACGAATTTAGATCAAAATACACCAGCATCTTCCAGTCAGAATGTACCAAGTGCATTTTGCCTCTGTCTTCGAAGTATATTCCAGGCCTATCAGTAAATTGAGTAACGTTGATGTTTTTAGCAAAGGCAACTGTGCACAGAGATAGTAGATATAAAATTAGAAGCAAGGAGTTCAGCCCCGATTTTTTGTGCCCCTGCCTGGCTGAGGTCGGTCTCCTGGTAAGGTTGTTTTGATGATCTGTTGGGTCTTCCACCGTAGTCTGAGTTGAAGATTCAGAGTGGATAGGACAAATTTTAGTGATGTTGCGTTGAATAACTCCCTTTGCGGTTTTTATAGTTGCCACTCGTACTAAACCATCGTTTCCTGGGTGAGTTTCAATAATTCTTCCCAATGGCCACTTGTTGGCTGGAACCCGTTCGTCTTTTATCAATACTAGTTGATTTGGTTCGAGATTTCTCTGTGGTTGCACCCACTTGCATCGTTCTTGCAATGAGGTCATGTATTGTCGGCTCCATCGTTCCCAAAATGAATTTTTCAATTGTTGCAGCAGCTCCCATTTACCCTTTTTTGACACTGTCACATCCGGGGTAGCCTGTAGATGTTGTCCAATGAGGAAATGTCCAGGTGTAATTGCTTCCAAGTCGTTTACGTCATTGCTGCACGGGTATAACGGTCTAGAATTTAAACAGGATTCAATTTGTGTGAGAACCGTTGCCATCTCCTCATAAGTTAATTTTTGATCACCCACAACCTTCCGCAAATGAGCTTTCGTTGCTTTTATGCCAGCTTCCCAGAGCCCTCCAAAGTGAGGGCTGCCAGGAGGAATGAAATGCCAAGTGATTTTCTCCGCGGCTAACTTCCCTTGAGTCTTTCGCATGGAATTCAGATATTCCTGCTTCAGCGAGTTATTTGCTCCGATAAAATTGGTACCTTGGTCGGAATAAATGTCGCTGCATAGCCCACGTCGTGCGATAAATCGTCGTATTGCAGCCAAACACGCATCACTCGTTAGATCTGAGACCAGTTCTAGATGGATTGCCTTCGTCACTAAGCACACAAACAATGCAATGTATGCCTTGCATGTCTTTGCACCTCGTCCATTGTTATATTTGATGTTGAACGGCCCACCAAAGTCCAGACCAACTGAAGCAAATGGACGTGCTGGTGTCACTCTGACCTTTGGTAAAATACCCATGATTTGGTTTTGACTAACTGGATGGGTTCGGTAGCAAATGAGACATTCGTGAATTGTCCTTTTTATAAGATTATGTCCTCCAGTTATCCAATACTTCAACCGAATTGTTGCTAGTGTAGTTTGTAGTCCGGCGTGCAGTAATTGCCTGTGATATAGTTTAGCAATTAATTTAGCGATGTTGGAATGCCCATTAATTATTACTGGATGCCTCTGATCATAAGATACTGGTGCTTCTGCTATCCTTCCGCCCACCCTGAGGCATCCTGTGGAATCAAGAAAAGGATTGAGAGTCTTAATCGAGCTATTGCCTTTTATCAATTGCTTTCTGTTAAGCGCCTTAATTTCTTCGTTATAGAAGTGGCCTTGCATAAGGCGTAAACAACAAATAGCCGCTCTATTCAACTCGTAACGCGTTAGAAACGAAGTTTGTCGTTTGTTTGGATTGAGCGTATTGTATTTAAATCTTAAACAATACGCTGTAATACGAATCATTCGGTCGAATGACGAATATCGTTGCAACCAATCTGGTTCTGAAATGTGGGTCACATGATACGATGTTATCCTTAATTCTGGCCCTGTAACTGGTAGTTCGATGGTAGACTGAGGCCATTGATCTTGCGGCAAATTCAGCCATAAAGGTCCTTTCCACCATAGTTCGTTGGTCTGCAGCAATTCCGCCCTCGTTCCTCTAGAAGCAATATCTGCTGGATTTTGCTTTGTATTGACATATGCCCACTGTGACCTTGTAGAATTGCTTAAAATGTAACTCACTCTGTTAGCGACGTAGGTTTTCCATTTATTTGGATGTTGACTTAGCCAAGCCAAAACAACGGTGGAATCAGTCCAGAAATGGCAGTTCACGTCACTCCACTCAAAAGCTTCTTGTATTTGATACATCAGTTGCACCGCCAGTTGTGCTCCGCATAACTCTAATCGAGGAATAGACACAGTTTTGATTGGAGCAACCTTCGCCTTCGAAGAAAGCAGATGTGTGAAAATCTGCCCATCTGGTTTTTGAATTCGCACATAGACAACCGCTGCATAGGCACTTGATGATGCATCGGCAAATCCATGAAGTTGCACCAGGTCATTTGGTGCATAGCGAATCCATCGTGGAATGCGTATGTTTTCAATAAATTTCAGATCGTTACGTAAAGAAAGCCATTCATTTTTTACAGCTTTTGGTAGCAGGCAATCCCAAGTTAGCTGCGTTAGCCAAAGCTGTTGTATAAGTATTTTACCCAAAATTAGTATCGGCTGCAGCCAACCAAGTGGATCAAATAATCTTGAAATTTCTGACAGCACAATGCGTTTAGTGTACGCGATTTCCTCATTGACTGGTAGTGTAAGAGCAAACGAAAAATAGTCCTTAGAAGGTGTCCAGCATAGGCCGAGTGTCTTAATTTCCTCCACTGAGTCAGATGCGAAGGTAAAGTTTAATACCGAATCTTCTGCGGCGATGCTAGAAAGCAATGACTCATTGTTTGAAGCCCATTTTCTCAAGGTGAAACCACTAGACTGCAAAATTTCTCTTACTTCAGATTGAATCTGATGTGCCCTTGGTAGATCGTGAGCACCGGTAATGAGATCGTCAACATAAAAGTCACGTCTTATGATCTCCGCTACATGAGGATTTTTGCTCTGGACAGATAGTGCAATTTGATGAAGCGTACGGACAGCTAAAAAAGGGGCAGAAGATACACCAAATGTAACCGTTTTCAAGCGATAGTCTTTAAGTTCTTCTGACGAGTGTTCTCTCCAAACAATCCTTTGAAAGTCGCGATCTTCAGGGCGTACCCATATTTGACGGTACATTTTCTCTATATCCCCTGTTAATGCAAATTCATACTTTCGCCATCGCATTAGAATGTTGTAGAGTGAATTCTGTATGGTAGGTCCAGTTAGCAACAAATCATTCAACGATTTTCCAGAAGGTGCCTTCGCTGATGCATCGAACACCACTCTGGTTTTTGTTGTAGTACTACTGTCCTTCATTACAGCATGGTGCGGTAGATAATAACTGGTATTGCTCATGTTACACTGTGGAATCTCTTCAATTTGTTCAAGAAGAAAGTATTCTCTGACGATATGAACGTAATCCTCATGTAATTGAGTGTTTGATTTAAAACGACGTTCCAGTTGAAGAAATCGCTGTTCAGCTCTTGAACGGCTTCCATTTAATTCGGCAGTTGGTTGCCTTTTGAAGGGTAAACTGACTTCATATTTACCTGTGTCTAGGCGTTTAAAGTCTCGTTTATAAATTTCCTCGGCCAAACTATCGTCACTAGAGAGTTCTCTTTTTGCTGGCATTTCCTCTTGCTCCCAAAATTTCCGTAGAGTGCAATCTAGATCTTCAATTGAAACTAAGCTCATTATGTTAGATTGCTTAGTTTTAGATGTAAAACGACCTGAGAGAATCCAACCTAATGAAGTCTTTTGAGCTGCAAGACTTCCTATTTGCGCGGGTTTTACACCTTCTTGAATAATTGTGCCGAATACATCGGCTCCCAACAACAGATCAATTTTCCCCGAGATATGGAATGATGGATCTGCCAGGTCATCGGGATGAATGTTCGTCGCGCGTATAGATAGATCAGCATAAGGTAAGTCGCCCGTAATACGCGAGATGATTAACGCGGAGATGTGTATCCGTTTTTTCGACCATTTTTCGCGAACCGTAAGACCAACGATACCTTTTGATACGCTTACTTGGCTAGACCCGATACCATTGATGATGGTTTTGTTATATTTCCGCGGTAGCTTCAAAACTTGAAGTGCAGATTCACTGATGAATGATCTCTGCGACCCTTGGTCTATTAAGGCTCTTAATGGTACGTACTCACCAAATTTGTCTTGCACATAGACCATGGCTGTAGCCAGCACAGTATCATGACGATCTTCTGCGCTAATAGCGCTGGTAACCTCAGACCTCTTGGTTGCTTCATCAGCATGTAACATTGTGTGATGAGTTTTGTTACACTTTAGGCACCTCGAACTCGAGTAACAGTCCTTCACGTTATGTCCGCTACGTAAACAATTGAAACACAGTTTATATTTTGCGATCACTTCCCGTCGTTTGTTCACATTGTATTTTACAAAGTTTTCACATTTCGCTAACCGATGGTTTTTTTTACACAAAACACACAATTTTTCATTTATGTTCGTAGTATGGGAAAGAATTTTATTCGGGGTTTTACCACTGTCTATAATTTCAGTTGATCTGAATCGCAGTTCAAGGAATGCCTTAAACTGCTCCCATGTTGGGACATCTTTCGCAGTCCCTAAACTTTCTTCCCATTTCCTTCGCGTTTCTATGTCCAGCTTCTGACACAGTAAATGAACTAGAATTGGGCTCCAAGACTCTGTGGAGTGACCAAGTCCATTGATCCCAGCTAGAGACTCCGTGGTAACATCAAGTAACCGCTTATAGCTGTTGGAGTTGTCAGCCTTTGTAGCGGAAACGGAAGTGATAGCATTGAGATGTGCTCCAATTATGATTCGCTTGTTTTCGAACCTATTGGTTAAAAGCTCCCATGCCGCCAAATAATTATCTTCACTAGCTGGAAGATGTTTAATTAAATTATTGGCTTCCCCGTCTAATAATGACTTGAGGTATTGCATTTTTTGGACTGGCAATAACCTCTTATCGTCATGCACCATGGCTGTAAAAAGCTCATGAAAGCTAGTCCACTTGAGATATTGGCCGTCAAATCGCGGAATTTTAATTCGCTCGAGTTTGATGCCTATCTCAGAACTTTGGACCGTGATTTGCTGCGGAGCAGTGGTTGCTGCTGCAGTTGTAGGCGAACACTTGTATTCATGGATATGTTCCTTGAACTTAGAAACGATATCAAAATACGTGTTCTCAGCCTCTTCGAATACCCTTTTGTATTCATCCAGTAGAGGCGAACTATGCTGCTTATCGTTATAAACCAACGGATGAGTAGCAACACAGCGCTTCCATATATCTTGAACCCGTTCAAGACGAGTCTCGAAATAGGATAGGGAATACCGATCACTACCATCTTTTTTGTGGTTTCGTACCACCCGATAAAGGTCTTCGATATTCACTCTTTGCGCCGCGTCGTTTTGCATTATTGTAGTAAACTATGCGTACACAAATGAAATTACACAAACGTTATTTGAATAGTTCACCTATTAAGAAACGCACTATTTCGTTTTTTTCCACGGACGTTATCCGCTAACTGAACCTATCGACACAAAATATTGGTTTTCGCGGACGTTATCCACTTGTAAATTGTTCAACACACAGTATTCTTTTCGCGGACGTTATCCACTTGTAAAATTGTTCAACACACAGTATTCTTTTCGCGGACGTTATCCACTTGTAACAACTGTTCACTTTAACCAAATTGCGCGAACGTTATTCGTCAATTAGTTGATTTTCATTTAAAAGCTAGCACTCGCACGTTCAAACTTACTACGCCGATCCGGCTCGACGGACCAGAAAATGTTAGGGATCGGGCTTACCGCTGCGAATGAAGCAAATCAAAAAATAGAGCACCGTCGTAATTAACGTTATAATCGATACTAATTTATTCATTACTCTATAAAACTGATCATACAATCAAAATTACATGATTGCTAAAATTTCAATCAATTGAGGCAGGCATATCGGATTACAAGCTCACCATACCACGCGCGAGCTTAATTGCTGTAAATTGATTATTTGTGTACTTAGCATTTCGCGTCCGAGGGCAATGCCTGCGTCAATTGATTGGTACAAGGTACATTGACGTTAATTAAGTGAATAATACAAATTGAGTAAGCATGAGTTTTTTTTGTTCTGTTGAGTTCAATTGCTATGAGATCGAACAAGAGTAATGAAACTATAACGGCCACTGGGAGTTAAATAATTATACACAACGAATGATTCGCGCGAACATATAACACGTCCTCACTGTCCGATGTCACAACAACGTACTTGTAAATATTACACCAACAGATGCTTCAAATTACGTACTCATATGCGAAGCAATGGCGATAAATGTAAGAAACCAATTTTTAAATTTTCCGAAGTTTGAACATTTTTCGGATGGCAGCCTCAAACAAAGTTTAACCGCTGGAATTTTCGCTGAAATCCTTCGATGAGAACGAAATTCAAAGGATAAGTTGATTTAAGTATGAGCTTGTTAAAGTAAACTTATTGCTGCTTCGTTGGGAAAGTGTTGCCAGCACTGAACATTTTCATCATATGTGTTATAGTTGAGTTTTGTTGCTTTGGATAAGGTTGATATGATTCTACAAAAAAGCGTGTTACGTCTTTCCACATGTTTTTGTCACTCAAATAATATTTCTTCGAAAATTAGTTTTCCAGCGGTTCTGATGCGCTAGACTTTTTTCCCTTATAAGATATTACAAAAGTCTTATAAGAGGAAAACTGAGAGGAAAGTTCTAGTAATATCAGCCTTGTAGATAATAAGTGTGCTAATTGTATTAAATGGGTAATTTATGAGAGCTATTGGAGCCTTATAAAAATATTCCAATTTTTATAATGAGACTAATAAAGCTCATATTGTTTAACTTTTAACATGCTTATTAGTGTACACAAGTACTTTTGTGAAGGTGTAATTGTGTGTTATAAAAGTTGCACTCTCCGCATAAGAGTTGCTACAAAGAGAGGTAAAAAAAAAAGTTTAATATAAAATTATAATTTTTATTAAAAGTTTAATATAAGATTATAATTCTTCTCATATGGATATAAATTTACCTTGTCATTACATAACACCCCTAAAAGCTTTACAGTCTCAAACTGAGAGTGTTATGAAAGTCAGCTGAAATCTTACAAATGCTTTGCTCTGGAGAGTCTCAAGTGTATTAGTAGAGTCTCAAGTGGCTTAGTAGAGTCTTATAAGACATCCCAACAGCTGAATTCTGGAGATTATGTTGGTTTGGATTTCAGTTGTATTTTTCAGTCCCTAACTACAACAAATGTCTGAACACGATTAATTATTGTACACTATGAGAAGCGGATGCATTTCCATATACATATACTCCCAAACAACAGAAACAAGAGATCTATGTCGGCACCAAAACGCGCATTTAGCCAGACTTGAGTAGCTTTCGTATTTTGTCATCTAATTAAGTGTCCTGACTATCTACATACAATTCAGCATACCAATGATTCAAAATCAATTATATATGATGCTTCTTCCTTTCATAAATCATCATAGCGTAATGTGCTACTTAACCACCGTGTCAACTCAGTATACATATGTATACGGTTCAAGTCTTCCAGGAAACCGGCCTAGTTTTCTATGTTCATACTATGTCAAAACGAACCTTTTGTCCTCAGCAATAAATGTAACACCATCAAAAACAATCAAAGAAATATTGATCCGCATGCAATAGTCAATATTTAAAATTTTACCTGTCGCATAGACTAGAGATACACTTTCTTTACCTCCCACACATTTTGTGTCGACGGATCGATACATATTTCAAGATATGTACGTATACACCTACTATAGTAGGTGCAATAATGTTTTCTTATGACAAAAAGAATGCAGCAAATTTACGCGAACACACCATAAAAAGTTACACATTTTCACTTTCAACTGGAAAGCACTTTAACCGATGAATATCAATTATTTCGCTGAATTAAAAGGGATCCGATTCATTAAAAAGCGGCGAAATATTACTTACCGACACCTATTAGCATTTTTAACTTGCAGTTTGTGCCTTAGATATCGTTCATTAGAATATAGTACTTTTCCGCCAGCGAATTGTTCTCTGACGAATTGAAAAGCTCTTTTTGTATGGGATTTGACCGTTGAATGAGTATAGTTTTTCCCCCCCTAGTGTAGTTGGCAAAAAAAAATCTGCTTACCAGATCTCCGGGTGACCTATCACCACGGGGTATAAAAAAAGGACCATCTACAAGCCCACGAAGTTCCGAGTCGGGACCCACCTAAACACTGCTTCGACCCGGTCGTGCTGACTCACCCATCGGTAACCACGGACTTCAGAAACTACCACAGCTCATGGGTCAGTAAGGCAACCCTCCTCCCGCTTTATGCGCAGCTCTTTTTCAACATATGTTGAGACCACGCGCCAGATCTCTTCGTTTCGCGGCATTGCATCCACGATCGTTTCAGGCATTGCCAGGCCAATCGTGGACTCAATGGTGCGCCTCAAACTTACAAAGCGACTGCACATAAAGAATGTGTGCTGAGCATCATCGAGCTCAGTCACACAGTACCGGCAGTATGGTGTGACTATATTACCCATTCTGTTCAGGTATTTCCTGAAGTAACCGTGCCCTGTTAAGAATTGATAAAGGTAAAAGTTTACCTCTCCGTGGCTCCGGTTAAGCCAAGGCTCAATGAGACTAATCAGCTTAGCCGTCCAGCGTCCTTTAGTACTTTTGCTCCAGCGTTGTTGCCAAAGTTGGAAGGTAAGCATACGCACGTGCGTCAGAGCCTCAGTTCTGCCCAGCTCTGAGCGATAGAGGTACTCTTCTTTGCGTTCTCGCGCTAGTAGGTCGATCGGGATTACTCCCGATACCATCATCACAGCCTTTTCTGAGACTGTGCGGTAGCTACAGGCGATACGCAGGGCACCCCTGCGCTGGACACTGGCAATGCGCATCCGGAACTTCTCAGTTCGTAGCGCATCTCCCCAGATTTCGGTTCCATATAGCAAGATGGAATCGATCGTTACCATCAGTAGCCTCCGTCGCGTCTTACTGGGTCCAGCAACGTTGGCCATTAGCCTACTCAGCGAAGTGGCGACTACTAGAGCCCTGTCACATGCCCTGCGGATATGATCCCAATACGTCAGCTTGGTGTCCAGGGTCACTCACAGATACTTGACCGACTTGCTGGTCTGGACCTCAACGGAGCCAACTGTCATGGGTATGATAGTTGGTATCCTCCACTTCGTCAGCACGACAATCTCTGTTTTAGAGACTGCCAGCTGAAGCCCGTGTTCGGTCATCCACCAATCCACCCTCCTCATGACTTGGTTAAGTCTGAGTTGAGCGAATTCCGCAGATCTGGAAGTGATAACCGCCACGGTGTCATCAGCATAACCTACCAGAAACACATCCGCAGGCATTTCCAGGCGCAGCAGATCATCGTACATGATGTTCCCGAGGCCTGGTCCTAAGATCGACCCCTGTGCCGCACCTGAGGTAACAGGTCTCCTTTTAACTCCTTTGTCAGTGTCGTAAAGCAACCAGCAGTCCCTGAGGTAGTCCCGCATCATGGCTAGTAAGTAGCCTGTGGTACTGAACGTCTGCTCAAGGGCCCGGAAGATGTCCGTCTACCTCGCCGAGTCGAAAGCGTTTTGTACGTCCAGTGTTACCAGCAAGACGACCGGTCTGGCTTTATGGCATGCCTCTTCCGCTCTTGCTATAGCCCCAACAACCTCTAAGATGGCGTCGATTGTTGAATGCCCTTTTTGGAAGCCGTGTTGCCTGCAAGAAAGATCACCAGCAGATCTCACTGCTGACAGCAGTCGTGGCTTGAGCAACCCTTCGAGAAGTTTCCCCGCAGTGTCCAGCATGCACAGTGGGCGGTATGCTGATGGACCACCTAGGTTACCCTTCCCCTTGTCCACAAGTACCAGTCGAGCTACTTTCCACTGCAACGGGAAGACCCCCGCGACTAAACATGAATTATACAGATCCAATAATAGACGCGGTTGGACCTCCGCCACGACTTTAAGCGCCTCGACCGGCACCCCATAAGGCCCCGAAGCCTTCTGGTTCTTCATCCTGGACACTGCACTGTTCAGCTCCTCGTTCGTGAAGGGAGGCACATCCGCCTGGCTCACGATGATGGGATCATCAGTCCTTGGTGGATGCACTGGGAACAGCGAACCAAAGATACGCTCCATGGATATCGCATCCATGCGAGTGCCAGGCCGCATGCAGCCAAATCTGCGAGTGACCAATTAGTAGCCATCTCCCCACGGGTCTGAGTTGACTTCTTCACAAAGAGCCAGCCATTTGGCACGTTTGCTCCTTGTGATCACCTTGGTCAGCTCCCTCTTTGCCGCAATATGGGCAGCAGATAGCTCAGCCACACCCGGCCTATTCTTGTATCGCTGTGCCCTGCGCTTGCACGCCAAAGCGATGCGTCGCAGTTTGGCGATTTCATCGTTCCACCAGTACACATGTTGCCTCCCACGAAAGGGTTTCCGTTTGGGCATTGAAGCCTCACACGCCCTGCGAATCCACCCCATAGTTCTGTCAGCAGTGGCTTCAGCTGCTACATGAGTCACTGGAATGTTAGAGACCCAGATGTTAGAGGCTCCCCTTCTCAGCTTGAAACGAGTGATGCGGTCATCGCGTCTCTTCGAAGTTTAGCGGCGTTCCAGCTTAGTCACTTGCAGAGAGAGCAGTGGTATCTTTGCCTGATCTCAGCGATTTGGAAAGTGATGTAATTATGATCACTCGCAGTGTAATCCTCCATCACCCTCCAATCGCTGACGTGTGCCGCAAGTCTCTCCGATGCCATGGTTACATCAGGAATAGACTCACTAAATCCGGGACTTCGGAATGTTGGTGTTGAACCCGTATTCAACACCAACAAACCCAACCTCGATGCCATCTCGACTATGTGCCGCCCGCGAGTATTTTCGGTAGGCATGCCCCACTCCAACGCCTTTGCGTTGAAGTCACCCCCTACGATGACATTGCCGGTAATGCCACGGAGAGAGTCCTCCAGTGAGCTACGCTTTTCTCCGAATTCCTGCATTGAGTAATTCGGGGACAAGTACCAGCTCACAAAGGTGATCTCTCCATATGTCACCCAAACGATACCGTTGCCTGAGCCACGACCGCCGGTGCGGGCCCTCTGCCCGTCAGCGATCCAAATCGCCGCGTACCATGTGGCATCTGCCAGCCAAACGGACGAGTTCCTCCCCCTATAAGGCTCGCTGATCAGTATGATCTGAGCCCTATGCTCACAGACTAGCTGCATGAGGAGGTCGTCTGCAGCTCTACAGCCCTGCACGTTGCCTTGAAGGACTCTCATATCCTTCCCTGCTTTTTCTTGGCATCAAGTGCGTCCTTGAAAACCCGACAAGCACTCGATCCCATTATATGCTTGGCACCATTCGTGCCATGTTTCTCAGTGCTTAATATACACTGAGCCTGCGCAGAGCAGTTTGCTGCCCGGTGGCCAACCGGTCCACATTTCCAGCAGCTGGCGCTCCGGTCCGGACCCTTACAGCTACGTCTTGTGTGGTCGTAGCCTAAGCACCAGTAGCGGCGTGTCACCTCAGCCCATCTTCGTACTCGGGCGCTTATCATTCCCACGCGGACTCGACCAGACGTGAGGATTTTGGATGCTGGTGTCTCATCCAGCTCCACCACAGCTCTCCTTTGTTCCCTTGTGTTAAGGGGGTAGAGCGTGGTTTTCACCTCGCCGGCTCCTTCCTCTCCAGCCTCGCGTTTGATGGCGGATGTCACCTCCCCGCTGACTGTGAGGCAATCGAGGTCGAGAAGCTCGATCTTGACTCTGGGAGTTACAAGCTTCACGTCCCCCTGGCCATCTACGGCAGCCCGGATTGAGTTCTGCAATTTTGTGCGGTCATTGCAGTGCGCGATTTCCAAAAGAACCCCCCTTCTGCTGTCTTTCTAATACGCTTTACTAGCGTACCAGTTTCATCTGGGGAAACACTTTGACGGATGGCTCCCAAAACCTCCGCGTAAATTTTTCCCCGAGCCGGTTTTACGATGACAGCTTCTAATTGTTTTCCTCGCTGTCTTCGTCTACTCTTATTTTTTACTAATGTTCGAAGAAGAACATTAGTATTAAAATCACTTTGGCCAAATATTCATATTTCTATATATATATATATATATATATATATATATATATATATATATATATATATATATATATATATATATATATATATATATATATATATATAAATATATATATCATCAAAAAATTTCAGTGAAAAAATCTCAGGAACGCGCCATCCGATTGAGCTGAAATTTTCAGGACACATTGGTGTATATGCAAAATAGTGCCAGGTCTCACAAAAAGTTAATAATCTTTAACCCTTTGGCGCCGGCGGCCATTTTAGTGATATTTTTAATATAGCTATTATTCCGTACACAAATAAGTTTTGCGAAAATAAAGTTGACGAAATAAATTTTGAACGTGTTTTACATGTGAATCGGATAATGCTTTGGAATTTTTTAACCCCATGTGTGCGCTGGGTGCCTAAAAACAGAACGGGAAAACTTGAAAACTTTTAAATTGCGATAACTTTTGACAGAGCTATTCAATCATTACGAAATTTTTAGGACATATTGGTTATATTTAGTTGTAGATTTGTGTAGCTTTTGATGAGCGTGCTGGCAACCCTGTAGCTAGGACAGGCACTGAAAGTGAAAACCTCCAAATCATCGTCTCTCTTGAAAAACTGCCACTTCTTCAAAAAAAGCCACTCATATGTAAATCTTGTGCTTTGTTTACATAAACAAAACAAAAAATTTATATGGTATAACGGGCACGCCTGGTAACCGTTGCCCAATTTACCTATATTTTTAGCATCAAAAACTTCTGTTCACGGAAACTCACGATCCAATGAGCGGAATTAATTGAAATTTGCAGAATGTATTGGTCCTATATAGGACCAGGTCTGATAGAAGTGATTTTGAAATACGGGTGATTCTGTGCCAGTGGTGCCATCTTGAAAAATCACTAAAAAAGATAACTGCTTTAAGCCCTATAAATTCTGATTGAATCGTTCGATTTTGCCGAAATTCACACAATAGCTGAACCTTATTTAAAACCACATTTGGTAGAAATTCGGTCGAAAAATTCGTTTGGAGCTGCCAGCTATGATAATTTTGGTGTCTTAAATTTGAAAAAATAAAAATTAGGAAGTGAAAACATTAAACCATCGAATTTCCAAAAACTGTCCGTTTCTTACAATAAAACCAATCTGTATACAAATCTTATGCTGTATCTACACGTTCAAAGAAAAACTTTGGAAATTTCATGTCGGACAAGAACGGTAACCCTCTCCCAGTCAACCTATATTTTTAGCATCAAAAACTTCTGTTCACGGGAACTCACGAACCAATAACCAGATACAACTGAAATTTACAGAATGCATTGGACTTAGGTAGGACCAGGTCTGATAGAAGCGATTTTGAATTGTGGTCAACTCTGTGCCAGTGGTGCCATCTTGAAAAATTACAAAGAAAAAAAACTGCTTTTTGCCCCATGAAATTTGAATAAGTTACCAGATTTTCATGAAATTGACACAGTAGCTGAACCTTACTCTAAACTCTGTTTGATAGAAATTTGGTTGAAAAATTCGATTGGTGCTGCCAGCTATGGTAATTTTTGTTTCTTTGGATTTGAAAATTTGCTCAGGAAAATAACACTTTTTGCCCTATAGCTTCCAGTGCAGTCATGAAATCAATACGAATTTCATACAATTAATGGAACCTACTATAAACATTATTCAGGCCAAATTTGGTTGAAAAGCCACGATAGGGTTGCCAGCTATTGTTGGTTTTGTGTTTCTTTGCAAGATCTTTATTAAGCGGTTTTATCGTAGAATTTTCAACTGGTAATGATATTGTAGTGACAATAAACAGCAAATATTAAGTTTTCCATTATTTGAAAAAAACTCGCTGCAGGTAATCCTAAATTTCTTTATACTCCTACAACTTTGAATGTAATATAACAACGTGAAGCAGATGTGATATATTTTTGGCTTTGATACTGGCGAAAGGTTGCCAGCACGAGTCGGTTGTGTTACTTTTGTATCAAAAAATGCTTACAGTTAGTATTCATACCGGAAACATTTATAATGAAAATAAATAACCGATGTTTCAATTCCCAAAGTTCTGCAAATTTTTCGGATCGCAGCCCCAAACACCAACTTCAGTTACAGTGCTGCAGGCACTGAGCATTTTCTTCATTGATGTTATATGAGATGCTGCTTTCGGAATTTTGTGAAATAAGCAACTGATAACGAATATAATTAACCCGTGTTTTGCTCTCATAAATGTTGAAATTCATGCCAGTGGTAATATCTGAAACCTTCCACCATATGAGCTATAATGCATTCTTGAGACCAAAGTAGAACGTGGCCTTTGAAACAGTTTGGCCGTAATAAGCAGCTCATGTGGTGGAATATGCACTCAAAACCTGCACGATTCTTCTACTGTTCTTCGAACATTAATGTTTCTAGCGGTTCAGGTGCGCTAGAGTTTTTTTTTTTCTTCACTTCTTTCTTTTCGCTCTTATCCTCTTTCTGAGCCTTTTTTGGCCCAGCGGATGCCGCAGGTGTTTTGACGACACTTCCCTTCCTCTTTTTGTGGGCAACCGTCATCCACTTCCTGAGGTCAGAAACTGGCACCTCCTTCCTCACCCGGACTTTCTGAGTATCCTCAGGGCTGGATTCAGCCACGCGCTTATTCTGCCGTGGCTGATCTACTCCCGAGACCCCTGCAGGAGTGGCTGGCTCAGCGTTCTGTTCTTTCAAGCCCCGGTGGTAGTCCATCTCTGCCTTCTGCCAGTTGGTCCGGCAGGTTAGTATGACCTCAAAGGCCTCCTCCAGTTCCAGCATTCCGTCCTTGACGTGCTTCGAAATATTTCGCTGAGCGTTGGCTGCTTGAAGCATTTTACGAAGGATATGTTGGCACTTCTTCAACATATCCTCCTCGGCCGCTCGTTCCCTTGATGTATTCTTTTCTAGGGGAAGCACGTGCTGGCGTTGTGTATTGGTCCTATGTTCTTGTGTCAGTGTTCTCCTGTGGATGTCTTTTCGGGATCTTTGGAGCACTACTGCTACCGGATTCAGCAGTTTTGGCTCCTTGTGCATCCACTGCGCCCCCGGAACCGATTGCTCCCTCAACTCGCGTTTCATTGTTCGATGTTAGAGGTGTCCTCTGGACCCTCGGCCTTCTCTCAAACGCGAAACGGTCAATGGCAGCATCTGTTCCGCCCTGCGTCACCGTTATCGTTCTCACGTCTTGTTGTCCATCTGTCTTGTCTGTTAGTTTTGTTGTTGTTTGTGTCATCTGTTTTATTGGGTCCCAACTCAGAGCCGCTATCCCCACCCGGATGTGCAGTCGCCTTAATGACCTCGTGGTAATCTATGCTAAGCAGGGAGGCCGACGCGAGGGTTGATCACCAGCCTTCACGGGGCTGGATATCAGAGCCAGGTCAGTGCTAATCGGGAACAATGTCAACCGAACCTGCACCACCAACTCAACGGTGCGGGCTTCGAACGTACTCTGAGACCTGCCAGGTTTTAATGGGACGGAGACGGCATGACATTAGCCTGGAGCCGTTCACGCTCGGATTTCACTCCGGCGTTACCGCGCATAAAGCGACTAGGTCCAGAATGCCATAACCGCCAGCCCAAATGCGTAATTTTTAATCGTTGGTCGTGCCTTGAACCATTTAAACTAAGCCAATTCATGCCATATATATCGTTCCTGCCATTGCCAAGATGCCAATCATCAGTCAAATCGTAAAGCCATGGGAAAAGCCGAGTCGTACCGGTTGTCGCTGGGCCATTTGGCGTTACCCGGGGTGCACCGCAAGGAGGTGGCCCAACATTACACCCCATAGTACTAGGCATTAGGGTGAATTAGTTTTAACTAGGAAAAGTAAATAGTGGTAGAATACACACTCAAAATCTGCACAAATCCTCTACTGTTCTTCGAACATAAGTGTTTCTAGCAGTTCCGTTGCGCTAGGATTTTTTTACTAATGTTCGAAGAACATTAGTATTAAAATCGATTCGGCCAAAAATTCATATTTCCATATATATATTGTACACTTTTTATTTTCAAAATAATAATAATCCAGCTACACTAAGTATTGGAGCACAAAAAAAGGGCGTGTTCGATAATATTACTATGTATTTATTTCTTTATCAAAAAAAAATTTCTGACTCTCATGACAGTCGGTCACTAACTAACTACTATTGAGAGTATGCCTTCAAATTATACATTTTTTACATCATTGGTAATTATACAAATCAAAATTATTACATCAATAAAAACTCTAGCGCACCTGAACCGCTAGAAACACTAATGTTCGAAGAACAGTAGAAAAATCGTGCAGGTTTTGAGTGCATATTCCACCACATGAGCTGCTTATTACGGCCAAACTGTTTCAAATGCTACGTTTTACTTTGGTCTCAAGAATGCATTATAACTCATATGGTAGAAGGTTTCAGATATTACCACTGGCATGAATTTCAACGTTTATAAGAGCAAAACACGGGTTAATTATATTCGTTATCAGTTGCTTATATCACAAAATTTTGAAAGCAGCATCTCATATAATATCAATGAGGAAAATGCTCAGTGCCTGCAGCACTGTAACTGAAGTTGGAGTTTGGGGCTGCGATCCGAAAAATTTGCAGAACTTTGGGAATTGAAACATCGGTTATTTATTTTCATTGTAAATGTTTCCGGTATGAATACTAACTGTAAGCATTTATTGAGACAAAAGTAGCACAACCGACTCGTGCTGGCAACCTTCTGCCAGTATCAAAGCCAAGAATATATCACATCTGCTTCACGTTGTTATATTACATTCGAAGTTATAGGAGTATAAAGAAATTTAGGGTTACCTACAGAAAGTTTTTTCAAATAATCGAAAGCTTAATATTTGCTGTTTATTGTCACTACAATATCATTACCAATTGAAAATTCTCTTAAGCGGTTTTAATAAAGATATTGCAAACAAACAGAAAACCAACAATAGCTGGCAGCCCTATCGTGGCTTTTCAACCAAATTTGGCCTGAATAATGCTTATAATAGGTTCCATTAATTGTATGAAATTCGTATTGATTTCATGACTGCACTGGCAGCTATAGGGCAAAAAGTTTTATTTTCCTGAGCGAATTCTCAAATCCAAAGACACAAAAATTACCATAGCTGGCAGCACCAATCGAATTTTTCAACCAAATTTCTATCAAACAGAGTTTAGAGTAAGGTGCAGCTACTGTGTCAATTTCATGAAAATCTGGTTACTAACTCACATTTCATAGGGCAAAAAGCAGTTTTTTTTCTTTGTAATTTTTCAAGATGGCGCCACTGGCACAGAGTTGCCCCCAATTCAAAATCGCTTCTATCGGACCCGGTTCTACTTAAGTTCAATGCATTCTGTAAATTTCAATGGTATCTGATTATTGGTTCGTGAATTCCCGTGAACAGAAGTTTTTGATGCTAAAAATATAGGTTAACTGGGAGAGGGTTACCGTTCTTGTCCGACATGAAATTTCCAAAGTTTTTCTTTGAACGTGTAGGTAAAGCATAAGATTTGTATACAGATTGGTTTTATTGTAAGAAACGGACATTTTTAGGATATTCGATGATTTGAATGTTTTCACTTCCAAATTTTTATTTTTTCAAATTTAAGACACCAAAATTATCATAACTGGCAGCTCCAACCGAATTTTTCAACAAAATTTCTACCAAACGTGGTTTAAAATAAGGTCCAGCTACTGTGTGAATTTCGTCAAAATCGAACGATTCAATCAGAATTTATAGGGCAAAAAACAGTTATCTTTTTTAGTGATTTTTCAAGATGGCACCACTGGCACAGAATCGCCCGCATTTCAAAATTAGTTCTATCAGACCTGGTCCTAGTTAAGACCAATACAGTCTGCAAATTTCAATTAATTTTGCTCATCGGATCGTGAGTTTCCGTGAACAGAAGTTTTTGATGCTTAAAATATAGGTAAATTGGGCAAGGGTTACCAGGCGTGCCCGTTATACCATATCAAATTTTATTTTTTGTCTATGTAAACAAAGCACGAAATTTACATATGAGTGGCTTTTTTTTGAAGAAACGGCATTTTTTCAAGAGAGACGATAGTTTGGAAGTTTTCACTTTCAGTGCTTGCCCTAGCTTCAGGGTTGCCAGCACGCTCATCAAAAGCTACACGAATTTACAAATAAATAATACCAATATGGCCTGAAAATTTCGTAATGATTGAATAGCTTTGTCAAAAGTTATCGCAATTTAAAAATTTTCAATTTTTCCCGATCTCTTTTTAGGCACCCAGCGCACACATGGGGTTAAAAAATTCCAAAACATTATCCGATTCACATGTAAAACACGCTTGAAATTTATTTTGTTAACTTTATTTTCGCAAAACTTATTTGTGTACGGAATAATAGGTATATTAAAAATAGCACTAAAATGGCTGCCGGCGCCAAAGGGTTAAAGATTTTTAACTTTTTCTGAGACTTGGCACTATTCTGCATATACACCAATGTGTCCTGAAAATTTCAGCTCAATCGGATGGCGCGTTCCTGAGATTTTTTCACTGAAATTTTTTGATGATATATATATATATATATATATATATATATATATATATATATATATATAGAAATATGAATTTTTGGCCAAAGTGATTTTAATACTAATGTTCTTCTTCGAACATTAGTAAAAATACATATTATACATAATATTCAAAGTATGCAAAAGAAAGTCCGTGATGCTATGTTAATTCATAAATGCAAGAGCATGGTGCATGGGCTGCCACATCAGAAGAGAACAAATCAAGAATCGTTGCGGTCTTTTCAAAGTATCAGCCTTTCTCCAACATACTCCCCCCGATGAGATATCCGATATCTCAGTGTTTGCTCTGGTTTCTCATGACTAATCGTGTCCCTTTTGTTTTTAAACGGTTAAACGTTGTACTGCTCGGCAAGTGTCTGCATATATGATGGCGTGGGAGGGGATAAACTTAAAAATGACATGGCAAGGAATCAAGGAAGGAAAATTCAAATAGTATGTGCATGTCGTGCTAAACTCATTGCTATTACTGGGTGCTCTGATTGTAATATTGGTGCTGCTAGTGTTTATCTTGATCTCCGTACTGGTATTATTAATTGCGTTATTATGTACTTGAAATTTGAATAGGTAGAAGTGCAATGTTTGAAATAGCTCGTTTATATGATTTTCCATTTGCAAATATTGTTACCACTCGAATAAGTCCATCTTTACCAGGATGTATTTCAGAGATTCTAGCAAGTGGCCAACGATAGGATGGTAAGTGTTCATCTTTAAGAAGGCATTAATCACCAATCTTTGGATTTACTTCACAAGTAAGCCACTTAGGTCTACATTGTAATCTACTCAAATATTCGGCCTTCCACTTTTTCCAAAATTCTTGTGTCAATCTTTGTGTCAACTGCCACCTATCTAGACGATTGATGTTTGTATCGAGTAAATTTAACTCTGGGGGTGCTAGTAATGTATCTCCTATTAAGAAATGTCCTGGTGTTAGAGCTGTCGTATCTGTGGGGTCATCGGTAAGGGGACATAATGGTCTTGAATTTAAACATGCTTCGATACGTATCAAAATTGTGCTTAATTCTTCATAAGTCAGAGCAGTCATTCCCACTATTCGGTGTAAGTGTTGTTTAACAGATTTAACGCCTGCCTCCCAAAGCCCACCGAAATGTGGTGATGCAGGAGGTTTGAAATGCCAACTGATGCTTTCGTTCGCAAATATTTCTGCTGCTTCATTGTTAATGGCTTGTATCCTTTTCAGTTCAGCGTTTGCCCCGACAAAGTTTGTTCCACAGTCTGTATAGATATGACTGCAATACCCACGTCTTCCTATGAAACGACGTAGAGCAGCTAGAAATGATGGAGGCGATAAATCGCTGACGACTTCAATGTGTAAGGCCTTAACTGCTAAGCAAATAAATATTGCAACGTATCCCTTTGACATTTTAGCGCCTCTTCCTCGTTTATTCTTTATGGTAAATGGTCCACAAAAATCGATACCAATATGCGTAAATGGCCTTGAGACCGTTACCCTAGCTGCTGGTAGACTGCCCATCAATTGTTTGGAAGTTTTAGCTCTCACCCGAAAGCATTGTACGCATTTAAAAATGAAATGGCTTATTGCCTTACGTCCATCTATCAACCAGAATTTTTTTCTCACGGTTGCAAGCATTAATTGTGTTTGCCCATGCATCGTCGATTGGTGAATCTGATGTAGTAGTAGTTCAGTGAATTTTCCTTTGCAGGGTAGAATGATAGGGTGTTTCTCGTCAAATGCCATCGATGCATTGGTAAGACGCCCACCCAATCGTAGAATTCCCTGCTTGTCTAGGAATGGATTTAATTTATATAATCTACTATTCTTATGGACTGGTTTCGAATTGCTTAAGTTCTGAACTTCATGTTGGTATTCATTCATTTGTGCATATTTAATCCAAAATTCAGATGAACGCTTGAGTTCGATTGTGGTTAAGAATGATCGTTTCGATTCAGATTTCTTACTACCTTTACTAATAAAACGAAAGCAATAAGCAGTAACTCAGAGTAGTTTTGTTATGTTCGAAAAACTTTCTATTAGGTTATCTAAAAAACTGTTCGTCTTTATACTAGTATTCACTAATAGATTCTTCCTTTTTTCAATTTGAATTAATGGTATATCCTTCGTCTTAGGCCAATTTTCAGAGCCGGTTCTCAACCAATTTGGTCCTTCCCACCATAGTTTGCTTAGCATTAAATCTGCTGGTTTGACACCTCGAGATGCTATATCGGCTGGATTATCTATCGAAGGCACATATCTCCACGGCAAATTGCTTTGGTTGGAAACGAACACATTCCAGCGCGATGGATGTCCTGGATGGATGTCAGTCCACAACCAAGTAGGGATTTTGTTTAGATTCAGTACACTTGTGACTTCTTTAAGCAAACGAGCTAATAACAATGCTCCACAAAGCTCTAGTCTTGGAACCGTCACTGGTTTGATCGGTGCCACCTTTGTTTTTGCGGTAAGCAAATGGCTGATATAGTGAGAGTCTCTGTAGATTATAATGTAGATTGCAGCTGCGTATGCTCTCTGCGATGCATCACAGAAACCATGTAGTTCATATCTTACATCTTTTGAGTAGCCGATCCATCGTGGTATTCTTATGTTTCCAATTGTTGATAATTGTTCGTTAGGTCTTATCCATTCAGCTTTGAGAATGATGGGCAAAGGTTCACCCATTCATGCCCATGTAGCCGTAGAGATTGTAACATTAATTTTGCCGTAATGATAATAGGAGCTAGCCATCCTAATGGGTCGTACAAACGAGCGATGTCAGACAGTATTAATCTCTTGGTGGGGGACTCTTCTTTTTTTCGTGGTTGTATTTTATATGCGAAATGGTCAGTTAATGGATACCACTTTATTCCTAACAATTTATAACTGATCTCTGAATCTATATCGATGGATTCTTTCATTTCGATATCTTCGGCGGGCACGCCTTCTAAAATACCTTTATCATTTGTGAGCCATTTTCTAAGAGTAAATCCACCAGACTTCAATAGTTCATCGATTTCTTTCCGTTTCTTTATTGTGCCTTCCAAACTGTAGTCACCAGACAGAAGGTCATCTACATAAAATTCACTTAGGAGTGCCTTACTGGTTTGAGGATAGTTCAGTTCTTCATCTGCTGACAATTGATGTAGAGTTCTAATTGCTAGATATGGAGCACAAGTCATTCCAAACGTTATTGTTTTTAAACAATAATCTTTAATCGGTTGGTCTCTTTGCTGTCGCCAAACTATTTTTTGAAACTTTGCATCATCTCTATGTATATTAATTTGTCTATACATTTTTGCAATGTCAGCCATAAACGCAAAACGATAAAATCTCCATTGGAGTAGGACAGACTTGATATTATTCCGGATTGATGGTCCTGTCAGCAGGATATCATTAAGTGATTTACCTGAACTTGTTTTCCGAGATGCGTCAAAAACCACTCTTAATTTCGTAGTTGTACTATCTTTATATACTGCGTGATGTGGTAGATAATTTCCTGAAATGCTCAACTCATTTGCTTCTAGTTTATATTCATTTTCAAGTGGTATTTCACACATGTGCCCTAATGTCAAATATTCTTGTATACAAGCACTATATTCTTCTTTCAATTTCAGATCTTTATCAAAGCGTTTTTCTAAATTCAGAAAACTGCTAATGGCGTTCTTCCTTGATGCACCCAAAATCCTTTTAACCTCTTGGTTCTTAAAGGGTAATCTTACTTCGTAACGACCATCTGGTTGTCTCCTGATATTTTGCAAGTAATTACTCTCGCACATTTCATCTTCCGCTGATAATATTTTACGGGGCTGAACTTCTTCTAATTCCCAAAATCTTTTAAGCTGATTACTAAGCTCAAATTGCTCATTAACTTCTATTTTGAAACTATGTAGTGATTGATTAGTGTTAGTATTTAATTTTCCCGATATGATCCAGCCTAACTTTGTTTTTTGCAGTACCGGACCTACACCAAGTTTGTGAATTTCAGCCAGGATGATTTGAGCATAGACATCGGCTCCCAATATGACATCAATGTTGCTCGGCTGATCGAAGTGAGGATCGGCAAGTTCTATGTTTCGAATTTCACTCCATATCGAAGATGAGATTGAATGAGATGGAATAAGATTTGTTAGTTTATTAAGTATGAAAGTATCAACCACTATGCGTTCATTGGTTTTTGTTATGATTGTGAATTCAATATTTCCATTGGTTCTTAAATTATCGACGTTTCCAATGCCTGTAATGTTAAAACTAGTAGCCTTTCTTTTTTCTCCTATGAGCTGTGCCGCTGATTCCGTTATCAAAGGTGCTTGAGATCCAATAATGCGCGGAGTGTTATATGTCCATAACGTGTTTCTATGGTGATCAAAGCAGTCGCCAGCAAAACTTCTTTTCTGTATGTTGTGTTGATTGTGTTCACGTTCATGTTTGATGGAAGAGAATTCCTACTATGTCCAGTTGTTGACGTTTCTATTGTTGGTGGGTTTGAGAGTCGATGTTCTGATGAGTTTGTTGTAATGGGCTGCTGCTGATTAATGCTTGCAGTTACTGATGATTCAATTTTATGCAATAAAGTGTGATGCGATCGCTTACATTTAAAACACTTTGTTGTGGATGGGCAAGTACCGACTAAATGACCTTTGGTCAAGCAGTTTAGACAAAGACCGTTTCTTTTTACGAAATTGTATTTTGATGGATAGTCAAGATTTTTAAACTGATTACATCTTCTAAAATGATGTGACCCCTGGCACAATACACAAATTGGTGAAAAAACAGTCTGAGTGGATAGCACATAATTATGTTTTCGCTGAATTTTCGGTCGTTCCACACCTGATGCTTCTAACGCCCCAAATCGTTGCTGCGAAAATTCCTTTAAGTTTGAAAATGTTGCTTGACTATTTGATGTTTGTTGTTGCTGTTCCCATATTTGTCGTGTTTCCTGAGGCAGACGTTGTGTGGTCATGTATATTAATATTGAGTCCCATAAGTTTTCAACTTTCAGATGTTATATTGCTTGAACACATTCAACGGTCTTATCTAATAAGAATTGAATTGCCGTTGATGATTGATTTGCATTTGCAATTGAAAGTAACATTTTAAACTGTGTGTTTAACAACACTTGCTTATTGTCGTATCTTTCAATAAGCACTTTCCATGCAGAATTATAGTTTGATTCGGTTATAGTGTAGTATTTTAGAAGCTGTTCTGCATCGCCCGTTAGGCTACACTTTAAGTAGTGTAGTTTTTCGATTTGTGACAAATTCGTTTTGCTATGAATGAGCGATACAAATAAGTCTCTGAACGACGTCCAATCTTTGTAGTTTCCATCGAATTTAGGTAAACTGATACGTGGCAAGCGTACGTCCAACTCATCATTCGATGAACCGGTTACTGTTCTGATTCCTTCACTTGTTTCTCCTTTTGTGTTTACTATATTCGATTCTAGCTCCCCTTTTATCTCTTCGAGCTCTGTCTCGAAATTTAGATGTAGTTCTTCGAACTCAGTATATCGATCCTCAGTGAAATAACCAAATTGAAGATCATCTAGATTTGTTACCAGCTTTAAAATCTTGCCATGACGTTCCATGAATGTTTCATGAATTCGTTGGATTTTTGTTTTCAATTTTGTCGTATATACTAGTGTTTTACGTGCTTTCGAGTCCTTTTTGAAGTTCACATATGCCTTCGACATCTGGTCAAAAACAATTTTTTGTTGTAAAATTAATCATTCCATGTCTTTGAATGATAAATTGCTTATATCAATTTTTCAGATAAATTAGCATACAATATATGCCCACTAGCTAAATTTGCTTATTTTATGTAAGGTGTATGTAGCGTCGGTATTTCTATTTCAAGTACTTGTATATAAGCACTTTCCAAAATTCTAATTGTGCACAGTTATTTGTGCTTTGCGAAGTACATTTACACCCATTTTAGTTAAACATGTATTGGAATTGTCGGCTCTAATGCCTGTATATCGAGTTACTTCACTATTACGCTATTTCAAATTGACCAGTTGCTTATACATAAGCAGTTTCAAAATTCTAATTGTGCACAGTTATTTGCGCTTCGCGACGTAAATTTATACCCATTTTAGATGAACAAGTATAGGAATTGTCGGCTCTAATGCCTGTATATCGAGTTACTTCACTATTACGCTATTTCAAATTGACCAGTTGCTTATACATAAGCATTTTCAAAATTCTAATTGTGCACAGTTATTTGTGCTTTGCGAAGTACATTTACACCCATTTTAGTTGAACAAGTATTAGAATTGTCGGCTCTAATGCCTGTATATCGAGTTACTTCACTATTACGCTATTTCAAATTGACCAGTTGCTTATACATAAGCATTTTCAAATCCAACTCCGTATAAACAATTATTTTCACCTTACAAGCACATTCAAAAAACCCAATTCAATTGCACAATTATTCGAAATGGTTGATCATTTAAGATGTATGATCTGAGAGAGGAATGATTTTTAGAAAGGACTCACCAGGTCTATTCGCAATCCGGTTCGAAGGACCAAATTATGTACACTTTTTATTTTCAAAATAATAATAATCCAGCTACACTAAGTATTCAAGCACAAAAAAAGGCGTGTTTGATAATATTCCTATGTATTTATTTCTTTATAAAAAAAAAAGGTCTGACTCTCATGACAGTCGGTCACTAACTAACTACTATTCAGAGTATGCCTTCAAATTATACATTTTTTACATCATTGGTAATTATACAAATCAAAATTATTACATCAATAAAAAATACATATTATACATAATATTCAAAGTATGCAAAAGAAAGTCCGTGATGCTATGTTAATTCATAAATGCAAGAGCATGGTGCACGGGCTGCCACATGAGAAGAGAACAAATCAAGAATCGTTGCGGTCTTTTCAAAGTATCAGCCTTTCTCCAACATATATATATATATATATATATATATATATATATATATATATATATATATATATATATATATATATTTATATATATATATATATATATATATATATATATATATATATATATATATATATATATATATATATATATACATATATAAATATATATATATATATATATATATATATATATATATATATATATATATATATATATATATATATATACATATATATATATATATATATATATATATATATATACATATATATATATATATATATATATATATATATGGAAATATGAATTTTTGGCCGAATCGATTTTAATACTAATGTTCTTCGAACATTAGTAAAAAAATCCTCGCGCAACAGAACTGCTAGAAACACTTATGTTCGAAGAACAGTAGAGGATTTGTGCAGATTTTGAGTGTGTATTCTACCACTATTTACTTTTCCTAGTTAAAACTAATTCACCCTAATGCCTAGTACTATGGGGTGTAATGTTGGGCCACCTCCTTGCGGTGCACCCCGGGTAACGCCAAATGGCCCAGCGACAACTGGTACGACTCGGCTTTTCCCATGGCTTTACGATTTGACTGATGATTGGCATCTTGGCAATGACAGGAACGATATATATGGCATGAATTGGCTTAGTTTAAATGGTTCAAGGCACGACCAACGATTAAAAATTACGCATTTGGGCTGGCGGTTATGGCATTCTGGACCTAGTCGCTTTATGCGCGGTAACGCCGGAGTGAAATCCGAGCGTGAACGGCTCCAGGCTAATGTCATGCCGTCTCCGTCCCATTAAAACCTGGCAGGTCTCAGAGTACGTTCGAAGCCCGCACCGTTGAGCTGGTGGTGCAGGTTCGGTTGACATTGTTCCCGATTAGCACTGACCTGGCTCTGATATCCAGCCCCGTGAAGGCTGGTGATCAACCCTCGCGTCGGCCTCCCTGCTTAGCATAGATTACCACGAGGTCATTAAGGCGACTGCACATCCGGGTGGGGATAGCGGCTCTGAGTTGGGACCCAATAAAACAGATGACACAAACAACAACAAAACTAACAGACAAGACAGATGGACAACAAGACGTGAGAACGATAACGGTGACGCAGGGCGGAACAGGTGCTGCCATTGACCGTTTCGCGTTTGAGAGAAGGCCGAGGGTCCAGAGGACACCTCTAACATCGTACAATGAAACGCGAGTTGAGGGAGCAATCGGTTCCGGGGGCGCAGTGGATGCACAAGGAGCCAAAACTGCTGAATCCGGTAGCAGTAGTGCTCCAAAGATCCCGAAAAGACATCCACAGGAGAACACTGACACAAGAACATAGGACCAATACACAACGCCAGCACGTGCTTCCCCAAGAAAAGAATACATCAAGCGAACGAGCGGCCGAGGAGGATATGTTGAAGAAGTGCCAACATATCCTTCGTAAAATGCTTCAAGCAGCCAACGCTCAGCGAAATATTTCGAAGCACGTCAAGGACGGAATGCTGGAACTGGAGGAGGCCTTTGAGGTCATACTAACCTGCCGCACCAACTGGCAGAAGGCAGAGATGAACTACCACCGGGGCTTGAAAGAACAGAACGCTGAGCCAGCCACTCCTGCAGGGGTCTCGGGAGTAGATCAGCCACGGTAGAATAAGCGCGTGGCTGAATCCAGCCCTGAGGATACTCAGAAAGTCCGGGTGAGGAAGAAGGTGCCAGTTTCTGACCTCAGGAAGTGGGTGACGGTTGCCCACAAAAAGAGGAAGGGAAGTGTCGTCAAAACACCTGCGGCATCCGCTGGGCCAGAAAAGGCTCAGAAAGAGGATAAGAGCGAAAAGAAAGAAGTGAAGAAAAAAAGAAACTCTAGCGCACCTGAACCGCTAGAAACATTAATGTTCGAAGAACAGTAGAAGAATCGTGCAGGTTTTGAGTGCATATTCCACCACATGAGCTGCTTATTACTTGCCAAACTGTTTCAAACGCCACGTTCTACTTTGGTCTCAAGAATGCATTATAACTCATATGGTGGAAGGTTTCAGATATTACCACTAGCATGAATTTCAACATTTATGAGAGCAAAACACGGGCTAATATTCGTTATCAGTTGCTTATTTCACATAATTTTGAAAGCAGCATCTCATATAACACCAATGAAGAAAATGCTCAGTGCCTGCAGCACTGTAACTGAAGTTGGTGTTTGGGGCTGCGATCCGAAAAATTTGCAGAACTTTGGGAATTGAAACATCGGTTATTTATTTTCATTGTAAATGTTTCCGGTATGAATACTAACTGTAAGCATTTTTTGATACAAAAGTAACACAACCGACTCGTGCTGGCAACCTTTCGCCAGTATCAAAGCCAAAAATATATCACATCTGCTTCACGTTGTTATATTACATTCAAAGTTGTAGGAGTATAAAGAAATTTAGGATTACCTGCAGCGAGTTTTTTTCAAATAATGGAAAACTTAATATTTGCTGTTTATTGTCACTACAATATCATTACCAGTTGAAAATTCTACGATAAAACCGCTTAATAAAGATCTTGCAAAGAAACACAAAACCAACAATAGCTGGCAACCCTATCGTGGCTTTTCAACCAAATTTGGCCTGAATAATGTTTATAGTAGGTTCCATTAATTGTATGAAATTCGTATTGATTTCATGACTGCACTGGAAGCTATAGGGCAAAAAGTGTTATTTTCCTGAGCAAATTTTCAAATCCAAAGAAACAAAAATTACCATAGCTGGCAGCACCAATCGAATTTTTCAACCAAATTTCTACCAAACAGAGTTTAGAGTAAGGTTCAGCTACTGTGTCAATTTCATGAAAATCTGGTAACTTATTCAAATTTCATGGGGCAAAAAGCAGTTTTTTTTCTTTGTAATTTTTCAAGATGGCACCACTGGCACAGAGTTGACCACAATTCAAAATCGCTTCTATCAGACCTGGTCCTACCTAAGTCCAATGCATTCTGTAAATTTCAGTTGTATCTGGTTATTGGTTCGTGAGTTCCCGTGAACAGAAGTTTTTTATGCTAAAAATATATGTTGACTGGGAGAGGGTTACCGTTCTTGTCCGACATGAAATTTCCAAAGTTTTTCTTTGAACGTGTAGATACAGCATAAGATTTGTATACAGATTGGTTTTATTGTAAGAAACGGACAGTTTTTGGAAATTCGATGGTTTAATGTTTTCACTTCCTAATTTTTATTTTTTCAAATTTAAGACACCAAAATTATCATAGCTGGCAGCTCCAACCGAATTTTTCGACCAAATTTCTACCAAACGTGGTTTTAAATAAGGTTCAGCTATTGTGTGAATTTCGTCAAAATCGAACGATTCAATCAGAATTTATAGGGCTAAAAGCAGTTATCTTTTTTAATGATTTTTCAAGATGGCACCACTGGCACAGAATCACCCGCATTTCAAAATCACTTCTATCAGACCTGGTCCTATATAGAACCAATACATTCTGCAAATTTCAATTAATTCCGCTCATTGGATCGTGAGTTTCCGTGAACAGAAGTTTTTGATGCTAAAAATATAGGTAAATTGGGCAAGGGTTACCAGGCGTGCCCGTTATACCATATAAATTTTGTGTTTTGTTTATGTAAACAAAGCACAAAATTTACATATGAGTGGCTTTTTTTGAAGAAGCGGCAGTTTTTCAAGAGAGACGATGATTTGGAGGTTTTCACTTTCAGTGCCTGTCCTAGCTACAGGGTTGCCAGCACGCTCATCAAAAGCTACACAAATCTACAACTAAATATAACCAATATGACCTAAAAATTTCGTAATGATTGAATAGCTCTGTCAAAAGTTATCGCAATTTAAACATTTTTAAGTTTTCCCGTTCTGTTTTTAGGCACCCAGCGCACACATGGGGTTAAAAAATTCCAAAGCATTATCCGATTCACATGTAAAACACGTTCAAAATTTATTTCGTCAACTTTATTTTCGCAAAACTTATTTGTGTACGGAATAATAGCTATATTAAAAATATCACTAAAATGGCCGCCGGCGCCAAAGGGTTAAAGACTATTAACTTTTTGTGAGACCTGGCACTATTTTGCATATACACCAATGTGTCCTGAAAATTTCAACTCAATCGGATGGCGCGTTCCTGAGATTTTTTCACTGAAATTTTTTGATGATATATATATTTATATATATATATATATATATATATATATATATATATATATATATATATATATATATATATATATATGTATATATATATATATATATATATATATGTATATATATATATATATATATATATATATATATATATATATATATATTTATATATATATATATATATATATATATATATATATATATATATATATATATATATATATATATATATATATATATATATATATATATATATATATATATAGAAATATGAATATTTGGCCAAAGTGATTTTAATACTAATGTTCTTCTTCGAACATTAGTAAAAAATAAGAGTAGACGAAGACAGCGAGGAAAACAATTAGAAGCTGTCATCGTAAAACCGGCTCGGGGAAAAATTTACGCGGAGGTTTTGGGAGCCATCCGTCAAAGTGTTTCCCCAGATGAAACTGGTACGCTAGTAAAGCGTATCAGAAAGACAGCAGAAGGGGGGTTCTTTTGGAAATCGCACACTGCGATGACCGCACAAAATTGCAGAACTCAATCCGGGCTGCCGTAGATGGCCAGGGGGACGTGAAGCTTGTAACTCCCAGAGTCAAGATCGAGCTTCTCGACCTCGATTGCCTCACAGTCAGCGGGGAGGTGACATCCGCCATCAAACGCGAGGCTGGAGAGGAAGGAGCCGGCGAGGTGAAAACCACGCTCTACCCCCCTAACACAAGGGAACAAAGGAGAGCTGTGGTGGAGCTGGATGAGACACCAGCATCCAAAATCCTCACGTCTGGTCGAGTCCGCGTGGGAATGATAAGCGCCCGAGTACGAAGATGGGCTGAGGTGACACGCCGCTACTGGTGCTTAGGCTACGACCACACAAGACGTAGCTGTAAGGGTCCGGACCGGAGCGCCAGCTGCTGGAAATGTGGACCGGTTGGCCACCGGGCAGCAAACTGCTCTGCGCAGGCTCAGTGTATATTAAACACTGAGAAACATGGCACGAATGGTGCCAAGCATATAATGGGATCGAGTGCTTGTCGGGTTTTCAAGGACGCACTTGATGCCAAGAAAAAGCAGGGAAGGATATGAGAGTCCTTCAAGGCAACCTGCAGGGCTGTAGAGCTGCAGACGACCTCCTCATGCAGCTAGTCTGTGAGCATAGGGCTCAGATCATACTGATCAGCGAGCCTTATAGGGGGAGGAACTCGTCCGTTTGGCTGGCAGATGCCACATGGTACGCGGCGATTTGGATCGCTGACGGGCAGAGGGCCCGCACCGGCGGTCGTGGCTCAGGCAACGGTATCGTTTGGGTGACATATGGAGAGATCACCTTTGTGAGCTGGTACTTGTCCCCGAATTACTCAATGCAGGAATTCGGAGAAAAGCGTAGCTCACGGGAGGACTCTCTCCGTGGCATTACCGGCAATGTCATCGTAGGGGGTGACTTCAACGCAAAGGCGTTGGAGTGGGGCATGCCTACCGAAAATACTCGCGGGCGGCACATAGTCGAGATGGCATCGAGGTTGGGTTTGTTGGTGTTGAATACGGGTTCAACACCAACATTCCGAAGTCCCGGATTTGGTGAGTCTATTCCTGATGTAACCATGGCATCGGAGAGACTTGCGGCACACGTCAGCGATTGGAGGGTGATGGAGGATTACACTGCGAGTGATCATAATTACATCACTTTCCAAATCGCTGAGATCAGGCAAAGATACCACTGCTCTCTCTGCAAGTGACTAAGCTGGAACGCCGCTAAACTTCGAAGAGACGCGATGACCGCATCACTCGTTTCAAGCTGAGAAGGGGAGCCTCTAACATCTGGGTCTCTAACATTCCAGTGACTCATGTAGCAGCTGAAGCCACTGCTGACAGAACTATGGGGTGGATTCGCAGGGCGTGTGAGGCTTCAATGCCCAAACGGAAACCCTTTCGTGGGAGGCAACATGTGTACTGGTGGAACGATGAAATCGCCAAACTGCGACGCATCGCTTTGGCGTGCAAGCGCAGGGCACAGCGATACAAGAATAGGCCGGGTGTGGCTGAGCTATCTGCTGCCCATATTGCGGCAAAGAGGGAGCTGACCAAGGTGATCACAAGGAGCAAACGTGCCAAATGGCTGGCTCTTTGTGAAGAAGTCAACTCAGACCCGTGGGGAGATGGCTACTAATTGGTCACTCGCAGATTTGGCTGCATGCGGCCTGGCACTCGCATGGATGCGATATCCATGGAGCGTATCTTTGGTTCGCTGTTCCCAGTGCATCCGCCAAGGACTGATGATCCCATCATCGTGAGCCAGGCGGATGTGCCTCCCTTCACGAACGAGGAGCTGAACAGTGCAGTGTCCAGGATGAAGAACCAGAAGGCTCCGGGGCCTTATGGGGTGCCGGTCGAGGCGCTTAAAGTCGTGGCGGAGGTCCAACCGCGTCTATTATTGGATCTGTATAATTCATGTTTAGTCGCGGGGGTCTTCCCGTCGCAGTGGAAAGTAGCTCGACTGGTACTTGTGGACAAGGGGAAGGGTAACCTAGGTGGTCCATCAGCATACCGCCCACTGTGCATGCTGGACACTGCGGGGAAACTTCTCGAAGGGTTGCTCAAGCCACTCTGCTGTCAGCAGTGAGATCTGCTGGTGATCTTTCTTGCAGGCAACACGGCTTCCGAAAAGGGCATTCAACAATCGACGCCATCTTAGAGGTTGTTGGGGCTATAGCAAGAGCGGAAGAGGCATGCCATAAAGCCAGACCGGTTGTCTTGCTGGTAACACTGGACGTACAAAACGCTTTCGACTCGGCGAGGTAGACGGACATCCTCCGGGCCCTTGAGCAGACGTTCAGTACCACATGCTACTTACTAGCCATGATGCGGGACTACCTCAGGGACTGCTGGTTGCTTTACGACACTGACAAAGGAGTTAAAAGGAGACCTGTTACCTCAGGTGCAGCACAGGGGTCGATCTTAGGACCAGGCCTCGGGAACATCATGTACGATGATCTGCTGCGCCTGGAAATGCCTGCGGATGTGTTTCTGGTAGGTTATGCTGATGACATCGTGGCGGTTATCACTTCCAGATCTACGGAATTCGCTCAACTCAGACTTAACCAAGTCATGAGGAGGGTGGATCGGTGGATGACCGAACACGGCCTTCAGCTGGCAGTCTCTAAAACAGAGATTGTCGTGCTGACGAAGTGGAGGATACCAACTATCATACCCATGACAGTTGGCTTCGTTGAGGTCCAGACCAGCAAGTCGGTCAAGTATCTGTGAGTGACCCTGGACACCAAGCTGACGTATTGGGATCATATCCGCAGGGCATGTGACAGGGCTCTAGTAGTCGCCACTTCGCTGAGTAGGCTAATGGCCAACGTCGCTGGACCCAGTAAGACGCGACGGAGGTTACAGATGGTAACGATCGATTCCATCTTGCTATATGGAACCGAAATCTGGGGAGATGCGCTACGAACTGAGAAATTCCGGAAGCGCATTGCCAGTGTCCAGCGCAGGGGTGCCCTGCGTATCGCCTGTAGCTACCGCACAGTCTCAGAAAAGGCTGTGATGATGGTATCGGGAGTAATCCCGATCGACCTACTAGCGCGAGAACGCAAAGAAGAGTACCTCTATCGCTCAGAGCTGGGCAGAACTGAGGCTCTGACGCACGTGCGTATGCTTACCTTCCAACTTTGGCAACAACGCTGGAGCAAAAGTACTAAAGGACGCTGGACGGCTAAGCTGATCAGTCTCATTGAGCCTTGACTTAACCGGAGCCACGGAGAGGTAAACTTTTACCTTTATCAATTCTTAACAGGGCACGGTTACTTCACGAAATACCTGAACAGAATGGGTAATATAGTCACACCATACTGCCGGTACTGTGTGACTGAGCTCGATGATGCTCAGCACACATTCTTTATGTGCAGTCGCTTTGTAAGTTTGAGGCGCACCATTGAGTCCACGATTGGCCTGGCAATGCCTGAAACGATCGTGGATGCAATGCCGCGAAACGAAGAGATCTGGCGCGTGGTCTCAACATATGTTGAAAAAGAGCTGCGCATAAAGCGGGAGGAGGGTTGCCTTACTGACCCATGAGCTGTGGTAGTTTCTGAAGTCCGTGGTTACCGATGGGTGAGTCAGCACGACCGGGTCGAAGCAGTGCTTAGGTGGGTCCCGACTCGGAACTTCGTGGACTTGTAGATGGTCCTTTTTTTAGTGAGTCAAACCTCACATACCCCTTGGTGATAGGTCACCCGGAGATCTGGTAAGCAGATTTTTTTTTGCCAACTACACTAGGGGGGAAAAAACTATACTCATTCAACGGTCAAATCCCATACAAAAAGAGCTTTTCAATTCGTCAGAGAACAATTCGCTGGCGGAAAAGTACTATATTCTAATGAACGATATCTAAGGCACAAACTGCAAGTTAAAAATGCTAATAGGTGTCGGTAAGTAATATTTCGCCGCTTTTTAATGAATCGGATCCCTTTTAATTCAGCGAAATAATTGATATTCATCGGTTAAAGTGCTTTCCAGTTGAAAGTGAAAATGTGTAACTTTTTATGGTGTGTTCGCGTAAATTTGCTGCATTCTTTTTGTCATAAGAAAACATTATTGCACCTACTATAGTAGGTGTATACGTACATATCTTGAAATATGTATCGATCCGTCGACACAAAATGTGTGGGAGGTAAAGAAAGTGTATCTCTAGTCTATGCGACAGGTAAAATTTTAAATATTGACTATTGCATGCGGATCAATATTTCTTTGATTGTTTTTGATGGTGTTACATTTATTGCTGAGGACAAAAGGTTCGTTTTGACATAGTATGAACATAGAAAACTAGGCCGGTTTCCTGGAAGACTTGAACCGTATACATATGTATACTGAGTTGACACGGTGGTTAAGTAGCACATTACGCTATGATGATTTATGAAAGGAAGAAGCATAATATATAATTGATTTTGAATCATTGGTATGCTGAATTGTATGTAGATAGTCAGGACACTTAATTAGATGACAAAATACGAAAGCTACTCAAGTCTGGCTAAATGCCCGATTTGGTGCCGACATAGATCTCTTGTTTCTGTTGTTTGGGAGTATATGTATATGGAAATGCATCCGCTTCTCATAGTGTACAATAATTAATCGTGTTCAGACATTTGTTGTAGTTAGGGACTGAAAAATACAACTGAAATCCAAACCAACATAATCTCCAGAATTCAGCTGTTGGGATGTCTTATAAGACTCTACTAAGCCACTTGAGACTCTACTAATACACTTGAGACTCTCCAGAGCAAAGCATTTGTAAGATTTCAGCTGACTTTCATAACACTCTCAGTTTGAGACTGTAAAGCTTTTAGGGGTGTTATGTAATGACAAGGTAAATTTATATCCATATGAGGAGAATTATAATCTTATATTAAACTTTTAATAAAAATTATAATTTTATATTAAACTTTTTTTTTACCTCTCTTTGTAGCAACTCTTATGCGGAGAGTGCAACTTTTATAACACACAATTACACCTTCACAAAAGTACTTGTGTACACTAATAAGCATGTTAAAAGTTAAACAATATGAGCTTTATTAGTCTCATTATAAAAATTGGAATATTTTTATAAGGCTCCAATAGCTCTCATAAATTACCCATTCAATACAATTAGCACACTTATTACCTACAAGGCTGATATTACTAGAACTTTCCTCTCAGTTTTCCTCTTATAAGACTTTTGTAATATCTTATAAGGGAAAAAAGTCTAGCGCATCAGAACCGCTGGAAAACTAATTTTCGAAGAAATATTATTTGAGTGACAAAAACATGTGGAAAGACGTAACACACTTTTTTGTAGAATCATATCAACCATTCCTTATCCAAAGCAACAAAACTCAACTCTAACACATATGATGAAAATGTTCAGTGCTGGCAACACTTTCCCAACGAAGCAGCAATAAGTTTACTTTAACAAGCTCATACTTAAATCAACTTATCCTTTGAATTTCGTTCTCATCGGAGGATTTCAGCGAAAATTCCAGCGGTTAAACTTTGTTTGAGGCTGCCATCCGAAAAATGTTCAAACTTCGGAAAATTTAAAAATTGGTTTCTTATATTTATTGCCATTGCTTCGCATATGAGTACGTAATTTGAAGCATCTGTTGGTGCAATATTTACGAAAATGGCTAATGCTGGTTACCCTGTGTCAGCAGCAGAGGAAAATATATACCAAATCTGCTTCACCAGTAAATTTCGTTTCGATTGAATCACTGCACTGGAAGTTATACGGGTGAAAAGAATTTTAGGGTTACCACCCTCAAAACTTTTCAAATTTTTAAAGCGCTAATATTTGTTGTTAATTTTCATTGCAGGATCATTCCCATTTGCAAATCTAATGACATAATCGCTCAGTATAGAAATTCCTAAAAATTACAAAAATGGTCATAGCTGGCAGCCCTTTCATGATTTTTGTACGAAATTCCTACGACATTTAGTGCACATAAAGGTTCATTTACTGCATGGACTTCGTTTTGATTTCTGCACTGGACCGGAAGTTATAGTGAAAAAAGCTTTGCCTTGCTGAGCAAATTTGCAAGATTTTTGAGACAAAAATCACCATAGCTGGCAACTCTGTTCTAATTTTTCTACCAAATTTTCTCTAAATGTTCTTTGAAGTAAGATCTAAGTACTGTGTGATTTTTTTTGAAATCTGATAAGTCACGGTGTTTGCGATTTCCACGAGTTAATTGATTCAAAAAAAAAATTATATCCACCGTCCTCTGAAAGAGAGAACGTTAGAGATTGAGCCGCAATAACAAAGCACTAAATTACTGGATGCTAGGTTTTAATTAGTCTTCTTTGTTTTAATTAGTTTGTATAAATTATTCTAAGATAGGGGGAAGCACAGCAGATACGAATTCGACGACAATATAAATTGAATGAGCGTTGCGCGAATACGTCGAATCAAACCAACACCAAGAACACAATTTGACACCAGATATTAACAACCCGCAGACTAAAAGCGCGATATAGGCCAAGGTATAGATATAGATCAACATGACAGAGCAGCGTATGCGCCGTGTTGTTCGGATCGGTGAACCCGGACCTAGGCCAACAATTGACCCAATTACAACTGATTTGGGGACAGTCGCCTCAGACATGAATTATATTCGCGACCGACGAGCAAACCTGAGGCGGCGGCAATGAATACCGAGGCTCACGCGTGGCAGTAGCAATAGTTTTGATTGCCTGGACCGATTGCACTGGAAAAAGAAGGCCCGCAGAATGTAGCAACGTCGACGACGATTTCATCTTGGACACGAAATTTCATCTTCCCAATTGGACTATGGTGGCACGGATTTTTCAAATAGAAATGCGACACGACACAAGTATCCATTACTCACCTTCACCCACAGCAATAATCGAACCGGAATCCACCAAAAATGGAGCGTGAGTTCACGCCTGAATTATTTATTTCTTTGTCAAGAAATCAGGCGGCGGGTTGACATCGACACCTGTCACGAGATGTCAGTTGACAGTCGGAATGTGAGGTGAGATCTATATGTCCCAAAAGTGTATCTCGTGGTGGAATGTCCCAAAAGTGGATCTCGAGTTGCAAATAATATTCCAATACGAGGAGTGGGTTCGATGTAGCCTTGTGGCGACTTAACGAAGAAGATTCCAATACGAGGACTGTGAACAGCAGATTGGCGGGACGAAAGATACAAACCGAGGAAAATTCGAACATCGAGTGTTGTATATCGATTGAAGACGCGAGTCGGCGATTAAAAGCCCCAGCGAGGGAGAATTTCGATTCAGGCGCTCCCGGGAGAAATAAGGTTAGATAGTTTGTAAGGTCATTATTAATGTATATGGTTTATTAGAAGTGCTAAATTTTGAATTCGAGATTCTGAGTTTGAGTAGTATTTTTAGTAGAGTATAAGTGAGATTACCATAAATGGTAACGCGTCTGATTTCTCCATTGAATTGTTGTGAAGTAGAGATAATAAACTTCGATATTGTGAATCCAGTATCGTTTGGTGTGATAGATTCGGTGGTGTTATTTTGACATCCGTAGCCCTCTTCTCACTTCAGGGTAGCAGACGAAAGGCGAGTTTTCAGTTTAAGAAGCGAGTGGCGCCCTACCCACCCCCTTTTCGTGAGCAAAGGCCGCCTGAAAACCGCTGCCCTGGTGTTCCTGCCAGGGTAGTTGAAACTTTGATCGTGTTATTCATTTATAACGGTAACAGATGGCTCAATCGGAAGCTATAGGCCAAAAACCGGTTTTTTTCTCAGGGATTTTTCAAGATTGTACCACTGCTGCAGGGTTGCCCGCATTTCAAAATCACTTCTATCAGACCTGGTCCCAGTTAATACTAATATGTTCTGTAAATTTTATTATGATCGGATAATCCAGTCGTCAGTTCTCGTGAACAGAACTTTCGAGTGCTGAAAATAGAGACTATTTGGTGATGGGTTACCGTTCTTGTTCAAATTGGAATTTTCAACATTTCAATTTAGCATGATGCACAAAAGTCAAAATTTATCAATGATTTGAATTTTTTGTCAAAAATCAAAAAAATTTGAGGAGGGTCAATGATTTGAAAGATTTTTTTTCAGGAGCCTGCCGTAGCTAAAGCATTACTCGCATTATCTTGAAAATACATGTGTGTCAAATCTAAGTCAACATCAATACGCTCTGCAATTTTCACGATGATCAAATGTTTTTGTCAGAAGTAATGACAAATCCAAATTTAAAAAAAAATTCTTGCTTACTTTTAGGCATACTGCACCCACACACAGCTCAAAATTTCCAACTTTTTAACATAAGCAAGCTTAAAACATAAAAAGTTTTCATTCCCAAACATTTATTTTAACAACAATTTACACTGCTTGGAAATATAGGAATACCTCAAAATTCACTAAAACGCTCGCCGCCGCCAAAAGATTTAGGATGTCTGAACTTTCATGGACCTACTTACTATATACTTCTACGTCCTCCAAAAATTTCAGCTCAATCGAATCGGCCACTCCAGAGATTATCTCTCTTAATCATTTTGCTGATATATATATATATATATATATATATATATATATATATATATATATATATATATATATATATATATATATATATATTATATATATATATATATATATATATATATATATATATATATATACATAAATATATATATATATATATATATATATATATATATATATATATATATATATATATATATATATATATCTATATATATATATATATATATATATATATATATATATATATATATATATATATATATAAAGAAATATGAATAATTTTCTTCGAACATTAGTAAAAATGTCACTTGGTTTCTTATTCCCATATATTTTTATTACCAATATATTCCTGTTATAATACATAATTGCAATAACGATCAAGAGCTTTTCATCATACACTTTCAAATTGTTCCCTCCAGAAACCAACGCTTCAATTGTCATGCAAAAAACTCAGACTTTCGATGAAACTCCAAATTCAATGCCGTTTCAAATTAATCTGTCATTCCAGTCACGCTCAAATCTACTTTGACTTTTTAATAAATATGGTTACTCATTTCATCAATGTTCCTCTCTAAAAAGAGCTTAAATTTACGTTTGAATTACTTTCGGGCAGACATATTCGACAATCATCTACACCCGGCCTCAAACTTGACTAGTGCTCGCATTTGACTCACAAAATAATGCCATCTATTATCAATATCGGCATGTTATTTCGCTCTTGCTGAAAAAGTACTTTTTGCCACAATTCGCTATGCTCGAGTTTAGTACTAGGCTTAAGTAATAAAAGAATTTAAGCTTATTCTAATTTCGGTGGCTTCATCGAAAGTTACTGCGGTAGAAAGGTGTTTGGGGTTACCATCCGAGCTTAGATAGTTTAGAGCTTAGATAATTTAAACAAAGTTTACTTATTTTCACCGCTAGCATTTGCAATGAAAATAAGTAAACATTGTTTAAATTTTCATTGCATATGTTTGCTTATTTTCATTGCAAATGTTTGCGATGAAAATACTTAATGCAAGTTTTTATTGAAACGAAAACAATAAAAAAGCCTAGTGCTTGCAGCCCTTAACTAGCACCCCTTAACTAGCACCGAAGCCAAAAATATGTCGCATCTGCCTTACGTTAAAGTCAACCTGCTCTGCGAAATTCGTATTGATCTAATGACTGCATTGGAAGTTATAGGGATGCAAAGAAATTTAGGGCTACCATTTGAAAAAGTTTAGATAGATCTTAATATTCGGTGTTTATTTTCTCTAAAAGATCACTACGATTTGAAATTTCTATGCTTAAATCGCTTACTAAAGGTATGCGAAAAAAATACAAAAACAACCATAGCTGGCAGCCCTATCATTGTTTTGAATTAAAATTTTTACTGAATATTGCCCACAATAGGTTCAATTTGCCATTTGAATTTCGTTATGATTCAACGACTGTAGTGGAAGCTATAAGGCAAAGAGCCAAACGTGGTTTAAAGTAAGGTTCAGCTACTGTGTGAATTTCGTCCAAATCAAATGACTGGATCAGAATTCATTGAGCCAAAATCAGTTATTTTTCTAAGAGATTTTTCGAGATGGACCCCTGGCACAAAATTGCCAGCATTTAAAAATCGCTTCTATCAAACCTGGTCCTATCTAAGACCAATGTGTTTACCATCCATACATTCTGCAAATTTCAATTAACTCTGATTATTAAATCGTGAGTTTCCTTGAACAGAAGTTTTTGGTGCTAAAAATATAGGCAAATTGGGAAAGGGTTACCAGGCGTGCCCGTTGTAAAATTTCAAATTTTTCACTTTGATTATAGAGATAAAGCAAAGAACTTATTTATGAGCGGCTTTTTTTCACAAATCGATAATATTTCGGGAGATTCGATGATTTAAAGGTTTTCACTTGCCGCGCCTGCCCTTGCTACAGAGTTGCCAACATGCGCATTAAAAGCTACACAAATTTACAACTTAATAATAATAATATGTTCTGAAATTTTCATAATATTTAAAAAGCTCTATCAAAAGTTATCGTAATTTAAAAACCTAGCGCACACATCGTTTTAAAAAATTCCAAAACATTACCCGATTCACATGTAAAACACGTTCAAAGTTTATTTTATTAGCTTCATTTTTGCAAAAATTATTTGTGGATGAAAAATAGGTATATTAAAAATATCACTAAAATGGCTGCCGGTGCCAAAGGGTTTAAGGTGATTGACATTTAGTAAGACCTGCACCTATTCTGCATATACACCAATGTATCCTGAAAGTTTCAGCTGAATCGGACGGCGCGTTTCCGAGAAATAGTCACTGAATTTTTGTGCTGTATATATATATATATATATATATATATATATATATATATATATATATATATATATATATATATATATATATATTTATATATATATATATATATATATATATATATATATATATATGTATATATATATATATATATATATATATATATATATATATATATATATATATATATATATATATATATATATCTATATATGTATATATATATATATATATATATATATATATATATATATATATATATATATATATATGAGATGTTCATTTAAAATATATGTCGATATTTTTTCCGATGTGATTTAACGAAACTCTATATCGATAGTTTGCGATGTATCGAAATGTAAATTTCGATATTTCGATATATCGAATTCGAATCAAACATAATATATATGGATAATTTATTTCCCTTATTGGGTTCGGCCTTTGGTTGGCTTGGTTAGGTAGTATTACTCACTAAAAATAAGGGCTTGATATTGTTTCTATGTATATTTTTCTCGTAAAATGTAAATGCTCGTTTAGATAAATTATGTCATTATTCCAAAGAATGAGCACATAAATTGTGAAATTTCTGTAAAATTTTCGAAAAGTACAAATGTTGGCAAAATATGAAGTTTACTACTACTACTGGATAAAAAAGCAGAAAATATATTTGGGAAAAATTCCACATTCCTTAACTTATTATATTTCTATTCATCCAGATAGAATAAATGAAAAATAGTATTAGTTATGTTCGATATTACTTCAAATCAAAAAAACTCACGTTTTTAAAAAATCAATTCTAGATACTTTATTTCTATTCAATTTCAATTTTATCAATTTTCGATTAATTCAATTTCAAAGAAAAAATTCTATCACAAACTGTCCAACACTATTCGACCGATTCCAAGATTGATTCAAATTCAACTGTACCACGACAATGGACTTGAACAATTTCTAAGTGAAAATTCCGGTAAATTGAATATTTTTTAACATTTCCAATAACGCTACATCTATATTGTTGGAAAATTGTTGTCCAGTATTCTACGTTTTGAGACACATCCTTAACATTATTAGTCAGCTAATTCTATGGCTGGTCACGCGACGTCAAAACTGACAATCGATCCGTCGACTGTCATGCAGGTAAGTGAATCGAATATTGTTTGTGTTTTTTACTAATGAACATTACATAAAGAACATTAGTATTAAAATCGATTCGGCCAAAAATTAATATTTCCATACATATATATATATATATATATATATATATATATATATATATATATATATATATATATATATATATATATATATATATATATACATATATATATATATATACATATATATATATATATATATATATATATATATATATATATATATATATATATATCATCATAAAATTTCAGTGAGATAATCTCAGGAACGCGCCTTCCGATTGAGCAGGATACATTGGTGTATATGCAGAATAGGTCCAGGTCTCATTAAATGTCAATTATTATTAACCCTTTGGCGCCGGCGGCCATTTTAGTGATATTTTTAATATACCTATTATTCCGTACACAAAAAAATTTTGAAAAAATAAAGTTGACGAAATAAATTTTGAACGTGTTTTACATATGAATTGGATAATGTTTTGGAATTTTTTTAAACCCATGTGTGCGCTGGGTGCCTAAAAAGAGAACGGGAAAATTTGAAAATTTTTTAATTGCGATAACTTTTGACAGAGCTATTCAATCATTATGAAATTTTCAACGCATATTGGTATTATTTAGTTGTAGATTTGTGTAGCTTTTTATGAGCATGCTATCAACCCTGTAGCTAGAGCAGGCACTCAAAGTGAAAACCTTCAAATCATCGTTTCTCTTGAAAAAATGCCGTTTCTTCGAAAAAAAGCCAATCATATGTAAATCTTGTGCTTTGTTTACCTAGACAAAAATTTACATTTGAGATGGAATAACGGGCGCGCCTGGTAACCCTTGCCCAATTTACCTATATTTTTAGCATCAAAAACTTCTGTTCACGGAAACTCACGATCCGATGAGCAGAATTGATTGAAATTTGCAGAGTATATTAGCCTTAAATAGGACCAGGTCTGATAGATGTGATTTTGAAATGCAAGCGATTCTGTGCCAGTGGTGCCATCTTGAAAAATCACTAAAAAAGATAACTGCTTCTAGCCCTATGAATTCTGATTGAATCGTTGGATTTTGACGAAACTCACACAGTAGCTGGACCTTACTTCAAGCCACGTTTGATAGAAATTTGGTTGCAAAATTCGGTTGGAGCTGCCAGCTATGATAATTTTAATGTCTTAAATTTGAAAAAATAAAAATTTTTAAGTGAAACATTCAAACCATCGAATATCCTAAAAAAATGTCCGTTTCTTACAATAAAACCAATTTGTATACAAATTTAACGCTTTATCTACACGTTCAAAGTAAAACTTTGGAAATTTCATGTCGGACAAGAACGGTAACCCTCTCCCATATAACATATATTTTTAGCATCAAAAACTTCTGTTCACGGGAACTCACGAACTAATAATCAGATACAACTGAAATTTACAGAATGCATTGGACTTAAGTAGGACCAGATGTGATAGAAGCGATTTGTAATTATGGACAACTCTGTGCCGGTGGTGCCATCTTGAAAAATTTTTTAAAAAAAAAAATGCTTTTTGCCCTATGAAATGTGAAAAAGTTACCAGATTTTCATGAAATTCACACAGAAGCTGAACCTTACTCTAATCTTTGTTTAATGGAAATTTGGTTGAAAAAATTGACTGGTGCTGCCAGCTATTATTGGAACGTATTATAAACATTATTCAGGCCAAATTTGGTTGAGAAGCCACGATTGGGTTGCCAGCTATTGATGGTTTTGTGTTTAGTTGTAATATCTTTATTTTGCGATTTTTTCGTATAATGTTCAAATGGTAATGATATTGTAGTGTCAATAAACCGCATATATTAAGTTTTCGATTATTTGAAAAAACTCGCTGCAGGTAACCCTAAATTTCTTTATACTTCTATAACTTCGAACGTAATATACCAACGTGAAGCAGATATGATATATTCTTGGCTTTGATACAGGCAGAAGGTTGCCAGCACGAGTCGGTTGTGCTACTTTTGTATCAATAAATGCTTACAGTTAGTATTCATACCGGATACATTTACAATGAAAACGAATAACCAATGTTTCAATTCTCAAAGTTCTGCAAATTTTTCGGATCGCAGACCCAAATACCAACTTCATTTACAGTGCTGCAGGCACTGAGCATTTTCATCATTGATGTTATATGAGATGCTGCTTTCAAAATTTTGTGAAATAAGCAACTGATAACGAATATAATTAGCCCGTGTTTTGCTCGCAAAACGTTGAAATTCATGCCAGTGGTAATATCTGAAACCTTCCACCATATGAGTTATAATGCATTCTTGAGAACAAAGTAAAACGTGGCGTTTGAAACAGTTTGGCCGTAATAAGCAGCTCATGTGGTGGAATATGCACTCAAAACCTGTACGATTCTTCTACTGTTCTTCGAACATTAGTGTTTCTAGCGGTTCAGGTGCGCTAGAGTTTTTACTAATGTTCGAAGAAGAACATTAGTATTAAAATCACTTTGGCCAAAAATTCATATTTCTATATATATATATTACCTATTTTTATAGATACTATTAGATACTATATAGATACTATTATTCCGTACACAAAAAATTTTTGCAAAAATTAAGTTGACGAAATAAATTTTGAACGTGTTTTACATGTGAATCGGATAATGTTTTGGAATTTTTTAACCCCATGTGTGCGCTAGGTGCCTAAAAACAGAACGAAATAACTTGAAAATTTTTAAATTGCGATAACTTTTGACAGAGCTATTCAATCATTACATTTTTTAGGACATATTGGTATTATTTAGTTGTAGATTTTCGTAGCTTTTGATGAGCGTGCTGGCAACCCTGTAGCTAGGGCAGGCACCGAAAGTGAAAACCTCCAAATCATCGTCTCTCTTGAAAAACTGCCGCTTTTAAAAAAAAAAAGCCACTCATATGTAAATCTTGTGCTTTGTTTATATAAATTTTATATGGTATAACGGGCACGCCTGGTAACCCTTGCCCAATTTACCTATATTTTTAGCATCAAAAACTTCTGTTCACGGAAACTCACGATCCAATGAGCAGAATTAATTAAAATTTGCAGAATGTATTGGTCTTAAATAGGACCAGGTCTGATAGAAGTGATTTTGAAATGCGGGTGATTCTGTGCCAGTGGTGCCATCTTGAAAAATCACTAAAAAAGATAACTGCTTTTAGCCCTATAAATTCTGATTGAATCGTTCGATTTTGACGAAATTCACACAGTAGCTGAACCTTATTTAATACCACGTTTAGTAGAAATTTGGTCGAAAAATTCGGTTGGAGTTGCCAGCTATGATAATTTTGGTGTCTTTAATTTGAAAAAATAAAAATTTGGAAGTGAAAACATTAAACCATCGAATTTCCAAAAACTGTCCGTTTCTTACAATAAAACCAATCTGTATACAAATCTTATGCTTTATCTACACGTTCAAAGTAAAACTTTGGAAATTTCATGTCGGACAAGAACAGTAACCCTCTCCCAGTTAACCTATATTTTTAGCATCAAAAACTTCTGTTCACGGGAACTCACGAATCAATAATCAGATACCATTGAAATTTACAGAATGCATTGGAATTAAGTAGGACCAGGTCTGATAGAAGCGATTTTTAATTGTAGGCAACTCTGTGTCAGTGGTGCCATCTTGAAAAATTACAAAGAAAAAAACTGCTTTTTGCCCTACGAAATGTGAATAAGTAACCAGATTTTCATGAAATTGACACAGTAGCTGAACCTTACTCTAAGCTCTGTTTGATAGAAATTTGGTTGAAAAATTCGATTGGTGCTGCCAGCTACGGTAATTTTTGTGTCTTTGGTTTTGAAAATTTTCTCAGGAAAATAAAACTTTTTGCCCTATAACTTCCAGTGCAGTCATGAAATCAATACGAATTTCATACAATTACTGGCACCTGTTATAAACATTATTCAGGCCAAATTTGGTTGAAAAGCCACAATAGGGTTGCCAGCTGTTGTTGGTTTTGTGTTTGTTTGCAATATCTTTATTAAGCGGTTTAATCGTAGAATTTTCAATTGGTAATGATCATTAGTGCCAATAAACAGCAAATATTAAGGTTTCGATTATTTGAAAAAACTCGCTGCAAATAACCCTTAATTTCTTCATAGTCCTATAACTTCGAATGTAATATAACAACGTGAAGCAGATGTGATATATTCTTGGCTTTGATACTGGCAAAAAGTTGCCAGCACGAGTCGGTTGTGCTACTTTTGTATCAATAAAATTATACCGGAAACATTTACAATGAAAATAAATAACCGATGTTTCAATTCCCAAAGTTCTGCAGATTTTTCGGATCGCAGCCCCAAACACCAACTTCAGTTACAGTGCTACAGGCACTGAGCATTTTCTTCATTGATATTATATGAGATGCTGCTTTCGAAATTTTGTGAAATAAGCAACTGATAACGAATATAATTAAACCGTGTTTTGCTCTCATAAACGTTGAAATTCATGCCAGTGGTAATATCTGAAACCTTCCACCATATGAGTTATAATGCATTCTTGAGACCAAAGTAGAATGTGGCGTTTGAAACAGTTTGGCCGTCATAAGCAGCTCATGTGGCGGAATATGCACTCAAAACCTGCACGATTCTTCTACTGTTCTTTGAACATTAGTATTTCTAGCGGTTCAGGTGCGCTAGAGTTTTTTTGTTATTAATTTCTTTCATTTCAGGTCCATATTAAACATACTCCCCCCGCTGGTCCAACCGGAACAGTATTATCATCTGTATCTTTCGTCAATGTTGAGTTACCGATTATCAAGTCTATAATCTTTGCTCCATTTGCCATGTATGGTTGGCTTATCGAAATGGACTCCCAAACACCAGATGCTGCCTTTGAATTGACAGAGTAAAGATGTCAATGTAACCTGTGGCATTTCCTCCGTACAGGCACATAACACTCGCCAACAGAAGGGTTATTTGAACTTGGCACCCCGACTCGCCAACTCGAACAAGGGTTTACTGAGAAACCATTAGCATTGGTTTTTTTTTTATTTGTGTGGTATGTACTTTGGATAGGATTGGATAGTGATAGGGAGGAAATGGTAAAGTGCTGTATTGTCTGGCATCGTAATTCATTTTTGTATTCGATTCATTTCTATTTCTGTCTAAGGTTTTGTTTGTAGCTTCATTTCTTTTATTAAAATATGTGTATATTATAAGTTCAGTTATTGCGTAGGAAGCAGAACAATTTTTATTATTGCACGTTTGTAGTAGTTACCTTGTGAAAATAACGTGACCACTCGTGTTATCATATCTTTTCCAGTATGAACATTAGTGATCCTTGTGAGAGGCCATTTACTAGGATGTATGTTTTCTTCTTTCAGCAAACATAAATCTCCTATTTTAGGTTAGATTTCTTGTTTGAGCCATTTAGGCCTTTGTTGCAATCTTGCGAGTTATTCATTTGTCCAGCGTTTCCAAAATGTTTGCATTAATCTTTGGCAAAACTGCCATCTGTCTAGCCGTGATAAATTTATTTCAGACAGATTGTCTTCTACTGGCAAAATTAGAGCATCTCCGATCAGAAAATGAGCTGAAGTCAATACTTTGGTGTTCATAGGGTCATCTGTGAGCGGGCACAAAGATCGCGAGTTCAGGCAGGCTTCGATTTGGACTAGAGTGGTTGAAAATTCTTCGTAAGTTAGAGAAGCATGTCGTAATATACGGCGTAAATGTAGTTTGATCAACTTCACACCAGCTTCCCATAATCCTCCAAAATATGGTGATGCTGGTGGGTTGAAATGCCATGTAATTTCAAGACCACTTTGGGATCCTACAGCTTCTCGATTTCTTGTCGCTATTTTTCTCAATTCTGATTCAGCTCCTACAAAATTCATGCCACAATCGCTGTAAATGTGCTGACATAGACCTCATGAAACGTTTGAGCGCGGCGAGGAATGTGGTCATTGTGAGATCATTGACGAGCCCGATGTGAATTGCCTTCACCGCTAAGCAAATGAAAATAGCAATGAATCCCTTATGGGTTTTACTTCCGCGTCCATTACGATCTTTGATTGTAACTCGCCAGCAGTAATCCACTCCAGTATGGGTGAATGGACGTGAAACTGTGTCTCTCGGCTTCGGTAAATTTCCCATTAATTGTGATGATATTTTGGCTTTGGTTCGAAAGCAAATTAAACATTTATGATTAGAATGCCGAATAACATTTCTTGCATCCAGAAGCCAATAGTTGCGTCTCAGCGTAGCGAGCATCAATTCCGTTTCTCCATGTAACGTGATGTTGTGTATATGTCGTACTAGCAGTTCAGTAAATTTCCCTGCTTTCGGAATGATGATCGGATGTTCTTGATGAAGGTTAACTCTGCGTTCTCCAGACGCCATCCAATTCGCAGAATCCCGTCCCCGTCAAGAAATGGAACAAGATTGATTAACTGACTTCTTTTCGATAATTGTTCGCCCATTCGTAATTTGCTAATATCTTCTTTAAAAGCCTTTTGTTGGACGTTTATAATCCAAAATTTTCGAGATTGTTGTAATTCTTCCGTTGTTAAGTATCCTTTAGCAGTTATCTTCTTTCTGGCTTACTTGAAGAATCGATAGCAGTACGCGGTAACTCGAATCAATCGACTTAATGAGGAAAATCTATTTATTATATCGTTTGTATCCGAAGACAAATCCAAGAGAGGACAATTTCTCAAGAGAGGACAATTTCCGAGTCGGTCCATAACCATGTTTGAACCTGTTGGAAATTTAAAGTTTTTTTTACTTGATTAACTAATTTGGAAAGTAACACAGTGCCAAATAGTTCCAAACGTGGTATTGACACTGTATGAATCGGAGCAACTTTCGTCTTCGCCATCATAAGGTAAACGTGAGTATGTTCAACATTTCTGCTGACTAGGTACACAGCAGCCGCATAAGCTTCTTTCGACGCGTCACTAAATCCATGGATCTCAAATTGAGATGATGACGAGTTTCTAATATATCGAGGTATTTAAATTGCACTAATCATTTTTAAATTATTTTTAAATCTCAACCATTGTTGTATAATTTCATCAGGGGCAGGTTCATCCCAGGTGAGCCCCTGTAGCCATAAAGTTTGGAGAAGGACTTTCGCTTTGACAATAATTGGAGCAAGCCATCCCATTGGGTCGAATAGTTGAGCGATTTCTGAAAGCAATTGTCTCTTTGAATAAGGTAAATTTAAACCTTTCAATTGCAGACGGAAACTAAAATAATCGTTCATAGGATACCACACAATTCCTAAGGATTTGAATCCTTGGTCTAAACTCATTTCAAAACAGTTCTTCATTTCAAAATCTTCTTTGAGAATTCCTTGCAAGATCCGTTGGTCATTCGCAATCCATTTTCTCAGAATAAATCCACCAGATTTTAAGGCAGCAGAAATTGCATCACGTTTGTCGATAGTTTCTTGTAATTCTTGGCCCCCTGAGAGCAAATCGTCGACATAAAAATCATTCTTGATAGCAGTAAATGCCGTAGGATAATTATTCATCTCATCTTCTGCTAATTTGTGAAGAGTCCGTATAGCGAGAAAAGGTGGGCACGTTGTGCCAAATGTTACCGTAGTTAGGCGATAGTGATCAAGTGCGTCATTGGGGTTCGATCTCCATACTATTCGTTGATAGTCAACGCCGTCGCGGTGCACCTTAATTTGTTACTGTCTCACTATATCGGCCATGAAAGCATACTGGAATAGCCTCCACCTCATGACAACCGAAATAATTTGATTCTGAATGGATGGTCCAGTCAACAATATATCATTTAGTGATAATCCTTTGTTCGTTTTCCGAGATGCATCGAATACGACTCGCAATTTCGTCGTACTACTTTCTTTGAAGACTGCATGTTGAGGCAAATAATAATAATTCATTCTATTATCTTCAGTGGGTACATTATTAGTCGTAGGTTCTTTTCCTAATTGCATATGATTAAAGTCGATGTATTTTTGAATGCATTTTTGATACTCCAGTTTCAGATCGGGTTGTTTTTCGAAACGCTTTTCGAACGCTTTGAAGCTGAGTATTGCTGCGTTTTTCGATTCTCCGAGATTAATTTTACTAGCTTCATCTTTAAATGGTAGTCGCACCGTATACCTTCCATCATTATCCCTCATAACATTTTTAACAAAGTGGTTTTCACAAAATACCTCTTCCTTGGTTAAAACCCTTTTGGGTTGAAGTTCCTCAAGCTCCCAAAACCTTTTGAGCTGATCACTAATATTCATGTCATCTGTAACTTCAACTTTGAAACTTTGATAGCCCTTTTTTGAATTTGTTTGGTGAACGGCACCAGAAATTATCCAGCCAAGCCTAGAGTTTTGAAGTATTGGACCAATATTAAGTTTCTGCATATCGCCAAGTATTGCATAGACGTCAGCACCGAGTAGTAGATCGATTTTACCAGGTTTGTCGAAGCTTGGATCTGCTAATGTTAAATTTCCTAATTCCTTCCACACTGCTGGTGTAAAGTTTCGTGGTGGCAAAAGATTTGTTATCTTTTCTAAAATTAAAGCATCTAATTCGATTGTATCCTGTTGTGGTATTATTAAATTTACTCGAACAACCCCTTTAATTTTTGTAGCAGTGTCCGAACCGATTCCTGTGACATCAACTTTCGAAAATTCTCTTTTTAATTTCAATTGTTGCACTGCAGATTCTGAGATAAACGACGCTTGTGAGCCCTGGTTAAGTAATGCTCGAAGTGGGATGTGACCAGTAGGTGACTCGATGGTAACTAATGCCGTAGCCAATAAGACTTCTTTGCTGGCGGTAACGTTTAGTGAATTAATATTAAGACCAGCATTCGATGGACCCGGTTGCTGCCTCAATCCAGGACCCGTTGGTAATGCTGTGTCAACATTTTCTCTATGTAACAGTGTATGATGCATGCCCTTGCACTTAAAGCATCGTGACGTACTTGGACAACTGCTCGTCATATGGCCCTTTTTTAAACAATTGATGCAAAGGCCATTGCGTTTTACCAATCGCAACCTCGTACCATGATTGGCTCTCGAAAACTGGATACATTGCTGAATACCATGTTGTCCCTTGCAGATGGTACACGACTGTTGTACGTCACTGTGATACGATTGGATATTACCGGTGTGAGACGCTGTATTCCTCCTTTGTGAACTTCCTGTAATATGAGTCACTCCTGAAGCTTCCAAGGCGTGAAATTGATTTTGCAAAAAGGCTTTCAACTCAATGAAAGTCGGCAACTCTCCCGTAGCCACTTGCTGCTGCTCCCATAATTGTCTCGTCTCCGAAAGTAAACGCTGTCTTGTCATGTATACAACTACTGCTCGCCACATGTCTTTAATATTCATGTTCTCCAACACTTGCACTGCCTGGACCGTTCTATCTAATAACAATTTTAATGATGCCACTGACTCATTTGCGACCCCTAAACTAAATAATCGTTTCAATTGTCGTAACGATCAACCAAACCCTCCCATGCCACTTGATAATTCGTATCTGTTATCTGGAATTGTTTTAACAGACTTTCTGCTTCACCCGAAAGACTACACTTTAAGTAATGAAGTTTTTCAACATAACTTAATGAAGCTTTTTCGTAGATTAAACTCTTAAAGAGATCTCGACAAGAGATCCACGATTCGTAATCTCCCGAAAATTTTGGCAACGATATTCTTGGAAGTTTGATTTCATTTTCTTCCGAATTCTTTGGCCGATTGGTAATTTCGGAACAATCTGTATTCGAGACCCTTTGTACCTCAATCAAAGACTCTTTGAGTTCCCAATATACTGTTACATATAGTTCTTCGAACAAACTTTATTTTCCGTCATTAAAATATGGATTACTTCAGACTCACTGCCGGTCAATGAGTCGAGAATTGCTTCATGAGTTTTCTCAAACGATTTTTGAACAGCTTCGAGTCTTTCTAATAACTTTGTGAAATAAGTGACGGTTTTACGTGCCTTCGGATCTTTCTTGTAATTAGAGTGCATTCTGTGTGAGTGCAACTTTGTAATCTGAGTGCAACTTTGTAATCGTCGCCATGATCTTTCAACTATTCAATCAAATTCAATTTCGACTACTTATAATCAATTCTATTTTCAATTTACGTACATACAAGTTATCTACTATCACGCCTAACTTGATGTCACAAATTCAAATTAACGTTTCACTTTTCTAATGAACTGATTTTCTGTTCACGCCTTACTTGTTTTCACAAGTTCAAATTAACTTTATACGTTTTCTAATCAACTGATTTTCTGGTCAATTTTCTAAATATACCACTTTCGAGTTTAAAGTAGCAATTTGATCAGCACTAGTAGATTCAAATTTGATGGACAAATACGAAATGGAAATATATTGGAAATCAACATGCAATATAATGTAGGATAATATGTTGTAATGTAGGATAATATGTATGTTAATACAATGTAGGATAATATGATTTGTACATACCATACCATATGTGCATATCACTACCAGCAAACAGTCATTTTGCACGCCACTAATCCCAAAAACTCTAGCGCACCTGAACCGCTAAAAACACTAATGTTCGAAGAACAGTAGAAGAATCGTGCAGGTTTTGAGTGCATATTCCACCACATGTGCTGCTTATTACGGCCAAACTGTTTCAAATGCCACGTTTTACTTTCGTCTTAAGAATGCATTATAACTCATATGGTGGAAGGTTTCAGATATTACCACTGGCATGAATTTCAACGTTTATGAGAGCAAAACACGGGTTAATTATATTCGTTATCAGTTGCTTATTTCACATAATTTTGAAAGCAGCATCTCATATAACATCAATGAAGAAAATGCTCAGTGCCTGCAGCACTGTAACTGAAGTTGATGTTTGGGGTTGCGATCCGAAAAATTTGCAGAACTTTGGGAATTGAAACATTGGTTATTTATTTTCATTGTATGTTTCCGGTATGAATACTAACTGTAAGCATTTATTGATACAAAAGTAGCACAACCGACTCGTGCTGGCAACCTTTCGCCAGTATCAAAGCCAATAATATATTACATCTGCTTCACGTTGTTATATTACATTCGAAGTTTTAAGAGTATAAAGAAATTTAGGGTTACCTGCAGCGAGTTTTTTCAAATGATCGAAAGCTTAATATTTGCTGTGAAAATTCTACGATAAAACCGCTTAATAAAGATATTGCAATTAAACACAAAATCAACAATAGCTGGCAACCCTATCGAGGCTTTTCAACCAAATTTGGCCTGAATAATTTTTATGACAGGTTTCATTAATTGTATGAAATTCGTATTGATTTCATGACTGCACTGGAAGTTATAGTGCAAAAAGTTTTATTTTCCTGAGCGAATTTTCAAAATCAAAGACACAAAAATTACCAAAGCTGGCAGCACCAATCAAATTTTTCAACCAAATTTCCACCAAACAGAGATTAGAGTTAGGTTTAGCTACTGTGCCAATTTCATGAAAATCTGGTAACTTATTCACATTTCATAGGGCAAAAAGCAGTTTTTTTTCTTTGTAATTTTTCAAGATGGCACCACTGGCACAGAGTTGCCCACAATTCAAAATCGCTTCTATCAAATCTGGTCTTACTTAAGTCCAATGCATTCTGTAAATTTTAGCTGTATCTGATTATTGGTTCGTGAGTTTCCGTGAACAGAAGTTTTTGATGCTAAAAATATAGGTTAACTGGGAGAGGGTTACCGTTCTTGTCCGACATGAAATTTCCAAAGTTTTATTTTGAACGTGTAGATTAAACATAAGATTTATATACAGATTGGTTTTATTGTAAGAAACGGACATTTTTTTGAGTATTCGATGGTTTGAATGTTTTCACTTCCAAATTTTTTTTTTTCAAAATGAAGACACCAAAATTATCATAGCTGGCAACTCCAACCGAATTTTTCAACCAAATTTCTACCAAACGTGGTTTAAAGTAAGGTCCAGCAATTGTGTGAGTTTCGTCAAAATCGAACGATTCAATCAGAATTTATAGGGCTAAAAACAGTTATCTTTTTTAGTGGTTTTTCAAGATGGCACCACTGGCACAGAATCACCCGCATTTCAAAATCACTTCTATCAGACCTGGTCCTATTTAAGGCCAATACATTCTGTGAATTTCAAATAATTCTGCTCATCGGGTCGTGAGTTTCCGTGAACAGAAGTTTTTGATGCTAAAAATATAGGTAAATTGGGCTAGGGTTACCAGGCGTGCCCGTTATACCATATCTTTTTTTTTTTTTGGTTATGTAAACAAAGCACAAAATTTACACAAGAATGGCTTTTTTTTGAAGAAACGGCATTTTTTCAAGAGAGACGATGATTTGGAGGTTTTCACTTTCAGTGCCTGCCCTAGCTACATGGTTGCCAGCACGCTCATTAAAAGGTACACAGATCTACAACTAAATAATATCAATATGTCCTGAAAATTTCGTAATGATTGAATAGCTCTGTCAAAAGTTATCGAAATTTAAAAATTTTCAAATTTTCCTGTCCTCTTTTTAGGCACCCAGCGCACACATAGGGTTAAAAAATTCCAAAGCATTATCCGATTCATATGTAGAACACGTTAGAAATTTATTTCGTTAACTTTATTTTTGCGAAAATTATTTGTGCACGAAATAATAGGTATATTAAAAATATCACTTAAATGGCCGCTGGCGCCAAAAGGTTAACAATAACTGACATTTAAAGAGACCTAGACCTATTCTGCATATACACCAATGTATCCTGAAAGTTTCAGCTCAATCGGATGGCGCGTTCCCGAGATTATCTCACTGAAATTTTTTGATGATATATATATATATATATAGAAATATGAATTTTTGGCCGAATCGATTTTAATACTAATGTTCTTCGAATATTAGTAAAAATATTCAGCCACAAATATTCACTACTTTAAACGTATCTATTCAAAAGTTTCAAGAGTTCAATCAAATTCTGAAGATTCAAAATTTCAATTTTCTTCAATTTCTTAGTTTACTACTTCACTAAATTATGAACGCGATGAATCCGGTTCGAAGGACCAAATAATGTTCGATATTATTTCAATTCAAAAAAACTCACGTTTTAAAAAAATCAATTCTAGATACTTTATTTCTATTCAATTTCAATTTTATCAATTTTCGATTAATTCAATTTCAAAGAAAAAATTCTATCACAAACTGTCCAACACTATTCGACCGATTCCAAGATTGATTCAAATTCAACTGTACCATGACAATGGACTTGAACAATTTCTAAGTGAAAATTCCGGTAAACTGAATATTTTTTAACATTTCCAATAACGCTACATCTATATTGTTGGAAAATTGTTGTCCAGTATTCTACGTTTTGAGACACATCCTTAACATTATAAGTCAGCTGAATCTATGTCTGGTCACGCGACGTCAAAACTGACAATCGATCCGTTGACTGTCATGCAGGTATGTGAATCGAATATTGTTTGTGTTTTTTTTGTTATTAATTTCTTTCATTTCAGGTCCATATTACACAAGTTAAATTTGAAATTTGCTTTGAACTGTGGTTTGAAACAAAGATAACAAAGAGAAATATTTGTCCACGTCATCTACTTTGACTTCTCTTCGCAGCAGTTTCTCATGAAAATAAAGATATTTATTTTATGATAGACTGGCTCATCTCAAATTATAAATTAAAGGGGAATAAAGAAAGTAAATAGATTTTATGATATAAAATATGAAAAAGGGAAATTTCAAATATTTTGGGGCAAGGATAAGGTCATATCTACAGTCTTGCAATATCTTAACATGTGAAAAATTATATTTATTCTTAAACTCATAATGAATGTATTCATTTCTGAACTTGTTTCCTAACCCCCATCCACAATGAAAAGTTGACCATATCGGCTTCGAAACCGTTGTCTGTAGAAAATTAATGCAACCAACCTAAGCCTAAAATAGCGCAATTCATAAAAACTCTAGCGCACCTGAACCGCTAGAAACACTAATGTTCGAAGAACAGTAGAAGAATCGTGCAGGTTTTGAGTGCATATTCCACCACATGAGCTGCTTATTGCGGCCAAACTGTCTCGAATGCCACGTTTTACTTTTGTCTTAAGAATGCATTATAACTCATATGGTGGAAAGGTTTCAGATATTACCACTGGCATGAATTTCAACGTTTATGAGAGCAAAAAACGGGTTAATTATATTCGTTATCAGTTGCTTATTCGACAAAATTTTGAAAGCAGCATCTCATATAATATCAATGAAGAAAATGCTCAGTACCTGCAGCACTGTAACTGAAGTTGGAGTTTGGGGCTGCGATCCGAAAAATTTGCAGAACTTTGGGAATTGAAACATCGGTTATTTATTTTCATTGTAAATGTTTCCGGTATGAATACTAACTGTAAGCATTTATTGATACAAAAGTAGCACAACCAACTCGTGCTGGAAACCTTTCGCCAGTATCAAAGCCAAGAATATATCACATCTGCTTCACGTTGTTATATAACATTTGAAGTTATAGGAGTATAAAGAAATTTAGGGTTACCTGCAGCGAGTTTTTTCAAATAATCGAAAGCTTAATATTTGCTGTTTATTGTCACTAAAATATCATTACCAATTGAAAATTCTACGATAAAACCGCTTAATAAAGATATTGCAAGCAAACACAAAACCAACAATAGCTGGCAACCCTATTGTGGCTTTTCAACCAAATTTGAATTGAATAATGTTTATAATAGGTTCCAGTAATTGTATGAAATTCGTATGGATTTCATGACTGCACTGGAAGTTATAGGGCAAAAAGTTTTATTTTCCTGAGAAAATTTTCAAAACCAAAGACACAAAAATTACCGTAGCTGGCAGCACCAATCGAATTTTTCAACCAAATTTATATCAAACAGAGTTTAGAGTAAGGTTCAGCTATTGTGTCAATTTCATGAAAATCTGGTAACTTATTCACATTTCATAGGGCAAAAAGCAGTTTTTTTTCTTTATAATTTTTCAAGATGGCACCACTGGAACAGAGTTGCCTACAATTCAAAATTGCTTCTATCAGACCTGGCCCTACTTAAGTCTAATGCATTCTGTAAATTTCAATTGTATCTGATTATTGATTCGTGAGTTCCCGTGAACAGAAATCTTTGAAGCTAAAAATATAGGTTAACTGAGAAAGGGTTACCGTTCTTGTCCGACATGAAATTTCCAAAGTTTTACTTTGAACGTGTAGGCAAAGCATAAGATTTGTAAACAGATTGGTTTTATTGTAGAAACGGACATTTTTTATGATATTCGATGGTTTGAATGTTTTCACTTCCAAATTTTTATTTTTTCAAATTTAAGACACCAAAATTATCATAGCTGGCAGCTCCAACCGAATTTTTCAACCAAATTTTTACCAAAGGTGGTTTAAAATAAGGTGCAGCTACGGTGTGAATTTCGTCAAAATCGAACGATTGAATCAGAATTTATAGGGCTAAAAACAGTTATCTTTTTTAGTGATTTTTCAAGATGGCACCACTGGCACAGAATCACCCGCATTTCAAAATCACTTCTATCAAACCTGGTCCTATTTAAGACCAATACATTCTGCAAATTTCAATAAATTCTGTTCATCGGATCGTGAGTTTCCGTGAACAGAAGTTTTTGATGCTAAAAATATAGGTAACTTGGGCAAGGGCTACCAGGCGTGCCCGTTATACCATATCAAATTTTTTTTTTTATTTATGTAAACAAAGCACAAAATTTACATATGAGTGGCTTTGTTTTTAAGAAACGACATTTTTTCAAGAGAGCCGATAATTTGGAGGTTTTCCCTTTCAGTGCCTGCCCTAGCTACAGGGTTGCCAGCACAATCATTAAAACATAGATTAATCTACAAAAAAATAAAACAAACACGTCCTGAAAATTTCGTAATCATGGAATAGCTCGGTCAAAAGTGATCGCAATTTAAAAATTTTCAAATTTTCCCGTTCTCTTTTTAGGCACCCAGCGCACACATGGAGTTAAAAAATTCCAAAACATAATCCGATTCGCATGTAAAACTTGTTCGAAATTGATGTCGGCAACTTTATTTTTGCAAAACTTATTTGTGTACGGAATAATAGGTATATTAAAAAAATCACTAAAATGGCCGCCGGCGCCAAAGGGTTAAAGATTATTAACTTTTTGTGAGACCTGGCACTATTGTGCATATACACCAATGTGTCCTGAAAATTTCAGCTCAATCGGATGGCGCGTTCCTGAGATTTTTTCACTGAAATTTTTTGATGATTTATATATATATATATATATATATATATATATATATATATATATATATATATATATATATATATATATATATATATATATATATATATTTATATATATATATATATATATATATACATATATATATATATATATATATATATATATATATATATATATATATATATATATATATATATATATATATATATATATATATATATATATATATATATATATATATAGAAATATGAATTTTTGGCCAAAGTGATTTTAATACTAATGTTCTTCTTTGAACATTAGTAAAAAGGTAAGACTTCATAAGCAGTAAATAGTTAAAAGAAGAAATTTTACACAAATCAATTATATTTATTATATGTTAAAAAAAAAGAAATAGAATTCAAATCAATCATGATATAACGATTTTTTCATAGTTCCCAATATTTTTTTGTTTAAACCTTGCATTAACAAAAATTTGTTCACTCGTTTAGCTTGTAACTGTTTTTTCTGTTGAGTTAAGACCTGCGTAGCCTTTGAAAATAATCTTTCAGAAGGCACAGAACTAGCGACCATAGTCAAGTACTTGTATGCAATATTGTATAATTTCGGAAATTGTACTTCATAATCAACCCATACTGCCAGATAGCTTTCCTTTAATCTGCTAACTGGAGCCCTCAAATAAAGAGATAATTCGTCTTACATACTTTCATCAGTTTTATTTGTTTTCCAATTTCGTTGAACTAAATGATGATGATAGCTCCAGAGACTAAAATCGGACTGAGTTTTGTCTGAGCGATCCAAGTCTGATCCCGCACATAATTCATCTTGCTGATCTTTATTCATTAGATTTTAAATATGGCATTCGAATAAGCCGGTTGGTCTTCAATATGAAGTTCCTTTAATCGCGGATACAAAGATAAAATCTATAAATAGAACAAATCGAGAGATTTACTAATTCAGATATTCCCTTTGGTTTCTCCGCTACCTAAGTTCAACGAGCTTTTGGTTGTATGTTCTAAAATTCGCGTACACATCGCTCACTATCTCTATTGTAAGAACAAGTTTTTTTAAATTATTTAAAGTACTTTCAATTACCGGAGTAAACCGAAACCACCCAATCCCCGAGAAGCCTTCACAATCTGCGAAAAAGAGATAAACCTAAGTTTTGTCAATTTACGAGGATGGCAGCGTGGTGAACACGACCCAATCAATTAGAAAACAATGCAAAAGCAAACAAACTGGTTTGAACGGTGTTTTTATAAAGCTACCAAGGCTTTTCTTGAATCGCTCTTGATAGGTGTCGTTATTGTACCTTGAGCACCTAATGTCGGTCCTTTTTCTGTAGGTCGGGCGTAGACTAAGTACAACACTTATTTTAGTCTTCAGAAAGGAGTCCTTTGGACACTGCTTTCTAGTGCAATACTAGAAACCAGGTGGTTTAGTTGAAATGTTGAATTCAAGTACAGTACAAGAACTCAAACTTCAACCAGTATCAGGTGATGTAGAATACGTTCAGTACGTATTCTCACCTTTGAACAATTCTATTTTAGCGCTAACCTCTAGTACAATACCAGAAATTAGGAATTCTAATAGAAATGTTGAATGATTCTATTTTAGCGCTAACTTCTAGTACAATACCAGAAATTATGAATTCTAATTGAACCGTTGGATTCAAGCCCAGTGCCAGAACTGAACTAACCTTAGCGCCCCTAGCAGCCTCACCAAGGATAAATAAAAGGCTTTGTCCACGCTAAGATTGATTTTATTCACATTAATTCGTTCTTTATATAGCATAATTTTGCTTACATTACATTTGCTTACGACTAATTATTCACAACATATTTTACATTGGGAGAATGACCTTTGATCATTCCTCATGCTGCTTACAATTTATATTGAATACCAATAGTTCAATATTTAATTTGCTGACGCGTATAAAACTGTAGATCAATACTTCGCAAAGCATAAACAGTATGAGAAATAACTTTAAAGTATAACATGAATGGTATAATAAAAACAAGTATCAAACCGTATCGAACAGATATCGAACATCTTCCCCCTCCTTTGAACGGACTGTTCAAAGATTAATGTCCACGTCTATCCTGAAGGCATCAGGAGGAAGTTGCCGTGGAGCTGGTACTGGCGGCCATGAATTTTTCGGTTGAGCGTGTCTTCTAAAAAACCGCCATAGAAGACATGAAATGCAGATGATCGCGATCGCCAAGCTTGAGTAACCAATACTATAATGATGAATATGATGATGCGCATTCGTTGCACCATTTGCTTCGGCTGTCTTCAATGACGCAACCTTGTCATGTAGCGCCTTCAATTTGGGTTCTAGCGTATCCCATGCTGACGATAAATGTTTTACTGAAAACTCCACAATAGGGACGACATCAGGAACATTTTTCGATGATATAAAAGAATCCTTTATCATGCTGCATATACAGTGTTGGCTTGCAGTATTGTCGATTCGTCTTTAATTATGCATCAGTTAGTCGTGTTGATGATGCCTGATCCAGTTAAGGTTTTACTTTGCATTCTGCTGATGCTGGTCGATTGTTGTACGACGTACATCCAATGATTTGGACTTGATAACTGCGTCCATCGATTTATTTCGTTAGTTCTAATGAAATTGCATGAAGTATTTGGACCGGATTCCGTCAAGATGGTGAACTCGCAATGACTAGAAATCAAACCCTTTCGATAAAGAGGATGATTTTGTCTGCACATATACTCAGAATGGCACACTGGGATAATTCCAGTTCCGATATCGGATAATATAAATCTCGATGGAGATTGACGATGATGAACAACGTTGAAACCACGATACAATGAGAACAAGGTAGTCCATTGCGCATGTCTATCACTATCCGATTCTCGCGCTGGTGACAACTGTGAGTGATTTGCCTTTAAGCCAATGTAAAATTGGGCAACTTCAAGGAGGGCGTTTGGGGTGTTAATGGAGCGATATTTTAATTTTGATGATTGGGTTTGAATGATTAGTCTGTGCTTTTAAATGTACTGGAAAATCTCAAGGAAAGAGCTATTGTACAAAGCACAATAATGAAAAACTCAACAGCTGATTTTTCCCAAGAAAATGTTTAATGCACTCACTTCAACGAATCATTTAGAGTGTTTTTATGAGTACGATGATAGTTGTATGTACGTGCGATGTTGGGTTGCAGATTAATGTAGCTCAATAGGGTAATAGATGCAAATGTGCATTGGAAAATTATGATGTGATTTATAGATAATAGTTTTGTTAATTGCGGTTGTTGGTAAGCTGCGTTTTGTAAATATCGGAACAGTTTGAAACAATGTTGGTATTTTGTTATTAGCATTGCACATTTGGGAAATGCTTTATTGAAAAAATTTAAAGAGTTGATGTTAAGATGGGGATTCTTGTGTGCCCGGTAGGGTAATAAATGTAAACATGGATTGAGAAATAATGCTTCATTGAGATATATAATGTATGTGAGTAAGATAAGATAAAAGACAAAGCCAATGAGCTAATTGAGGATGATATAATTGTTGTATAATAATTCTGTTGATTGACGTTATTTGTGAGTTTCATTTTGAAGATATCGGTACAGTTTGAAAATAGATTTGTATTGTGTTATTAACACCGACAAGTATGGAAATGCTTCGTGGACATAGAGATAAGCATTTGAATGGCCACCAAAAGGGAGTTGATACTGAGCGAAAAAATCATAAATTTGATTTTAACAAGGGGATTTATGTAACCGGAGATAGTCATAGGTGTTAATATGCATTTATAAATTATGCTGCAGTGAGATATATGTATATGTGCGTATGCATATAAGACAATGCCGATGAGCTGATTGAAAATCTAAATTTTTTGAAATATGCGCAAAGTGTATACATATAATTTAATTGATGTATAACAATTATGTTGATTCAGGTTATTGGTGAGGTGCATTTTGAAGATATCGGTACAGTTCGAAAATAGATTTGTATTGTGTTATTAACACCGCACAGTATGGAAATGCTTTATTAACATAGAAATAAGCATTTTAATGGCCACCGATAAGGAATTGATAGTTAGCGATAAAATAATAAATTTGATATTAAGATGCGGATTGCGGACACGTAGGTCACACACATGCGGACACGTAGGCACAAAAGAGGCCCGTTGTGATACCACACTAATTAGTGACTCTCTCTTACTCACTAAAATCGGGAAACCATCTGCTTCCCTTGACAAATCGCGTTATCCCTTTTAAATCAACCAGGGATAACTCGGTCAGGTTTGAGAGAAAGGGAGCACCAATTGCTGCCAGCCTTCTCCTTGCCAACGCCGGGCATTGACACAAGAAGTGGAGGACGGATTCCTCCTCATCCTCAGAGCCGCAACTCCGACAGAAATCGTTAAACTGCACTCCCAATCGTTGTGCATGCCTTCCTATGAGGCAATGGCCCGCAAGAGCTCCCACTGTGCAGCGTAGAGCGCTTCGAGTTAAGCCTAAAAGCTGCCTGGTGCGACGCGCATTCATGGATATCCAGGACTGGCTTGCTATTGTACAGGATGATTCCTCTGCCCAGGACGTCTTAGCATCCTCGAGATATTTTTGCCTAATGGCCAGTTTGACCGCTGACATCGGTATACCTATTGAGAGGGAGCAGGAGACCTCCGGTAGCAAGGTTCCAAGCCTTGCTAGCTCATCGGCCTCACAGTTGCCCTGAAAACCCCTATGTCCCGGTACCCAAATCAATTGAATCACTGAATGTCTCGACATCTCCCTGAGAGATGCACGGCATTCAGCAACAATCATGGAAACTGTACAAGGACCAGCAAGGGATTTAATAGCCGCCTGGCTTTCTGTGAAAATGCCAATATTAGCCCCGAATATTCGATTACACAGAAGCCAGTTGATTGCCTGTAAAATAGCCGCAACCTCCGCCTGAAAGACACTACAATGGTCTGGTAGACGGAGGGACAGCTTGAGATTCAGCTCATCTGAGTATACACCACTTCCGACTCTACTGTTTAGCTTTGAGCCGTCAGTGTACACATGGATAAGCCCACTTTCGAGGTTGACACCATCACGCCATTCATCCCTACCAGGAATGCGAGTTGTGAACTCCAAATCTAGTAGGCACTGCAGAGCGATGTAGTCAACACCCGCTGGAGCGGGAACTCCCTCGACCAAAATCCTCGCATGGCCGAAGTCTGTTCTATTCCAAGCCGAGATACAATTTAGTCTCACAGCGGCAAGATTAGCTTGCTGTAAGATAAGTAGATTGGTTGGCAGCCAATGAAGTAGCACGAAGAGTGCCTTAGTAGGGGTGGAGCGGAGCGCACCAGTTACAAGCAGTGCAGCCATTCTCCGCACTTTTTCAATCTGCCGTTTGCAGGTAGCCTTAATAGCACCCTGCCACCAGAACACCACCCCAAACAATAGAATTGGCTCAACCACAGCAGTGTAAAGCCAAGCAACAGTACGAGGTTGTAATCCCCAGTTCGCTCCTATGGTCCTTTTACAGCAGTAAAGTGCATTGAAAGCCTTCCGAGCTCTTTCTGCTACATTCTAGGTCCATAGTAATTTCGAGTCAAGGATCAGCCCTAAGTACCTGACCCTCTGGCTCAAGTTAATGGAGACCCCATTCAACTTGGGTAACTCAAAAGACGGAACTTTGTACTTCCTTGTAAACAACACTAGTTCCGTTTTGTTAGGATTCACATTCAAGCCGCACTCACGACTCCAACGTGAAAGTATGTCAAGAGAGTGATTTAGCCTCTCCGATAGCGTAGATAAATACTTTCCCGACACTGCCACAGCTATGTCGTCTGCATAAGCAATCACTTTGCAGCCAGCGCGGTCCAGTCTCATTAGAAGAGTATTCACCGTGATGTTCCACAGCAGGGGAGAGAGGACTCCACCCTGAGGTGTGCCCGTACTGACTCCTCGTCTTACGCTGGCATCCCCCAGGGAAGAGATAACCACTCTACTTTTGAGAAGCTGCACAATAAAAGCAAAAAGCCGCTCGTCCACATGATGCACCGAGAGTGCCTCAACAATAGCGTTAGAATTTACGTTGTTGAAGGCCCCTTCGATGTCCAAGAAGGCGGCAAGCGTATATTCCTTAAGCACAAGAGATTTTTTAACTTGCTCAATAAGGACATGAAGAGCAGTCTCAATAGATTTACCTTTGGTATAAGCGTGTTGTGACTGCGAGATCAACATAGGATCAATTGATCTTTTAATATGGTAATCAATGATCCTTTCCAAAATCTTAAGCAGGACTGAGTTAAGACTTATTGGACGGTAGTCCTTTGGCCTAACATGAGAAACTTTTCTTGCTTTGGGGATAAACACAACTATTGTTTCCCGCCAGCTGGTGGGAACATACGAGAAGCGTAGGCAAGCGTTATAAATCTCTCTGAGCCATGGTAGCGATACTTCCATGGACTGCTGAACGTCAGCCGCAAGCACGCCATCAGGGCCCGGGGATTTAAACGGCTCAAAAGAGTAAATAGCCCACCTCAGTTGAGAGTATGATATTCTGAACGGCGGGGCTCTACCGTAATTTAGTTCCGTTTGGTGCACTTTCCCTATAGGGCAATAATTGCCCGGGAAGTGTGCGTTCATGAGAACGTTTAGAGTATCTGCGCTCGAACTAGTCCAAATGCCCTCAGGGTTCATGATGCACCCCATAGCCTTTGGTGTCGTGCTTAATACCTTGCGAAGGCGATTCGCCTCGCTGAAACTCTCTACGTTTCCACAGAAAGATCTCCATGAGGACCTCTTAGCCTTGCGTATGGCATACTTAAACGCCTTCAGCTTCGTTTTATACGCCGACCAGTCATTAGATCTTTTCGAGCTATTAAATTCCCTCCTACATTCTCCCCGCAGGATGCTGATTTCCATACTCCACCAGGGAGGCTTAGGATTGCCCCTGGCCGAGGGTGGCTTACATGCTTCCCTAGACGCGGACTTGAGAGAATTAGTAAGGGTGTCTACCGCCCGATCCAATTCATGGTAGCAGTCAATGCTCCTAGGAGCAGTTTCCAGTGAGGATCGTACCAGAGAATGAAAAAGTTTCCAGTCTGTCCTCTTTCTGTTGATAAAGGCTGCCTGCCCAGCAGAGCTGCGGCCAGCCACGTTATACGATATGTACCTATGATCAGAGAATGAGCACTCTTGCAGAACCCTCCAGTCACGGAGAAGATGCGAGTGCCGCCCACTAATCAAGGTAACATCAAGAACCTCCCTGCGGTTTGAGGTAAGGAAGGTTGGATCGCTACCAGTGTTGGCGATGAAAAGGTCGTGGGCCAAGATGAAGTCCAAAAGTTCTTCACCTCGGCCATTAGTGTTGAAGCTACCTCACACTTCATTATGAGCGTTGGAGTCAGCCCCTAGAATAAGAGGCACTCCAATCTTTGTGGCTTCAGCCACAACACCCTTGACAATGTCGCAAGGTGGGCTGTCGCCATGATCGTGTGCCATGTAGCAAGAAACAAACCAGTATGGTCTCTGGTCGATTTCCACTGCAACAGCCATGTTATCCCTGTCACTGAAATTGTGTAGTACAAGGACATTTATGGTTTTCTTGACAAGAATGCAGACACGTGGCTCATGTAAGCCGTTGGGTACCACTAGTCTGTATCCATCGGTGCGTAACCCGCAAACCCGGTTTTTGGCAACCCATGGTTCTTGGATAAGAATCAGCTCCTCCTCTGTCCTAGACAGTCGGAGGAGCAGGGTAGCTGATGCTACTTTAGAATGGTGAAGGTTGATCTGCAATACCTTCACCATCATTTATTTTCGACGATGGTTAGATCCAGGTCCTCCCCGTCTGACATAGATGTCTGCCCAGCCTCTTCCTCTGCTTCCAGAGTCATGAGGTCCAGGCAGCCACCCAACTCGGAGGTAGTCCCGATACTAACCCCGTCTGCATAAAGGGATTCAACCTCGGATTCATCCTCAGATGTCACCCTTGAAGATGTGTCCAGCCCCTTTTTAGGTGGGTCCTCCGTTATGTGAGTCACCTGTTTAGGGTGAGGTTTCTCGGGTGTTGGATCTCCCGCAGCAGAGCTCTTTGGCCTGTCGCTTCGGTAGATCCGTAGAGCTAGTTTTTCGACCCCATACCTGATTATGCCCTTTCGGGCATCTAAGATCGGGAGTGCCTCCTCATTTATGATGAAGAGAGCCTCCCGCCGATTGTCTACCGGCTCTCCAATCTTCGCAACCCTCCAATTTTCCGTTGGAAGATCCGGATTGAAAAGCCGGACTATTTCCAGGACTTCCACTGGATCCGAGCGGAAACTTGGAATCCAAGTCCTGCATCTACGCCGGCTGGGAATCTCATCCTTGTGCACCACCTGAATCTTGGCGCCTGGCCAGAGTTCCCCCAGCTCGGAGATTGCCTGCTTATAGAAATCGGCTGATCGTTGGTCTCCACACGCAACCAGCCGAATTCCTTTGTGCCAGCCAGCATCGTTCACCGTAGGTGGTGGACCCGAGCTGGCCTTCTGCAGCCTACAGCAGATTCCAAACAAAGCCTGCCTTATCTTAAGCCAGTTTTCGGGGGAGATGGTTCCATCTCCCTTGCTGGCATCAATCACGGCCCAAACCAGGCACTCTTTGGCCATTTCGCTAAATGGCCGAGTTATCCCTGTAGGAGCCGTCACTACTTTCTGCTTTTTGCAGTCTTGCATGCCCTGATTCATCTGCTCAGCCGACCTTTGTCGTTTCTGAGCTGAAGCTCCAGGGTGTAGAGGGAGCGGATTAGGGTGGAGCTGGCCCACTCGTCATGTCTCCAGAACCCTGCTTAGCCGCTGTGCCAATAGTCAGTGGAGCTGACTCAATCGCCATGTCTCCACGAACCCCTGCAGCCTTAACCTCAGTCCGCAGAGCTGGCTTATTCACCATGTCTCCACTTCCGGAGGCTCCAGCTGCAGCCGACGGCGCAGCTTTTGTAGCCCCCCCCCCCCCCCCTCTACATTAGAGGGTGAGTTTGATTTGTTGCCAGGCTTTTGCCTGACGAGTTTGTTTTTATTATTATTTTTCATGCAATATGGGTCCCCACTCAGAGCCGCTATCTCAAGTCCGAATGTGTAGTCACCTTAATGATCCCATGGTCAACAATTGGTTGGAGTGTGCGTATTTCATCAAACAGGTAATTTAAAATATGAATTAATATCTTGCATTTATTCATGGGTATTCCATTGCAGGTTAACGATTGGTTCGAAGTTTTTAACAGCCGAGTTCCACAAGCAGACTCGAGAAACCGTATGAAAGCATATAGTCTGGCAAAGGAAGAACAAGATAATATACTTGATAATATGCTGCACATAGATTCAATAATTAAAGTAGGAAACCATAAAAAGATGCTTCCTTTTCAAAGAGGCATAATCACAAACATAAATGCTTTGAAAATGCTCTACCAGGATCTAAAGGCTGATTTTGGGCTGTCATACTTACTAACATACCCTTCTTAATCAGGACCCAATCGAGCAATTTTTCGGCACCATGAGAGCATCTGAAGGACTTCACGATCATCAAAGCGCCCTCAAGTTCAAATACTGCATGAGGAAGTATTTACTTGGGCGAAACGAGCAAGTATTGTCTGAAAGTGCCAACATTGAGTCAGATAATATACCGCCTATGCAACTAACGGCAACAAAAAGTGTTGCGTATGACTGTTCGACAACTATAACAGCTTTACTCATGCGGTATTTAGATACTGATGAACCACAAGACCAAACACCGCAATATCCAATCCAACTGGATGCATTGGAGTGTGATGGATTAGAGCATATAGCTGGCTATATTGCTTTTAAATTAAGAAAAATAGATCCATCCACTAGCAAAATGGATAAAAAGGAAGAACTGAACTTAAAAAGTTTACAAGATACTTTTAAATAAAAAAACTCTAGCGCACCTGAACCGCTAGAAACACTAATGTTCGAAGAACAGTAGAAGAATCTTGCAGGTTTTGAGTGCATATTCCACCACATGTGCTGCTTATTACGGCCAAACTGTTTCAAATGCCACGTTTTACTTTCGTCTCAAGAATGCATTATAACTCATATGGTGGAAGGTTTCAGATATTACCACTGGCATGAATTTCAACGTTTATGAGAGCAAAACACGGGTTAATTATATTCGTTATCAGTTGCTTATTTCACATAATTTTGAAAGCAGCATCTCATATGACATCAATGAAGAAAATGCTCAGTGCCTGCAGCACTGTAACTGAAGTTGATGTTTGGGGCTGCGAACCGAAAAATTTGCAGAGCTTAGGGAATTGAAACATCGGTTATTTATTTTCATTGTAATTGTTTCCCGTATGAATACTAACTGTAAGCATTTATTGATACAAAAGTAGCACAACCGACTCGTGCTGGCAACCTTCTGCCATTATTAAAGCCAAGAATATATCACTTCTGCTTCACGTTGTTATATTACATTCGAAGTTATAGGAGTATAAAGAAATTTAGGGTTACCTGCAGCCAGTTTTTTCAAATAATCGAAAACTTAATATTTGCTGTCTATTGTCACTACAATATCATTACCATTTGAAAATTCTACGATAAAGCCGCTTAATAAAGATATTGCAATTAAACACAAAACCAACTATAGCTGACAACCCTATCGTGGCTTTTCAACCAAATTTGTCTGAATAATGTTTATGACAGGTTCTATTAATTGTATGAAATTCGTATTGATTTCATGACTGCACTGGAAGTTATAGTGCAAAAAGTTGTATTTCCCTGAGTGAATTTTCAAAACCAAAGATACAAAAACTATCAAAGCTGGTAACACCAATCAAATTTTTCAACCAAATTTCTATCAAACAGAGTTTAGAGTAAGGTTCAGCTACTGTGTCAATTTCATGAAAATCTGGTAACTTATTCACATTTCATAGGGCAAAAATCAGTTTTTTTTCTTTGTAATTTTTCAAGATGGCACCACTGGCACAGACTTGCCCACAATTTGAAATCGCTTTTATCAAATCTGGTCTTACTTAAGTCCAATGCATTCTGTAAATTTCAGCTGTATCCGATTATTGATTCGTGAGTTCCCGTGAACAGAAGTTTTTGATGCTAAAAATATAGGTTAACTGGGAGAGGGTTACCGTTCTTGTCCGACATGAAATTTCCAAAGTTTTACTTTGAACGTGTAGATAAAATATAAGATTTGTATACAGATTGGTTTTATTGTGAGAAACGGACATTTTTTAGGATATTCGATGGTTTGAATGTTTTCACTTCCAATTTTTGTTTTTTCAAATTTAAGACACCAAAATTATCATAGCTGGCAGCTCCAACCGAATTTTTCAACCAAATTTCTACCAAACGTGGTTTAAAGTAAGATCCAGCTACTGTGTGGGTTTCGTCAAAATCCAATGATTCAATCAAAATTTACAGGGCTAGAAGCAGTTATCTATTTTAGTGATTTTTCAAGATGGCACCACTGGCACAGAATCGCCCGTATTTCAAAATCACTTCTATCAGACCTGGTCCTATTTAGGACCAATACATTCTGCACATTTCAAATAATTCTGCTCATCGAATCGTGAGTTTCCGTGAACCGAAGTTTTTGATGCTAAAATATAGGTAAATTGGGCAAGGGTTACCAGACGTGCCCGTTATACCATATCTTTTTTTTTTTTGGTATTGTAAACAAAGCACAAGATTTACATATGAGTGGCTTTTTTCTGAAAAAAACGGCATTTTTTCAAGAGAAACGATGATTTGGAGGTTTTAACTTTCAGTGCCTGCGTTTGCTACAGGGTTGTCAGCACGCTCATTAAAAGCTACACAAATCTACAACTAAATAATATCAATATGTCCTGAAAATTTCGTAATAATTGAATAGCTCTGTCAATAGTTATCGCAATTTAAAAATTTTCAAATTTTCCGTTCTCTTTTTAGGCACCCAGCGCACACATAGGGTTAAAAAATTCCAAAGCATTATCCGATTCGCATGCAAAACACGTTCAAAATCTATTTCGTCAACTTTATTTTTGCGAAAATTATTTGTGTACGAAATAATAGGTATATTAAAAATATCACTTAAATGGCCGCTGGCGCCAAAAAGTTAACAATGACTGACATTTAGTGAGACCTGGACCTATTCTGCATATACACCAATGTATCCTGAAAGTTTCAGCTCAATCGGATGGCGCGTTCCCGAGATTATCTCACTGAAATTTTTTGATGATATATATATATATATATATATATATATATATATATATATATATATATATAAAAATGGAAATATGAATTTTTACAAAATTCATATTTCCATATATATATATATATATTTATATATGGAAATATGAATTTTTGGCCGAATCGATTTTAATACTAATGTTCTTCGAACATTAGTAAAAAATGAAAATTCAATAAAACACTTCATTAGCGAATATTTTTTCGGTATTTGATCTACTAACAACCCTTTGATTCATAATCATCCATCAAATCGCAATAAACTGATACAGGATCAGAGATCAGCTTTCCCCTGCGAAGCAATTTCAACCTTCTAGCCATCAGTTTCAAACAAGGAAGCATGTGCACCATAAATTGGGAATGCTACCTTAATATCCCCAGGTATAAATTTTATTGTTATATTCGTTAATTTAACCAGAAGTTGGGCTGTAAAGATGTTCAAGTGGCTGGAATTTTATATATATATATGAGGAAAATATAAAAAGGCGCACCAATACATCATTCATAATATATTAACGTTGTCAATAATTTTCAAAATTGTTTCGCTTACTTACATGTTGAGCGCATACACTAAGAAAACTATGTACATTTTTTTCGGGAAAATGAATATATTATCAAAGAAAATTAATAAGGACTTGGCGCCAAAGAAAATTTTACTCAGTGGAAACAATTTAATTTATTCATTTAAAGTAACTGATATTATATAACGAGCAAAATTCTTTTGTTCATTCATATTTCTCATTGAAACAACCAAATAGTTAACACATATCAGTGCAATACAATCTATCATAAATATTGAACTTACCATGGGTAAAATTGAGCTTACTGTATTTTCATAAAAGATTTCCTTCCAATTAAGCACAAATGTTCCATAAACTAAAGCAATTTAGTATGACCCCAAAGAAACATGTTGATAGACTTTTATCAAATTTGTTCACCTTATAGATGTACATTAAATTTTAACAGAAGAAAATTCATAAATTTTCATTGTATCAATCGGAAAAGTTTATTCCTTAGTAACCTCAGCTTGTTATTTGATGTTGGCAAATGTGCGAAATCCTATCATATCGAATCATTGAGTAAAATTATTTTTCGCGCAGAAAAATGCGTTTTCGATCTGGCGTTAACATGTTTTCGGTTAAAAGAAAATACTTAGCTATTGAAAATAAATCACTTCATCTTACACTTTTATTGTATTCATTTTTATTACAACAAAATACGATATCTAACTCAAAACGCGGTCAAAATATATTTTGGTCTTAGAAAACAATAATCGCGTACGAGAGAACTATGTCTTTATTGAAAATATGTAAAGCATACAAGACATGCAGAAGTTGTCAAATGAAACTGAGAACGTGTCTTTGTTTGCTATACAGTTTAAAATGAGAACAGATCTCTTCAATCCAAGTAATAATAAAAAAATGTTTCTTTCATTCACAAGTATGCAGGTAAATAGGATATCGCATTTGCAAATAAGCAAGTAAATACTTTGTTGCATTTACGGACATAAATTCCGCTGACTGTTGCCAAACAAATCGAACGTTAAAAATCTATATTATTGGCAACATTAGTTTCTGCGCTAATGATCCAATTTACACCAGTGAGCAGTCAAATGCTTATTTCTATGTCATAAAACATTTCCATACTGTGCGTTGTAAATAACCCAATTCAAACCTATTTTCAAACTTATAATACATCAATTAAATCATATGAATTCACTTTACGCATAATCCAACAACCCTAAATCCTCAATTAGCTCATCGGCATAGTCTTGTATGCACACGAATATACACATATATCTCACTGAAGCTTAATTTCTCAATGCATATTTACATCTATGACCATCTCCGGTTGCATAAATCCGCATCTTAATATCAAATTTATTATTTTATCGTTCACTATCAATTCGCTTTTGGTGGCCATTAAAATGCTTATTTCTATGCCAATAAAGTACTTCCATATTGTGCGGTGTTAATAACACAATACAAATTTATTTTCAAACTGTACCAATATCTTCAACATGAACCTCACAAATAACGTCAATCAACAGAATTATTATACAACAATTATATCATCCTCAATTAGCTCATTGGCTTTGTCTTACTATATGCGTACGCACATGCATTATATATCTCAATGAAGCATTATTTCTCCATCCATATTTACATTTATTACCCTACCGGGCACACAAAAATCCCCATCTTAACATCAACTTTTTAAATTTTTTCAATAAAGCATTTCCCAAATGTGCAATGCATATAACAAAATACCAACATTGTTTCAAACTGTTCCAATATTTTCAAAACGCAGACTACCAACAACCACAATTAACAAAATTATTATCTATAAATCACATCATAATTTTCCAATGCACATTTGCATCTATTGCTCTATTGAGCTGCATTAATCTGCAACCCAACATCGCATGTACATACAACTATCATCGTACTCATAAAAACACTCTAAATGATTCGTTGAAGTGAGTGCATTAAACATTTTCTTGGGAAAAATCAGCTGTTGAGTTTTTTATTATTGTGAAGTACAATAGCTTTTTCCTTGAGATTTTCTAGCACATTTAAAAGCACAGACTAATCATTCAAACCCAATCATCAAAATCAAAATATCGTTCCATTAACACCCCAAACGCCCTCCTTGAAGTTGCCCAATTTTACATTGGCTTAAAGGCAAATCACTCACAGTTGTCACCAGCGCAGAACGAACGCATTTTGGTACTCGGAATAGACTACCTTGTTCTCATTGTATCATGGTTGAAACACTCATCGAATAGAACCCGTCACTCATTGCAATAGGTACTTGAACTATATGCAAAAGTTCAAAAGACTCGTGAGAAATAAGCGGAAGTTTTATTCTGAAGATGAACTGATCCCCTAGCTTTCTTCCTTCTATCGACATTGTCCCATATAGGTTGAGTAGATTTTTGCGGGCTTCAATTAGGCGCAAATTCGCGGGAAGATTTTCTTTTATGATAATTAACTGTCGCCGCAGCTGGTCTGGTGTTAAGAGTTGTGGACTCACCTTTCCGTGATGCGTATCTGTCATGGTTTTCAATAACGCATTTTGTATGTTTCGATATTTTGTGATGAATCGAATTGATAGAGTGTTAAAATATTCAGAAAAGTTAATCTTGATGGAACTCGTAATTTATACTCTTTATGCTATAGATGGTTTGATTAAGGTATTCATCGAACTCCTTTAGTCGAGCTTCCATCCTTCCGTTTGTATTATTCATGATGTTTATTGTTGAATCATTTCGTAAGAGATTCAGCAGGTTTTGGTCGGTTTTGTCGAGGGAATTTATGATGCCTGCCATTTGTTCTGCGTATGAAGTTTCCACATAACACCGAATTAGGAGTTTGCAACGTTACCAATTATATTACACGGAGCTCTTCTTTTTCTGGAATGCTCATGTTGTCGCAGCAATTTATTTCCTTCTTCTATCTCATTTATCATATTTTGGAAATGAGACAATGCAGGTTCACATGATACCTTAACTATTATTTCCTTGCATATATGATTTAAGTGACTGAGTCCCTTTTTATGACGGCTGCTTCTCTCCAATAGTTTGTGGTATTATAAAATACCACCACATTCCATTCATCAGATGACAAGAACGTATGACCTAGTCGTTCGTAATAAAGTCCTGGGTTTGATTTGAATGGTGTCACGCAAATTTGTTCAAGTTCAAATATTAGCAATATCAAGCATGTTAGAAGTACCAAACTGATTGGAGAATGGCTTTTGCGGGATTTTTTGGACTTTAATGGTGCCTTTCTTTGATCAGCGGTTCGTTTGGTCTTCCTGGCCTCTGATGCAACCTCGTTACTATCTTGCGACTGGACTTTCACTTCGGCACTTATGCTACTGCTCGACTCTATAGGCAGAGGGGCGAGGTTGTGGATAGGCCTTTTAATGACCCCGCCTGCTGTCTTAACGATTGCAACTCGTACTAGATCACCGTCGCCTTTTATGGTTTCAATAATTTGGCCAAGTGACCATTGCATAGGAGGTACATTGTTATCTTTTATAACTACCATCATCCCAGGTTCTGCGTTATTACACCGCTGTTTCCATTTTCCCCTGTATTGGAGCTCACTGAGGTATTCTTTTACCCAGCCCTGCCAAAATTGAGTCTTTAAGTGAACAATACGTTTCCATTGTGTATGAAGATCAGCGCACGAAAGTTGTTCTACGGGCTCGGCGATACTTGTAAGAGATTCCACCGTCAAAAAATGCCCTGGTGTTAGCGCTGTCAGGTCATTTGGGTCAGAAGACATTGGTGTTATGGGCCGTGAATTCAGTATTGCCTCTACTTGCGTAATTACTGTCTCAAGCTCTTCGTAAGTGAGTGAATGATTATTCATACTGCATGGTAGTAATGTTTTCACGGATTTTACCGCAGCCTCCCACAACCCCCCAAAATGGGGTACTCTGGGGGGAATAAAATGAAATTCGGTTCCTCTGCTGGTACAGAACTTGTCAATTTGTTCCTCTGCAGGTTTAGAATATATTGTTAATCGGAGTTGTTCTAATTGATTTCGGGCCCCCACAAAATTGGTTGAATTGTCGCAGTACAAGTGTCTGCAATTAACTTTTCTGCTCACAAACCGTTTTAATGCTCCAATGAATGCGTTCGTTGTAAGATCACTTACTACTTCCAAATGTACTGCCTTAGTGGCAAAACATACAAATACGGCCACATAAGTTTTCTGCGGTTTTTTGCCACGAATTTTGAAATGAGTCCAGAATGGGCCACAGAAGTCAACACAGGTGGTCCAAGATGGACGACTAGGCTGGACTCTCTTTCCTGGCAGAGTACCCATCATTTGAGTCAGCAGCTTCGGCTTTGTTTTACTGCAATGAACACTATTTCGTACAATCGATCGTGCTATGGTTTTTCCTTTGATAGGCCAAAAACGCTGTCGGGTGATTGCTAATAGGCCTTGTGGACCAATATGAGAATTTTTCACGTGATATTCTGCCATTATCAGCCGGGCTATCTAATCACTTTACGGCAGAAGCATTGGATGCTTGGCATCGTACGCAATGTTCGCTTCTTGAAGGCGTCTTGCGACTCTAATTATGCCATTTTGATCTAAGAATGACGTAAGTGCACTTAAATTACTTTGCTTGTCAACCATTTTGCTTTTCTTTAACAATGCTAAATCTTCTAGGAATCCTCGCCGTTGAGATTCTTGAATGATTAACCTTGTAGCGACTTCTAATTCATCGATACAAAGATACTTCTTCCGTCTTCGTGAGCTTTCGCTATTTCGTGCATTGTTGATGAAACGCAGCATGTATGCAACCACTCTTCTTAGATGCTGAAACGAGTTTTGGTGATCAATAGTAGTCAGGAAATTATTTGTGTCCTCTGCTACTGACAGTAACACTTTGACTGGCTTCATCTCAAGTGTCGTCTTGAATTTAGGATTAACTGGCCAATTTTGTTCTCCCCATTCAGGAATATTGGACCATAAAATCAACATAAAGTTTCACTTAATTTACCTGGCGAGATTCCTCTTGAATCTACATCTGCTGGGTTTTCTTTTGTTGGTACATGTCGCCATTGATCTACTGATGTCAACTCCTGTATAGCTGCAACACGATTAGCTATGAACGTTGCATATGATGAAGATGGTTTTCTTAACCAAGCAAGGACAATTTTTTGGGATGTAACTAGATCGCCTCCTCGCGGTGCATCCTGGGTAACGCTAAATGATCTAGACTCTCTTCACGACCGCTTTCGTCTCTGGACCTTTCTCGACTTACGATTCGTTTGTTGCACTTGGGCTGGTGATCGTAGCATTCTGGACCTAGTCGTCTTCAGACGCGGTAGCGACGGAGTGAAATCCGCTTCGTGAACGGCTCCGGGTTAATACGATCATCTCCGTCCCGTTAAAACCCTGGCAGGCCTCAGAGTACGTTCTCAGGTTCGTCGCCATTAAGTTGGTGGTGTAGGTTCAGTTGAGGTGGACTCCTGATTAACACCGATCCGGCTCTGACTACTTGTCCCCATAAGGGCTGGTGGCAACCCTCGCATGGCCTCCCTGCTTTGCATAGATAACCATGGGATCATTAAGGTGACTACACATTCGAACTTGAGATAGCGGCTCTGAGTGGGGACCCTTATAGCATGAAAAAGTATCAAACCAAACGTAAACTCGTCAGGCACAAGCCTGGCAATCAACCAAACTCATCCTCTAATGTAGAGGAGGGGGCTAAGTTAGCTGCGCCGTTGCTTGCAGTTAAAGCTTCAGGAAGTGGAGACATGGTGAATAAGCCAGCTCTGCGGACTGAGGCTAAGGCTGCAGGGGTTCGTGGAGACATGGCGATCGAGTCAGCTCCACTGACCGCTGCCACAGCTGCCAAGCACGGCTATGGAGACATGACGAGTGGGTCAGCTCCATTGCCTGGCACAGCGGCTAAGCAAAGGTGTGGAGACATGACGAGTGGGTCAGCTCCTATGCCTTCAAAATCTTCCTCAACCCCTGTTTCAGGCGGTTCCGGGGCTGAGGTCACCAAGCCTGGCCCTGCGAATGCCAAGAAGTCCGTTTGTGGCCAGTGTGATGGGAAGGTTTCGGTGAATGAGCCAGCCCGACCATCAACAAGCGCTACTTCCGGTGCCGCTTCCTCTTCAGGCACACAAAGCTTCTCCGCCAATAAATCTCGGGCTTATGGAACTAGAAGGGCAGCCTTCAAAGTTCTGAGGAAGTTTGAAAATGTCCCTCCTAACACTATGTCCGACAAGGACAAAAAGTCCCTTCAGTGGGCAAAATCACAAATTGGGGAGCACTCTAATCCGCTCCCTCTACACCCTGGAGCTTCAGCTCAGAAACGACAAAGGTCGGCTGAGCAGATGAATCAGGGCAGACAAGACTGCAAAAAGCAGAAAGTAGTGACGGCTCCTACAATGATAACTCGGCCATTTAGTGAAATGGCCAAAGAGTGCCTGGTTTGGGCCGTGATTGATGCCAGCAAGGGAGATGGAACCATCTCCCCCGAAAACTGGCTTAAGATCAGGCAGGCTTTATTTGGAGTCTGCTGCAGACTGCAGAAGGCCAGCTCGGGTCCACCACCTACGGTGAACGATGCGGGCTGGTACAAAGGAATCAGGCTGGTTGCGTGTGGGGACCAACGATCAGCCGATTTTTATAAGCAGGCAATCTCCGAGCTGGGGGAACTCTGGCCAGGCGCCAAGCTTAAGGTGGTGCACAGGGATGAGATTCCCAGCCGGCCTAGATGCAGGACTTGGATTCCAAGTTTCCACTCGGATCCAGTGGAAGTCCTGGAAATAGTGCGGCTTTTCAACCCGGATCTTCCAACGGAAAATTGGAGGATTGCGAAAATTGGAGAGCCGGTGGATAATCGGCGGGAGGCCCTCTTCATCATCAATGAAGAGGCACTCCCGGTCTTAGATGCCCGAAAAGGCATTATCAGGTATGGGGTCGAAAAACTAGCCCTGCGGATCTACCGAAGCGACAGGCCAAAGAGCTCTGCTGCGGGAGATCCAACACCTGAGGAACCTCAACCTAAACAGGTGACTAACATGACGGGGGACGCACCTAAAAAGGGGTTGGACACATTTTTGAGGGCGACATCTGAGGATGAGTCGGATGTGGAATCCCTCTACGCAGACGGGGTTAGTGTCGGGACTACCTCCGATTTGGGTGGCTGCCTGGACCTCATGACTCTGGAAGCAGAGGAAGAGGCTGGGCAGACATCTATGTCAGACGGGGAGGACCTGGATCTAACCATCGTCGAAAATAAATGATGGTGAAGGTATTGCAGATCAACCTTCACCATTCCAAAGTAGCATCAGCTACCCTGCTCTTCCGACTGTCTAGGACAGAGGAGGAGCTGATTCTAATCCAAGAACCATGGGTTGCTAAAAACCGGGTTTGCGGGTTACGCACTGAGGGATACAGACTAGTGGTACCCAATGGCTTACATGAGCCACGTGTCTGCATTCTTGTCAAGAAAACCATAAACGTCCTTGTACTACACAATTTCAGTGACAGGGATAACATGGCTGTTGCAGTGGAAATCGACCAGAGACCATACTGGTTTGTTTCTTGCTACATGGCACACGATCATGGCGATAGCCCACCTTGCGACATTGTCAAGGGTGTTGTGGCTGAAGCCACAAAGATTGGTGTGCCTTTTATTCTAGGGACTGACGCCAACGCTCATAATGAAGTATGGGGTAGCTCCAACACTAATGGCCGAGGTGAGGAACTTTTTGACTTCATCCTGGCCCACGACCTTTCTATTGCCAATACTGGTAGTGAACCAACCTTCCTTACCTCAAACCGCAGGGAGGTTCTTGATGTTACTTTGATTAGTGGGCGGCACTCGCATCTTCTCCGTGACTGGAGGGTTCTACAAGAGTGCTCATTCTCTGATCATAGGTACATATCGTATAACGTGACTGGCCGAAGCTCTGCTATGCAGGAAGCCTTTATCAACAGAAAGAGGACGGACTGGAAGCTATTTAAGTCTCTGGTACGATCCTCACTGGAAACTGCTCCTAGGAGCATTGACTGCTACCATGAATTGGTTCGGGCGGTTGACACCCTTACTAGTTCTCTCAACTCCGCGTCTAGGGAAGCATGTGAGCCACCCCCGGCCAGAGGCAATCCTAAGCCTCCCTGGTGGAGTATGGAAATAAGCATCCTGCGGAGAGAATGTAGGAGGGAGTTTAATAGCTCGAAAAGATCTAATGACTGGTCGGTGTATAAAACGAAGCTGAAGGCTTTTAAGTATGCCATACGCAAGGCTAAGAGGTCCTCATGGAGATCTTTCTGTGGAAATGTAGAGAGTTTCAGCGAGGCAAATCGCCTTCGTAAGGTCTTAAGCACGACACCAAAGGCTATGGGGTGCATAATGAACCCTGAGGGCATTTGGACTAGTTCGAGTGCAGATACTCTAAACGTTCTTATGGACGCACATTTCCCGGGAAATTATTGCCCTATAGGGACAGTGCACCAAACGGAACTAAATTACGGTAGAGAGCCACCTTTCAGAATATCAAACTCTCAGCTGAGGTGGGCTATTAACTCCTTTGAGCCGTTTAAATCCCCGGGCCCTGATGGCGTCCTTGCGGCTGACGTTCAGCAGTCCATAGAAGTATCGCTACCATGGCTCAGGGAGATTTATAACGCTTGCCTACGCTTCTCGTATGTTCCCACCAGCTGGCGGGAAACTAGAGTTGTGTTTATTCCGAAAGCAGGAAAAGTCTCTCATGTTAAGCCAAAGGACTATCGTCCAATAAGTCTTAACTCAGTCCTGCTTAAGATTTTGGAAAGGATCATTGATTATCATATTAAACGATCAATCGATCCTATGTTGATCTCGCAGTCACAGCACGCCTATACCAAAGGCAAGTCTGTGGAGACTGCTCTTCACGTCCTTATTGACCAAGTTGAGAAATCTCTTGCTCTAAAGGAATATACGCTTGCTGTCTTCCTGGACATCGAGGGGGCCTTCAACAACGTTAATTCTAACGCAATTGTTGAGGCTCTCTCGGTGATGCATGTGGATGAACGGCTGATTGCTTTTATTGTGCAGCTCCTCAAAAGTAGAGTTGTAATCTCTACGCTGGGTAATGCCAGCGTAAGACGAGGAGTCAGCACGGGCACACCTCAGGGTGGAGTTCTCTCTCCCCTGTTGTGGAACATCACGGTGAATACTCTTCTAAGGAAGCTGGACCGTGCCGGCTGCAAAGTGATTGCTTATGCAGACGACATAGCTGTTTCAGTGTCGGGAAAGTATTTATCTACGCTATCGGAGAGGTTAAATCACTCTCTTGACATAATTTCGCGTTGGAGTCGTGAGTGCGGCTTGAATGTGAATCCTAATAAAACGGAACTAGTGCTGTTTACAAGGAGGTACAAAGTTCCTGATTTTGAGTTACCCAAATTGAATGGGGTCTCCATTAACTTGAGCCAGAAGGTCAAATACTTAGGGCTGATCCTTGACTCGAAGTTACTATGGACGTACAATGTGGCAGAAAGAGCTCGGAAGGCTTTCAACGCACTTTACTGCTGCAAAAGGGCCATAGGGGCGAGTTGGGGATTGCAGCCTCGTACTTTTGATTGGCTTTACACTGCTGTGGTGGAACCAATTCTTTTGTTTGGGGTGGCGTTCTGGTGGCAGGCTGCTCTTAAGGCTACCTGCAAACAGCAGCTTGAAAAAGTGCGGAGAATGGCTGCACTACTGGTAACTGGAGCGCTCCGCTCCACCCCTACTAAGGCACTGTTTGTGCTGCTACATTGGCTGCCAACCAACCTACTGATCTCACAGCAAGCTAATCTTGCAGCTGTGAGACTAAATTGTATCTCAGCATGGAATAGGACAGAGTTCGGTCATGCGAGGATCTTGGCCGAGGGAGTACCCGCACCAGCGGTTGTTGACTACATCGCCCCACAATGCATACTGGATTTGGAGTTTACAACTCGCATTCCATGCAGGGAGGAATGGTGTGATGGTATCACCCTTGATAATGGGCTTATCCATGTGTACACTGACGGCTCAAAGCTAAACAATAGAGTTGGGAGTGGTGTATACTCAGATGAGCTGAATCTCAAGCTGTCCCTCCGTCTACCAGACCACTGTAGTGTCTTTCAGGCGGAGGTAGTGGCTATTTATCAGGCAGTCGAATGGCTTCTGTGTAATCGAATATTCGGGGTCAATATTGGTATTTTCACAGATAGCCAAGCGGCTATTATGTCCCTTGCTGGTCCTTGTACAATGTCCAAGATTGTTGCTGAATGCGGTGCATCTCTTAGGGAGATGTCGAGACATTCGGTTGTTCAATTGATTTGGGTACCTGGACATAGGGGTTTTCAGGGCAACTGTGAGGCCGATGAGCTAGCAAGGCTTGGAACTTTGCTACCCGAGGTCTCTTGCTCCTTTTCAATAGGTATACCGATGACATCGGTCAAACTGGCCATAAGGCAAAAATATCTTGAGGACGCTAAGAAGTCCTGGGCAGATGAATCTTCCTGTGTGATAACAAGGCAGTCCTGGGTATCCATGGATGCGCATCGCACCAGGCAGCTTTTAGGCTTAACTCGAAGCGCCCTTCGTTGCACTGTGGGCGTTCTAACGGGCCACTGCCTGATAGGACGGCATGCACAACGTTTGGGCGTAGAGTTTAATGACTTCTGTCGGAGCTGTGGCTCTGAGGATGAGGAGGAAACCGTCCTTCACCTCATGTGCCAGTGTCCGGCTTTGGCAAGGAAAAGACTGGCGGCACTTGGTGCACCCTTTCTCTCAAACCTGACGGAACTGTCCCTGGTAGAGCTAAAGGGGATAGTCCGGTTTATCAAAGGAAGCAAATGGTTTCCTGACTTTAGTGAGTAGAAGAGAGTCACTAAAATATTGTGGTATCACAACGGGCCTCTCCTGTGCCTATGTGTGCTGGTCGTCAGGCCTCTGAAGATCGGCAGCCACGTTAACCTAACCTTAACCTAACCTAAGGACAATTTTTGAATCAGTCCAAAATGCACAAGGTATTTCTTCCCAATGTAAGTCCTTCTTTACTCGTATGGCGAGCTTTGCTGTAAGTGTAGCAGCTTGAAGTTCTAATCGAGGCAGAGATACGACCTTTGTTGGAGCAACCTTTGATTTTGCACACAAGAGTCTTACTGCGATAGTGCCATTTTTATGTTTTGATCGAATGTAAATCGCTGATCCATATGCCTTTTCCGATGCATAACTGAATGCATGAATCTGAATACTATGCGGCGTTCCTCGAGAAAATAAATGCCTTGGGAACTGAATGTTCTCTAAATTTTCCAATTGTTGACGGAAATCAAATCCATCCACTGAGTATGCATTTCCATCAGTACTGCCGCGTCCCATTCAAGATTCAACTTCCATAATTTTTGTAAGAAGATTTTGGCCTTAATCACAACTTTGCTCATTATCCCTAGTGGGTCGAAAATGTGGGCAATGTCTAGTTTCGTTTGACTGCAAGACTTGTACCCGAAAATTGTCAGCATTGGGTAGCCAATTTACGCCTAGCGTTTTTATGTGCTCATCGTCTTTTCCGTTGACTGTGAATTGGATTGCACGATCATCATTAGAGATGTCTTCTAGCAGCTGAGTGTGGTTTGGACACCATTTTTACTAATGTTCGAAGAACATTAGTATTAAAATCGATTCGGCCAAAAATTCATATTTCCATATATATATATATATATATATATATATATATATATATATATATATATATATATATATATACATATATATATATATATATATATATATATATATATATATATATATATATATATATATATATATATATATATATATATATATCTATATATATATATATATATATATATATATATATATATATATATATATATATATATATATATATATATATATATATATATATATATATATATATATATATCTATATATATATATATATATATATATATATATATATATATATCATTATAAAATTTCAGTGAGATAATCTCGAGAACGCGCCATCCGATTGAGCTGAAACTTTCAGGATACATTGGTGTATATGCAGAATAGGTCCACATCTCACTAAATGCCAATTATTGTTAACCCTTCGGCACACTGGGGAGCAAACGCTCCCTCTAAATCCTGCAGGTACAACTCAGAAACGACAGAGGTCGGCTGAGCAGAAGTACCAGGGCAGGCAGGACTGCAAAAAGCAGAAGACAACAACTAGCCCTTCAGGGATAACTCGGCCGTTTAATGAAATGGCCAAAGAGTGCCTTGTCTGGGCTGTAATTGATGCCAGCAAGGGAGATGGAATCATCTCCTCCGAAAACTGGCTCAAGATAAGGCAGGCTCTTTTCGTAGTCTGCTGTAAGCTGCAGAAGGCTAGCTCGAGTCCTCCACCTACGGTGAATGACGCGGGCTGGCACAAGGGAATCAGGCTGGTCGCGTGTGGAGACCAACGATCGGCCGATTTCTACAAGCAGGCTATCTCCGAGCTGGGGGAACTCTGGCCAGGCGCCAAGATTAAAGTGGTGTCCAAGGATGAGATCCCCAGTCGGCCAAGATGCAGGACATGGACTCCTGCTTTCCATTCGGATCCAGTGGAGGTCTTGGACATTATTCGGCTCTTCAACCCTGATCTTCCTACGGAGGATTGGAGGGTTGTGAAGATTGGTGAGCCGGTGGACAATCGGCGGGAAGCCCTCTTCGTCATCAACGATAAGGCGCTGCCGGCATTGGATGCTCGAAAGGGCATCATCAGGTACGGGGTCGAAAAACTGGCCCTACGTATCTATCGAAGCGACAGGCCAAAGAGCTCTGCTTCGGGAGATACGATACCTGCCAAGCCTGACCCAAAGACGGTGACCCAAACGACAGTGGAGCCACCTGAAAAAGGGTCTGATATCTCTCTGAGGGAGAAATCTGATGAGGAATCGGATTTGGAATCCCTCCTTGCCGATGGGGTTAGTGTCGGAACTGCCTCCGAGTTGGGTGGCTGCCTGGACCTCATGACTCTGGGCGCAGAGCAAGAGGCTGGGACGGCTTCTATGTCCGAGGGGGAGGACCTTGATCTAACCCTAATTAACTAGCTCATTAATGGTGAAGGTACTCCAAGTAAATCTTCACCATTCCATAGCAGCATCAGCTGCCCTGCTACTCCGCCTGTCTAGGACAGAGGAGGAGCTAATTCTCATCCAAGAACCATGGGTTGTTAACAACCGGGTTTGCGGGTTACGCACCAATGAATACAGACTGATAACACCTGACGGCTCTTGTAAGCCACGTGCCTGTATTCTTGTCAGGAAAACCATAAATGTCCTTGTATTACATCACTTCTGTGACAAGGATAACATGGCTGTTGCAGTGGAATGCGACCAAAGACCATGCTGGTTTGCTTCTTGCTATATGGCACATGATCATGGCACTAGCCCTCCCTGCGACATTGTCAGGGGGATAGTGGCTGAAGCCAGGAAAACAAGTGTGCCGCTGATACTGGGAGCTGACGCTAACGCTCATAACGAAGTATGGGGTAGCTCCAATACAAATGGTCGAGGCGAGGAACTTCTTGATTTCATCCTTGCCCACGACCTCTTCATCGCCAACACTGGCAGCGAACCGACCTTCCTTACCTCAAACCGAAGGGAGGTGCTTGATGTTACCTTGATTAGTGGGCGGCACTCGCAACTTCTCCGTGACTGGAGGGTTCTACAGGAGTGTTCTTACTCTGATCACAGGTACATATCGTACAACGTGGCTAGCCGCAGCTCTGCCGAGCAGGTAGCCTTTATTAACAGAAAGAGGACGGACTGGAAGCTATTTAATTCTCTAATTCGATCCTCACTGGAAATTGTTCCTAAGAGCATTGACTGCTATCATGAACTGGATAAGGCAGTTGACACCCTTACTAGTTCTCTCAACTTCGCGTCTAGGGAAGCTTGTAAGCCACCCACGGGCAGGGGAAATCCCAAGCCCCTCTGGTGGAATAAGGAGATCAGTACCTTGCGAAGAGAATGTAGGAGGGAGTTCAATTGCTCAAAAAGATCTAATGACTGGTCGATGTATAAAACGAAGCTTAAGGCTTTTAAGTATGCCGTACGTAAGGCAAAGAGGTCCTCATGGAGATCTTTCTGTGGTAACGTGGAGAGTCTCAGCGAGGCAAATCGCCTTCGTAAGGTCTTAAGCGCGACACCAAAAGCTATGGGGTGCATCATGAATCCTGAGGGCATTTGGACTAGTTCGAGCGCAGATACTCTCAAAGTACTGATAGACGCACACTTTCCGGGCAATCATTGCCCTCTAGAAGTGGCGTGTCAGACGGAGCAAAATTACAGTTCAATCCCGCCGTTCAGAATATCAAATTCTCAACTGAGGTGGGCCATTAACTCATTTGAGCCGTTTAAGTCCCCGGGCCCTGATGGCGTCCTTGCGGCTGACATTCAGCAGTCCATGGAAGTATCGCTACCTTGGCTCAGGGAGATTTATAACGCTTGTCTACGCTTCTCGTATGTTCCCACAAGCTGGCGGGAATCCAGAGTGGTGTTTATTCCTAAAGCAGGAAAAGTTACGCATGTTAAGCCGAAGGACTATCGTCCAATAAGTCTTAACTCCGTCCTGCTTAAGATTTTGGAAAGGATCATTGATTACCATGTTAAAAGATCAATCGATCCTATGCTGATCTCGCAGTCGCAGCATGCTTATACCAAAGGTAAGTCTGTTGAGACCGCTCTTCACGTCCTTATTGAGCAAGTAGAGAAATCTCTTACTCTAAAGGAATACACGCTTGCTGTCTTCCTGGACATCGAGGGGGCCTTCAACAACGTTAATTCTAACGCAATTGTTGAGGCTCTCTCGGTGCTGCATGTGGATGAACGGTTGATTGCTTTTATTGTGCAGCTTCTCAAAAGTAGAGTTGTAATCTCTACGCTGGGTAATGCCAGCGTAAGACGAGGAGTCAGCACGGGCACACCTCAGGGTGAAGTTCTCTCTCCCCTGCTGTGGAACATCACGGTGAATACTCTTCTAAGGAAGCTGGACCGCGCCGGCTGCAAAGTGATTGCTTACGCAGACGACATAGCTGTTTCAGTGTCGGGAAAGTATTTATCTACGCTATCGGAGAGGTTAAATCACTCTCTTGACATAATTTCGCGTTGGAGTCGTGAGTGCGGCTTGAATGTGAATCCTAATTAAACGGAGCTAGTGCTGTTTACAAGGAGGTACAAAGTTCCTGATTTTGAGTTACCCAAATTGAATGGGGTCTCCATTAACTTGAGCCAGAAGGTCAAATACTTAGGGCTGATCCTTGACTCGAAGTTACTATGGACGTACAATGTGGCAGAAAGAGCTCGGAAGGCTTTCAACGCACTTTACTGTTGCAAAAGGGCCATAGGAGCGAGTTGGGGATTACAGCCTCGTACTGTTGCTTGGCTGTACACTGCTGTGGTGGAACCAATTCTGTTGTTTGGGGTGGCGTTCTGGTGGCAGGGTGCTCTTAAGGCTACCTGCAAAGGGCAGCTTGAAAAAGTGCGAAGAATGGCTGCACTACAGGTAACGGGAGCGCTCCGCTCCACTCCTACTAAGGCACTGTTTGTGCTGCTACATTGGCTGCCAACCAACCTACTGATCTCACAGCAAGCTAATCTTGCTGCTGTGAGACTAAATTGTATCTCAGCATGGAATAGGACAGAGTTCGGTCATGCGAGGATCTTGGCCGAGGGAGTACCCGCACCAGCGGTTGTTGACTACATCGCCCCTCAATGCATACTGGATTTGGAGTTTACAACTCGCATTCCATGCAGGGAGGAATGGTGTGAAGGTATCACCCTTGATAATGGGCTTATCCATGTGTACACTGACGGCTCAAAGCTAAACAATAGAGTTGGGAGTGGTGTATACTCAGATGAGCTGAATCTCAAGCTGTCCCTCCGTCTACCAGACCACTGTAGTGTCTTTCAGGCGGAGGTAGTGGCTATTTATCAGGCAGTCGACTGGCTTCTGTGTAATCGAATATTCGGGGTCAATATTGGTATTTTCACAGATAGCCAAGCGGCTATTATGTCCCTTGCTGGTCCTTGTACAATGTCCAAGATTGTTGCTGAATGCCGTGCATCTCTTAGGGAGATGTCGAGACATTCGGTTGTTCAATTGATTTGGGTACCTGGACATAGGGGTTTTCAGGGCAACTGTGAGGCCGATGAGCTAGCAAGGCTTGGAACTTTGCTACCTGAGGTCTCTTGCTCCTTTTCAATAGGTATACCGATGACATCGGTCAAACTGGCCATAAGGCAAAAATATCTTGAGGACGCTAAGAAGTCCTGGGCAGATGAATCTTCCTGTGTGATAACAAGGCAGTCCTGGGTATCCATGGATGCGTATCGCACCAGGCAGCTTTTAGGTTTAACTCGAAGAGCCCTTCGTTGCACTGTGGGCGTTCTAACGGGCCACTGCCTGATAGGACGGCATGCACAACGTTTGGGCGTAGAGTTTAATGACTTCTGTCGGAGCTGTGGCTCTGAGGATGAGGAGGAAACCGTACTTCACCTCATGTGCCAGTGTCCGGCTTTGGCAAGGAGAAGACTGGCGGCACTTGGTGCACCCTTTCTCTCAAACCTGACGGAACTGTCCCTGGTAGAGCTAAAGGGGATAGTCCGGTTTCTCAAAGGAAGCAAATGGTTTCCTGACTTTAGTGAGTAGAAGAGAGTCACTAAAATATTGTGGTATCACAACGGGCCTCTCCTGTGCCTATGTGTGCTGGTCATCAGGCCTCTGAAGATCGGCAGCCACGTTAACCTAACCTTAACCTAACCCTTTGGCGCCGGCGGCCATTTTAGTGATATTTTAATATACCTATTATTTCGTACAAAAATAATTTTCGCATAAATTAAGTTAATGAAATAAATTTCGAACGTGTTTTACATGTGAATCGGATAATACTTTGGAATTTTTTAACACTATGTGTGCGCTGCGTGCCCAAAAAGAAAACGGAAAAATTTGAAAATTTTTAAATTGCGATAACTTTTGACAAAGCTATTCAATCATTACGAAATTTTCGGAACATATTGAAATTATTTAGTTGAAGTTTTGTGTAGCTTTTAATGAGCGTGCTGGCAACCCTGTAGCTAGGACAGGCACTGAAAGTGAAAACCTCCAATAATCGTCTCTCTTGAAAAAATGCCGTTTCTTAAAAAAAGCCATTCATATGTAAATCTTGTGCTTTGTTTACATAAACAAAAAAAAAAAAGATATGGTATTACGGGCACGCCTGGTAACCCTTGCCCAATTTACCTATATTTTTAGCATCAAAAACTTCTGTTCACGGAAACTCACGATCCAATGAGCAGAATTAATTAAAATTTACAGAATGTATTAGTCTTTAATAGGACCAGGTCTGATAGAAGTGATTTTGATATGTGGGCGATTCTGTGCCAGTGGTGCCATCTTGAAAAATCACTAAAAAAGATAATTGCTTTTAGCCCTATAAATTATGATTGAATCGTTCGATTTTGACAAAATTCACCCAAGAGCTGGACCCTACTTTTGAAAAATTCGGTTGCAGCTGCCAGCTATGATAATTTTGGTGTCTTAAATTTGAAAAAATGAAAATTTCGAAGTGAAAACATTCAAACCATCGAATATCCTCAAAAATGTCCGTTTCTTACAATAAAACCAATCTGTATACAAATCTTATGCTTAATCTACACTTTCAAATTAAAACATTGGAAATTTCATGTCGGACAAGAACGGTAACCCTTTCCCAGTTAACCTATATTTTTAGCATCAAAAACTGCTGTTCACGGGAACTCACGAACCAATAATCAGGTACAACTGAAATTTACAGAATGCATTGGACTTAAGTAGAACCAGGTCTGATAGAAGCGATTTTGAATTGTGGGCAACTCTGTGCCAGTGGCGCCATCTTGAAAAATTACATAGAAAAAAAACTGCTTTTTACCCTATGAAATGTGAATAAGTAACCCGATTTTCATGAAATTGACACAATAGCTGAACCTTACTTTAATCTCTGTTTGATATAAATTTGGTTGAAAAATTCGGTTGGTGCTGCCAGCTATGGTAATTTTTGTGTCTTTGGTTTTGAAAATTCACTCAGGAAAATAAAACTTTTTGCCCTATAACTTCCAGTGCAGTCATGAAATCAATACGAATTTCATACTATTAATGAAACCTATTATAGACATTATTCAGGCCAAATATTGTTGAAAAGCCACGATAGGGCTGCCAGCTATTGTTGGTTTTGTGTTTAATTGCAATATCTTTACTAAGCGGTTTTATCGTAGAATTTTCAAATGGTAATGATATTGTAGTGACAATAAACAGCAAATATTAAGTTTTCGATTATTTGAAAAAACTTGCTGCAGGTTACCCTAAAATTCTTTATACTCCTATAACTTTGAATGTAATATAACAACGTGAAGCAGATGTAATATATTATTGGCTTTGATACTGGCAAAATGTTGTCAGCACGAGTCGGTTGTGCTACTTATGTATCAATATATGCTTACAGTTAGTATTCATACCGGAAACATTTATAATGAAAATAAATAACCAATGTTTCAAATCCCAAAGTTCTGCAAATTTTTCGGATCGCAACCCCAAACACCAACTTCAGTGACAGTGCTGCAGGCACTGAGCATTTTCTTCATTGATGTTTTATGAGATGCTGCTTTGAAAATTTTTGTGAAATAAGCAACTGAGAGCGAATATAATTAACAAGTGTTGCTCTCATAAACTTTGAAATTCATGCCACTGGTAATATCTGAAACCTTTCCATCATATGAGTTATAAGACCAAAGTAAAACCTGGTGTTTAAATTAGTTTGGCAGTAATAAGCAGCTAGCGTGGTAGAATATGCACTCAAAATCTGCACGATTCTTCTACTGTTCTTCAAACATTAGTGTTTCTAGCAGTTCAGGTGCGCTAGAGTTTTTTAGTTTAAATCCACCAGAAAAAAGAACTTGGCGTAATTGGTTTTTCATTTCGATTGTTTGTCTTAGACTATTTGATCCAGCCATGACATCGTCAACATAAATATTATTGGTTATAGCTTCCGCGGCTAGAGGACTTAAAATTTCATTCTCAGATGCTTACCGCCTGAGGCATTTTATCGCTAAGTAAGGGGCGGTTGTAACCCCATAAGTGACTGTGGAAAGTTGGTAGCACCTAACACTTTCATTTGGGTTATCTCTCCACAATATTAGTTGATATTTCTGATCCTCTTTTCTCACCCTCACTTGGCGGTACATTTTTTCGATGTCCGCCGTGAATACAAACTTTGGGAGATGGAAGCGCAAAAGTATAGTGAGAACATCTTCTTGGAGTAATGGACCTGTATACAGTATATCGTTGAGCGAAATATTTGTCGATGTTTTAGCCTTAACTTAGTCGTTGTGCTATCAGGCCTTAAGACACAATGGTGTGGCAAGAAATAATGTGGTTTAAAAACATCGCTCATGTTTACTTCCTCCATGTGTCCTAGACGCAAATACTCTTCTATGAAACTTGTATATTGATTTTTCAATGATTGATCTTTGTTTAATTTGCGCTCCAAAGACAAGAAACGTTGTAATGCTCTTTCCTTTGAATCTCCTAATAACAGTGGATCTTTTGCAAATGGCAATTTCACAACGAATCTTCCATCCTTTTCGTGGATGGTGTGGGCATTAAAATGTTTTTTACATATTCTTTCTTGATGAGTTAACTGAGCTGATGGTTCTACATCGTCAAATTTCCAGAAATGTTGGACTTTATTTTCAAGTTCTTTGGAGTCGTGGCTACAGATTCCGCAGCATACTTCAGACGGGGATTTTTCGACTACCTCGCCTGACGTTATCCATCCGAAAACAGTGTTTTGCAGTATTGGTAGCTTTGGTCCAAGTTGTATTTGCCCAACTGATAAGAGTTCAAGATAGTTTTCTGCTCCAATAAGGAGATCTATTCTGGCTGGATAATTGTATTCGGGATCCGCCAATTTAATGTTGTTTGGAATTGGCCATGCTGAGACATCGATGATACGTGATGGCTGATTGGTAGTAATTTGTGTTAACGTGAAAGCTCCAATTCTTGTTGAATGTCCGGTACTTCTAGAATGCAACAACACGTTAACTTTTGACTCTGCTGCTTGCTTTCCTTGACCAATGCCTCGAATACTCAACTTTTCAGGGGCTGCATTGAATCCAAGTTTGTTTACTAATTGCTTTGTGATGAAATTCAACTGAGATCCTGAATCTAAAATTGCTCGGCACTCATACTGTTGGCCATCCGGTGCAGAGATATTTACCACAATTGTGCTTAGCATCACATATTTATTTTTGTCAGTATTCTCCTGAGCAATCAGAGTGGTTGAGGTTGGTTTATTTTGAATTGAACCTAGATTGTTTTGTGACTTTACTGTGGTTGTATTGTGTGTGGTGGTATTTTGCTGGTGTTTTTTCACTGCCGATGCATCTAAATGAAGCAATGAATTATGCTTTGTTCGCAGTTTTTGCAGCTTCTTGATGAGCACTGTTTACTGCGATGACCATGTTTTAATAAATTTAAACATAAGGTGATTCTTTTTGCGACTTCCAATCGAACCTCAGAATGTCAATGCCAGAAATGCTTTGCAAGCATATAGAGGATGGAATTCTTGGCATACAACACATTTTACAGCATTGGATGCAGTTAAAAGAGAAGACGGTTTGGATTGTCGATGATTACTTCCGCCTGTAACTTCGAGGCTTTGGAAGCGATGTTCCAAGAACTTTAAAAACTCATTGACTGTGCTCAATTCTCTAGATTCAGCTAGTGATTGCTCATATAATGTGTGTGTAGAGCGATCTAACTTCTTTATGAGCAAGTATAATAATATTGGATCCCATGTATCAATCGATAAGCATAAATTCTTCAGAGCCATCAAACATTCATTTGTAGTGTCATGCAATGATTTAATAGCCGTCGCGGACTCTAACACACATTATGACTGTGACAGAAGCTTAGTTAGAAGATGATTTAACAGCGGTTTTTTGTTGTTATAACTATTCTTGATTATAGTCCAAGTGACGTCGTAATTTTCTGCTGACACCGGTAAATGTTTGATTAATCGTTTCGCTTCCCCAGTCAGGTTGCTTATTAAGTAATGCATTTTCTGAGCTTTCCCAATAAAGCGACTATGAATAAGCTGCGTATACAAATCATAAAACTCAGGCCAAACCAAATAATTTCCGTCGAAACAGGGTAGTGTAATTTGAGGTAATTTAATGTTGGATGAGATTTCAGTGCTAGATTCCACTGAACCTGTTGCCTCTTGAAGCTGCTGTTGCAATATTATGATCGTATCATGCAACCAGCTCATCTGCTCGTTATAGTATTCAGCTGTGAAGCCCTCCGAATTCTCGACTATCGTGTTTTCCCAAATCAATTGGTCATTTTGTGATAATTGTAGCTCGTATTCTTGCAGTCGAGGTTTCTTGAACTCGTAATATGCTTGTACTTACCTTTCCTCAAGTTTGCTTTCTATATCTTTGATGAAGAGAGCGATGCTCTTCATCCATGCCTTTTGTCTTCGTATTAGCTTGACGAGTAGCTCCTCATCTTGTGATACTAGGTCATTAGTTACTTTGAATTTGTTGGGCTTTTCGCCCTCTTTATCAAAACTGGCTGTTGTAATCTCGTTCGAAGTTTAAGCTGCAAGTTTGTCTTCAGCTTTTCGTATCCATAGTTTGATGTCCCTACACACGACAGTAATTGCATCGTAGTAGCCGAGCTTAAAATATGGATGCTCGGTGTTTTCATCTTTCATGAGCTACAGGTTGGCGTGATTTGCCTGGAACTTCTTCCAGTAAGAATCTAAATCTACCATCATTGTATCGAGGTACTCTCTCGTTTTGCGTTCATATGAATCTTTTATGATTCTCTTATAGAGCTTCTGGATATCTACTTCCAGAACAGATTGCTCATCTCTAATAATCTCCATGATCACGAACTTATATGTGCTAATCGACGCAAACGTTCTTGATCTTACTTCTGGAGATCACGTCGGGGTCACCAATGTTTTTATATAGCGACCAAGGCTTTTCTTGAATCGCTCTTGCTAGGTGTCGTTATTGTACCTTGAGCACCTGATGTCGGTCCTTTTTCTGTAGGTCAGGCGTAAACTAAGTACAACACTTATTCTAGCCTTCAGAAAGGAGTCCTTTGGACACTACTTTCTAGTGCAATACTAGAAACCAGGTGGTTTAGTTGAAATGTTGAATTCAAGTACAGTACAAGAACTCAAACTTCAACCAGTATCAGTTGATGTAGAATACGTTCAGTACGTATTCTCACCTTTGAACAATTCTATTTTAGCGCTAACCTCTAGTACAATATCAGAAATTAGGAATTCTAATAGAAATGTTGAATGATTCTATTTTAGCGCTAACTTCTAGTACAATACCAGAAATCATGAATTCTAATAGAACCATTAGATTCAAGCACAGTGCCAGAACTGAACTAACCTTAGCGCCCATAGCAGCCTCACCAAGGATAAATAAAAGGCTTTGTCCACGCTAAGATTGATTTTATTCACATTAATTCGTTCTTTATATAGCATAATTTTGCTTACATTACATTTGCTTACGACTAATTATTCACAACATATTTTACATTGTATGGAGAATGACCTTTGATAATTCCTCATGCTGCTTATAATTTTTCTTGAATACCAATAGTTCAATATTTAATTTGCTGACGCGTATAAAACTGTAGATCAATACTTATTTATTTATTTATTTATTTATTTATTTATTGATTTAATGTCTATAACAACAGATCGAGTCCAATTACGCAATAGACAATGATAAATAAAAATAAAAATATAATATAATTCAATGATAAATAAAAATAAAAATATATATAAAACGAACAAGAGTATCATAATTCAATAGAAAATAAGAATCCAAAATTTAAATATGCAATTAGCCAAGATGAGCATGCATTAAACAGAATAAGTAATTACTTTATCTTTTAACATTTTTTTGAAAAGCATCAAGGTCGGTGGTAGGGAACCAAGTCTGAGTTCGTTATGCTGCCTAGGTAAACGTAGCAGCGGTGAAAAGTAATATGTATCAGCCCGTGCAAATGGAACATTAAACGTTAAAGTTGATCTACATGACCGATCCAATACACGGACGGAAACCAGGTTGCAGAGGTCTGATGGGACAAGTCGATGGTGTAATTTAAATAGAAGGCATTCATCAAAGAACAGCCTACGAGATTTCAGGGATGGAATTTGCAGCATTGTAAGTCTCGCACTATACCCACAGTAAGTCAAATTGAATTTGAAAAGCAGAGTGCGGGTGAACCTGCGTTTTACAGATTCAACCGCATCAATTAAGTACTGAAAATGTGGGCACCATATTTGACAACAATACTCAAGGATACTACGGACAAAAGAGCAAAACAGGTGTACACAGGTGGAGATATCGGTAAAATGCTTAGAAGATCTAAGTATAAAACCCGAGAGCCTGGACGCTTTGGCAGTAATATGCAATATGTGTTGGTCAAATAAGAGTTTAGTGTCGAAAATAACTCCCAGGTCTTTAAAACAGAATACAGCATCGAGAGAGGTACCGGAAGCGCAATAAGAAAACACTAAGGGGTTAGTTTTACGCGTGAACGACATTTGGCGACATTTTAAGACATTCAGAGTAAGATAATTTGCACTACACCAGTTGCCCAAAGTGTGCAGATCATTCTGTAACTGAAAGCAGTCTTCAATTGTATCGATTACTCTGAAAATTTTAAGATCGTCTGCGTAAAGAAGGGAGAAGGAGTTTAGGAGACCTGGCAGATCATTAATATAGATTAAGAACAACAAGGGGCCAAGTATCGAGCCTTGCGGAACACCAGAGGTGGGATAGAAGGGAACAGAGGAGCAGGAATTCACAGTAACAACACAAGCACGTTCATAAATGTAAGAAGAAAACCAGGAGAACAGCGGTCCATAAAAGCCATATTTCTCTAATTTCAAGAGAAGAAGCACGTGATTAACAGAGTCAAATGCCTTAGAGAAATCAGTGTAAAGAACATCCACCTGTCTTTGCTGATCGATGGCAGAAGCCACAGTATTGCTGAAAGATAACAAATTGGTAACAGTGGATTTACCCTTGACAAATCCATGTTGCTCCTTGGCAAGGAAAGGCTCGAGTAGAGGATAAATTCTGTTGTAGACAACTCTCTCAAGTAGCTTGCTAAAGCAAGGTAGAAGCGATATTGGACGGTAATTGGAGATACAAGCGGGGTCACCTGCCTTAAGTATGGGAAAAATGTTGGCTGATTTCCATATGGAAGGAAAAACACCAGAGGCGATGCTTAGGTTGAAAATAATGGACAGGGGTACACAAAGTGAAGAAGATAGTGACTTAGTTAGTATATTAGGAATACCATCAGAGCCAGAAGAAGCGTTAGAATCGAGACAACTCATTAAATATTCAACTTCTAAAGGGTTTGTACGAAACGACGAGAGCGCTCTAAGGTTAGTGCGAGACGACGAGGGAGTGGTGAAAGAAACATGTGGAGGAGAAAGAGGGTTTTGTGGGGAAGAAAATGACGAGAAAAAACGAGCAAAGAGCTCACAGGTCTCTTCAGTTGTAGCGGCAGAAGTTTCATCAAGAAACACATTTTGAGGAATGACGGGGGATTTTTTCAGTGAATGAATAAATGACCAGAAGGGTTTTGAATTGTTGGAACTAATAGAAGCCTCAATTCTGGCAACGTAGGTACGCATGGCTTCTTTAGCGACCCTCTTTGCATGAGAGCGTTGCTTTTTAAACTCAAGCAAATCATCATGCAAAGCGGAACGTTTAAATTTGGCACGAGCAACATCCTTTGCCCTAAGGGCAGCAGCAACTTCAAAGGTGAACAAGGGAGCATCATTGGGTCTCCTGGGACGACATGTGGGAGTGAAGCGAGGAATGAGATAAGCGAGGAAGACATAAAGCCTATGGAGAGCCTCATTAACGTCAGAGCAGCGAAGAAATGAGTGCCAGTTAATATGATTGATTTCGTTCGCCATTCCAACAAAGTTGGCTTTAAAGAAATTGAAGCGCCGGTAGCAAGAAACTGTGGATCTAAGAGGAAGATTGAAAGAAATTTCTAAAAGAACAGGAGGATGGTAAGGGTCGGGAGGGACATAGGGTAGAGCATCGGAATCCAAATCAACAGAAGACACTGGGATATTAGAAAGAATTAGATCCAATATTTTGCCATTTTTATTAGGTACCGAGTTCAATTGGGAAAGAGAACATAAAGAAATGAATGAAGATAAAGTAAGCGAAAGACTGTTGCTGGAAGTGATGGTTGAGAAAGAGGTATTCCACTCGATGAAAGGCATATTGAAGTCACCACATAGCATTAAGTGAGCGGTAGGAAAACGGCACAGGAGATAAGATGAGAGCTCTGCAAAGAAAATTTCATAAAGTGAAGAAGGACTGTTACAGGGGATATAGATTGAGGCGATAAGTAATAGTGAAGCAGGAGCAAGAGAGACACGAACTAAAATACACTCCACTGAAGATGTAGTTGTAAAGTCACTGCAAACCGAACTAGAAAGAGATTTGTGGATGCCAATAAGAACACCTCCACCATCAGACTTGCCAGAGATTGACCGATCACGATCCTTGCGGAAGACAGTGTGCTGTGGTAAAATCTCACTATCAAAAATATCATCTGTCAACCAGGTTTCCGTAAGACAGATAATGTCATCAGAAGATAGGGCAGAAGAAAGACTAATTTTATCAGACTTGGTCCTCAAGCCACGGACGTTTTGATAGTACAGTGTTAAGGAACGTTTTAAGTTTGAGTCTTCTTTTCTGGTCTCGATCGAAAATTTTTTCGCGGAATTTTGGTGAACTCTTTTACAAAGACTCCAGGTGGCCAGAAGTCGCACTTTAGTAGGTCGTTGATGCCGGAAGAAACGGTGATGCAGAAAGAAGCAATGGTTTGCTCCTGCAGATTATCCGGAGTCAGCTTTTTGCACAGCAAAAGAGGTGGTGCGTATCCAAGCTTAGCAGCTACGTACTTTTTTACTGTTTCGGTCGAAGTACGATATGCCAACCGAGAAACAAAAACTTTAAGTGGAGGAGTTACAACCTCCATGTCCGGAAGCGTAAGCAAAGCAGCAGCAGATGCGGTAACGAGGTGACTCGTCGGGCTGCTATCCCGCAGTGAAGAAGGTGCAGTTTGCACAGTCTGGGTAGCAGATAAAGATGAAATCGCAGGTATCTGGTGACTCGTCGAGCTGCTATCCCGCAGTGAAGAGGGTGCAGTTTGCACAGTCTGGGTAGCAGATAAAGATGAAATCGCAGGTATCAACGGGCTCAACAGCTGCTGATGATTACCGGGCGTGTGTTGAGGGACACGCCTAGATGTTTTAGCTATAGTCTGAACCTGTGAACGAGTACGAGCAGCGGTGGGCGATCCAGGTGGGCTTAACGTAACGCAGTCATCGATCAGTGTTCCTTGCGAGGACCCAGAGGGCTGCTCAATGTTAGCAATAGAGACCAGCTCATCGACCTCCCTGCTGGTGCAGCGAAAATCTTCCGCTAGTTTAGTAAGTGCTCTGCATAGAGTATCAATCGCTGACTTAGCAGAACGAAGACGCGAAGCGTAGGACCCCATGGAATGTTTCCTGCATTTGTCGCAGAACCAATATACGCCCGAATCATGCTTTAAGATAACATCCGTACATTTACCCGGAAGGGAAACGCATTTCGAATGGAATGTTAGAGCGCAAAATCCAGCGCAAGTAATCATTGGTGACGTGTGTTTTTTATCCAAACACTCAGCAGCATCGCAGTGAAACATAGTAATTTTTTATTATTTTGTAACGTAAAAATAATTAACACTACACACGACGGGTTAAATAAAGATGATGATATATAAGAGTTTATAAGTTAAAGCTTGAGTTTTAAATGTACGCCTGAATCTAGGCAAAAACTAAATTTGAAGCAAATACACCCACTTAAATCAAGGCACGAGTCATAACAATTTAGAAAAGCACTGGTTTCAATGTGTACACTTTTAGGTCGAGAATGTAAATAAATCTTTGAACAGCGTAGACGCACTTCGCACTTTGTACGGGAAAAGTCAGTGACACATCGCAAAGCTCTAGCCGAGAAACGGTTAAAATGCAAATTCGAACGTCTTTTCTTAAGAAACTTAAGAATAGGGGGTAGTGTTGCACGAAAGCACTAGACGGCGGCGCGTAGGAGTAACACAGCTAGCATATGAAGCTAGGCGTGACTAGGAAACGGCGGGCGGGACGGATTAATTGAAGAAAAACACGGAGCCAATGACGAACAGTAGTGCACTCGGTTATCAAAATCAACGAATGCTTCGTAAAGCATGAGCAGTATGAGAAATAACTTTAAAGTATAACATGAATGGTATAATAAAAACAAGTATCGGAACGTATCGAACAGATATCGAACATACGGTTTGCTTATTTTCGTTCTCTTCTTACTTGACCAGCGGCTAGCTCGCGTCGCGATACAAAAAACAAAACACTGCTGACCAACTCGTTTGCAAGCACAATACGATATTCTTGTATCGGATAATATATCGATATTATAATAATCGATATCTGAGGATTCGATTATGTCGGGTTGATTCGACATATCGGGAGCCAAATATCGATATTTCTCAAATATCGAAACATATCGAACATCCCTAATATATATATATATATATATATATATATATATATATATATATATATATATATATATATATATATATATATATATACATATTTATATATATATATATATATATATATATATATATATATATATATATATATATATATATATATATATATATATATATATATATATTTATATACAAATATATATACTGAAATGGTACGTTGATAGTGCAGTTTGAATGTTTAAACTTGATCGCAAAATAACTGGCAGTAGTGGCTACTACTACGCCTGACAATGTTCCAAAAGAAATGTTCTGGATGCGAACTGAGATTTCCTTGTACGAAAAATGTCTCGTCTCAGAACAATCTCCTTATTAAAAATTCCTCGTGTGAAATTGTTACGTGATGATTATTGTCTCAGAGCAATCTCAGCTTCGACGTAGCGAATTTAACCGCCCCTACTAGTGTCGGCTGAGATTTGCTCAAGTTAATGAAATAAAAGACAACTACGAAGTTTCTTTTAAAAAGTCTTTTTGGTCGCCGACCGATTTTGGCATACCGCAATAGACTGTCCTTTATTGTAAATTATTCCATCTTTTATATCATTGATAATACAGTTACATCAAATTCAAAAACTGCGCGAATCAAAAATAATTATGTAGTTCCGAGAATTTACCACCGCGTGCAATTAGGGCGCTCTAGTCGCCATCAATGTAGATGACATTTCGGCAAGTGTCGAAACGTCAGTTTTGTTTTGAAGTGACACTACACCCTCTCTCTTTGGGGGAAAAAAAAAAAAATTTTTTTTTTGTATGAAAAGAAAAATTTTTTTTTTGAATTTTAATTTTTAGGTTCGCGCATTACAATTTCATATAATTTGATGCTGTTATTCTATATTTCTTTTCCTGATTTTTTTCTTCTTTATTTTGACTTAATTTTATCTTATAGTGTACATATTGTTTGATTCTATGACTCAATTAGGATAGTTTACAATAGATATATATATATATATATATATTTTTTTTTTGTTATTTAATTCATCATAATTGTTACTTAAATATAATTTTGAGTACACACATTTCATTTGTTAACATAACTATATGTATTATTTCTCGCATATATTTTTTTTTTTGACATGTATACTTATTTTGTTACTTATTTGGTATTGTTTTACATTAATCTTGTTGTACATATTCAAATAGGTTTATCTAGTGATTTTAAATTAATGGTGTATATAATTTTAGCAAATTGTTGTGGTATTTCTTACTTTTTCCATTTATTAATATATTGGTATTAACACCATTTCTTTTTAATATTTCATATGGTCCGTGATATGTACTCTGTAATTTTTTTCTGTTAATATTTCTGACTAAAACTAGATCTCCTACTTTGAAATTTGCTGGATTTATAATACTATGAGTATCTAATCTATTTTTTCTTTCCATTTTTACTTTCTCGACCAATTTTCGAGCCAAACTAATGCTATTTTTGAGTCTAATTTTCAGTTCATTAGCAAAATTGTCTAAATTGTTTATTGGTTCGTTTTCTTCTACAATATCGTCGGGCAATTGGGGTAATCTTCCATAGATAAGTTCATATGGAGAATATTGGGTGTCTATATGTGGGGTAGTATTATACGCGAAAGTATAGTACGGTATCCATTTGTCCCATTCATAATCATTAGCGAAATTAAGCAAATATTCGTTTAGCACTCTGTGGTTACGCTCCACAGTGCCGAGTGTTTCGTGATGATATGGTGCTGAGAAAATTTGTTGAATTTTTAATAAATTACAAATGTTTTCCATAAGCTCATTAACGAATTCAGTTCCATTGTCTGATTTCAATACTTTGAAAATACCGTGTTTTAATATTAATTGTTCTACTAATGTTTTGGCAATGGTTTTAGCGTCTTTTGTTTCTATTGGGTAGGCAATAACGTATTTAGATAATTCGCATTGCATTGTAAGGATATATCTATAACCGTTGGATATTCTTAGTGGTCCTACTGTATCTATAGCAATTGTTTCAAATGTATTTTTCGGCGTGTCAGTTATTGTTTGCTTTTCTTTTATATGTTTTGTTTGTTTATTTTTCGTACAAATTTCACAGTTTTTAATAAATGTTTTTATCATTTTGTTCATATCTTTCCATATAAATTTTTGTTTTAGTTTAAGTAATGTCTTTCTTACACCCAAGTGACCTCCTATCGGTGTTGTGTGGTAATTATTTATTAGTTTGAATTGTATTATTTTATCAGTTATTCGTTTTGGTGGTTTGTATAATATTATTTTTAGGGGCTCTTTATTATTTGTTAGGATACTATTCTGTAGCCGATTGAATTTATTTTTAAATTCTTCTTTATTTACCATGTTATATATCTCATCTCCTTCTTCTATGTATATTTTCGTAATATTTTTTCTAGTTGCTTGTGATGTCAGTTTCTCCAATGTTGGAACTAATTCCGATGGATTTTCGCTGCATCGAACTAAGATCTGATTGTCTTCAAACGTAATTTTTGGAATGCTCCCTATTTCGAATTTTAATTTTGCTAGATTTTTTACATCAGCTGGAGAATCGCTGTCCCATATGTGGATTTCGTTAGCCATTTTTAGTTTGCTTACTTTTTTTGTTTGCACTTTTTTAGTGTTTTCTAAGTTTTTTACCATATTTCTCGTAAGGGGTAATACTTTCATTTCTTCGGTAATATTTCTCTGCTTTGGTATCATGTCTTTTAACGTATCTGAATTTAATTTGATGCGTGATAATGCATCGGCATTAACATTCATTTTGCCCTTTCGATATATTATATCGAAGTCGTAATCGCATAAATCTAGTCTTATGCGCGTCATCTTTGATGATGGGTTTTTATGTGTAAACAATGATATAAGTGGTCTGTGGTCTGTAATGACCGTAAATTTGTTTCCAAATAGATAAGGTCTAAAAAAATTTATCGCCCAATGGATTGCTAATAATTCTTTTTCGATGATTGGTTTGTTTATTTCATGTTTCACTAGGGTTCTACTTGCGTAGGAAATTGGTAAGTCATATCCTATTTCGCCTTGTGAGAGTACTGCACCTAATGCATAGTCTGATGCATCGGTTGTGACAATAAATGGTTTATTGAAATCTGGGTACTGTAATATCGGTGCATTCATTAGTTTATTCTTTAGTTTTTCAAATGTTGATTGACATTTTTCTGTCCATAAGAATTTCGTATTCTTTTTTAATAAATCGTTCAGGCATTTTGTGGTTTTGGCGAAGTCTGGGATAAATCGGCGGTAGTAATTCGCGAATGCAACGAATCTTCGGACTTCGTCTGCGTTTAAAGGTACTGGATAGTTTCTAATTGTATTAAATTTTGCAGGGTCTGTACGGACTCCGTCCTTTGTGATTAAGTGTCCCAAATACACTACTTCACTTCTTAAAAAGTTGCATTTTTCAGGGTTGAGTTTGAGGTTGTATTTTTCTAGCCTATCAAATATTTTTATTAGATTGCTATTATGGTGTGCAAGGCTGCAACCAAAGACAATTATGTCATCAACGTATAAAAAGGCTGCTGAGTCTAGACCACTCAGAGCTATTGTTAGCATGCGTTGGAAGCTATTGGATGAAATAGTTAGACCGAATGGTAATCGTTTAAATTGATAATGTCCTTTGTTTGTCGAAAAGGCTGTTAATGGTCTTGATTCTTTTGTCAGTTCGATTTGGTGAAAGGAACTTGTCATGTCAAGAGTGGAGAAGTATTTCGCTCTCCCTAGCCTGTCTAAGACATCTTCTAATTTTGTTAATGGAAACTTATCATTAACAATTTTTTTGTTCAGTGCTCTGAAATCCACTACAAGTCTCCATTTTGTTTGGCCTGACTCACTTTTCTTTGGTGTCAAAAGTAATGGTGAGTTGTATGGGCTCGTGGAGTTTTCGATAATGTTATCATTTAGTAATTGATTTACTTGTTTATTTATTTCATCAATGTGTGTATGGGGCAGTCTATAGTTTTTGATATACGTTGGAGTGTTATCTGTGACGTGTATTTCTTGTTTATAAAAATTATTTGCTGTAAGAGGGTCGTGTTCTAGTTGAAAGATATGCTGATAATGTTGAATTATTTCTAGTATCGATTTTTTGTCTTCTGAGTTCAAGTGGTTTATGTTGATATGTTTTAGTAAATCTTTAAATCTCTGCTTATCTCTTATGTCTTTATTCACTGAAGAAGTGTTTTTATGTGATTTGTATCTAGCTAATGGTTCTGTTTCTATTTTAAAGTTTTTAATTACAATGTCCTCTTCGTTAGTGTTAAGTAGTTTTATATGTTTAATGCCTTCTGCTGGTATTATTGTACTACCTATGTAGACTCCCGGTGTGATTTCTTTATTTACTATCACACTGTCTTCTTCAATGTCAAAGTCAACTGGACAAATAAATTCACATCGTGCGGGTATTGTTAATTTATATATTTTGGAATCTGTACTGATTGGTATTATATAATCTTCACCGTCTATATTAATTGTTAACGTATATGTTTCGTAATCAATTTTTGCCAGTTTCTGTACCAGGAAATCTCTTCCTAGTATTCCATCCGTATGGATAGGGAAATCAGGTTCCACTATTTGGAAAGGGTAGACTATGGGTTTTTCACCAATGTTTAAGTTTAAATTGGCAATACCTATTGAGTATATTTCCTGGTCTGTTATGCCAGAGAATTTGCATCGTTTGTCTTTGTCTATGTTTTCATCTTCTGAAATTGCATTTATCTTGCAGATTGATATATCTGCTCCTGTATCTATTAATAGTTTCAAATATTTCCTGGATTTTTTACAATATAGAGTAATGTAATTCTTCAATTGTGTATTTAATAAGTATATCTTTTCTATCTGGATCCCGGGGTCAACTTTTATTCCTCGTTGTTGCTGGCCTCCGGGCCGATGGCGTTTCCCTGTATTATGTTTACTCTGTGTTGCCTGTTATTTTCGTAATTCCTATTTGTTCCCCTGTTGTTCCTATTATTTATGTTAGAGGAGTGATATGTGTTTCTGTGCCTTTGATTGGCTACTTCCTCATATCTGGGGTTGTAATTATTTCTATAATTATTTCTGTGATTGTTGTTTTGGTTTGTTGTATTATTTCTGGTATTATAATTGCTTCTATTGGTCCTGTTATTACCTCTGTTATTATTAACATAGTTTTGGCTATAGTTATTATTCCTATAAGTGTTATTATAATTATTTGATTCAATTGCTGATTTGTATTATTTCGTCTATTCACGTACATAACGTTTTCTGTTATATTGTTACTTGATTCAAACTCGGTTGCTATCTGAATTGCTTCAATAAATGTTTTGGGTTGAGCCGCAAAAATAGTCGGTTTAAGGGGTTCACTTAACCCATTTTTGAAAATAGTTAGTGCGTAGGAGTCATTTGACTTCTGTATTGCGCTTTTTTCTGCGGGAGATGGGTTCTGACCCAAACTACTAATCTGAATTTCGCTTAGTTCATTAATGAGCTCAGATAGTTTTTCGCCGAACTTTTCAACCGTTCCGCGTTGACTTAATTGCGATAACTGAGTATGAAGTTGCTGTGGACTTTTTCTGTTTTTAAATCTATTTCTGAGTATTTTTTCTAATTCTTCATATGTTTTTATATCTAATGTTAAGATCTGAGTTTTAACTGCTGTTCCTAACTTCACATTTCTTGTAAAATTCAGCAAATTGTTTTTGCCCTCTTCATTAAGACTGTCGTTGATTAGACTAACTATTGTTAGAAATGCTTCTAATTCTTTGGGGTTTCCCGTAAAAATTGGAATGGATTTCAACGCTAATTCAATATTGAAATTACTCATCTTGCTATCTACTGAACTTTCTAATTTTTCCAATAGTAGTTCTTTTGCCTCTTTATATTTTCCTATTAATGTTTCTTTTAACTCTTGACTACTATCTAAGCTAATTGCTTCTTTTTGTATTTCCTCTATAGTATTTAATTTTTCAATAATGTATTCTCTTTTATATATTCTGTTTGGGGTTTTTTTTAGATTTGTTATTATTTTTGTTATTAGACAAATATTTTCTTCCATTTATAGAGAATTTATCCTGGACCATATGAAATCTTACTGTTTCTTATCTTCAATCTAGAAATTGTACACATTAAAATTGCAATTTGTGATAATTATAATAATTGTACACATTTGAATTTTATTTTCAATTTTGCAATTAAATTCTACTACTGGATCATAGGTGGCGCTTGTGATGCCAACTGCAGCAAAGTGAAAATGTCATAAATAGAGTGAACTTAGGCCTTTTACCTTTATGTCACTAGTTCTCAAGAAAAGAAACGTTGTTTTGGCTAGCTTTGTTTTTCATTTGTATTTTATAATTTCATTTTAACACATTTATCTATTGAAATTCATTCTTGTTTTAATGTTAATGTACGTTTGATCTTATTTCCGCTTCATTTGTGCTCGTAGTTCTTCGATTTCTTCATAGAGCCGTTGCTGCTGCTCCCATGGTGGAGGATGTTCGTCATCTTTTGCTATTCGTAGTAATGCAGCTATGCGTTTTCTGATGAAAACCTGTCGTCCGCCGCGTTTTTTTCTCTTTGTATCCACTTTTGGAATCGTAGTTTTCTCTGCTTCTAGTTTTTGTGCTGCTAGGATCGCCGGATGAATTCGAGGCTGCGGTCCACCTTCCTTTGGTAATTTTGATGAATTCGAGGCTGGCAAGGTCGCCATGAAATGGTACGTTGATAGTGCAGTTTGAATGTTTAAACTTGATCGCAAAATAACTGGCAGTAGTGGCTACTACTACGCCTGACAATGTTCCAAAAGAAATGTTCTGGATGCGAACTGAGATTTCCTTGTACGAAAAATGTCTCGTCTCAGAACAATCTCCTTATTAAAAATTCCTCGTGTGAAATTGTTACGTGATGATTATTGTCTCAGAGCAATCTCAGCTTCGACGTAGCGAATTTAACCGCCCCTACTAGTGTCGGCTGAGATTTGCTCAAGTTAATGAAATAAAAGACAACTACGAAGTTTCTTTTAAAAAGTCTTTTTGGTCGCCGACCGATTTTGGCATACCGCAATAGACTGTCCTTTATTGTAAATTATTCCATCTTTTATATCATTGATAATACAGTTACATCAAATTCAAAAACTGCGCGAATCAAAAATAATTATGTAGTTCCGAGAATTTACCACCGCGTGCAATTAGGGCGCTCTAGTCGCCATCAATGTAGATGACATTTCGGCAAGTATCGAAACGTCAGTTTTGTTTTGAAGTGACACTACAATACAAATATATATACATATTTATATATATATATATATATATATATATATATATATATATATATATACATATATATATATATATATATATATATATATAAATATATATATATGTATATATATATATATATATATATATATATATATATATATATATATATATATATATATACATATATATACATATATATATATATATATATATATATATATATATATATATATATATATATATATATATATATATATATATAAATATATATATATATATATATATATATATATATATATATATATATATATATACATTTTTTCAGAGTATGGTTTCATGCATTTCAATATAATAAGCATTAGACTGGCATCATGAACTGCTACAAACATTTCCACCAAGTTTAATTTTTCCATGTCTCATTTAACTTTTCAATGTAAAACATTTCCACAAAGCTTAGTTTTTCAATGTTTTCCAATACCAACGATGCTCCACTAACGCCGGTTTCACTTGTTTCAACCATTCATATCTCATGCTCACACTAATCAAAGTGTATAGAATGATAAGTGCGTGAACTCCTTCCATTTTCCAGAAAAAAACACTTTGACCTTGAAATTGCGCCTCCGTTTACGCAATGCATTATCTATCAAAGCAGCCTGAGAGTGAGCTGTTATTTTTGCAAAAGTGAGCCGTATGTGCCAATGTTCCAGGCTGATCAACAATACAATCTCAGATCAGTTGACTGAATTTTTGGTCCGTATACATATACGGAGTCCGCACGCTGGTTAGGAACTAACTTCTTAGGCGGTGACACTAATAAGGTATGTTCCCGTACTTCAGCAAATTGCAGCAGTAACAGAATTTGGCAGCTGGCTTCTTTTTACTGCAAAATTTGGCTTGCATTTGGCTTGCAGTAAAAGTACGAAAACGACTTGCTGCGAATCTATTTTAATATATATTAATAGATTCAAGTACGGGAACAGACCTATAAACAGAAGGTCAAAAATTGAATTATTTTTCAGCTGCGATCTCTTATGCATTCTCTCTTATATCTGTGAGTATTATACAATACCGCAGCCACAGCATAAGAAGTTAGTTCCTGACCAGCGTGCCAACTCCGTATACTTGTATATATACGGACCATAAATCCAGTGATCTAACCTGAAATTGTATTGCTGGTCAGCCTGAAAATTTGGAACAAATCGCATGAAATAGAAAGAGATGCAACATACGATTCGACAACTAAATACTCAGGCTAGATTTTTCGCTTTTCACATACGGCTCACTCTCGCGAAAAATACCAACACACACTCAGGTTGCTTTGACAGATAATGCATTGCGTAAGAGGAGGTGCAATTTCAAGGTCAAAAGTGCAGAAAGAAAATGGAAGGAGTTGGCACGCTGGTTACGAACAAACTTCTTACGCTGTGGCAATACTCAGGCTAATATATCAAGGGACAAAATCAATATCTTTTTTGTGACGTCTCAAATCAACATCAACAAAATTACCAATGATGTCAAACTGAACCCTTTCGAGAAATTCAAATTTCTGCAATTGAATTCGATGCAAATTATGGAAAAAGCAAGCTACGAATGGAATTTCATATTACAAATACCTATCTTTCTTATTGGTACAATTATCATTATTGGCATATGTATACCTACATTTCAGAACCGAAATTCAAAGCCAGAAATCAGGGGACACATCAATTTTTAGATTGCGACATCCCAGTAACCTGTCGCTATCGTTCTTCTTATGGGAAGAGGTCCATGTTGCACCCATTAAAATACAACAGACTTCATACATCATATCGCCAACATAAATTAATTTTACAAATAAATTTGCAATTTTTCAACAGTAAGCTATTTTTCGCACTTTAAACACTGTTACCATCACCTCAGCACTTTTGCAAGCAGATCAATTTAAATTACCGATCGTTGTTTTATTTCGTTAATTAAGTCACGAAGTTTATTAGGGTACGGACAAGACGAAGCGACGAGAGCGTCGCGAGCGTCGAGTCTAGCAACGCGCCGAAATCGGTCCTATGCTTTCAAATGGAAGTGGCCATATCGAAGCAGCGATTAAAGAGTGAAAATTTGATAGTAGCGACGACATCGATTCGAATCGATTTCGTTGCTTGACGCTCGCAGCGGTAATGTATGTTGTTGCTGCAAAATGTATTTTGATAGCATACAGTAAGTAGACGAATTGCGTTAATGGGTTTTTCGTGGGTAATTCGAAATTTTGGGTACATTTGTTCTGAATGAAAAGTGCGGAATTGCACACAGTCAATTAGATTTCTACCAGTGATTAGGAAAATCTATTGATTTATATATATCAGCAGTCTATTGATTTCAATTTGGTGTATTGTTGTGAGAAAAATCTTCATCCGACACTGAGGAACTCATTATTTTGACTACCACTGTAAAATTTCGTTTACAATTTTGCGTCTCGTATTGTCTACATGAACACAATTCAATGAGCTGTACCATGCTAGACTCGACGCTATGCTCGACTCGACGCTCTCGTCACTCCGTCTTGTCCGTACCCATGAACCAACATGAACCAAGAAGACAAGATCACGACATGCGCATGTCAACACCCTTTTTGTGACGTAAACTGCGCCAGCACTCCCACAAACCATTCCGAAATGACCTGTTTTGTAGGTGAATCAGGGTATTGTTTTTTGGTTGGCTACATTCGGCTAAAGACTTGAAAACATAATCGTCTTTATTTTATAATTCATTATCGGATTATTTATGACTGCAAAATATCGATAGATTTTTCATTCACGTATTACTGTAAGGAAATACAATACTCACATTTTTCAAAGCATCATTAAAATTACCATACATACTACATTTTGAACAAACCCTATTTTTCACAATATTTCTCCCTATTCGCCACTATATGCTACATCATATATTACAACTTGAACGACGCTAAATTAAATCATTCGCAGAACAAGACGAGTTTGAAATTTGCCATACCATCATCTTCGGATGCATGTATTTTTTCTTTTCACCACATTTTTCTTGGTCCACCGCTCTCTGCTACGTGACGTAAACTGCGCCAGGCGGGATATGCGCAGAACATGACGAGTTTTGAACTCGCATTGTCGTGATCTCTAGTATTTGGTTCATGATGAACCAAGAAGACAAGATCACGACATGCGCATGTCAACACCCTTCTTGTGACGTAAACTGCGCCAGCACGCCCACAAACCATTCCGAAATGACCTGTTTTGTAGGTGAATCAGGGTATTGTTTTTTGGTTGGCTATATTCGGCTAAAGAATTGAAAACATAATCGTCTTTATTTTATAATTCATTAACGGATTATTTATGACTGCAAAATATCGATAGATTTTTCATTCACGTATTACTGTAAGGAAATACAACACTCACATTTTTCAAGCATCATTAAAATTACCATACATACTACATTTTGAACAAACCCTATTTTTCACAATATTTCTCCCTATTCACCACTATATGCTACATCATATATTACAACTTGAGCGATGCTAAATTAAATCATTCGCAGAACAAGACGAGTTTGAAATTTGCCATACCATCATCTTCGGGTGCATGTATTTTTTCTTTTCACCACATTTTTCTTGGTCCACCGCTCTCTGCTACGTGACGTAAACTGCGCCAGGCGGGATATGCGCAGAACATGACGAGTTTTGAACTCGCATTGTCGTGATCTCTAGTATTTGGTTCATGGTCCGTACCCATGGATCAAGTACTAAAGGTTGCGACATGAGCGTGACCACGCCTACTTATGACGAAATAAGATGCAAACACGCCTAGAAATTATCCAGAAATAACTGGTATTTAGGTGAATGAAGAGTACTGTTTTCGGTTGTGTCCAAATGTTTCTGTTAATGAGTTTATTGGATGTTGCAAGTCTAGGCAGACGGGCACTTAAATTGCTGATCTGAAATGGAGCAATTAAAACTCTTGAAGTGTATGTTGCCTCTTTTATGCTGTAATTCATTAAATTTGAGCACAAATGGAGGAAGATCGACGTGAAAATTATTGAAATAGATGACTTTTTACAAAGAAATTATTATAATTTTGCATAGTTGAATGAGCTCACAGCTCATTCAAGGATTAATTACTAAAGCTAAAGTATAATTAAGCGATATTTAAATGAATTTTAATTTAGTAATTGAACGATGTTTATTTAGAATTAGCAAATGATAGACAGCACTTAAATGATTATTTATGGCAAATGATCAATTAGGCAGCGCTGTGTCTACTATTTTAAAGTCCGGTACATAAATTCAGTAGATTTCATTAGGTAAATTAGTTCAATGTAAAATTAGCATTTGTTGAGAATTTTAATTGATATATGCCATAAGTGTTATACTTGAATTTTATGTTTAGAAGTAGGCGATGCAAATCTTATACAATGAAAAGAAAAATTCAATAAAGTTCAGACACTCGACTATTTTTCCTTGATTCGCCGGTCTCCGGTACGTGACGAAATAAGATGCAGCGCCGAACAGCGAAAACCTATTGTCGTAATCTTATTTCCTTGATTCATGGTCCGTACCCTTATTCGCGCGTCGCACCAGGAAGCTATTTAGCTGTAATGGGCCATTTAGACAAGCGTCCATGCGTCCACGCGTCCATGCGATCTAGCGTGTTTTGCTTACACGAGTCAATTTGATTTTCTTTATATAGGCGGGTCTAAAGCGAAGGAGGTGGAGTATACTGATTCATGTACAATAGATTTTATAATGATTTCTTTCGCTCAGTGGCATGTGTAGATGATTCGTTGATGATTATTTAAATATATGTAATGTTGATGATTATTTATTATGTGATGATGTGGATAATATTTTTCTTGCATCTTTACGTGCAGGACTATTACGAAAAAACTCTAGCGCACCTGAACCGCTAGAAACACTAATGTTCGAAGAACAGTAGAAGAATCGTGCAAGTTTTGAGTGCATATTCCATCACATGTGGTGCTTATTACGGCCAAACTGTTTCAAATGCCACGTTTTACTTTGGTCTCAAGAATGCATTATAACTCATATGGTGGAAGGTTTCAGATAGTACCACTGGCATGAATTTCAACGTTTATGAGAGCAAAACACGGGTTAATTATATTCGTTATCAATTGCTTATTTCACAAAATTTTGAAAGCAGTATCTCATATAACATGAAATGAAGAAAATGCTCAGTGCCTGCAGCACTGTAACTGAAGTTGGTATTTGGGGCTGCGATCCGAAAAATTTGCAGAACTTTGGGAATTGAAACATTGGTTATTTATTTTCATTGTAAATGTTTCCGGTATGAATACTAACTGTAAGCATTTATTGATACAAAAGTAGCACAACCAACTCGTGCTGGCAACCTTCTGCCAGTATCACAGCCAAGAACATACCACACTACTTCACGTTGTTATATTACATTATAAGTATAAAGAAATTTAGGGTTACCTGGAGCGAGTTTTTTGAAATAATCGAAAACTTTATATTTGCTGTTTATGGTCACTACAATATCATTACGATTTGAAAATTCTGCGAAAAAACCGCTTAATAAAGATATTGCAATTAAACACAAAACCAACAATAGCTGGCAACCCTATTGTGGCTTTTCAACCAAATTTGGCCTGAATAATGCTTATGATAAGTTTCATTAATTGTATGAAATTCGTATTGATTTCATGACTGCACTGGAAGTTATAGGGCAAAAAGTTTTATTTTCCTGAGCAAATTTTCAAAACCAAAGACACAAAAATTACCATAGCTGGCAGCACCAATTCAATTTTTCTACCAAATTTCCATCAAACAGAGATTAGAGTAAGGTTCAGCTACTGTGTCAATTTCATGAAAATCTGGTAACTAACTCACATTTCATAGGGCAAAAAGCAGTTTTTTTTCTTTGTAATTTTTCAATATGGCACCACTGGCACAGACTTGCCCACAATTCAAAATCGCTTCTATCAAATCTGGTCCTACTTAAGTCCAATGCATTCTGTAAGTTTCAGTTGTATCTGATTATTGGTTCGTGAGTTCCCGTGAACAGAAGTTGTTGATGCTAAAAATATAGGTTAACTGGGAGAGGGTTACCGTTCTTGTCCGACATTAAATTTTCAAAGTTTTACTTTGAACGTGTAGATAATACATAAGATTTGTAAACAGATTGGTTTTATTGTAAGAAACGGAAATTTTTTTTAATATTCGATGGTTTGAATGTTATCACTTCCAAATTTTTATTTTTTCAAATTTAAGACACCAAAATTATAATAGCTGGCAGCTCCAACCGAATTTTTCGACCAACGGCTAGCAACTGAACGTGGCTTAAATTAAGGTCCAGCTTCTGTGTGAATTTCGTCAAAATCGAACGATTGAATCAGAATTTATAGGGCTAAAAGCAGTTATCTTTTTTAGTGATTTTTCAAGATGGCACCACTGGCACAGAATCGCCCGCATCTCAAAATCACTCCTATCAGACCTGGTCCTATTTAGGACTAATACATTTTGCAAATTTCAATCAATTTTGCTTATCGGATCGTGAGTTTCCGTGAACAGAAGTTTTTGATGCTAAAAATATAGGTAAGCTGGGCAAGGGTTACCAGGCGTGCCCGTTATACTATATAAAATTTTATTTTTTGTCTATGTAAAGAAAGCACAAGATTTACATATGAGTGGCTTTCTTTTGAAAAAGCGGCATTTTTCAAGAGAGACGATGATTTGAAGGTTTCACTTTGAATGCCTGCCCTAGCTTAAGGGTTGTAAACACGCTCATTAAAAGCTACACAAATCTGCAACCAAATAATACCAATATATTCTGAAAATTTCATAATGATTGAATAGCTCTGTCAAAAGTTATCGCAATTTAAAAATTTTCAAATTTTCCCATTTTCATTTTAGGCACCTAGCGCACACATGGGGCTAAAAAATTCCAAAACATTATCCGATTCACATGTAAAACACGTTCGAAATTTATTTTGTCAACTTTATTTTTGCGAAAGTTATTTGTGTACGAAATAATAGGTATATTAAAAATATCACTTAAATGGCCACCGGCGTCAAAAGGTTATTAATAACTGACATTTAGTGAGACTTGGACCTATTTTGCATACACACCAATGTATCCTGAAAGTTTCAGCTCAATCGGATGGCGCGTTCCCGAGATTATCTCACTGAAATTTTTTGATGATATATATATAGATATATAGATATATGGAAATATGAATTTTTGGCCGAATCGATTTTAATACTAATGTTCTTCGAACATTAGTAATTAGCTTGTGTGGATGATTTTAGCTTGTTTTTGAAGCAATATTTGGCATCAACTACACTTAATGTTTAGAGCTGGACATCTAAAATTTTCTTTTAATTGTCCACATCTTGTACACTGCTTGATTATTACTATGACTGCTTCGTCTCGACAATACACTTGATGATCATGCTGATTTTCTCGACTTGAATATCATTACGACGCTTACCGTGTAAAATATTTTCATGGACAGACGACGAAAATGTCTCTTGTGCAATTTGTTCAGCATTCCTCTGTGATATAACGATCGTGCTCGTTAATTTAAAAGTTTTTGCCACGGTAAGATCAGTTTCCTGAAGCACACGCTGGCGAGCATGAGATAAATCTGAGTTCATATTGGTAATAAAAATATATTTTAAAAGAGACTGATGCAAATCATGAAACTCACACTTTAGACTCTGATTTTCAAGAATGGTAATAAATTCTTCCAGACTTTCACCAGACTTCTACACTTTGGTAAAAAAAAAGCCAATGCTGGAGGATTGTTAAATGTTTCCTTGGCACAAAGTGCTTGTCAAATTTTTCTTGGACGGTACTTGGGCTTAAATTCTCCAAATCCAATCTGAATGAATTGAATATTAGTACCACTTTGCCACCCACAGTGGGGAGCACGATCGCAATTTGCCCCGTCATCAACATATACAAATCGAAATATTGTCACTATTCCTTGCATTCGTACTCATTGTTTCTGGGAGCAGGAATAGAATTTAAACTAGAAACACTAATGTTCGAAGAACAGTAGAAGAATCGTGCAGGTTTTGAGTGCATATTCCACCACATGAGCTACTTATTACGGCCAAACTGTTTCAAATGCCACGTTTTACTTTCGTCTTAAGAATGCATTGTAGCTCATATGGTGGAAGGTTTCAGATATTACCACTGGCATGAATTTCAACGTTTATGAGAGCAAAACACGGGTTAATTATATTCGTTATCAGTTGCTTATTTCACATAATTTTGAAAGCAGCATCTCATATAACATCAATGAAGAAAATGCTCAGTGCATGCAGCACTGTAACTGAAGTTGGTGTTTGGGGCTGCGATCCGAAAAATTTGCAGAACTTTGCGAATTGTAACATCGGTTATTTATTTTCATTGTAAATGTTTCCGGTATGTATACTAACTGTAAGCATTTATTGATAAAAAAGTAGCACAACCGACTCGTGCTGGCAACCTTTCGCCAGTATCAAAGCCAATAATATATTACATCCGCTTCACGTTGTTATATTACATTCGAAGTTTAAGGAGTATAAAGAAATTTAGGGTTACCTGCAGCGAGTTTTTTCAAATGATCGAAAGCTTAATATTTGCTGTGAAAATTCTACGATAAAACCGCTTAATAAAGATATTGCAATTAAACACAAAATCAACAATAGCTGGCAATCCTATCGTGGCTTTTCAACCAAATTTTACCTGAATAATGTTTATGACAGGTTTCATCAATTGTATGAAATTCGTATTGATTTCATGACTGCACTGGAAGTTATAGTGCAAAAAGTGTTATTTTCCTGAGCGAATTTTCAAAACCAAAGACACAAAAATTACAATAGCTGTCAGCACCAATCAAATTTTTCAACCAAATTTCCACCAAACAGAGATTAGAGTTAGGTTTAGCTACTGTGTCAATTTCATGAAAATCTGGTAACTTATTCACATTTCATAGGGCAAAAAGCAGTTTTTTTTCTTTGTAATTTTTCAAGATGGCACCACTGGCACAGACTTGCCCACAATTCAAAATCGCTTCTATCAAATCTGGTCTTACTTAAGTCCAATGCATTCTGTTAATTTTAGCTGTATCTGATTATTGGTTCGTGAGTTTCCTTGAACAGAAGTTTTTGATGCTAAAAATATAGGTTAACTGGGAGAGGGTTACCGTTCTTGTCCGACATGAAATTTCCAAAGTTTTATTTTGAACGTGTAGATAAAACATAAGATTTATATACAGATTGGTTTTACTGTAAGAAACGGACATTTTTTTGAATATTCGATGGTTTGAATGTTTTCACTTCCAAATTTTTTTTTCAAAATGTAGCCACAAAAATTATCATAGCTGGCAACTCCAACCGAATTTTTTGACCAAATTTCTACCAAACGTGGCTTAGTAAGGTCCAGCAATTGTGTGAGTTTCGTCAAAATCGAACGATTCAATCAGAATTTATAGGGCTAAAAACAGTTATCTTTTTTAGTTGTTTTTCAAGATGGCACCACTGGCACAGAATCGCCCGCATTTCAAAATTACTTCTATCAGACCTGGACCTATTTAAGACCAATACATTCTGTGAATTTCAAATAATTCTGCGCATCGGATCGTGAGTTTCCCTGAACAGAAGTTTTTGATGCTAAAAATATAGGTAAATTGGGCAAGGGTTACCAGGCGTGCCCGTTATACCATATCAAATTTTATCTTTTGTCTATGTAAACAAAGCACAAGATTTACATATGAATGGCTTTGTTTTGAAGAAACGGCATTTTTTCAAGAGAGACGATGATTTGGAGGTTTTCACTTTCAGTGCCTGCCCTAGCCGCAGGGTTGCCAGCACGCTAATTTAAAGCTGCACAAATCTACAACTAAATAATATCAATATGTCCTAAAAATTTCGTCATGATTGAATAGCTCCGTCAAAAGTTATCGAAATTTAAAAATTTTCAAATTTTGCCTGTCCTCTTTTTAGGCACCCAGCGAACACATAGGGTTAAAAAATTCCAAAGCATTATCCGATTCATATGTAAAACACAATAGAAATTTATTTCGTTAACTTTATTTTTGCGAAAATCATTTGTGCACGAAATAATAGGTATATTAAAAATATCACTTAAATGGCCGCCGGCGCCAAAAGGTTAACAATAACTGACATTTAGAGACGTGGACCTATTCTGCATATACACCAATGTATCCTGAAAGTTTCAGCTCAATCGGATGGCGCGTTCCCGAGATTATCTCACTGAAATTTTTTGATGATATATATATATATATATATATATATATATATATATATATATATATATATATATATATATATATATATATATATATATATATATATATATATATATATATATATATATATATATATATATATATATATATATATATATATATATATATATATATATATATATATATATATATATATATATATATATATGGAAATATGAATTTTTGGCCGAATCGATTTTAATACTAATGTTCTTCGAACATTAGTAAAAATTAGAATGCATACGAATATCTAGACACAAACAATTTTATATGAAGGTATATATAGTCATATGGATAAATATATACAAGTGTCTGGTACCAATTTATTTGTTTGGAAGGAAGAAAAAAATGGGGAAAAATTGAGGAATGGGAATTAGTAATGTTGTAACATTGATCACGACGATGTTTTTACTAATGTTCGAAGAAGAACATTAGTATTAAAATCACTTTGGCCAAAAATTCATATTTCTATATATATATATATATATATATATATATATATATATATATATATATATATATATATATATATCATCAAAAAATTTCAGTGAAAAAATCTCAGGAACGCGCCATCCGATTGAGCTGAAATTTTCAGGACACATTGGTGTATATGCAGAATAGTGCCAGGTCTCACAAAAAGTTAATAATCTTTAACCCTTTGGCGCCGGCGGCCATTTCAGTGATTTTTTTAATATACCTATTATTTCGTACACAAATAGATTTTGCAAAAATAAAGTTGACGAAATAAATTTTGAACGTGTTTTACATGTGAATCGGATAATGTTTTGGAATTTTTTAACCCCATGTGTGCGCTGGGTGCCTAAAAACAGAACGGGAAAACTTGAAAATTTTTAAATTGCGATAACTTTTGACCGAGTTATTCAATCATTACGAAATTTTTAGGACATATTGGTATTATTTAGTTGTAGATTTTCGTATTTTTATTACTAATGTTCGAAGAAGAACATTAGTATTAAAATCACTTTGGCCAAAAATTCATATTTCTATATATATATATATATATATATCATCAAAAAATTTCAGTGAAAAAATCTCAGGAACGCGCCATCCGATTGAGCTGAAATTTTCAGGACACATTGGTGTATATGCAGAATAGTGCCAGGTCTCACAAAAAGTTAATAATCTTTAACCCTTTGGCGCCGGCGGCCATTTTAGTGATTTTTTTAATATACCTATTATTCCGTACACAAATATTTTTTGCAAAAATAAAGTTGACGACACAAATTTCGAGCAAGTTTTACATGCGAATCGGATAACGTTTTGGAATTTTTTAACCCTATGTGTGCGCTGGGTGCCTAAAAAGAGAACGGGAAAATTTGAAAATTTTTAAATGGCGATAACTTTTGACAAAGCCATTCAATCATTACGAAATTTTCAGGACATATTTGTTTTATTAAGTTGTAGATAAGTGTACATTTTAATGAGCGTGCTGGCAACCCTGTAGCTAGGGCAGGCACTGAAAGTGAAAACCTCCAAATCATCGTCTCTCTTGAAAAAATGTCGTTTCTTAAAAAAAAAGCCACTCATATGTAAATCTTGTGCTTTATTTACATAGACAAAAAATAAAATTTGATATGGTATAACGGGCACGCCTGGTAACCCTTGCCCAAGTTACCTATATTTTTAGCATCAAAAACTTCTGTTCACGGAAACTCACGATCCAATGAACAGAATTAACTGAAATTTGCAGAATGTATTGGTCTTAAATAGGACCAGGTCTGATAGAAGTGATTTTGAAATGCGGGCGATTTTGTGCCAGTGGTGCTATCTTGAAAAATCACTAAAAAAGATAACTGCTTTTAGCCCTATAAGTTCTGATTGAATCGTTCGATTTTGACGAAATTTGCACCGTAGCTGCACCTTACTTCAAACCTTGTTTGATAGAAATTTGGTTGAAAAATTCGGTTGGAGCTGCCAGCTATGATAATTTTGGTGTCTTAAATTTGAAAAAATAAAAATTTGGAAGTGAAAACATTCAAACCATCGAATATCCTAAAAAATGTCCGTTTCTACAATTAAACCAATCTGTATACAAATCTTATGCTCAATCTACACAGTCAAAGTAAAACTTTGGAAATTTCATGTCGGACAAGAACGGTAACCCTTTCTCAGTTAACCTATATTTTTAGCTTCAAAAACTTCTGTTCACGGGAACTCACGAATCAATAATCAGATAGAATTGAAATTTACAGAATGCATTGGACTTAAGTAGGGCCAGGTCTGATAGAAGCAATTTTGAATTGTAGGCAACTCTGTTCCAGTGGTGCCATCTTGAAAAATTACAAAGAAAAAAAATGCTTTTTGCCCTATGAAATGTGAATAAGTTACCAGATTTTCATGAAATTGACACAGTAGCTGTACCCTGATCTAAACTCTGTTTGATAGAAATTTGGTTGAAAAATTCGATTGGCGCTGCCAGCTATGGTAATTTTTGTGTCTTTGGTTTTAAAAATTCGCTCAGGAAAATAAAACTTTTTGCCCTATAACTTCCAGTGCAGTCATGAAATCAATACGAATTTCATACAATTACTGGAACCTATTATAAACATTATTCAGGCCAAATTTGGTTGAAAAGCCATGATAGGGTTGCCAGCTATGGTTGGTTTTGTGTTTGTTTGCAATATCTTTATTAAGCGGTTTTATCGTAGAATTTTCAATTGGTTATGATATTGTAGTGACAATAAACAGCAAATATTAAGCTTTCGATTATTTGAAAAAACTCGCTGCAGGTAAACCTAAATTTCTTTATACTCCTATAACTTCGAATGTAATATATGAAGCAGATGTGATATATTCTTGGCTTTGATACTGGCGAAAGGTTGCCAGCACGAGTCAGTTGTGCTACTTTTGTATCAATAAATGCTTACAGTTAGTATTCATACCGGAAACATTTACAATGAAAATAAATAACCGATGTTTCAATTCCCAAAGTTCTGCAAATTTTTCGGATCGCAGCCCCAAACTCCAACTTCAGTTACAGTGCTGCAGGCACTGAGCATTTTCTTAATTGATGTTATATGAGATGCTGCTTTCAAAATTTTGTGATATAAGCAACTGATAACGAATATAATTAACCCGTGTTTTGCTCGCATAAACGTTGAAATTCATGCCAGTGGTAATATCTGAAACCTTCTACCATATGAGTTATAATGCATTATTGAAACAAAAGTAAAACGTGGCATTTGAAACAATTTAGCCGTAATAAGCAGCGCATATGGTGGAATATGCACTCAAAACCTGCACGATTCTTCTACTGTTCTTCGAACATTAGTGTTTCTAGCGGTTCAGGTGCGCTAGAGTTTTTATAGATAGATTTTGATGAGCGTGCTGGCAACCCTGTAGCTAGGGCAGGCACCGAAAGTGAAAACTTTCAAATCATCGTCTCTCTTGAAAAACTGCCGCTTTTAAAAAAAAAAAAAGCCACTCATATGTAAATCTTGTGCTTTGTTTACATAAACAAAAAAAAATTTTTATATGGTATAACGGGCACGCCTGGTAACCCTTGCCCAATTTACCTATATTTTTAGCATCAAAAACTTCTGTTCACGGAAACTCACGATCCAATGAGCAGAATTAATTGAAATTTGCAGAATGTATTGGTCCTATATAGGACCAGGTCTGATAGAAGTGATTTTGAAATACGGGCGATTCTGTGCCAGTGGTGCCATCTTGAAAAATCACTAAAAAAGATAACTGCTTTTAGCCCTATAAATTCTGATTGAATCGTTCGATTTTGACGAAATTCACACAGTAGCTGAACCTTATTTAATACCACGTTTAGTAGAAATTTGGTTGAAAAATTCGGTTGGAGTTGCCAGCTATGATAATTTTGGTGTCTTAAATTTGAAAAAATAAAAATTTGGAAGTGAAAACATTAAACCATCGAATTTCCAAAAACTGTCCGTTTCTTACAATAAAACCAATCTGTATACAAATCTTATGCTTTATCTACACGTTCAAAGTAAAACTTTATAAATTTCATGTCGGACAAGAACAGTAATCCTCTCCCAGTTAACCTATATTTTTAGCATCAAAAACTTCTGTTCACGGGAACTCACGAATCAATAATCAGATACCATTGAAATTTACAGAATGCATTGGAATTATGTAGGACCAGGTCTGATAGAAGCGATTTTGAATTGTAGGCAACTCTGTGCCAGTGGTGCCATCTTGAAAAATTACAAAGAAAAAAACTGCTTTTTGCCCTATGAAATGTGAATAAGTAACCAGATTTGCATGAAATTGACACAGTAGCTGAACCTTACTCTAAGCTCTGTTTGATATAAATTTAGTTGAAAAATTCGATTGGTGCTGCCAGCTACGGTAATTTTTATGTCTTTGGTTTTGAAAATTTTCTCAGGAAAATAAAACTTTTTGCCCTATAACTTCCAGTGCAGTCATGAAATCAATACGAATTTCATACAATTACTGGAACCTATTATAAACATTATTCAGGCCAAATTTGGTTGAAAAGCCACTATAGGGTTGCCAGCTGTTGTTGGTTTTGTGTTTGTTTGCAATATCTTTATTAAGCGGTTTAATCGTAGAATTTTCAATTGGTAATGATATTGTAGTGCCAATAAACAGCAAATATTAAGCTTTCGATTATTTGAAAAAACTCGCTGCAAGTAACCCTTAATTTCTTCATAGTCCTATAACTTCGAATGTAATATAACAACGTGAAGCAGATGTGATATATTCTAGGCTTTGATACTGGCAAAAAGTTGCCAGCACGAGTCGGTTGTGCTAATTTTGTATCAATAAAATTATACCGGAAACATTTACAATGAAAATAAATAACCGATGTTTCAATTCCCAAAGTTCTGCAAATTTTTCGGATCGCAGCCCCAAACACCAACTTCAGTTACAGTGCTGCAGGCACTGAGCATTTTCTTCATTGATGTTATATGAGATGCTGCTTTCGAAATTTTGTGAAATAAGCAACTGATAACGAATATAATTAACCCGTGTTTTGCTCTCATAAACGTTGAAATTCATGCCAGTGGTAATATCTGAAACCTTCCACCATATGAGTTATAATGCATTCTTGAGACCAAAGTAGAATGTGGCGTTTGAAACAGTTTGGCCGTCATAAGCAGCTCATGTGGTGGAATATGCACTCAAAACCTGCACGATTCTTCTACTGTTCTTCGAACATTAGTATTTGTAGCGGTTCAGGTGCGCTAGAGTTTTTAAATTTTTAGCCGTTTGTGGGCCCTGGCTGTTTGAAAATGATTTTATTTTAAAACTTCGATTTATAATAACTTGTTATGTAGACGTTATATAATGAAGAAATACACATGCGGCGTAATGCTTACTGCAACTATATTGGATATTATATTAGTGCTGCCTGGTATGGCAGTTTTTCTAATTATATAAGGGTGCATGAAACAATATAACGCAACGCTTCTGTTTGCAGTGTACATTTCAGATACGAAATGCGAAACCAGAAATTATTGCTTTGTACTGTGTTCGTATTTTATGACGGTGCTGCTTTATTTTTATCCCTTTTTATCAGTGTTTTACACAAAGTAATTTTCACGTGATGCATGCAATTTCAATGCATACATGATGTGGTGAATTACGCATTTTAGTTGAAGGAGTTTGATAAACATATCAACGAGTAGTAATTGGAAACTTTCGAAAAGTAATATAGTCTAAGCTTCTTGTAACTATCGCATGCTTGTCATAAAAAAAATAAGCGGCAGTGGAAATATTCAGTGTTAGCAACAGTTTACCGCTACTACAGGCAAAACCATTACAACTGTGTTAAATAAAAATAAAGTAAATATACAAATCTATTTTAGATCTAATAACTTAGTTCGAAGTGACCGGAACATAAGAATTATAGATTTGCCACGCGGAAACACTTCAAAACTTATCTTAAATTGTGTGTTCCTTGTTCACTTTCATGAGATGCACACTATAATTTGCAAATTACGCCACTGATATAATAACAAAAACTGCCATACCAATAAGCCCAAATAGAATATCCAATATATTAGCAGTAAGCATGATGGCTCGCGGAAATTTCATAATCATGGAAATATCATCATTTGACAAGTTAACATAAACTGAAACCATCATTTTCAAGTTGTCAGTGCCTCCGAACGGCTAAACATTATTAAAATATCGTCGTCACCAAGCTTAAAACAATTCTAATTCTGATTTATCATATTCGTTAGTTTTACAATTTCTTTTTCCATATAAATAAATCTGTACCTCAAAACTATGTATATATCAATCCATCCATCCACTTATCATCTCGAAATGACAAAGAGCGAAAGTAAAACAATTAAGTCAATGGTATATCAATCACCGTAGCCGACCACTTTCGCCTTAGCCCCGCCTTAAAAAAAACTGGAATTGAGTTGACTTGACTCGTGTAATCTAAAAACGCTTGGACGCGTGGACGCATGGACGCTTGTCTAAATGGCCCATAACACATAACTGCGAAATTCTCGTAGGGGGAGGCGTACTTCTATGTCGAGTTTCTCAGTTGAATTTGGCGAACCACTATGCAGCGAATATGTCGCTGTCAATGCAAACAAGGCACCAACCTAATTCACTTCTTTTTTCTTTTGTATGGCTAAATCCTGTTGTACGAGGATTAGGTTGGCTTATCACAATACATATCAGCCATCGCTTATCTATTCCACCAGACCATTCAACCTAATTCAAGCAGACTTAATTCAACCTAGTGGTGATGCCAACCTATGGTAGGTATCACCGCTAGCGATGCGGTAATATTAGAAATTTGGCAAATTCTAACGCAAAAATTACTGTAGCTGGCAGCACCAATCGAATTTTTCAACCAAATTTCTACCAAACACGGCTTCAAGTAAGCTCCAGCTATTGTATCAATTTCATGAAAATCTGGTAACTGCATCAGAATTCATGGGGCAAAACGCAATTTTTACTAATGTTCGAAGAACATTAGTATTAAAATCGATTCGGCCAAAAATTCATATTTCCATATATATATATATATATATATATATATATATATATATATATATATATATATATATATATATATATATATATATATATATATATATATATATATATATATATATATATATATATATATAGATATATATATATATATATATCATCAAAAAATTTCAGTGAGATAATCTCAGGAACGCGCCATCCGATTGAGCTGAAACTTTCAGGATACATTGGTGTATACGCAGAATAGGTCCAGGTCTCTTTAAATGTCAGTTATTGTTAACCTTTTGGCGCCGGCGGCCATTTAAGTGATATTTTTAATATACCTATTATTTCGTGCACAAATAGTTTTCGCAAAAATAAAGTTAACAAAATAAATTTCGAACGTGTTTTACATATGAATCGGATAATGCTTTGAAATTTTTTAACCCTATGTGTGCGCTGGGTGCCTAAAAGGAGGACGGGAAAATTTGAAAATTTTTAAATTTCGATAACTTTTTACAGAGCTATTCAATCATTACAAAATTTTCAGGACATATTGATATTATTTAGTTGTAGATTTGTGTAGTTTACATGAGCGTGCTGGCAACTCTGTAGCAAGGGCAGGCACTGAAAGTGAAAATCTCTAAATCATCGTCTCTCTTGAAACAATGCCGTTTCTTCAAAAAAAAGCCACTCATATGTAAATCTTGTGCTTTGTTTACATAACCAAAAAAAAAAAAGATATGGTATAACGGGCACGCCTGGTAACCCTTGCCCAATTTACCTATAATTTTACCATCAAAAATTTCTGTTCACGAAAACTCACGATCCGATGCGCAGAATTATTTGAAATTCACATAATGTATTGGTCTTAGACAGGACCAGGTCTGATAGAAGTGATTTTGAAATGCGGGCGATTTTGTGCCAGTGGTGCCATCTTGAAAAACCACTAAAAAAGATAACTGCTTTTAGCCCTATAAATTCTGATTGAATCGTTCGATTTTGACGAAACTCACACAATTGCTGGACCTTACTTTAAGCCACGTTTGGTAGAAATTTGGTCGAAAAATTCGGTTGGAACTGCCAGCTATGATAATTTTGATGTCTTCATTTTGAAAAAAAAAATTTGGAAGTGAAAACATTCAAACCATCGAATATTAAAAAAAATGTCCGTTTCTTACAATAAAACCAATCTGTATATAAATCTTATGTTTTATCTACACGTTCAGAATAAAACTTTGGAAATTTCATGTCAGACAAGAACGGTAACCCTCTCCCAGTTAACCTATATTTTTAGCATCAAAAACTTCTGTTCACGGGAACTCACGAACCAATAATCAGATACAGCTAAAATTTACAGAATGCATTGGACTTAAGTAAAACTAGATTTGATAGAAGCGATTTTGAATTGTGGGCAAGTCTGTGCCAGTGGTGCCATCTTGAAAAATTACAAAGAAAAAAAAAAGCTTTTTGCCCTATGAAATGTGAATAGGTTACCGGATTTTCATGAAATTGACACAGTAGCTAAACCTAACTTTAATCTCTGTTTGGTGGAAATTTGGTTGAAAAATTTGATTGGTGCTGCCAGCTATGGCAATTTTTGTGTCTTTGGTTTTGAAAAATCGCTCAGGAAAATAAAACTTTTTGCACTATAACTTCCAGTGCAGTCATGAAATCAATACGAATTTCATACAATTGATGAAACCTGTCATAAACATTATTCAGGCTAAATGTGGTTGAAAAGCCACAATAGAGTTGCCAGCTATTGTTGGTTTTGTGTTTAATTGCAATATCTTTATTAAGCGGTTTTATAGTAGAATTTTCAAATGGTAATGATATTGTAGTGACAATAAACAGCAAATATTAAGCTTTCGATTATTTGAAAAAACTCGCTGCAGGTTACCCTAAATTTCTTTATACTCCTATAACTTCGAATGTAATTAAACAACGTGAAGCAGATTTGATTAATTCTTGGCTTTGATACTGGCGAAAGGTTTCCAGCACGAGTCGGTTGTGCTACTTTTGTATCAATAAATGCTTACAGTTAGTATACATACCGGAAACATTTACAATGAAAATAAATAACCGATGTTACAATTCGCAAAGTTCTGCAAATTTTTCGGATCGCAGCCCGAAACACCAACTTCAGTTACAGTGCTGCAGGCACTGAGCATTTTCTTCAATGATGTTATATGAGATGCTGCTTTCAAAATTATATGAAATTAGCAACTGATAACGAACATAATTAACCCGTGTTTTGCTCTCATAAACGTTGAAATTCATGCCAGTGGTAATATCTGAAACCTTCCACCATATGAGTTATAATGCATTCTTGAGACGAAAGTAAAACGTGGCATTTGAAACAGTTTGGCCGTAATAAGCAGCACATGTGGTGGAATATGCACTCAAAATCTGCACGATTCTTCTACCGCTCTTCGAACATTAGTGTTTCTAGCGGTTCAGGTGCGCTAGAGTTTTTTTTCTTTGTAATTTTTCAAGATGGCACCACTGGCACAGTGTTGCCCACAATTAAAAATCGCTTCTATCATCGCGTCCTACTTAAGTCCAATGTATTCCGTAAATTTCAACTGCGTCTGGTAATTGGTTCGTGAGTTCCCGTGAACAGAAGTTTTTGATGCTTAAAATATAGGTGATTTGGGAAAGGACTACCGTTCTTGTCCGGCAAGGAATTTCCAAAATTTTGTTTTGACTGTGTAGACAAAGCATAAGATTTGTATACAAGTAGGTTTTCATTGTAAGAAACGGCAATTTTTTTAGGAGATTCGATGGTTTGAATGTTCTCACTTGCAGTATCTGCCGTAGCTACACGGTTGCCAGCGCGTTAACAATACTTAACTTACAATACTACCAACTTAAAACAATAATATGTCCTGTTAGTTTCATGTTGATCTGATGATCTAATGATCTAATTAAAAGTTATCGCGATTCGAAAAATTTCAGATTTTCTCATTCTCATTTTAGGCGCCTAGCGTACACATAGGGTTAAATATTTCAAAAACATTGTCATATTTACATTTAAAAGACGTTCAGATTTCATTACATAAACGTAAGTTTTGCAGAAGCTATTTTTTGACAGAAAATTAGGTATATTTAAAATATCACTAAAATGGCCGCCGGCGCCAAAGGGTTAAAGATTATCATTTTTTGCGAGACTTGGTACTATTTTGCATATACACAAACATATCCTGAAAATCTCAGTACAATCGGAAGGTGCGATCCTGAGATTTTTTCATTGAAATTTTTTGTTTTTTTTGTTCTTCGAACATTAGTAGAAAAAGCTAGCGCATCAGAACCGCTAGAAAACTAATTTTCGAAGAAATTATCTTCGGGTGACAAAAAAATGTGGAAAGACGTAATTCACTTCAAAATGTTCAGTGCTGGCAACACTTTTCCAACTAAGCAGCAATAAGTTAGCCTTAACAAGCTCATACATACTTAAATCGACTTATCTTTTGAATTTCGTTCTCATCGGAGAATTTCATCGAAAGTTTCAGCGGTTAAACGTTGTTTGAGGCTGCCATCCGAAAAATGTTCAAAACTCGGAAAATTTAGAAATTGGTTTCTTATTTTTATTTCAAATGCTTTGCAGATGAGTATGTAATTTGAAGCATCTATTAGTGCAATATTTACGAAAATGGCTAAAGCTGGTTACCCTGTGTCAGCAGCAAAGCAAAATATATACCAAATCTGCTTCATGTTAAGTTAAACCCAACCAGTAAATTTCGTTTCGATTGAATCACTGCGCTGGAAGTTATACGGGTTAAACAAATTTTAGGGCTACCACCATCAAAACTTTACAAATTTTTAAAGCGTCAATATTCATTGTTAATTTTTGCAAATCTAATGACATAATCGCTCAGTAAAGAAATTCCAAAAAATTACAAAAATTGTCATAGCTAGCAGTCCTTTCATGATATTTGTACGAAATTCTTACGACATTTGGTTCACATCAGAGACTTTTTACTGCATGAATTTTATTTTGGTTCTATGACTGGACCGGAAGTTAGAGGGAAAAAGCTTCATTTTGCTGACAATTGCTGACAATCAATTTAACATGATGCACAAAGGTTAAAATTTATTAATGATTTGAACTTTTTGTCAAAAATCAAAAATTTTTTAGGAGGGTCAATCGTTTGAAGGATTTGTTTTCAAGAGGCTGCCGCAGCTACAGGGTTACCCGCACTACCTTAGAAATCCATATGTGTTAAGATTTAGTCAAGATCAATACGCTCCGCAAATTTCACGCTGTCAAAAGTAATGACAAATCAAAATTTGCTAAAAAAATCCTTGCTTACTTTTAGACACGTTGCACCCATACACGGCTCAAAACTTCCAATTATTTATCATAAACAAGCTTAGAACATAATAAGTTTTCATTCCCAATCCTTTTTTTTAACAAAATAGATCTACTTAGATCTATCAAAATAGATCGGATTGGCCACACCAGATGTTATCTCCCTTAATCATTTTGCTGATATATATATATATATATATATATATATATATATATATATATATATATATATATGTGTATATATATATATATATATATATATATATATATATATATATATATATATATATATATATATGTGTATATATCTATATATATATATATATATATATATATATATATATATATATATATATATATATATATATATGTATATATATATATATATATATATATATATATATATACAATATATATATATATATATATATATATATATATATATATATATATATATATATATATATATATATATATATATATATGTGTGTGTGTGTGTATGTATATATATATATATATATATATATATATATATATATATATATATATATATATATATATATATATATATATATATATATTTATAGAAAGAAATATGAATTTTCGGCGAAATGAATTAAATACTAATTTTCTTCGAAAATTAGTACCAAGGAATATTACGGTGAAAGATATAATGTTAGTAAATTTGGTATCTTTTTATTTCCCTGCACTTAGTAAGAGCAATCAAAACTTCCTTTTAATCAGCTGTCTCTCTTAAAACTATGATTTATAATGTAGCTTTAAATCCATACTATGCATTTTACGATAGTGTTGCTATTTTTATAGGTACGGAACGCAACATTCGAACAAAGGGACTCTGCGATCGTATAGCCAGCCAGAATGAATTTGGAGCAGTAACAATGGGTATTCTGTATTATTTGTGTAATCATTTAAGTTAAAACGGAATAATTATTAGATTAAACGTTAAAACGAAATAATTACTAAAAACTCTAGCGCACCTGAACCGCTAGAAACACTAATGTTCGAAGAACAGTAGAAGAATCGTGCAGGTTTTGAGTGCATATTCCACCACATGTGCTGCTTATTACGACCAAACTGTTTCAAATGCCACGTTTTACTTTGGTCTCAAGAATGCATTATAACTCATATGGTGGAAGGTTTAAGATATTACCACTGGCATGAACTTCAACGTTTATGAGAGCAAAACACGGGTTAATTATATTCGTTATCAGTTGCTTATTTCACATAATTTTGAAAACAGCATCTCATATAACATCAATGAAGAAAATGCTCAGTGCCTGCAGCACTGTAACTCAAGTTGGTGTTTGGGGCTGCGATCCGAAAAATTTGCAGAACTTTGCGAATTGCAACATTGATTATTTATTTTAATTGTAAATGTTTCCGGTATGAATACTAGCTAAAAACGTTTATTGATACAAAAGTAGCACAACCGACTCGTGCTGGCAACCTTCTGCCAGTATCAAAGCCAAGAATATATCACATCTGCTTCACGTTGTTATATAACATTCGAAGTTAAAGGAGTATAAAGAAATTTAGAGTTACCTGCAGCGAGTTTTTTCAGACAATCGAAAGCTTAATATTTGCTGTTTATTGTCACTACAATATCATTACCATTTGAAAATTCTACGATAAAACCGCTTAATAAAGATATTGCAATTAAACACAATACCAACAATAGCTGGCAACCCTATCGTGGCTTTCCAACCAAATTTGGCCTGAATAATGTTTATGATAGGTTTCATTAATTGTATGAAATTCGTATTGATTTCATGACTGCACTGGAAGTTATAGTGCAAAAAGTTTTATTTTCCTGAGCGTATTTTCAAAACCAAAGACACAAAAATTACCATAGCTGGTAGCACCAATCAAATTTTTCAACCAAATTTCCACCAAACAGAAATTAGAGTTAGGTTTAGCTACTGTGCTAATTTCATGAAAATCTGGTAATTTATTCACATTTCATAGGGCAAAAAGCAGTTTTTTTTCTTTGTAATTTTTCAAGATGGCACCACTGGCACAGAGTTGCCCACAATTCAAAATCGCTTCTATCAGACCTGGTCTTACTTAAGTCCAATGCATTCTGTAAATTTTAGCTGTATCTGATTATTGGTTCGTGAGTTTCCGTGAACAGAAGTTTTTGATGCTAAAAATATAGGTTAACTGGGAGAGGGTTACCGTTCTTGTCCGACATGAAATTTCCAAAGTTTTATTTTGAACGTGTAGATAAAACATAAGATTTATTTACAGGTTGGTTTTATTGTAAGAAACGGACATTTTTTTGAATATTCGATGGTTTGAATGTTTTCACTTTCAAATTTTTTTTTTCAAAATGAAGACACCAAAATTATCATAGCTGGCAACTCCAACCGAATTTTTCAACCATTTTTCTACCAAACGTGGCTTAAAGTAAGGTCCAGCAGTTGTGTGAGTTTCGTTAAAATCGAACGATTCAATCAGAATTTATAGGGCTAAAAACAGTTATCTTTTTTAGTGGTTTTTCAAGATGGCACCACTGGCACAGAATCACCCGCATTTCAAAATCACTTCTATCAGACCTGGTCCTATATAAGACCAATACATTCTGCAAATTTCAATTAATTCTGCTCATCGGATCGTGAGTTTCCGTGAACAGAAGTTTTTGATGCTTAAAATATAGGTAAATTGGGCAAGGGTTACCAGGCGTGCCCGTTATACCAGATCTTTTTTTTTTTTGTTTATGTAAACAAAGCACAAGATTTACATATGAGTGGCTTTTTTTGAAGAAACGGCATTTTTTCAAGAGAGACGATGATTTGGAGGTTTTCACTTTCAGTGCCTGCCCTAGCTACAGGGTTGCCAGCACGCTCATAAAAAGCTACACGAATCTACAACTAAATAATATCAATATTTCCTGAAAATTTCGTAATGATTGAATAGCTCTGTCAAAAGTTATCGCAATTTAAAAATTTTCAAATTTTCCCGTCCTCTTTTTAGGCACCCAGCGCACACATAGGGTTAAAAAATTCCAAAGCATTATCTGATTCATATGTAAAACACGTTAGAAATTTATTTCGTTAACTTTATTTTTGCAAAAATTATTTGTGCACGAAATAATAGGTATATTAAAAATAGCACTTAAATGGCCGCCGGCGCCAAAAGTTTACAATAACTGACATTTAAAGAGACTTGGACCTATTCTGCATATACAGCAATGTATCCTGAAAGTTTCAAAATACCATGAACAAATTACAAATTTTTAAAGCGTCAATATTCATTGTTAATTTTTGCAAATCTAATGACATAATCGCTCAGTAAAGAAATTCCAAAAAATTACAAAAATTGTCATAGCTAGCAGTCCTTTCATGATATTTGTACGAAATTCTTACGACATTTGGTTCACATCAGAGACTTTTTACTGCATGAATTTTATTTTGGTTCTATGACTGGACCGGAAGTTAGAGGGAAAAAGCTTCATTTTGCTGACAATTGCTGACAATCAATTTAACATGATGCACAAAGGTTAAAATTTATTAATGATTTGAACTTTTTGTCAAAAATCAAAAATTTTTTAGGAGGGTCAATCGTTTGAAGGATTTGTTTTCAAGAGGCTGCCGCAGCTACAGGGTTACCCGCACTACCTTAGAAATCCATATGTGTTAAGTTTTAGTCAAGATCAATACGCTCCGCAAATTTCACGCTGTCAAAAGTAATGACAAATCAAAATTTGCTAAAAAAATCCTTGCTTACTTTTAGACACGTTGCACCCATACACGGCTCAAAACTTCCAATTATTTATCATAAACAAGCTTAGAACATAATAAGTTTTCATTCCCAATCCTTTTTTTTAACAAAATAGATCTACTTAGATCTATCAAAATAGATCGGATTGGCCACACCAGATGTTATCTCCCTTAATCATTTTGCTGATATATATATATATATATATATATATATATATATATATATATATATATATATATATATATATATATGTGTATATATATATATATATATATATATATATATATATATATATGTGTATATATCTATATATATATATATATATATATATATATATATATATATATATATATATATATATATATATATATATATATATATGTATATATATATATATATATATATATATATATATATATATATACAATATATATATATATATATATATATATATATATATATATATATATATATATATATATATATATATATATATATATATATATATATGTGTGTGTGTGTGTATGTATATATATATATATATATATATATATATATATATATATATATATATATATATATATATATATATATATATATTTATAGAAAGAAATATGAATTTTCGGCGAAATGAATTAAATACTAATTTTCTTCGAAAATTAGTACCAAGGAATATTACGGTGAAAGATATAATGTTAGTAAATTTGGTATCTTTTTATTTCCCTGCACTTAGTAAGAGCAATCAAAACTTCCTTTTAATCAGCTGTCTCTCTTAAAACTATGATTTATAATGTAGCTTTAAATCCATACTATGCATTTTACGATAGTGTTGCTATTTTTATAGGTACGGAACGCAACATTCGAACAAAGGGACTCTGCGATCGTATAGCCAGCCAGAATGAATTTGGAGCAGTAACAATGGGTATTCTGTATTATTTGTGTAATCATTTAAGTTAAAACGGAATAATTATTAGATTAAACGTTAAAACGAAATAATTACTAAAAACTCTAGCGCACCTGAACCGCTAGAAACACTAATGTTCGAAGAACAGTAGAAGAATCGTGCAGGTTTTGAGTGCATATTCCACCACATGTGCTGCTTATTACGACCAAACTGTTTCAAATGCCACGTTTTACTTTGGTCTCAAGAATGCATTATAACTCATATGGTGGAAGGTTTAAGATATTACCACTGGCATGAACTTCAACGTTTATGAGAGCAAAACACGGGTTAATTATATTCGTTATCAGTTGCTTATTTCACATAATTTTGAAAACAGCATCTCATATAACATCAATGAAGAAAATGCTCAGTGCCTGCAGCACTGTAACTCAAGTTGGTGTTTGGGGCTGCGATCCGAAAAATTTGCAGAACTTTGCGAATTGCAACATTGATTATTTATTTTAATTGTAAATGTTTCCGGTATGAATACTAGCTAAAAGCGTTTATTGATACAAAAGTAGCACAACCGACTCGTGCTGGCAACCTTCTGCCAGTATCAAAGCCAAGAATATATCACATCTGCTTCACGTTGTTATATAACATTCGAAGTTAAAGGAGTATAAAGAAATTTAGAGTTACCTGCAGCGAGTTTTTTCAGACAATCGAAAGCTTAATATTTGCTGTTTATTGTCACTACAATATCATTACCATTTGAAAACTCTACGATAAAACCGCTTAATAAAGATATTGCAATTAAACACAATACCAACAATAGCTGGCAACCCTATCGTGGCTTTCCAACCAAATTTGGCCTGAATAATGTTTATGATAGGTTTCATTAATTGTATGAAATTCGTATTGATTTCATGACTGCACTGGAAGTTATAGTGCAAAAAGTTTTATTTTCCTGAGCGTATTTTCAAAACCAAAGACACAAAAATTACCATAGCTGGTAGCACCAATCAAATTTTTCAACCAAATTTCCACCAAACAGAAATTAGAGTTAGGTTTAGCTACTGTGCTAATTTCATGAAAATCTGGTAATTTATTCACATTTCATAGGGCAAAAAGCAGTTTTTTTTCTTTGTAATTTTTCAAGATGGCACCACTGGCACAGAGTTGCCCACAATTCAAAATCGCTTCTATCAGACCTGGTCTTACTTAAGTCCAATGCATTCTGTAAATTTTAGCTGTATCTGATTATTGGTTCGTGAGTTTCCGTGAACAGAAGTTTTTGATGCTAAAAATATAGGTTAACTGGGAGAGGGTTACCGTTCTTGTCCGACATGAAATTTCCAAAGTTTTATTTTGAACGTGTAGATAAAACATAAGATTTATTTACAGGTTGGTTTTATTGTAAGAAACGGACATTTTTTTGAATATTCGATGGTTTGAATGTTTTCACTTTCAAATTTTTTTTTTCAAAATGAAGACACCAAAATTATCATAGCTGGCAACTCCAACCGAATTTTTCAACCATTTTTCTACCAAACGTGGCTTAAAGTAAGGTCCAGCAGTTGTGTGAGTTTCGTTAAAATCGAACGATTCAATCAGAATTTATAGGGCTAAAAACAGTTATCTTTTTTAGTGGTTTTTCAAGATGGCACCACTGGCACAGAATCACCCGCATTTCAAAATCACTTCTATCAGACCTGGTCCTATATAAGACCAATACATTCTGCAAATTTCAATTAATTCTGCTCATCGGATCGTGAGTTTCCGTGAACAGAAGTTTTTGATGCTTAAAATATAGGTAAATTGGGCAAGGGTTACCAGGCGTGCCCGTTATACCAGATCTTTTTTTTTTTTGTTTATGTAAACAAAGCACAAGATTTACATATGAGTGGCTTTTTTTTGAAGAAACGGCATTTTTTCAAGAGAGACGATGATTTGGAGGTTTTCACTTTCAGTGCCTGCCCTAGCTACAGGGTTGCCAGCACGCTCATAAAAAGCTACACGAATCTACAACTAAATAATATCAATATTTCCTGAAAATTTCGTAATGATTGAATAGCTCTGTCAAAAGTTATCGCAATTTAAAAATTTTCAAATTTTCCCGTCCTCTTTTTAGGCACCCAGCGCACACATAGGGTTAAAAAATTCCAAAGCATTATCTGATTCATATGTAAAACACGTTAGAAATTTATTTCGTTAACTTTATTTTTGCAAAAATTATTTGTGCACGAAATAATAGGTATATTAAAAATAGCACTTAAATGGCCGCCGGCGCCAAAAGGTTTACAATAACTGACATTTAAAGAGACTTGGACCTATTCTGCATATACAGCAATGTATCCTGAAAGTTTCAGCTCAATCGGATGGCGCGTTCCCGAGATTATCTCACTGAAATTTTTGATGATATATATGTATATATATATATATATATATATATATATATATATATATATATATATATATATATATATATATATATATATATATATATATATATATATATATATATATATATATATATATATGGAAATATGATTTTTTGGCCGAATCGATTTTAATACTAATGTTCTTCGAACATTAGTAAAAATTACTTAATTAAATATATTCACTTTTAAATGGGTCACTAGCTCCTATCGTTTTAAGGAAGTTTAAGCTGTAAAATACCATGAATCGGTAATTAATCATTTTTGAACTAAATGTTGTTCGATTGCAAAAAAATTATAAATTAATGCAGAGTTCATTGAAGTTTTGGAATGTTTATTAGTGAAATCCCGTGATATACAAGCAAACCTAAATAAATGGGCTCAAGATTTCAACACAAGAATGCTAAACAAGTATAGTTTGGCACAACGCACAAGTGCTGATAAAGTAAGAAGAATAATGTAACCGCACACAATTACAATTTTCACATTTTCGATACAGAAGTGTCTTATGCGTAGCAATAAATTTAAATTTAAAATAAATTCAGTATTATTTCTAAGTCCCTTAATGAGCATTTCTTGATTCGCGTGTTTGCTTTCTTCAAAATTATTATGTTATTTGACTGACAGAAGCTGCGAATCTGTGAAATGTGTGTTTTATTTTCTATTTCCATCTTCATCCTGTGATTCACCATATCCTGCTCCATCTTCATCGTCTGCTGGAACTTCGGTAAAAGGTTCATCAATTTCACGAAGAGAGCCTCTACATTGTTTCAGACACTGACCCTTAAGTCCTATAAATGCTGAAAGGTTTCAATTTTTCATTTCATTTTCTAAATTACATGAATATATTATTCTGATTATATTATTTACAAGTGCAATACTGGCAGTTGAATATGTCTAAATCACATGGTGATGCAAATTGGATGCTTTCATTTCCGATATAAATACATACTGGATCATAAATTAGAGGACAAAAACTTGGGCATGATTGTGCACTAGTATAACCCACTAGTAGCGAGAGGAGAAGCACTACAATTAAAATGATTTAATTTTCATTTCTTTTATCAATAAATGTTGAATTTAAACTTACCTGTTGCCCTCATGGTTTGGAAGATATCCGCTAGATTGCAGGGAATAACATTTTTTCATGTGAAATTTCAACGAGTTTAAATAGTTTTGTACGGTTTTAGTTTACTATTAATGTTATGCTTCACACCATAAAAACAAATTATTGGCTGACATAAAAAAGGTTTTAATTATTATTAGTGAGCTAGCAATGGGGTTAAATGCACTTGTCTGCTAGGCCAGCACGAACAAACTTATGTATACCATAAAACGTGCTTAGTTATTATTGATAGGTAAGCGAAATTAAAGAGATAAAAGGTCTGTTCGCGTACTTGAACAAACTGCAGCAGTAACAGAATTTTGCAGCTGGCTTCTTTTTGCTGCAAAATTTGGCTTGCAGCAAGAGTACAAAAATGCCTTTCTGCGAATCTATTTTAATATATCATAATAGATACAGGTACGCAAACAGACCTAAAGTGGAGAATGTGAAGGCATAAAAATCTATTTACGCTCTAGAATACTTAATCCGCAACAGCCCTTAGTGACAAATTGACTCTACTTTAAGTTTCAATAAAGAAAATAATTTTATCAATAACTTTAATCACCCGCAAATAGTGCCATGTGTCAAAAATACATAAAATTGAAACTTACTTCAAAAACCCCTAGCACATTAGAACAGTTAGAACCACTAATGTTCGAAGAACAATTTAATTTCGATGACTTAATCGAGAGTTACTGCGAAAGACAAATATTTGGGGTTGCCATCCGAAAACTGCCCAGAACTTAGAAAATTTAAACATTGTTAACTTGTTTTCATTGCAAATGTTCGCGATGTGGATACTTAATGTAAGCATTTAGTGGTACGAAAATAACAAAATCGCCTCCTGCTGGCAACTGTTTGCTACATATGCCTTGGAAACAACATATATATATATATATATATATATATATATATATATATATATATATATATATATATATATATATAAATATATATATATATATATATATATATATAATATATATATATATATATATATATATATATATATATATATATATATATATATTTATATATATATATATATCTATATATATAAATATATATAAATATATATATATACTATATATATATATATATATATATATATACATATATATATATATATATATATATATATATATATATATATATAATATATATAAATATATATATATATATATATATAATATATATATATATATATATATATATATATATATATATATATATATATATATATATATAAAAATATATATATATATATATATATATATATATATATATATATATATATATATATATATATATATATATATATATATATATGTATATATACACCTTTAGCATCGAAAAAATGCCTGGAATGAAGGATATATTGCTGCTATAGTAATCTTTAACAAAAAAGAGGTCGTGGTTGCGTAATGAGAACATAATTCAGAATTCTCACACGTGTTCCCACAGCTTGAAATTTATTTGCTGGTAGTATTGGTGCGCGCCTATGAAAAGTTTAGCTCAGAAATGTACCTTGGAAAATCGATAGCTGCGGCGATGCCTCCTAGAAGTACGGGCAGTCAGGCTACGTAATCGTTTTAGCTATGACGTCAATTTGGGCAGGCATTTTGACATTTCCATCTGGCAGTGCCGATATACACCGGGATTTAACGTGCGGATTTTTAGCTATAATATGAATAAAACGTGAGTTTTTTGTGCGTGGACGCATTATAAAAATAATATTTCGCCATAACTTGCATTTTGTATCAATTAACTGTATCGACAGTAAATCGACACGAAACGTCACATAACCTAACACAAGCTGATAAACATTTCGTAGCAAATTTTCCCGATTATACCGCACACACCGCATTACTAGCACTGTTCCGCACATCTCACTTTATTTTCATATCATTCACTCTAACACAACCTGTACAAGTAACATTTTCCCGCGGACGTCCCATAAGACTGCGTGTGTTTTTCGCGACACTTTGACAGTCAAGTGGGACGTCATTATTCTGCATTACGGTCCGTACTTCTAGGAGGCATTGGCTGCTTTTTGATTGAATTTCTTGATATTATGGCCAGTATCAGCGGGTGGAGGACCCCAGACCATCGGGGTCAGGGCTCCGCCACAATCGGGGGCCCGGGGCTGTCTGCCTTACCCGGTTTCCTCTGAAAAGAGAGGCAGCGTTTTTTCCTCTCTTCCTTTTTCCGATTTTTCAATTTTTCTGGCTCCGTGCGTCGTCACGAGCACTGGGTCTGCTTAGTCACCCCATGTTGCAGAGCCATGGGTGGTTTCCTTCACGGAACGATGCCCCCTTTTGGTCCCCTGGGTATGTTTACATACCAGTTTGCGGCTACATATTCATGACGGATGAATAATAAGTACCATCCCGTTTCTGGAGAGCAAACCTACCTCCATTTTTCAAGAACCCACCCCAGCCACAGAGAGCTAGCAAAGCGGCAAACCAGCATCTGTCGGAGTTGGTTAAAAGGTGCTCCGCTAATGCGGACGAGGGACCTTCACGGCCATTTCTAGGGTACCCTGCTCTCGGGGCAATTCTTTTTTTACTAATGTTCGAAGAAGAACATTAGTATTAAAATCACTTTGCCCAAAAATTCATATTTCTATATATATATATATATATATATATATATATATATATATATATATATATATATATATATATATATATATATATATATATATATATATATATATATATATATATATATATATATATATATATATATATATATATATATATCATCAAAAAATTTCAGTGAAAAAATCTCAGGAACGCGCCATCCGATTGAACTGAAATTTTCAAAACACATTGATGTATATGCAGAATAGTGCCAGGTCTCACAAAAAAATAATAATCTTTAACCCTTTGGCGCCGGCGGCCATTTTAGTGATTTTTTTAATATACCTATTATTCCGTACACAAATAATTTTTGCAAAAATAAAGTTGACGACATGAATTTCGATCAAGTTTTACATGTGAATCAGATAATGTTTTGGAATTTTTTAACCCCATGTGTGCGCTGGGTGCCTAAAAAGAGAACGGGAAAATTTGCAAATTTTTAAATTGCGATAACTTTTGACAGAGCTATTCCATGATTACGAAATTTTCAGGACATGTTTGTTTTATTTAGTTGTAGATTCGTGTACGTTTTAATGATTGTGCTAGCAACCCTATAGCTAGGGCAGGCACTGAAAGTGAAAACCTACAAATCATCGTCTCTCTTGAAATAATGTCGTTTATTAAAAACAAAGCCATTCTTATGTAAATTTTGTACTTTGTTTACATAAATAAAAAAAAAAAATTGATATGGTATAACGGGCACGCCTGGTAACCCTTGCCCAAGTTACCTATATTTTTAGCATCAAAAACTTCTGTTCACGGAAACTCACGATCCAATGAACAGAATTTATTGAAATTTGCAGAATGTATTGGTCTTAAATAAGACCAGGTCTGATAGAAGTGATTTTGAAATGCGGGTGATTCTGTGCCAGTGGTGCCATCTTGAAAAATCACTAAAAAAGATAACTGCTTTTAGCCCTATAAATTCTGATTGAATCGTTCGATTTTGACGAAATTCACACCGTAGCTGCAACTTACCTCAAACCACGTTTGACAGAAATTTGGTTGAAAAGTTTGGTTGGAACTGCCAGCTATGATAATTTTGGTGCCTTAAATTTGAAAAAATAAAAATTTGGAAGTGAAAACATTCAAACCATCGAATATCCTAAAAATGTCCGTTTCTTACAATAAAACCAATATGTATACAAATCTTATGCTTTGCCTACACGTTCAAAGTAAAACTTTGGAAATTTCATGTCGGACAAGAACGGTAACCCTCTCCCAGTTAACCTATATTTTTAGCATCAAAAACTTCTGTTCTCGGGAACTCACGAATCAATAATCAGATACAACTGAAACTTACAGAATGCATTGGACTTAAATAGGACCAGGTCTGATAGAAGCGATTTTGAATTGTGGGCAACTCTGTGCCAGTGGTGCCATCTTGAAAAATTACAAAAAAAAACTGTTTTTTGCCCTATGAAATGTGAATAAGTTACCAGATTTTCATGAAATTGACACGGTAGCTGGACCTTTTTCGAAACTCTGTTTGATAGAAATTTGGTTGAAAAATTCGATTGGTGCTGCCAGCTATGGTAATTTTTGTGTCTTTGTTTTTGAAAATTCACTCAGGAAAATAAAACTTTTTGCCCTATAACTTCCAGTGCAGTCATGAAATCAATACGAATTTCATACAATTAATGGGACCTATTATAAACATTATTCAGGCCAAATTTGGTTAAAAAGCCACTATAGGGTTGCCAGCTATTGTTGGTTTTGTGTTTAATTGCAATATCTTTATTAAGCGGTTTTATCGTAGAATTTTCAATTGTTAATGATATTGTAGTGACAATAAACAGCAAATACTAGGTGGGGTGAAAAGTAAGCTCCTTGACCACCAGAATGCGCTGCAATCGCCAAAAAGATTATTGTGCCTTATAGTCCATTTATATTTAGGCGGACATGTCAAATTTCAGAGCGACACAGTCATTTGTTTTGTTTTGACAGCCGATTTTTGTTGACGTGTTTGGCATCATGTTGAGTATGGATAAAAGTGATTTTCGTTCTCTCATAAAACATTATTTTTTGAGAGGCAAAACGGCGAAGGAAACAAAAGAAAAGTTGAACAAATATTATGGGGCTAGTGCTCCTTCAGACTACTTCGTGAAATATTGGTTTCGAGAATTTCGTGGTGGCCGAAACTCCACTGCCGATGAAGTCCGCAGTGGCAGGCCCTCCGAAGCGGTTACAGAGGAAAATTCCAAAAAAATACATGAAATGGTGTTGGCCGACCGGAAAGTGAAAGTGCGTGAGCTAGCAGATGCCACAGGGATTAGTACTGAGCGCACACGCCATATTTTGGGCGAGATTCTGCAGATGAAAAAATTATCCTGCCGCTGGGTGCCGCGCATGCTGACTCCGGACCAAAAACACGAACGCGAGCGCACTTCGGAAGCGTGTTTGGCCATGCTGAGGCGAAATCGGGTGGACTTTTGGCGTCGATTGGTGACTGGATCCACTATTTCACGCCAGAGAACAGAATGAGTGCCCGGCTATGGACTGAAGCCGGCACGAGTGCTCCGAAGCGGCCAAGGGAGGCTCAATGGGTCGGAAAGGTCATGGCGTCGGTTTTCTGGGATTGTCATGGCATACTCTTCGTGGACTACCTCGAAAAAGGAAAAACAATCAACAGCGAGTATTACTGCGCATTATTGGAGCGATTGAAAGCTGAAATCAATGCGAAACGGCCTCACATGAAGCGAAAAAAAATTTTGCTTTTATAAGACAACGCGCCGTCACACAAGAGCATCGCAACAATGGCTAAAATCAACGATTTAGGGCTCGAATTGCTTCCCCATCCACCTTATTCGCCTGACTTGGCTCCCTCGGACTATTATCTGTTCCCAAACCTCAAAAGATGGCTCATCAATAAAAAATTCAGCTCGCGCGAGGAGATCATCGACGCCGCGGAGGAGTATTTTGCAGGCCTCCCGGAAAATTACTTTTCGGACGGGATCAAAAAGTTGGAAAATCGCTGGAATAAGTGTATCGACCTAAAAGGGGACTACGTTGAATAAAATTTAAAAAAAAAATTAAAAAAAACATTTTTTCATTCCCAAGGAGCTTACTTTTCACCCCACCTAGTATTAAGCTTTCGATTATTTGAAAAAACTCGCTGCAGGCAACCCTAAATATCTTTATACTCCTATAACTTCGAATGTAATATAACAACGTGAAGCAGATGTGATATATTCTTGGCTTTAATACTGGCGAACGGTTGCCAGCACGAGTCGGTTTTGCTACTTTTGTATCAATAAATGCTTACAGTTAGTATTCATGCCGGAAACATTTACAATGAAAATAAATAACCGATGTTTCAATTCCCAAAGTTCTGCAAAATTTTCGGATCGCAGCCCCAAACACCAACTTCAGTTACAGTGGTGCAGTCACTGAGCATTTTGTTCATTGTTGTTATATGAGATGCTTCTTTCAAAATTTTGTGAAATAAGCAACTGATAACGAATATAATTAACCCGTGTTTTGCTCTCATAAACGTTGAAATTCATGCCAGTGGTAATATCTGAAACCTTCTACTATAATGCATTCTTGAGACCAAAGTAAAACGTGGCATTTGAAACAGTTTGGCCGTAATAAGCAGCTCATGTGGTAGAATATGCACTCAAAACCTTCACGATTCTTCTACTGTTCTTCGAACATTAGTGTTTCTAGCGGTTCAGGTGCGCTAGAGTTTTTTTTTATTCGGGTAAGACAAGTATCTCGTTAGGGGCGCAGTCGGTAGGATACGCTGACGGTTTCTTTGTATCCTGGTGATAGAATAAAATCCGCGAAGGAATATCGCGAAAGCTTTGCAAGTTATCCTCGACGGTATATCGTGAAAGTAATTCGTGTGCGGTAACGAGAGTAAATCGTAAGTGCAAAAGGGAGCTGTTAACCTTGAACCAGGAGAATCACCGGTGGATTTCTATCTTTTACAACGGAAAATGCTTTTATTAGCATTATTAATCAAAACGTAAGTCGAAAAAAGAATACTTTCTCCCATCCTCAATTGGAATTCATTTTTCACTAATTTTTTTTTCCCTTTGCAAAAAGAAATTATATTAAATATTTATCTTAATCACAAAATATTGAAATCATTATTAAAATTATTGAAGTTGACAAAATCATTCAAATCAGTGAAATATATTTAAATTATTATTGAAGTTTATTATTAAAATATATAAAATTGAAAATATATTACATATTATTAAACACTATTGAAAGCTATACTATTATTAATTATAAAAAATAATTATAAATATTATTATTAGCTATACTATAATAAAATAAATACTTTTGAAACTATACATTTATATATATTACTAGCTATTAAGAATTGTGAAGTGTAGTGAAAGTGCAGTGAAAGTGTGCCGGAGTAAATTAATGTCAAGTCCGTATAAGAAATTGCGAAACTTTTTTTGTTCATATGCAACGCGAGTACGCAAGGCTTTTAGCCTCGACACAATCCAAGAGACTCAAGATTTTCAGTCAGTCTCATCTGATGAGTTTCCTTGCCTGAATAGTGCAACTGCGGAAACCAATATCATGGCACTAATTCAACAGCCACATGCAGTTGTTCCTGCAGATATTTTTGGTTCTTTGCGAATCCCTGACGCCGTAAAAGATTTGCCAAGATTTGACGGCAATCCTCGGCTAATCCATGAATTCCTCAATAACGTAGAGGAAATTATCTTTTTCATCAGAGAAATAGATGGCACTCCTTACTCAAGAATAATATTGCGAGCCATCCGCAACAAGAAGAGATCGAGGGAGAAGCGAGCGAAGTGCTGAATATGTTCGGGACCCTTCTGGTATGGGAGAATATAAAAAGTAATTTAATCCTCCATTATGCCGATAAAAGGACTGAAACGTCATTAATACGTGACTTGCATATGTTAAAGCAAGGTGACAAATCGGTCGAAAAATTTTATGGGGAAAATGTTGAAATTCAAGCCACAATGTATAATAACATTTTGATCCATGAGAGTGACTCAAATGTGATCGAAGCAAAAAAAAACATTGTTTGCGGAGACGTGCCTTTACACTTTTTTAACTGGGTTACGAGAACCATTAGGGTCTGCTATCTGAGCTATGCGACCGGAAACGTTGGCTACAGCTCTTTTGTTCTGCATCAAAGAGCAGAATATATCTTATATGCGATCGGACAATCGACCACAGGCCAAGATAACTACTACTCGTCCACAGCCTAAACCATCAGGCAATAGTTTCTTTCTAACACAATCAAGCCCATTTCTGAACAGTTTCCCTAATTTCTCACCAAGACCATCTTTTGGCAACTTCCAATTTAAACCACCAAACGCGCACACACAATACGTACCAGCGATCTTCCAACCAAACAACCCTTTCGCTCAAAATCAAAATTTTAATACCTTTGGACGAAAATTTCCAAATCCTAATCAAAGTTTTAATACATTTGGGAAACAATTTCCAAATCCCAATCAGCAATTTAATACGTTCGGGAGACCGTTTCCCAACCAAAACCAAAACTTTTTTGGGAAACAGTCGCATCCTTCAAAACCACCGCGACCAGAGCCGATGGAAATTGGTTCCGGGAACACGTTTTTACGGAACCGTCCAATGAACCAAGAGGCTCAACAAGCAAATTACCCTAAGTACATAGTAGAAGAACTTTACAACATTGATACTGACAACACACCCAACGAAGAATTTGCATACATGCCGCCTTACCTTGACCAAACAACTTATCAAGCTTATTTGGAACAATATTACAATAATGAGGAGACAAAAAATGACAGTGCTACTCCAACCGACCAAGAAATTCAAATTGACGACACCACAAATTTTACCACAGATGCCTCGACCGACCAACAGGATACATAGACATCAACAAACATGGTAAAGATCTTCCCTATGTAAACATTTCATCACCTTTTGGGCGCCCATTACAATTCCTAATTGATACAGGAGTCTCTGCTTCATTTATCTACCCAGAATATATTCACCCAGATGATCTGGAAGATATAGAACCAGTAACAATCAGTACAATTTTTGTTGAACATAAATTGACAAAACAAGCTAAATTGCCTAGTTTCATTGAATTTAACCAACCGGGCGAAAACACATTTTTGATATTCAAGTTCCATAAATATTTCGACGGACTTTTGGGACTAGACGTTCTGACCTCCCTAGGAGCTTCTGTAGACCTTGCAAATAAGACTCTGGTAATAAAAGGTTCAATCTTACCAATACATTTTAAACCAAACCTTTCGTCAGGAAAACTAATAATTCCTCCTAGGTCTAAAATAATAGCTAGAATACCTGTTGACATTAAGGATGGTGATATTTATCTTACGCGTACAATAGTTAAGGAGGGTGTTTATATTGTCGAAGGAATTCACCATATCAAGAACTGGCACGGTCTAGTTGAAGTGACCAACTTAACTAATTGCGATCAGGTTGTACTATTAGAGCAACCACTGAAAGCAGAACCACTCTGTAAAAACTATATAGAAGTTAACAATTTCATATTCCAAACCACTTCTCCGGAAACGACTACACAGGATATTACAAAATTACTTCGCACTTCTCATCTGAATACAGAAGAGAAGAAAATGTTATTTCACATTTGTCGGGAATACGATGACATATTTTTTCATGAAGGACAGACACTATCATTCACAAACCAAGTGAAACACCGTATCAGGACTACAGATGATATACCTGTGTATACAAAATCTCATAGATATCCTTTTGATCTCAAAGATGAGGTCCGTAGGCAAATCAATGATATGCTTCAACAAGGCATAATCCGTCCAAACTACTCTCTCTGGAGCTCTCCAGTTTGGATTGTACCTAAAAAGTTAGATTCAAGCGGAAAGCAAAAGTGGAGGCTTGTGATAGACTACCGCAAGTTGAATCAAAAAACAATTACGGATCGTTACCCCCTTCCAAACATTACGCAAATACTCGATAAACTTGGTAAATGCATGTATTTTACCACTTTAGATTTGGCTAATGGCTTCCATCAAATAGAGATGGATCCAGTGGACATAAAAAAAACAGCCTTCACAGTAGATGGTGGACATTACGAGTATGTCCGGATGCCTTTTGGGCTGAAAAACGCCCCTTCCACATTACAAAGAGTTATGGACAATGTCCTCCAAGATTTGCAAGGAACAATCTGTCTCGTCTATTTGGACGACATTATAATCTATTCTACATTTCTCCAAGAACATGGCGAAAACCTCAGGAAAGTTTTCCACAAATTACGAAATGCGAACCTTAAAGTACAACTTGATAAATGTGAATTCCTACGTAAAGAAATAGCCTTCCTTGGCCATGTGGTAACCACAGAAGGAATCAAGCCCAATCCTGACAAAATTAGAGCCATAAAACACTTTCCAATACCTAAGACTACGAAAGAAATTAAAGCCTTCCTGGAACTACTAGGGAACTATAGAAAATTTATCAAAGACTTTGCACGACTCTCAAAACCTCTAACAGAATGTCTGAAAAAGGACAAGAAAATTGAAATAAACGATCTATACCTAAATGCCTTCAACACTTGCAAAAATTTACTGATGAATGATCCAATACTCCAATACCCGGATTTTTTTTTCACTTTCACTGTGGGACTGTACGGACGTGCCTCTGTGGTTCTGTTAATTTTTCAACTTGCGGTTTTTTACTAATGTTCGAAGAAGAACATTAGTATTAAAATCACTTTGGCCAAAAATTCATATTTCTATATATATATATATATATATATATATATATATATATATATATATATATATATATATATATATATATATATATATATGTATATATATATATATATATATATATATATATATATATATATATTTATATTTATATATATATATATATATATATATATATATATATATATATATATATATATATATATATATATATACATCACCAAAAAATTTCAGTGAAAAAATCTCAGGAACGCGCCATCCGATTGAACTGAAATTTTCAAAACACATTGATGTATATGCAGAATAGTGCCAGGTCACAGAAAAAGTTAAAAATCTTTAATCCTTTGGCGCCTGCGGCCATTTTAGTGATATTTATAATATACCTATTATTCCGTACACAAATAAGCTTTGCAAAAATATAGTTGATAAAATAAATTTTGAACGTGTTTTACATGTGAATCGGATAATGTCTTTGCATTTTTTTAACCCTATGTGTGCGCTAGGTGCCTTAAAAGAGAACGGGAAAACTTGAAATATTTTAAATTGTGATAACTTTTGACAGAGCTATTTAATCATTACGAAATTTTCAAAACATATTGGTATTATTTAGTTGTAGATTTGTGCAGCTTTCAATGAGCGTGCTGGTAACCCTGTCGCTAGGGCAGGCACTGAAAGCGAAAACCTCCAAATCATCGTTGTTCTTGAAAAAATGCCGCTTCTTCAAAATAAAGCCACTCATATTTAAATTTCGTGCTTTGTTTACATAGACAAAAAATAAAATTTGATATGGTATAACGGGCACGCCTGGTAACCCTTGCCCAAGTTACCTATATTTTTAGCATCAAAAACTTCTGTTCACGGAAACTCACGATCCGATGAACAGAATTTATTGAAATTTGCAGAATGTATTGGTCTTAAATAGGACCAGGTCTGATAGAAGTGATTTTGAAATGCGGGTGATTCTGTGCCAGTGGTGCCATCTTGAAAAATCACTAAAAAAGATAACTGCTTTTAGCCCTATAAATTCTGATTGAATCGTTCGATTTTGACAAAATTCACACCGTAGCTGCACCTTACTTCAAACCACGTTTGGTAGAAATTTGGTTGAAAACTTCGGGTGGAGCTGCCAGCTATGATAATTTTGGTGCCTTAAATTTGAAAAAATAAAAATTTGGAAGTGAAAACATTCAAACCATCGAATATCCTAAAAATGTCCGTTTCTTACAATAAAACCAATATGTATACAAATCTTATGCTTTGCCTACACGTTCAAAGTAAAACTTTGGAAATTTCATGTCGGACAAGAACGATAACCCTCTCCCAGTTAACCTATATTTTTAGCATCAAAAACTTCTGTTCACGGGAACTCACGAACCAATTATCAGATACAACTGAAATTTACAGAATGCATTGGACTTACAAGGACCAGGTCTGATAGAAGCAATTTTGAATTGTGGGCAACTCTGTGCCAGTGGTGCCATCTTGAAAAATTACAAAGAAAAAAAATGCTTTTTGCCCTATGAAATGTGAATAAGTTACCAGATTTTCATGAAATTGACACAGTAGCTGAACCTTTTTCTAAACTCTGTTTGATAGAAATTTGGTTGAAAAATTCGATTGGTGCTGCCAGCTATGGTAATTTTTGTGTCTTTGTTTTTGAAAATTCACTCAGGAAAATAAAACTTTTTGCCCTATAAATTCCAGTGCAGTCATGAAATCAATACGAATTTCATACAATTAATGGGACCTATTATAGACATTATTCAGGCCAAATTTGGTTAAAAAGCCACCATAGGGTTGCCAGCTATTGTTGGTTTTGTGTTTGTTTGCAATATTTTTATTAAGCGGTTTTATCGTAGAATTTTCAATTGTTAATGATATTGTAGTGACAATAAACAGCAAATATTAAGCTTTCGATTATTTGAAAAAACTTGCTGCAGGCAACCCTAAATATCTTTATACTCCTATAACTTCGAATGTAATATAACAACGTGAAGCAGATGTGATTTATTCTTGGCTTTAATACTGGCGAACGGTTGCCAGCACGAGTCGGTTGTGCTACTTTTGTATCAATAAATGCTTACAGTTAGTATTCATGCCGGAAACATTTACAATGAAAATAAATAACCGATGTTTCAATTCCCAAAGTTCTGCAAATTTTCGGATCGCAGCCCCAAACACCAACTTCAGTTACAGTGGTGCAGGCACTGAGCATTTTGTTCATTGTTGTTATATGAGATGCTGCTTTCAAAATTTTGTGAAATAAGCAACTGATAACGAATATAATTAACCCGTGTTTTGCTCTCATAAACGTTGAAATTCATGCCAGTGGTAATATCTGAAACCTTCTACTATAATGCATTCTTGAGACCAAAGTAAAACGTGGCATTTGAAACAGTTTGGCCGTAATAAGCAGCTCATGTGGTAGAATATGCACTCAAACCCTTCACGATTCTTCTACTGTTCTTCGAACATTAGTGTTTCTAGCGGTTCAGGTGCGCTAGAACTTTTTGTTTTAATTTTTATTTTATCTTTGTTTCATTTTTGTTTTTTGAAATTTATCTTAATCTCAAAATGCCTAACAATAATGTGCAGTGTCGATCCTGTAAAGAAATTTTCGTGGACCCTAAAGATGTCATTACTTGTGCATCCTGCAAAAACTATTTTCACTCCCATTGTTCCGGCTTAAAAACCCCCGACGATGTGCGTAAACTGGATTGGCGTCTTGAGAAATGGTTCTGTGTTCAGTGTGTACCCTCGAAAACTGTTGAAAAATCCGATCAGTGCTTTGAAGTTACTCTACGGGAAATGTTTGCTAGTTTCAAAAACGAATTTTTTTCAAAGTATAACAACTCGAATAGCGAACTTGGTGAAATGAGAAAAGCAATTGAGTTCATGTCATCTAAATTTGATGATTATGCGGCTAAAATGAACTATCTGATAAGTCAAGTCACAAAACTTAACAAGGAAAATGTTACTATCAAATCGGAAATTAATAAGCTAAAAATTGAAAATAACAGCCTCGCAACTGAATCGAGAGCGAACAACGTTGTTTTAAACGGCATCAAGCAAAGGACTAATGAAAACCTGCACAAAATCATTAAGCGAACATCGGTGGCGATCGGTATCGACCCAGCGGTCAACATACAGGAAGTTTTCAGACCGAAACAATCACAATCACGCTCAAGTAAAATTATTATTAAATTTGCAAATAAAACTGATAGAGATTCTTTCCTTGGCGGATACAAATCAGCTGTGAGAAGGCGAAATGGCGGTGCACGGCTTCCAGCTAATCTAATTCATCAAAGTTTAGGCAACAGTAGAGTCAAATTGGAAATGTTTTTGCGGGATGATTAAAATTGAACAACTTTTAATTAACATTAAAAATTTTAATCTACATTGAAAATTCTATTTTGACAAAGTGGTTTCGAAAGTATGCACTGCTTCTCATCAGACACCAGCACACAGTGCATACTTGACTGGCGTGACCACTTGCAGGTGGAAATCATTACATTTTTATTTATGCTAGTTGTGACAAATTTTAACATCTCCGACTTATATCCATGGATATAATTTTACTTAGTAAAGGTAATTGAATTTGATCACGGTTCCCTTCTTGTCTATAAATCAGCATAGACAACGTATATCATTTCTACAGCATCGAAGCCGAGCATATTGAAACGGGAAACTTCGATCGTTTTGCGGAATCAGCCTCCGAAAGCAGAATCAAATTGGAAATGTTTTTGCGGGATGATTAAAATTGAACAACTTTTTATTAACATTAAAAATTTTAATCTACATTGAAAATTCTATTTTGACAAAGTGGTTTCGAAAGTATGCACTGCTTATCATCAGACACCAGCACACAGTGCATACTTGACTGGCGTGACCACTTGCAGGTGGAAATCATTACATTTTTATTTATGCTAGTTATGACAAATTTTAACATCTCCGACTTATATCCATGGATATAATTTTACTTACAAGGATTCATCACTATAGGTCACAGCGTTTGAGCCTTTTCGCTTATGTAGCATTATAGGCCTAACAAATGCAAACTTCAGTGCACTATTCAAACCTGTGTAGCCTGAACAAAAATTTTCGGTAAAATCGCCTCGAAAGTTGAGAGTTATGGGTAACATCGGTTTTTTTATTTAATATTTTTATTTGGCTAAAATTGATATTGAGTGGTTTTCGAAGTTATGAAATCTGAATCTGGTATTATTTTGGCAATAGAATGAATACTTTATCAACCTCTCAAGCAAAAATTAGCTTTAAATATGAATGTGTTTTATCAAAATATATTTTATTAATTTAATCTTTATTTCTAGCCTTACATTTTGAATGTTGTTTGAATGAATACTATTGATTAATCAAAATGCTCTAGCACATGAGTGAAGCAAAAATTCAATCTACAGTGAGCGCATCGTAAAAAACAAAAGTTTTTGCAAAAATCAGCCTCCCACTTGACGTATCCTTTGTAGTCAAAAAAAATTTGACGGGTGTCTCGAACTCTGGGGAATGTTCATCTGTGTATCCAGCGCGATATCACGAATATTTCAAAAAATTCTTAAATCTCGTTCCCTTGCATTGATACCAAAGCATGTCCAGAATATGGAGAATGTTTTCACGTTTTGCCAAAACGAAGTCGTTATGTCGCCAACGTACTTTATTGCCAAACTTGCACATACAATTTTTGAAGGTTCTGTTGAAATAAACATCAGCTGGCTGCAGTTTAGACGTCGAACCTGCTAGCAATGTGATTATACGCAATTTCTTGGATGCGATTTCAGGTATTTGTAGCATCTGATTGTAACCCGTCCACGAGTCAATCAATAAAAGGCTATCTTCGTCGATAACGTTCAAGAACACCTCACTCATCCATTATTTTGCAATTTCGGAGCCCATTAAACCAGATTTACTGGAGTAAACGTGCGAATTCGCATAACTACCAACTGATTCTTTTGCTCTTTTGGACAAACCGGCCGGCTCATATAAAACAACTGGAAGTTTCGGCACTAACTTACCAGATGCGTTTAGTTGAATATGAACGGTGTAGCTGTGCATTGTACCATTTACGCGCTGAAGCTTTCGAATAACCCGAATAGTCAATGTGCGACAGGGTGGAATTTCTAATTGCAACCCCATTTGGTCTGCATTCCATGCCTGAATAATGGAATCACCAGCAATGTCCACTTAACTTGAAAACTGAACTGATACTAAACTTCAAGGCTTGCTATGACACTGTATTTGCAGACTGAATTAATGCTGATGTTAAAATCAAAAATACACATATCCCTAAAGCCGAATTTACATTCTCGCCGAGGAATGCCAAATGAAGACAAGGTCTGTGTGTAAATGGTCTCCTTGTCTATTCTCGGCTGTTTTTTTCATGGCAATCACGAGTGTGTAAATGGTTTGCTCGTCGGCTCTTGTTTGTTTTACGAAGGGATAATGATCCTTTTATTGCTGTGCCTGAGTGTTTATGACCGTCTCGTCCTAGTTCGAAGCCGCTCAAAGCGAAGTCAGTTTTATGTACCGAGTCAAAGGGATTCGAGAGGGTAGCATGTGCACATTCACATTTTCGAATTTTTCGCTGGGACTTCAAACATGTCTTTGCGTGTCCCAGATTTAAATCACTCAACGCACACCAGGCAGTTGCAATAGCCACAGCCTGTACCTCAGCCATCGTTCACTGAACTGAACAAAACAGCCCACAACTGTCGAAAGATGCATGGTGCAATATCCTAAGTAAACAATTCACCCTATGAAAGGTGCATAGTGCATGGTCCGTGTTGCGTGGTGGGTATCCTAAATAAACAATTCACCCTTTGTCTTGTTGAGTCTCGTCCAATGTCTTGTTCAGTCTTGTTTACTCTTGTACACGAGACGCTCGTTCCAATGTATAAATCCGGCATAACAGAAATAAAAAGGACACAACAGGTAATTAAAATGCATCCGTTCACGCCTACAAATTCTCAGGATTTTATTGGCCAGTTCAATGTGGAAAAAATCGATCTCAGGCGACGTTTTATGGCCGTATCCCTCATACTAGGAACAAACCGAAAAGTAAACTATAAATTTGACCGACGAAACATGAGTTAGAGTAGTATTACAAAAGAAGATTTTAATTTTCATGTGGTTTAGTAAACAGTGTTAAATTCGTAGGGGAAGATGTAGATGTAGGGGATGATCGTAGGGGAAGATCGCATGAAAGCATCTGGTTTTGTATTGCGATTCAAAATTTGAACAGATAAATGAGGCATCGTTCTAATATTGTGTATGCTATGCATTTTATACTTTCAAATATTAAAAAGATTAAAAATGTAAGGCTTGAAATAAAAAAACTCTAGCGCACCTGAACCGCTAGAAACACTAATGTTCGAAGTACAGTAGAAGAATCGTGCAGGTTTTGAGTGCATATTCCACCACATGAGCTGCTTATTACGGCCAAACTGTTTCAAACGCCACGTTCTACTTTGGTCTCAATAATGCATTATAACTCATATGGTGGAAGGTTTCAGATATTACCACTGGCATGAATTTCAACGTTTATGAGAGCAAAACACGGGTTACTTATATTCGTTATCAGTTGCTTATTTCACAAAATTTCGAAAGCATCATCTCATATAACACCAATGAAGAAAATGCTTAGTGCCTGCAGCACTGTAACTGAAGTTGGTGTTTGGGGGTGCGATCCGAAAAATTTGCAGAACTTTGGGAATTAAAACATCGGTTATTTATTTTCATTGTAAATGTTTCCGGTATGAGTACTAACTGTAAGCATTTATTGATACAAAAGTAGCACAACCGACTCGTGCTGGCAACCTTTCGCCAGTATCAAAGCCAAAAATATATCACATCTGCTTCACGTTGTTATATTACATTCGAAGTTATAGGAGTATAAAGAAATTTAGGATTACCTGCAGCGAGTTTTTTCAAATAATGGAAAGCTTAATATTTGCTGTTTATTGTCACTACCATATCATTACCAATTGAAAATTCTACGATAAAACCGCTTAATAAAGATATTGCAAACAAACACGAAACCAACAATAGCTGGCAACCCTATAGTGGCTTTTCAACCAAATTTGGCCTGAACAATGTCTATAATAAGTTCCATTAATTGTATGAAATTCAAATTGATTTCATGACTGCACTGGAAGTTATAGTGCAAAAAGTTTTATTTTCTGAGCGAATTTTCAAATCCAAAGACACATAAATTACCATAGCTGGCAGCACCAATCGAATTTTTCAACCAAATTTCTATCAAACAGAGATTAGAGTAAGCTTCAGCTACTGTGTCAATTTCATGAAAATCTGGTTACTTATTCAAATTTCGTAGGGCAAAGAGCAGTTTTTTTTCTTTGTAATTTTTCAAGATGGCACCACTGGCACAGAGCTGCCCACAATTCAAAATCGCTTCTATCAGATCTGGTTCTACTTAAGTCCAATGCATTCTGCAAATTTCAATGGTATCCGATTATTGATTCGTGAGTTCCCGTGAACAGAAGTTTTTGATGCTAAAAATATAGGTTGACTGGGAGAGGGTTACCGTTCTTGTCCGACATGAAATTTCCAAAGTTTTTCTTTGTACGTGTAGATAAAGCATAAGATTAGTATACAGATTGGTTTTATTGTAAGAAACGGACAGTTTTTGGAAATTTGATGGTTTAATGTTTTCACTTCCAAATTTTTATTTTTTCAAATTTAAGACACGAAAATTATCATAGCTGGCAGCTCCAACCGAATTTTTCAACCAAATTTCTACCAAACGTGGTTTGAGGTAAGTTGCAGCTACGGTGTGAATTTCGTCAAAATCGAACGATTCAATCAGAATTTATAGGGCTAAAAGCAATTATCTTTTTTAGTGATTTTTCAAGATGGCACCACTGGCACAGAATCACCCGCATTGCAAAATCACTTCTATCAGACCTGGTCCTATATAAGACCAATACATTCTGCAAATTTCAATTAATTCTGCTCATTGGATCGTGAGTTTCCGTGAACAGAAGTTTTTGATGCTAAAAATATAGGTAAATTGGGCAAGGGTTGCCAGGCGTGCCCGTTATACCATATAATTTTTTTTTTCTTGTTTATGTAAACAAAGCATAAGATTTACATATGAGTGGCTTTTTTTTGAAGAAGCGGCAGTTTTTCAAGAGAGACGATGATTTGGAGGTTTTCACTTTCAGTGCTTGCCCCTGCTACAGGGTTGCCAGCACGCTCATCAAAAGCTTCACATATCTACAACTAAATAATACTAATATGTTTTAAAAATTTCGTAATGATTGAATAATTCTGTCAAAAGTTATCGCAATTTAAAAATTTTCAAGTTTTCCCGTTCTGTTTTCAGGCACCCAGCGCACACATGGGGTTAAAAAATTCCAAAACATTATCCGATTCACATGTAGAACACGTTCGAAATTTATTTCGGTAACTTTATTTTTGCAAAACTTATTTGTGTACGGAATAATAGGTATATTAAAAATATCACTAAAATGGCCGCCGGCGCCAAAGGGTTAAAGATTTTTAACTTTTTGTGAGACTTTTCACTATTCTGCATATACACCAATGTGTCCTGAAAATTTCAGCTCAATCGGATGGCGCGTTCCTGAGATTTTTTCACTGAAATTTTTTGATGATATATATATATATATATATATATATATATATATATATATATATATATATATATATAGAAATATGAATTTTTGGCCAAAGTGATTTTAATACTAATGTTCTTCTTCGAACATTAGTAATAAATTAATAAAATATACGAGAATGGTTTTTTTTTAATTTGCTATTTTGACATAACACATTCATACTTCAAGCTAATTTTTGCTTGAGAAGTTGGTAAAGTATTCATTCTATTGCCAAAATAATATCAGATTCAGATTCCATAACTTCGAAAACCACTCAATATCAATTTTAGCCAAATAAAAATATTAAATAAAAACTCTAGCGCACCTGAACCGCTAGAAACACTAATGTTCGAAGAACAGTAGAAGAATCGTGCAGGTTTTGAGTGCATATTCCACCATATGCGCTGCTTATTACGGCTAAATTGTTTCAAATGCCACGTTTTACTTTTGTTTCAATAATGCATTATAACTCATATGGTAGAAGGTTTCAGATATTACCACTGGCATGAATTTCAACGTTTATGCGAGCAAAACACGGGTTAATTATATTCGTTATCAGTTGCTTATATCACAAAATTTTGAAAGCAGCATCTCATATAACATCAATTAAGAAAATGCTCAGTGCCTGCAGCACTGTAACTGAAGTTGGAGTTTGGGGCTGCGATCCGAAAAATTTGCAGAACTTTGGGAATTGAAACATCGGTTATTTATTTTCATTGTAAATGTTTCCGGTATGAATACTAACTGTAAGCATTTATTGATACAAAAGTAGCACAACTGACTCGTGCTGGCAACCTTTCGCCAGTATCAAAGCCAAGAATATATCACATCTGCTTCATATATTACATTCGAAGTTATAGGAGTATAAAGAAATTTAGGTTTACCTGCAGCGAGTTTTTTCAAATAATCGAAAGCTTAATATTTGCTGTTTATTGTCACTACAATATCATAACCAATTGAAAATTCTACGATAAAACCGCTTAATAAAGATATTGCAAACAAACACAAAACCAACAATAGCTGGCAACCCTATCATGGCTTTTCAACCAAATTTGGCCTGAATAATGTTTATAATAGGTTCCAGTAATTGTATGAAATTCGTATTGATTTCATGACTGCACTGGAAGTTATAGGGCAAAAAGTTTTATTTTCCTGAGCGAATTTTTAAAACCAAAGACACAAAAATTACCATAGCTGGCAGCGCCAATCGAATTTTTCAACCAAATTTCTATCAAACAGAGTTTAGATCAGGGTACAGCTACTGTGTCAATTTCATGAAAATCTGGGAACTTATTCACATTTCATAGGGCAAAAAGCATTTTTTTTCTTTGTAATTTTTCAAGATGGCACCACTGGAACAGAGTTGCCTACAATTCAAAATTGCTTCTATCAGACCTGGCCCTACTTAAGTCCAATGCATTCTGTAAATTTCAATTCTATCTGATTATTGATTCGTGAGTTCCCGTGAACAGAAGTTTTTGAAGCTAAAAATATAGGTTAACTGAGAAAGGGTTACCGTTCTTGTCCGACATGAAATTTCCAAAGTTTTACTTTGACTGTGTAGATTGAGCATAAGATTTGTATACAGATTGGTTTAATTGTAGAAACGGACATTTTTTAGGATATTCGATGGTTTGAATGTTTTCACTTCCAAATTTTTATTTTTTCAAATTTAAGACACCAAAATTATCATAGCTGGCAGCTCCAACCGAATTTTTCAACCAAATTTCTATCAAACAAGGTTTGAAGTAAGGTGCAGCTACGGTGCAAATTTCGTCAAAATCGAACGATTCAATCAGAACTTATAGGGCTAAAAGCAGTTATCTTTTTTAGTGATTTTTCAAGATGGCACCACTGGCACAAAATCGCCCGCATTTCAAAATCACTTCTATCAGACCTGGTCCTATTTAAGACCAATACATTCTGCAAATTTCAGTTAATTCTGTTCATTGGATCGTGAGTTTCCGTGAACAGAAGTTTTTGATGCTAAAAATATAGGTAACTTGGGCAAGGGTTACCAGGCGTGCCCGTTATACCATATCAAATTTTATTTTTTGTCTATGTAAATAAAGCACAAGATTTACATATGAGTGGCTTTTTTTTTAAGAAACGACATTTTTTCAAGAGAGACGATGATTTGGAGGTTTTCACTTTCAGTGCCTGCCCTAGCTACAGGGTTGCCAGCACGCTCATTAAAATGTACACTTATCTACAACTTAATAAAACAAATATGTCCTGAAAATTTCGTAATGATTGAATGGCTTTGTCAAAAGTTATCGCCATTTAAAAATTTTCAAATTTTCCCGTTCTCTTTTTAGGCACCCAGCGCACACATAGGGTTAAAAAATTCCAAAACGTTATCCGATTCGCATGTAAAACTTGCTCGAAATTTGTGTCGTCAACTTTATTTTTGCAAAAAATATTTGTGTACGGAATAATAGGTATATTAAAAAAATCACTAAAATGGCCGCCGGCGCCAAAGGGTTAAAGATTATTAACTTTTTGTGAGACCTGGCACTATTCTGCATATACACCAATGTGTCCTGAAAATTTCAGCTCAATCGGATGGCGCGTTCCTGAGATTTTTTCACTGAAATTTTTTGATGATATATATATATATATATATAGAAATATGAATTTTTGGCCAAAGTGATTTTAATACTAATGTTCTTCTTCGAACATTAGTAAAAAACCGATTTTACCCATAATTCTCAACTTTCGAGGCGATTTTACCGAAAATTTTTGTTCAGGCTACACAGGTTTGAATAGTGCACTGAAGTTTGCATTTGTTAGGCCTATAATGCTACATAAGCGAAAAGGCTCAAACGCTGTGACCTAAAGTGATGAATCCTTGTTAGTAAAGGTAATTGAATTTAATCACGGTTCCCTTCTTGTCTATAAATCAGCATAGACAACGTATATCATTTCTACAGCATCGAAGCCGAGAAACTTCGATCTTTCTCGAAGCCGAGAAACTTCGCCGGGAAACTTCGATCGTTTTGCGGAATCAGCCTCCGAAAGCAGAATCAAATTGGAAATGTTTTTGCGGGATGATTAAAATTGAACAACTTTTAATTAACATTAAAAATTTTAATCTACATTGAAAATTGTATTTTGACAAAGTGGTTTCGAAAGTATGCATTGCTTCTCATCAGACACCAGCACACAGTGCATACTTGACTGGCGTGACCACTTGCAGGTGGAAATCATTACATTTTTATTATTAATGTTCGAAGAACAATAGTATTAAACTCGTTTCGCCGAAAATTCATACTTCTTTATATATATATATATATATATATATATATATATATATATATATATATATATATATATATATATATATATATATATATATATATATATATATATATATATATATATATATATATATATATATATATATCTATATATATATATATATATATATGTATATATATATATATATATATATATATATATATATATATATATCAGCAAAATGATTAAGGGAGATAATCTCTGGAGTGGCCGATCCGATTGAGCTTAAATTTTCGGAGAACGTAGGTGTATATAGTAGATAGGTCCACGACTTTCTCAAATTTAGATATCCTAAACATTTTGGCGGCGGCGAGCGTTTAAGTGAATTTTGAGGAACCCCTATATTTCCAAGCAGTGTAAATTTTTGTTAAAGAAAAGTATTGGAAATGAAAACTTATTATGTTCTTAGCTTGTTTATGATAAATAATCGGAAATTTTGAGCCGTGTGTGGGTGCAGAGTGCCTAAAAGTAGGCAAGGATTTTTTTTCAAATTTTGATTTGTCATTACTTGTAAGAAAAACAATGGATCATCATGAAAATTACAGAGCGTATTGATGTTGACTAAAATTTAGCACGTAGAGATTTTCAGCATAAAGCGGGTAACCCTGTAGCTGTGGCAGGGTGCTGAAAAAAAATCCTTCAAATCATTGACCTTCCTGAAAAATTTTTGATTTTTGACAAAAACTTCAAATCTTTGATAAATTTTATCTTTTGTCCTTCATATCAAGATAAAATTTTCAAAATTCCGTTTTGCACAAGAACGGCAACCCATCACCAAATTACCTCTATTTTCAGCACTCAAAAGTTCTGTTCACGAGAACTGACGACCGGATAATCCGATCATAATCAAATTTACAGGATATGTTGGTATTATCTAGGACCAGGTCTGATAGAAGCTATTTTGAAATGCGGGCAACCCTGTGGCAGTGGTGCCATCTTGAAAAATAGGTGAGAAAAAAAACTGGTTTTAGGCCTATAACTTCCGATTCAGCCATCAGATTTGGACAATATTCATACAGTACTTGGATCTTACCTTAGGTAACATTTGATTGAAATTTGGTTGAAAAATTAGAATAGAGTTGCCAGCTATGGTGATTTTTGTCTCCTAAATCTTGCAACTTTGCTCAGCAAAATAAAGCTTTTTTCCCTATAGCTTCCGGTCCAGTGCAGAAATCAAAACGAAGATCACGCAGTAAATGGACCTTAATGTGAACCAAATGTCGTAGAAATTTCGTACCAAAATCATGAAAGGGCTGCCAGCTATGATCATTTTTGTAATGAGGAGGCTGATTCCGCAAAACGATCGAAGTTTCCCGTTTCAATATGCTCGGCTTCGGTGCTGTAGAAATGATATACGTTGTCTATGCTGATTTATAGACAAGAAGGGAACCGTGATCAAATTCAATTACTTTTACTAACAGTAGAGTGTTCATAGGAGATCACTTTACTCCGACAACAGCTGCGTTGCTCTACAAAGCAAAAACAAGTTTGCGGAGCTTTAAATTCATTTGGGCGAAATATGGAAAAGTGTTCGTTCGCAAAACAGAAGGTGACAGACCCGTAATTATCAATTGCGCTGATGATATCAATGTAATTGGCCAGCTTTAGGCTTTCTATTTCTAGTTTGTTTATTACTAATTTTCGAAGAAAAGTAGTATTAAACTCGTTTCGCCGAAAATTCATATTTCTTTATATATATATATATATATATATATATATATATATATATATATATATATATATATATATATATATATATATATATATATATATATATATATATATATATATATATATATAAATATATATATATATATATATATATATATATATATATATATATATATATATATATATATATATATATATATATATATATATATGTATATATCATCAAAATGATTAAGGGAGATAATCTCTGAAGTGGCCCATCCGATTAAGCTGAAACTTTCGGAGAACGTAGGTGTATATAGTAGGTAGGTCCACAACTTGCTAAAATTCAGATATCCTAAATTTTTTGGCGGCGGCGAGCGTTTTAGTGAATTTTGAGGTACTCCTATATTTCCAAGCAGCGTGAATTTTTGTTCAAAAAAAGTATTGAGAATGAAAACTTATTATGTTTTAAGCTTGTTTATGGTAAAGAATTGGAAATTTTGAGCCGTGTGTGGGTGCAGCGTGCCTAAAAGTAGGCAAGGATTTTTTTTCAAATTTTGATTTGTCATTACTTCTGACAAAAACATTGGATCATCGTGAAATCTGCAGAGCGTATTGATGTTGACTAAGATTTAATACACATGGATTAACAAGGTAGTATGGATTACCCTGTAGCTGCGGCAGGCTCTTGAAAAAAAATCCATCAAATCATTGAACCTCCTGAAAATTTTTTGATTTTTGACAAAAAATTCAAATCATTGATAAATCTTGACCTTTGTCCATCATGTCAAATTGAAATTTTGAACATTCCGATTTGCACAAGAACGGCAGCCCATCACTAAATTACCTCTATTTTCAGCACTCGAAAGTTCTGTTCACGAGAACTGACGACCGGATTATCCGATCATAATGAAATTCACAGGACATGTTTTAATCATTTAGGACCAGGCCTGATAGAAATGATTTTGAAATGCGGGCAACCCTGTGGCAGTGGTGCCATCTTGAAAAATCACTGAGAAAAAAAACAGCTTTTTGGCCCATAACTTCCGATTCAGCTATCAGATTTAAACAAAATTCACACAATATTTGGATCTTACTTAAGGTAACATTTGATGAAAATTTGGCTGAAAAATTAGAAAAGAGTTGCCAGCTATGGTGATTTTTGTCTCCTAAATCTTGCAAATTTGCTCAGCAAAATAAAGCTTTTTTCCCTATAACTTCCGGTGCAGTCATGATATCAAAATGAAGCTTTTGCAGTAAATAGATTTTAATGTGAGCCAAACGTAATAGGAATTTCGTACAAAAATCGTGAAAGGGCTGCCAGCTATGACCATTTTTGTAATTTTTTGGAATTTCTTTACTGCGCGATTATGTCATTAGATTTGCAAATGAGAACAATCCTGCAATGAACATTAACAACAAATATTAACGCTTTAAAAATTTGAAAAGTTTTGAGGGTGGTAACCCTAAAAAAATTTTCACCCGTATAACTTCTAGCGCAGTGATTCAATCGAAACGAAATTTATTGGTTGGGTTTAGTTTAACGTGAAGCAGATTTGGTATATATTTTGCTTTGCTGCTGACACAGGGTAACGAGCTTCAGCCATTTTCGTAATGCTGGAGTTACAGTCAATGCAACCAACATTTGTTGCACAACAAAATGAGTTTGAACCCATGAGAACGTATGAGAGCAGTTACAATGATGCAACACAACTTTGTTGCGCAGCAGAGTTTGCTCATATCTCAAACTTGGCATGGCAACAACATTTTTGAAAATATCCAATTCCACCTGTTCCTATGAGCGTTCGGGAAATCGGAACTGTCATATGTAAATGATAATCAGAACTTGTATTTTTTTGTCTCATTTTCGCTTTGCATTATACTCCGCAGCTTTTAGAGGATAAAATATTCACTGATATCTCTTTCCGAGACTTTAAAGGATCCAAATTATCGAACAGCAATTTCTTTAATATAGCCAGTGACAGATGACAGTAAATGTTGTGTTGCATTGATTGTAACTCGTTCCACCAACAAAACTTGGCAGCAAATGTTGGTTCCATTGATTGTAACTCAAGCATAACTATTGCATCAACAGATGCTTCAAATTACATACACATGTAAGTTGATTTAAGCTTGGAAGGTTAACTTTTTGCTACTTCGCTGGGAAAATGTTGCCAGCACTGAACATTTTCATCATTTGTGTTTTAGTTGAGTTCTCTTGCTTTGAACAAGGAATTATTGATATGATTCTACAAAAAAGTGTATTACGTCTTTCCACATTGTCAGTCAAAGAAAATTTCTTCGAAAATTAGTTTTTTTTTTGCTTTTGATAGCTTTTTACTAATGTTCGAAGAACTTTAGTATTAAAATCGATTCGGCCAAAAATTCATATTTCCATATATATATATATATATATATATATATATATATATATATATATATATATATATATATATATATATATATATATATATATATATATATATATATATATATATATATATATATATATATATATATATATATATATATATATATATATATATATATATCATCAAAAAATTTCAGTGAGATAATCTCGGGAACGCGCCATTCGATTGAGATGAAACTTTCAGGATACGTTGATGTATATGCAGAATAGGTCCACGTTTCACTAAATGTCAATTATTGTTAACCCTTTGGCGCCGGCGGCCATTTTAGTGATATTTTTAATATACCTATTATTTCGTACACAAATAATTTTCGCAAAAATTAAGTTAACGAAATAAATTTCGAACGTGTTTTACATGTGAATCGGATAATGATTTTAAATTTTTTAACACTATGTGTGCGCTGGGTGCCCAAAAAGAGAACGGGAAAATTTGAAATATTTTAAATCGCGATAACTTTTGACAAAGCTTTTCAATCATTACGAAATTTTTGGAACATGTTGACATAATTTAGTTGTAAATTTGTGTAGCTTTTAATGAGCGTGCTGGCAACCCTGTAGCTAGAACAGGCACTGAAAGTGAAAACCTCCAAATCATCGTCTCTCTTGAAAAACTGCCGTTTCTTCAAAAAAAAGCCATTCATAAGTAAATCTTGTGCTTTGTTTACATAACCAAAAAAAAAAAAAAAGATATGGTATTACGGGCACGCTTGGTAACCCTTGCCCAATTTACCTATATTTTTAGCATCAAAAACTTCTGTTCACGGAAACTCACGATCCAATAAGCAGAATTAATTGAAATTTACAGATTGTATTGGTCTTTAATAGGACCAGGTCTGATAGAAGCAATGTTGATATGTAGGTCATTCTGTGCCAGTGGTGCCATCTTGAAAAATCACCAAAAAAGATAATTGCTTTTAGCCCTATAAATTCTGATTGAATCGTTCGACTTTAACCAAATTCACACAATAGCTGGACCTTACTTCAAACCATGTTTGGTAGAAATTTGGTTGAAAAATTCGGTTGGAACTGCCAGCTATGATAATTTTGGTGTCTTAAATTTGAAAAAATGAAAATTTGGAAGTGGAAATATTCAAACCATCGAATATCCTCAAAAATGTCCGTTTCTTACAATAAAACCAATCTGTATACAAATCTTATGCTTAATCTACACTTTCAAAGTAAAACATTGGAAATTTCATGTCGGACAAGAACGGTAACCCTTTCCCAGTTAAACTATATTTTTAGCATCAAAAACTGCTGTTCACGGGAACTCACGAACCAATAATCAGGTACAACTGAAATTTGCAGAATGCATTGGACTTAAGTAGAACCAGGTCTGATAGAAGCGATTTTGAATTGTGGGCAACTCTGTGCCAGTGGTGCCATCTTGAAAAATTACATAGAAAAAAAACTGCTTTTTGCCCTATGAAATGGGAATAAGTAACCCGATTTTCATGAAATTGACACAATAGCTGAACCTTACTCTAAACTCTGTTTGATATAAATTTGGTTGAAAAATTCGGTTGGTGCTGCCAACTATGGTAATTTTTGTGTCTTTGGTTTTGAAAATTCACTCAGGAAAATAAAACTTTTTGCCCTATAGCTTCCAGTGCAGTCATGAAATCAATACGAATTTCATACTTTCAATGGAACCTATTATAGACATTATTCAGGCCAAATATTGTTGACAAGCCACGATAAGGTTGCCAGCTATTGTTGGTTTTGTGTTTAATTGCAATATCTTTACTAAGCGGTTTAATCGTAGAATTTTCAAATGGTAATGATATTGTAGTGACAATAAACAGGAAACATTAAGTTTTCGACTATTTGAAAAAACTTGCTGCAGGTAACCTTAAAATTCTTTATACTCCTATAACTTCGAATGTAATATACCAGGGGGAGCAGATGTAATATATTATTGGCTTTGATACTGGCAGAAGGTTGCCAGCACGAGTCGGTTGTGCTACTTTTGTATCAATAAATGCTTACAGTTAGTATTCATACCGGGAACATTTACAATGAAAATAAATAACCAATGTTTCAATTCCCAAAGTTCTGCAAATTTTTCGGATCGCAGCCCCAAATACAAACTTCAGTTACAGTGCTGCAGGCACTGAGCATTTTCTTCATTGATGTTTTATGAGATGCTGCTTTGAAAATTTTTGTGAAATAAGCAACTGAGAGCGAATATAATTAACAAGTGTTGCTCTCATAAACGTTGAACTTCATGCCACTGGTAATATCTGAAACCTTTCCACCATATGAGTTATAAGATCAAAGTAAAACCTGGCGTTTGAATTAGTTTGGCTGTAATAAGCAGCTAGCGTGGTAGAATATGCACTCAAAATCTGCACGATTCTTCTACTGTTCTTCAAACATTAGTGTTTCTAGCGGTTCAGGTGCGTTAGAGTTTTTTAATAATGTTCGAAGAACATTAGTATTAAAATCGATTCGGCCAAAAATTCATATTTCCATATATATATATATATATATATATATATATATATATATATATATATATATATATATATATATATATATGTATATATATAAATATATATATATATATATATATATATATATATATATATATATATATATATATATATATATATATATATATATATATATATATATATATATATATATATATATATATCATCAAAAAATTTCAGTGAGATAATCTCGGGAACGCGCCATTCGATTGAGCTGAAACTTTCAGGATACATTGATGTATATGCAAAATAGGTCCAAGTCTCTTTAAATATCAGTTATTGTTAACCTTTTGCCGCCGGCGTCCATTTAAGTGATATTTTTAATATACCTATTATTTCGTGCACAAATGATTTTCGCAAAAATAAAGTTAATGAAATAAATTTCTAACGTGTTTTACATAAGAATCGGATAATGCTTTGGAATTTTTTAACCCTATGTGTGCGCTGGGTGCCTAAAAAGAGAACGGAAAAATTTGAAAATTTTTAAATTGCAATAACTTTTGACACAGCTATTGAATCATTACAAAATTTTCGGAACATGTTGGTATTATTTAGTTGTAGATTTGTGTAGCTTTCGATGAGCGTGCTGGCAACATTGTAGCTAGGGCAGGCACTGAAAGTGAAAATCTCCAAATCATCGTCTCTCTTGAAAAAATGCCGTTTCTTAAAAAAAAGCCTCTCATATGTAAATCTTATGCTTTGTTTACATAACCAAAAAAAAAAAGAATATGGTATAACGGGCACGCCTGGTAACCCTTGCCCAATTTACCTATATTTTTAGCATCAAAAACTTCTGTTCACGGAAACTCACGATCCGATGATCAGAATTAATTGAAATTCACAGAATGTATTGGTCTTAAATAGGACCAGGTCTGATAGCAGTGATTTTGAAATGCGGGTGATTCTGTGCCAGTGGTGCCCTCTTGAAAAACCACTAAAAAAGATAACTGTTTTTAGCCCTATAAATCCTGATTGAATCGTTCGATTTTGACGAAACTCACACAATTGCTGGACCTTATTTTAAGCCACGTTTGGTAGAAATTTGGTTGAAAAATTCGGTTGGAGCTGCCAGCTATGATAATTTTGGTGTCTTCGTTTTGAGAAAAAAAAAATTCGGAAGTGAAAACATTCAAACCATCGAATATTCAAAAAACTGTCCGTTTCTTACAATAAAACCAATCTGTATATAAATCTTATGTTTTATCTACACGTTCAAAATAAAACTTTAGAAATTTCATGTCGGACAAGAACGATAACCCTCTCCCAGTTAACCTATATTTTTAGCATCAAAAACTTTTGTTCACGGAAACTCACGAACCAATAATCAAATACAGCTAAAATTTACAGAATGCATTGGACTTAAGTAAGACCAGGTCTGATAGAAGCGATTTTGAATTGTGGGCAAGTCTGTGCCAGTGGTGCCATCTTGAAAAATTACAAAGAAAAAAAACTGCTTTTTGCCCTATGAAATGTGAATAAGTTACCAGATTTTCATGAAATTGACACAGTAGCTAAACCTGACTCTAATCTCTGTTTGGTGGAAATTGAGTTGAAAAATTTGATTGGTGCTGCCAGCTATGGTAATTGTTGTGTCTTTGGTTTTGAAAATTCGCTCAGGAAAATAACACTTTTTGCACTATAACTTCCAGTGCAGTCATGAAATCAATACGAATTTCATACAATTAATGAAACCTGTCATAAACATTATTCAGGCCAAATTTGGTTGAAAAGCCACGATAGGGTTGCCAGCTATTGTTGGTTTTGTGTTTAATTGCAATATCTTTATTAAGCGGTTTTATCGTAGAATTTTCAAATGGTAATGATATTGTAGTGACAATAAACAGCAAATATTAAGCTTTCGATCATTTGAAAAAACTCGCTGCAGGTAACCCTAAATTTCTTTATACTCCTATAACTTCGAATGTAATTAAACAACGTGAAGCAGATTTGATATATTCTTGGCTTTGATACGGGCGAAATGTTGCCAGCACGAGTCGGTTGTGCTACTTTTGTATCAATAAATGCTTACAGTTAGTATTCATACCGGAAACATTTACAATGAAAATAAATAACCGATGTTACAATTCGCAAAGTTCTGCAAATTTTTCGGATCGCAGCCCCAAAAACCAACTTCAGTTACAGTGCTCCAGGCACTGAGCACTTTCTTCATTGATGTTATATGAGATGCTGCTTTCAAAATTATGTGAAATAAGCAACTGATAACGAATATAATTAACCCGTGTTTTGCTCTCATAAACGTTGAAATTCATGCCAGTGGTAATATCTGAAACCTTCCACCATATGAGTTATAATGCATTCTTAAGACGAAAGTAAAACGTGGCATTTGAAACAGTTTGGCCGTAATAAGCAGCACATGTGGTGGAATATGCACTCAAAACCTGCAAGATTCTTCTACTGTTCTTCGAACATTAGTGTTTCTAGCGGTTCAGGTGCGCTAGAGTTTTTTCTTTTTGTTTGAATTTTTTTCTGTTTTTCATTATTTAAATGGATGTAATAATCGATAATTTTGAAATCGGAAATAGTTGCAATCGATGTACATCGATCTTTGCTGATATAGGGGAGTTTCATAAGTTTACCTATAATAATAACAGACTTACATTGAGAATACTTCACATGAATATCAGAAGTATTGCTAGAAACTTTGACGAGCTAGTTTTGACAATGAATAGTATGTTATATGTCTTCGATGTCATCGTTTTAACGGAAACATGGCTTCCGAATGCTATTGGCTTTGATATAAATGGGTACTACAGCATAGTCAAACCAAATTTATTTAATAAATGTGACGGGTTACTTGTTTATATTAAAAATGATTACTCTGTCAACCAAATAGATGTCATGTTTGACCATGCTAACTCGTTGCACTTCACTTTATCATTACCTAACAGTTCAAACTTACTTATTTCTTGTTTTTACCGTTCTCCGAGTCTTGAGCCCAACAGCTTCATCCAAGCTTTGGATGTATATTTGGAAACTTTTAAAAACCATAACCACCATATAATAATCGGGGATATTAATATAAACATATATGGTAGTAAAATCTCTTGCATTGCACAAGACTACCTCAATGTTTTAGGTAAATTTGGTTTCAACAAACATCTCCACGGCATTACTCGAGCAAAAAGTGGGTCATGTATTGACCACGTATTTTTCAAAGAAACTAGCAACCTCATTTTTGAACCAGCTATTCTTCAAACCCATATTACTGATCACTACTGTACTATAGCCGAACTGACCTATAAAAATTCCAAAACAGCTAATAGCAATAATAAAACGGTTCAAGTAACAAAAATCAATTATGATATTTTAGTTGAAAGGGCCCAACAGTTAGACTGGAATGTGGCATGTAATATCAAATGCCCCGATGAGGCGGTAAATAGTCTTTTAAGTTTTGTAAACGATCTTGTAGACAAATCAGCCACTATATCTGAGTATACGCTTAGGAAAAAAATGATTCCGTTGAAACCTTGGTGCACCAAAGGAATTGTTGTGTCAATACGTCATAAAAGCCGAATGGCAAAGAGGTTGACTAATCAACCGTTTAACCCGGAGCTGAAGCGTTGTTTCAAAATTTTTAACAATACCATATAATATACAATTAAAAATATCCGTAACAAAACAATTAAGCAAGCGAAATCAAATTTTTACATGTCAAAAACTAATGAATACAAAAGCGACCCGAAAAAATTATGGGAAATGATTAACGAGATAATAGCGAAGAATAAAAAAGAGAATCAATCCATAACTGAAATCTTAGCTAGAGACGGAACTTTGTTGAAATCTGGCAGTGATATTGCCAACGAATTCAACTACTACTTTTCAACAATTGGTGTAAGTATATCTAATTCGGTCCCTCAAACTACTCTGCCTCCACCTCCAATACCAGACCAGCTCAAGCCATTTGATTTCAAAGCAATAACCAAGGAAGAAATACTGTATCATATTAATTCTATAAATGACAATAAATCACCTGGAGAAGATTTAATAACCGCTAAAGTGATTAAAAAATTAGCAGGAACAATTTTAACACCTCTTCAACATATCTATAATGCCTGCCTACAGGCTGGTCAGTTTCCGGACCGTTTCAAAACAGCTGTCGTTATTCCAATTTTCAAAAAACAAGACAAAAAGTGTCTGAATACAGACCGATATCATTGATTTCAATTTTGGCTAAAATCTTTGAGAAGTACCTAAAGGCTAGACTTAGTGAACTCCTAGCTGTGCACCATAAAATTGCACCAAACCAATTTGGTTTTCGTGAGGGAACTAGTACTGTCGACGCTCTTTACTGTGTAACCAACTTTATTAACCAATCTATCGACAGTAATGATAAAACAATCGCAGTTTTTCTAGACCTAAAAAAGGCTTTTGATACAGTCAACCATTCTATATTGCTACGTAAAATTCGGGAACTTGGGCTCTCGGATAATGTATACAGTCTTTTCCATTCTTATATTTATGGTCGTAAACAAAAAGTTAAAATAGGGCCAGATGTCAGTGGCACTTTGGAGATTAAATGCGGTATTCCTCAAGGATCTGTACTTGGCCCAATTTTTTTCAACTTATACATGAATGATCTTTGTAACCTACATTTGAATAATCCAGACTTTAATGGCCAGATAATTGCATACGCGGATGACACTGTTTTAATCTTTAGGGGTAGTACTTCAAATAGGGTCTTTTTTCAAGCAAATAAAGGCTGTCAAACAATTTACAACTGGCTAAGCGCACACAAACTTGTGTTAAACATCGAAAAAACTTGTTTTTTAGCATTCGGGTCCAAAAATAATTTGAGTGATCTGAATTTAAATATTTTGATAAATAATGCTAAGATAAAGCAGCTCAAAGAAATAAATTATTTAGGCGTTATAATTGACGAAGATCTCAGGTGGAAAAGCCACATTCATAATATTATACGTAAGGTACGACGAACACTTTATGCGTTTATGAGGCTTAGATATAACACCAATCTTAACACAATAAAGCTAGTTTATTTTGCAATCGCTCAGAGTGTCATCCAGTACGCTATCATTGTTTGGGGTGCAAAGCTCTCATCCCATGCTGCCCCTCTACAAAGTTTGCAGAGTAAAATTGTTAAGATATGTTTGAAAAAATCAATATTCTCATCAACAACTAAAGCATACGAGGAATTTTGTGTAATGAATATTCGTCAGCTTTACTTATATGCGGCTTTAAAATTTATGTACCTGAACGTCAGCCATTTCAATATCCATACTACTGGCTACCGAACAAAAAGGCAATTGACAATTTCCATCTTAACAACTCGATGTAGAAAATCTAAAACAGCGAGGCACCTAAGTGTCTTAGGACCTAAACTGTACAACAAACTCCCTCAAGAGATAAAACTTTCGCTAAATGATCTTAATTTCAAGTCAATTTTAAAACGGTTTGTTCAAAGTGGAAGCCAATGCTTCGATTCTGTGTTTAACTTTTAAACCATTAAGATTTAAAGTATTCATTCTAGTCTTAATGTTTTCGTTTCGCCTTACACTTTTTATGCTATCTTCACCCTTTGTCAGCTTTTCGATATAATGCATTTTTTGTTTTGTCCAATTTTAGTTTTTAGTTCTTAGTTTTTAATTCAAGATTGTATTGCTTTTTAATTTTAATTTGAATTTTATGTAACCGTTTAATATAGTTGATCACAGCTTCTCATATATTTGAATGCAGTAGTTCATATTAGGTCCTCGCACTCGCGCACAAGTACTCTTACTTTTGCGAGGAGCGTTGAATATTTGTATCATGTTTGTAAAATGAATAGCTGCAATAAATTATATTATATTTTATTTTAATAAGGCTTTTATTCTGACAACAGACGCCAGTAATTATGCATTAGGCACTGTTTTATCACAGGGACCTATTGGTCAAGATCTTCCTGTATGCTATGCTAGCAGGACCTTAACGGATTTCGAGATCAACTATTCAACAGTTGAGAGAGAACTGCTGGCTATCGTTTGGGCCACTAAATGCTTCAGACCTTATTTGTCTGGTCGGAAATTCCTCATCATCACAGACCACAAACTGTTAACCTGGTTAATGAGCCTTAAGGATCCTAACTCTAAGTTAGTTCGGTGGAGACTAAGATTGGAAGAATTCGATTATAAAATCATATACAAAAAGGGAAGTCAAAACTTAAACGCAGATGCCCTTAGCAGAATCAAACCGAAAGAATCAGCAAATGAAATAGATATCAACACAAATGAAACACAGGCAACATTAACTGCCGATGACGGGGACTCTACTGTTCACTCTGCTCACAAAAACCTAAATGATGGAATACCCATATCTGAACGTCCACTTAATGAATTCAACCTTCAGATAATTGTTGAAAAAAAAACAGATAAAAGGCCTCCCCACCCCTTGGAAACTATTTTCCGAAATAAACAACGTAGAACATTCCGTCTGCCTAGTTACACAGAGGAAAGTTTAGCTAAAATATTTAAGGAATACCTTGCACCAAATAAATTATCCGCGATCTTTACCGATAATGAGACATTCAAAATAGTCCAAACGGTTTATTCTAAATACTTCTCGAATTCGAAACTTTTTAAAATAATCCGTTGCTATGATTTCGTATCAGATGTTACCAAGGAAGATGAACAAGATAAGATCATCAAAGACTATCATAATAATAACAACCACAGAGGTATCACTGAAACCTTATTGCATCTCAAAGAACCTATTTCTTCCCATATATGAAAACAAAAATCACGAAGATCATAAATAACTGTAAAACCTGCCAAACATTAAAAGATGATAGGAATCCTCCAAAGATAAAGTTCCAACAGTCAGAGAACCCAAGGCAACCTCTCGATCATATATGCATAGACATCTACACGATTAACGGTCTTCCAATCCTAACCATAATTGACAGATTCTCCAAATTCGCAGCCGCTTATACCTTGCAAGCTAAAAATAGTATAAATAATATAAAGTCATTGAGACATTTTGTTTAGCCTACACGGCACACCTAAACAATTAACAGCAGACCAAGGGACGGAAATGACAGCATTAATATTCCAAGATTTCTGCAAACAATATGAAATTTCAGTAAACTATACATCCTTCCAGCAAACTAGCAGTAACGCTCATATAGAGGGGTTTCATTCCACCCTTACTGAAGCATATCGAATTATACTCGATAAAAGGAAAAAGGAAAAACTAGAAACTGATCATAATGATATCCTAAGCGAAGCACTTATCACGTACAACAATGCCATCCATTCCACCACTAAACACACTCCATATGAAATGTTTACCGGCAGGACCCACATCTTTGATAAAACATTCACACATAATAACGAGCATGAGTACCTTGAAAATTTAAACACTTTCAGATCCCAAATATACCCAAAAATTAAGAACCAAATAGAAGAACTCATAAATAAGAATTTAAATAAACTAAACGCTAACCGTGAAGATGCTCCAAGCTTAAGAGAAAACAACCTAATATTTAGAAAAGAATGTAGAAGAAATAAAATCACTCTTAGGTTCACACAGCACAAAGTCCGAAAAAATAATCAAGTTACAATAATCACTACAAAAAACCAAAAGCTCTACAAGGCAAGAATTAAGAGGAGACGAAAATACCAACACAACCTAGAAACCCAAAGTAACACTAGTCAACTAACGAGAACATTATCTCCCTTGCAGAATTTGGCTGACACACGGACAGATTATGGAGACACACCAATTGACGGACAACCAAGCGATACTCCCACTGTAATTAGGGAAAGCCAAGACGATTAGTACGTACAGGAACCTTATACACATTATAAGACTCGACGACTACAAGCGAAATATCGACAAACTCAAGGACACCTGAAACACTCTAAAGAACATAAGTTATTTACAAGGATTCATTAGAGTCACGCAATTCAAACTCAACGAACTGAATAGCAAATACATTTCATTGATCCCTAGAGTCAGAAATAGAAGGGGATTGGTTAACGGATTGGGTACACTTATCAAAACTATTACAGCGAACATGGACACTAATGACGCAAAAACCATAAATAACCAAATCGAACAACTCTCTTCCGATAAAGATCACATTGTAAAAGAAATATATGTTCAGGCAAGGATTAATTCGGATATGATGCAAAGATTCAAAGCAATCACTGATCACATAAATAATGAAACAGAAACTATTCAAAATTATCTAAATAACTACCAAAACCAGATACGAACTAACCGAGACACACTTCTGCATGCACAGTATTTAAATCAAATTAATTTCAATATAGATCTTTTAACAAACCATATTTCAAATGTAGCCGAGACAATTTTACTATCAAGAATATATATTGTACCTAAACAATTACACAATCAATCGATAAATTTAATATCTGACGAGCACATTTATGAACTTTTAGAAATCCAAGCATATTATAATAATTCAAATTTAATTCTCAATGTAAGAATTTCAATTCTTTCCAATCAAACATTTTCCCTATTCCACATAATCCCATTGCCAATTAATAAAACACAACAAATTAATACCAGTCCATACATACTCCTTAGCCCTCAAAGTATTCAATATTTCGACAAACCCTGTAACAAAATCGAGGAAGCCTACTACTGCAAGGAATCCTTTCGACAAGAAAGCGTTAACGACTCCTGTATTGGAAATTTACTGCTTAATGTTCCTGCTCGATGCACTGTTGAAGACATAGAAGAAGTACACTCTATAACCCAGCCAGAACCTCATCATATTTTGATGGTTAATGCACCAAAGACAAGGCTCAGATCTGATTATGGAAACAACGTCCAATTCCTACAAGGAACAGTTCTAATCCGGTATCATATTTTGATGGTTACTGCACCAAAGACAAGGCTCAGATCTGATTATGGAAACAACGTCCAATTCCTACAAGGAACAGTTCTAATCCGGTATCGAAATTAACGGCATTCATTATCAAAACAACTCTAACATTTTCTTGGAAAAAATACACATTTATCCTATAATTCCTGAAAATGTTCAACACATCGCATCCAAGAAATTAAGCCTGCCAAAACTAAATTTACAACAATCAAAAAACTGATTATCAATAAACTCTTTGGAAGTAATTACAGAAAAGCATAACTACGTCACTTGGTCCACGATGACAATCTTGGGACTGAGCATCAGCGTAATTCTCATCTATCTCGTCAAACGAAGGAAGACGGTCATCCAGACGGCCATCATGATACCATAACTGCGGGAACAGGAAGCAATCTCCTTTGGCCATCGCTTCACTCTTAAGGGGGGAGGAGTTACGTACACACTTCATATCATACTATTGAATTAAGCATGTTGAATTATATGTAGTATCCTATGGCATTGTATCCAAATTGAATTTAGCTCAATCATGTAAAATTAAAACGTGTCGACAACGATTTGCAAGTTCAGCAAAGCAAGCAATTCACAAATTGAACGATGTTTGCACGAGTTAATTACGCAGCATTCTAAACCAATAAATAGATCACTAAAATGTCTAATTCTGCGGAATTCTTGAAACAACAAATAAAGTAGTTAATATCAAGTAAATTATATTTTTACTAATGTTCGAAGTATTCCGATATGATTTTCCAAGATAATCTCTGGAGTGGCCGATTCGATTAAGCTGAAATTTTCGGAAAACGTAGATATATATAGTAGGTAGGTCTACGACTTTCTCAAATTCAGATATCCTAAACTTTTTGGTAGCAGCGAGCGTTTTAGTGAATTTTAGGTACTCCTATATTTCCAAGCAGTGTAAATTTTTGTTAAAAAAAGTATTGAAAACGAAAACTTATTATGTTCTAAGCTTGTTTATGATAAACAACTGAAATTTTTGAGCCGTCTGTGGGTACTGACTGCCTAAAAGTAGGCAAGGATTTTTTTTTTTCAAATTTTTATTTGTCATTACTTCTGGCAAAAACACTGGATCACCGTGAAATTCGTAGAGCGTATTGACGTTGGCTAAGATTTACCACACATGGATTTTCAAGATAGTGCAGGTAACCCTGTAGCTACGGCAGCTATGGCAGGATAGTGCAGGTAACCCTGTAGCTGAAAAAAAATCATTCAAATCATTGACCCTCCTCAAAAATTTTTGATTTTTGACAAAAAATTCAAATCATTGATAAATTTAAACCTTTTTCCATCATGCCAAATTAAAATTTTGTAAATTCCGATTTGCACAAGAACGGCAACCCATCACCAAATTACCTCTATTTTCAGCACTCGAAAGTTCTGTTCACGAGAACTGACGACTGGATTATCCGTTCATAATTAAATTCACAGGACATATTGATATTAGCTAGGACCAGGTCTGATATAAGTGATTTTGAAATGCGGGCAACTCTGTGGCAGTGGTACCATCTGGAATAATCACTGAGAAAAAAAACAGCAAACAGTATTTGAATCTTATTCTATGTAACATTTGATGAAAATTTGGCTGAAAAACTAGAATAGGGCTGCGAGCTATGGTGATTTTTGTCTCATAAATCTTGCCAACTTGCTCAGCAAAATAAACTTTTTTCCCTATAGCTTCCGGTCCAGTGCAGAAATCAAAACGAAGTTCATGCAGTAGATGGACCTTAATGTGAAGTAAATGTCGTAGGAATTTCGTATAAAAATCATGAAAGGGTTGCCAGCTATGAACATTTTTGTAATTTTGTGGAATTTCTTTACTGAGCGATTATGTCATTAGATTTGCAAATGGGAATGATCCTGCAATGAAAATTAACAACAAATATTAACGCTTTAAAAATTTGAAAAGTTTTGAGGGTGGCAATCCTAAAATTCTTTTCACCCGTATAGCTTCCAGCGCAGTGATTCAATCGAAACGAAATTTACTGGTTAGGTTTAACTTAACGTGAAGCAGATTTGGTATATATTTTGCTCTGCTGCTGACACAGGGTAACCAGCATTAGCCATTTTCGTAAGTATTGCACCAACAGATGCTTGAAATTACATACTCATATGCAAAGCATTTGCGATAAAAATAAGAAACCAATTTATAAATTTTCCGAGTTTTGAACATTTTTCGGATGGCAGCCTCAAACAACGTTTAACCGCTGAAAGTTTCGATGAAATCCTCCGATGAGAACGAAATTCAAAGGAGAGGAAGCTTGTTATGGTAAACTTATTGCTGCTTCGTCGGGAAAGTGTTGCCAGCACTGAACATTTTCATCATTTGTGTTATAGTTGAGTTTTGTTGCTTGAGATAAGGAATGGTTGATATGATTCTACAGAAAGTGTATAACGTCTTTCCACATTTTTTTGCCACTCAAAGACAATTTCTTCGAAAATTAGTTTTTTAGCGGTTCTGATGCGCTAGAGTTTTTTTTATTCGGGTACGACAAGTATCTCGTTAGTCGCGCAGCACTCAGCCATATGTACTGTATTGCAATGTCAACCGTGAATACCTGTGAATACTACCTTCAGTTTTGAATTATTTGTATTATTTATCAGTAAATACATTGTATTTAATAGCATTTTACCTTTTTTTAAACAATGAAATTAAAATTTTAGTCAAATCGATGTACTAATAAGAAACTTGTTGGTATGCTCATTGAAAGTTTTGAGAGTGTAAATAACACAACAAAACAGGCGAGAGATGATGCTGTTGTTTTAATTATAGAAACAGCTATCGAAGAATCTAAACATGAAAGGACTGCCATCATTATAGGAGAAGACATAGATTTACTAGTTATTTTTTCAGTAACATCAAGAAGACGTTTTCTTTAAAAAAGTTTGCAAAAGCAATGTCAAAACACCAATATATTCTTCAACAAGTTTTGACAAATATTCCATTTCTAAAAACATGTTTTATCTTTACATGCATTCAGTGGATGTGACACAACTTCTGCGCTGTTTAAAAAAGGAAAAAAAAAACTTTCATAAAAGCACTAGAACAACTTGCCAATTTCGACAAACTAGCTCAAGTTTTTCTAGAAGAAAAGTGCCCTGTCCAACAATTATACGATAATAGCATTCAGATCTTACTAGCGATATACAATGCTCCTAAATTTGAGGGTAATATTGATCATTATCGATATACTCAGTTCATTAAATCTACAAAACTTAATAAACCTGTCCAATTATCTAATCTTCCACCGACAAGTGCAGCGGCTCATCAGCATATAAACCGTGTCTATTACTCGGCTCAAAAATGGTTAAGGCATGATTTAGAACCCCAGGGATGGGGTTGGGTGCTCCAAAATGAGTTCCTGGAGCCAATGACAACAAAATTACCACCAGCTTCCGATGCATTACTGAATATTCTATTTGGCAATTGTAAGAATGGATGTGGTGCACGGTGCCGATGTAGGAAATCGAGGCTGCAATACACTTTAGCTTGTGGCCAGTGTAATGGGTAAGCTTGCCTCAATGCTGTTTCATTGCAAAGTGACTGTGAGCAAGAGAGTGCTTTTGACCATGAAATTCAGGGAGGTCTGGGAACACCAATTCAAGGCAATGAAGATGATGACAATGGTACAGAAATTCCCGAACGTCCAGAAGATGACGATGAAGAAAAAGAAAAGTAATACTTTTGTTGTTTAAATTATTAAAGATTGATAGATTAAAAATATGTAAAATATATACATTAAAATAAATTGAATGTATGTTAAATGTTGTTAAATACAATGTATTTACTGCCCTCACAAACGCCCTCATATTGTGCGGCTTTATCGCCATCCACCGCCCTTACTTTAAATTTCATGCAATCGTCTGAAAAATGGCGAGAATGGAGGAATCAAGGAAAAAATTTTACTAATGTTCGAAGAAGAACACCGGGGTATGTGAGGTTTGACTCACTTAAAAAAAGGACCATCTACAAGTCCACGAAGTACCAAGTCAGGACCCCCCTAAGCACTGCTTCGACCCGGTCGTACTGACTCATCCATCGGTAACCACGGACTTCAAAAACTACCACAGTTCATGGGTCGGTAAGGCAACCTTCCTCCCGCTTTATGCGCAGCATTTTCTCAACATATGTTGAGACTGCGCGCCTGTTCTCCTCGTTTCGCAGCATTGCTTCCACGATCGTCTCAGGCGTTGCCAGGCCAATCGTGGACTCAATTGTGCGCTTCAAACTTACGAAGGCGACTGCACATAAAGAATGTGTGCTGAGCATCATCGAGCTCAGTCACACAGTACCGGCAGTATGGTGTGACCATATTACCCATTCTGTTCAGGTATTTCCTGAAGTAACCATGCCCTTTCAAGAATTGACAAAGGTAAAGGTTTACCTCTCCGTGGCTTCGGTTAAGCCAAGGCTCAATGAGACCAATTACCTTAGCTGCAGCCAATCTTCTTCAACAAACCTGGCCATTTGGAGCAAAACTCTAAATAAGGCAATTAAGGCAGTTCACAATCTGAGTGACTGACTCCCACTAATCAGCTACCTTTCATAACTGGGGAAATGACTTTTCTTCAACTATTAGCATTTCAAAAACGAATAACAATATGAAAAATCGTCCACGGAAAGAATAAACTTTCTATTTCTCTGAAAATGACCAGACAAATGCATAGCTATGCAACAAGATCTGCGAATTCTTATAGATTGCCTCCAGTCAGAACCAATAGAGCCCTTAATGATCCGATTCTTTCAGCTATATCGTTGTATAATGATATGCCTGATGATTTAAAAAACAGCCTATCGTATTTCGTTACTAAAAGGAAGCATAAGCAATATGTTCTAAACCTATTTTAAAAGCGAATATACTTATAACTAATGTTCGAAGAACAATAGTATTAAACTCGTTTCGCCGAAAATTCAGATTTCTTTATATATATATATATATATATATATATATATATATATATATATATATATATATATATATATATATATATATATATATATATATATATATATATATATATATATATATATATATATATATATATATATATTTATATATATATATATCAGCAAAATGATTAAGGGAGATAATCTCTGGAGTGACCGATCCGATTGAGCTGAAATTTTCGGAGAACGTAGGTGTATATAATAGGTAGGTCCACGACTTTCTCAAATTCAGATATCCTAAACATTTTGCGGCGAGCGTTTTAGTGAATTTTGAGGAACTCCTATATTTCCAAGCAGTGTAAATTTTTGTTAAAGAAAAGTATTGGGAATGAAAACTAATTATGTTCTTAGCTTGTTTATGATAAGTAATCGGAAATTTTGAGCCGTGTGTGGGTGCAGAGTGCCTAAAAGTAGGCAAGGATTTTTTTTCAAATTTTGATTTGTCATTACTTGTAAGAAAAACAATGGATCATCATGAAAATTACAGAGCGTATTGATGTTGACTAAAATTTAGCACGTAGAGATTTTCAGCATAAAGCGGGTAACCCTGTAGCTGTGGCAGGGTGCTGAAAAAAAATCCTTCAAATCATTGACCTTCCTGAAAAATTTTTGAGTTTTGACAAAAAATTCAAATCTTTGATAAATTTTATCCTTTGTCCTTCATCTCAAGATAAAATTTTCAAAATTCCGTTTTGCACAAGAACGGCAACCCATCACCAAATTACCTCTATTTTCAGCACTCAAAAGTTCTGTTCACGAGAACTGACGACCGGATAATCCGATCATAATCAAATTTACAGGATATGTTGGTATTATCTAGGACCAGGTCTGATAGAAGCTATTTTGAAATGCGGGCAACCCTGTGGCAGTGGTGCCATCTTGAAAAATAGGTGAGAAAAAAAACTGGTTTTAGGCCTATAACTTCCGATTCAGCCATCAGATTTGGACAAGATTCATACAGTACTTGGATCTTACCTTAGGTAACATTTGATTGAAATTAAGTTGAAAAATTAGAATAGAGTTGCCAGCTATGGTGATTTTTGTCTCCTAAATCTTGCAACTTTGCTCAGCAAAATAAAGCTTTTTTCCCTATAACTTCCGGTCCAGTGCAGAAATCAAAACGAAGATCACACAGTAAATGGACCTTAATGTGAACCAAATGTCGTAGAAATTTCGTACCAAAATCATGAAAGGGCTGCCAGCTATGATAATTTTTGTAATTTTGTGAAATTTCTTTACAGAGCGATTATGTCATTAGATTTGCAAAAGGAAATGATCCTGCAATGATAATTAACCACAAATATTAACGCTTTAAAAATTTGAAAAGTTTTGAGGGTGGTAACCCTAAAATTCTTTTCACCCGTATAACTTCCAGCGCAGTGATTCAATCGAAACGAAATTTACTGGTTGGGTTTAACTTAACGTAAAGCAGATTTTGTATGTATTTTGCTTTGCTGCTGACACAGGCTAACCAGCATTAGCCATTTCCGTAAATATTGCACCAACAAATGCTTCAAATTACGTTCTCATATGCAAAGCATTTGCAATAAAAATAAGGAATCAATTTTTAAATTTTCCGAGTTTTGAACGTTTTTCGGATGGCAGCCTCAAACAACGTTTAACCGCTGAAACTTTCGATGAAATCCTGCGATGAGAACGAAATTCAAAGGATAAGTTGATTTGAGTATGAGCTTGTTATGGTAAACTTATTACTGCTTCGTTCGGAAAGTGTTGCCAGCACTGAACATTTACATCATTTGTGTTAGAGTTGAGTTTTGTTGCTTTGGATAAGGAATGGTTTATATGATTCTACACAACAGTGTATTAAGTCTTTCCACACTTTTTTGTCACACAAAGACAATTTCTTCGAAAATTAGTTTTCTAGCGGTTCAGGTGCGCTAGAGTTTTTTACTAATGTTCGAAAAAGAACATTAGTATTAAAATCACTTTGGCCAAAAATTCATATTTCTATATACTCGTATATATATATATATATATATATATATATATATATATATATATATATATATATATATATATATATATATATATATATATATATATATATATATATCATCAAAAAATTTCAGTGAAAAAATCTCAGGAACGCGCCATCGGATTGAACTGAAATTTTCAGGACACATTGATGTATATGCAGAATAGTGCCAGGTCTCCGAAAATCTTTAACCCTTTGGCGCCGGCGGCCATTTTAGTGATATTTTTATTATACCTATTATTCCGTACACAAATAATTTTTGCAAAAAAAAAGTTGACCAAATAAATTTCGAACGTGTTTTACATGTGAATCGGATAATGTTTTGGAATTTTTTAACCCCATGTGTGCGCTGGGTGCCTAAAAAGAGAACGGAAAAATTTGAAAATTTTTAAATTGCGATAACTTTTGACAAAGCTATTCAATCATTACGAAACTTTCAGGACATATTGGTATTATTTAGTTGTAGATTTGTGTAGCTTTTAATGAGCGTGCTGGCAACCCTGTAGCTAAAACAGACACTGAAATTGAAAACCTGAAAATCATCGTTTCTCTTGAAAAAATGCCGCTTCTTCAAAAAAAAGCCACTCATATGTAAATTTCGTGCTTTATTTACATAGTCAAAAAATAAAATTTGATATGGTATAACGGGTACGCCTGGTAACCCTTGCCCAAGTTACCTATATTTTTAGCATCAAAAACTTCTGTTCACGGAAACTCACGATCCAATGAGCAGAACTAATTTAAATTTGCAGCATGTATTGGTTTTAAATAGGATCAGGTCTGATAGAAGTGATTTTGAAATGCGGGTGATTCTGTGCCAGTGGTGCCATCCTGAAAAATCATTAAAAAAGATAACTGCTTTTAGCCCTATAAATTCTGATTGAATCGTTCGATTTTGACGAAATTCACATAATAGCTGGACCTTATTTTAAACCACGCTTGGTAGAAATTTCGTTGAAAAATTCGGTTGGAGCTGCAGCTATGATAATTTTGGTGTCTTAAATTTGAAAAAATAAAAATTTGGAAGTGAAAACATTCAAATCATCGAATATCCTAAAAATGTCCGTTTCTCACAATAAAACCAATCTGTATACAAATCTTATAGTTTATCTACACGTTCAAAGTAAAACTTTGGAAATTTCTTGTCGGACAAGAACGGTAACCCTTTCCCAGGTTACCTTTATTTTTAGCATCAAAAACTTATGTTCACGGGAACTCACGAATCAATAATCAGATACCATTGAAATTTACAGAAAACATTGGACTTAAGTAGGACCAGGTCTGGACTTAAGTAAGACCAGGTCTGGGCAACTCTGTGCCAGTGGTGCCATCTTGAAAAATTACAAAGAAAAAAAAACTGCTTTTTGCCCTATGAAATGTGAATAAGTAACCAGATTTTCATGAAATTGACACAGTAGCTGAACCTTACTCTAAGCTTTGTTTGATAGAAATTTGGTTGAAAAATTCGATTGGTGCTGCCAGCTATGGTAATTTTTGTGTCTTTGGTTTTGAAAATGTTCTCAGGAAAATAAAACTTTTTGCCCTATAACTTCCAGTGCAGTCATGAAATCAATACGAATTTCATACAATTTACGGAACCTGTCATAAACATTATTCAGGCCAAATTTGGTTGAAAAGCCACAATAGGGTTGCCAGCTATTGTTGGTTTTGTGTTTGTTTGCAATATCTTTATGAAGCGGTTTTATCGTAGAATTGTCAATTGGTAATGATATTGTAGTGCCAATAAACAGCAAATATTAAGCTTTTGATTATTTGAAAAAACTCGCTGCAGGTAACCCTTAATTTCTTCATACTCCTATAACTTCGAATGTAATATAACAACGTGAAGCAGATGTGATATATTCTTGGCTTTGATACTGGCGAAAGGTTGCCAGCACGAGTCGGTTGTGCTACTTTTGTATCAATAAAATTATACCGGAAACATTTACAATGCAAATAAATAACCGATGTTTCGATTCCCAAAGTTCTGCAAATTTTTCGGATCGCAGCCCCAAAAACCAACTTCAGTTACAGTGCTGCAGGCACTGAGCATTTTCTTCATTGATGTTATATGAGATGCTGCTTTGAAAATTTTGTGAAATAAGCAACTGATAACGAATATAATTAACCCGTGTTTTCCTCTCATAAACGTTGAAATTCATGCCAGTGGTAATATCTGGAACCTTCTACCATATGAGTCATAATGCATTCTTGAGACCAAAGTAAAACGTGGCATTTGAAACAGTTTGGCCGTAATAAGCAGCTCATGTGGTGGAATATGCACTCAAAACCTGCACGATTCTTCTACTGTTCTTCGAACATTAGTGTTTCTAGCGGTTCAGGAGCGCTAGAGTTTTTTTCTTTAATTTTAGTTTTTTTTTGTTATTTTATTTTTATTTTTTTATTTTTATTATTTAATTTTAGCTCTTATCTTATTTATATATTAATTCTAACCAATACATGCTAGTTTTTCTTTTCTTTTCACTCCATAAAAATTAAATTGAAATAGCAGAAAATTCAATTCAAATCGTTTTATAAACAATAGTTTGATTTGTGAATTCTTGTCCTCTCTCATACCAGTGTTCGACACTGCCTGACGGGAAAGTTTGTGACAAATGAAGTTATTCAATTGCATGCAATATAAAATATTAAGTTATCGGTGTTGGTGAATTCAAGTGAGAGACTAACGACCATACCACAACTAATTAGCCAGTTACGTCACTCCCAATGTACCCTCATTTTGTTAAAGAAAGAAAAAATTGTGTGAGAGTGTGAGGGCAGTGGCCCATCAGCCAGATGAATTGCTGCCTTGCTAAAGTGTTCTTAGGGTAAGGTGACCCCGAACAGAAAACCAAATATGGACGAAGACAAAGGAGATAAAGTTACGGTACAGGGTGTCGGATACCCAGTACCGGCGGCCGTCAGGGGTGAGTGAGCAGGCCCCGGGTCGTCGTTATCCATCGACTGCAATGCTATGGAGGTTGACCACTTGGCCACCGTAGCAGATTCAATTACAAGTGGTCCTACGATAAACGCAGAGGTGGTGGAATCGGTGGCGGACCCTTTTAAAAGGAGCTCCAAGCTACAACGATCCCCACTTCGAAAAACAACGCTTAAGGAAGCTAGCACCTCCGCTGGCCGCCATTCAAGTCGCGCGAAGCTAATGCTTTCGGGTGCCAGAGTACTTGCAGACTCGGACTCGGAGAGCATCGTTTCGACCGAAGCGGAGGAGGAACTCCTCAAACCGCCTGAGCGAGGTGAAGGTGCTGGTCCCCAGAAGAGGGACAAGCCCAAGCCGAGCAAAGAGGGCAAGAAAGCGCTGGCGAATTATAAAGCGGCGTTGCGCATTGTTGACAGGCTCGGCGACAGTCCTTCCCTCTCTGCGGAGGAGAAGGATCGGTTGTGCTGGGCGCGGACGACGGTGACAAAAAACCGCGAGTACTTCGCTGGCAAAGAAAGGCTGGCTCTTAAGGACTCTGTTTTCCATAACAAACTGGCGTCCAAGAGGCCTAAAAACGAGATCAGTCGGCAAGGGATCCAACAACCCTCTACATCAAAGCCGAAGAAAGTCATAAAGGCCAGTGATGTAGCTAAGCAGCACCTCATCGTGGCTTTGATAGATCGAAGCAACCCGTTGGGTCAATTGTCGCTTGAGAAGTGGAAGATCGTAGAGTCAGGCCTGCTCAACGCGATGATTGACCGAATGGAGAAGCACCCTGAACTGGCTATGCCTTCGTTTGACGGGGCGGGCTGGTTCAAGGGTGTGAAGATCATCAAATGCAACGATGAGCTCTCGCTGCGCTGGTGTATGACTGTAGTCCCGGACTTACCGGGGCTATGGAAAGGAGCTCAGTTGGCGATTGTTGACAGAGGGAGCATCCTGACACTACCTAAATCGAAGGTAACAATACCGCGGGTAGTGGAACCAGATGTGGCCCTGAAGTTGCTACAAAGGCAAAACCCGGACATTCCAACACAGGATTGGAAAATCTTGGATGTCAGGAAACCGGCCGATCCCCAGAGAGAAGAGGCGCCAGTCAAAGAGGATGCCGCGGCCAGCACTTAAACTGCTGCAGATCAATCTGCACCGCAGTAAGTTGGCCTCGGCTGAACTACTGCAGACACTCGACGAAGGTAAGTTTGATGTGGCGCTGGTTCAGGAACCTTGGATCTCTGCGGGGGGTCGGGTTGCGGGACTGGCGTCACAGGATTTCAATCTGTTCATCCCCACCGCAGTAGCAAGAATAAGAACGGCTATGCTGGTGAGGAAGGATATTCACGCTTATCTTCTGTCTAATTTCAGCACAGACGATTTTACGGTGGTGGCATGTAAGGGGGACGAGGAGGAGCAGGTGCTCCTAGCATCCGCCTACATGGCACACGATCGACCCGTTCCGCCGGATGAGGTCGGAAAAGTCACCGTGGAGGCGCTCAGAAAGCACCAGTTGCTACTCGTGGGAGCGGATGCCAACGCGCATCACACTGTCTGGGGCAGCAGCGATATTAACGATAGAGGTGAGTCTTTACTCAATTTTATAATTAATTATGATCTAGTCGTGGCAAATTGAGGTCCCCCCCTTATAGGGGACCTCGAAGTGTTAACGTTCTAGACATAACTCTTCACAATGATCCTAATGAACAGTTAATAGAGAATTGGAGGGTTCTTGGAAGTCCATCATTCTCTGACCACTGTTACATTAGTTACAGCTTAAATTTCAACCTAACTCGCATTTCTCGGTCGTTTCGCAACTCCAGGAAAAAAACTGGGAGAACTTCAAACGGGAAGTGACCAACGACTTAGGCCCTCCTCCCAGGATAAGCTCTGTAGCTGGCCTGGAATCTGCGGCCAACACTCTTACTAGTAAACTGGTAAAAGCTTTTGAACGATCCTGTCCCAAAGTCTGTCCGAAGCGCAAACCTAAGCCACTCTGGTAGAACAGAGACCTGGGTTGTCGCAGAAGACAGGTACGAGAACTCTTTAAGTTGGCCAAAGTAGCTGACTGTAGGGAATGTTGGGACGAATACAAGGACATAATTAGGCTCTACAAAACGGAAATAAGGAAAGCTAAATGGAGCTCCTGGAAAGAGCTGTGGTAGGATTGAATCCACCTCGGAGATGGCAAGACTTAGAAACTTGCTGGCTAAACGCCCTGTCACGCCTAGCCTGTTATGCAGGTCTGATGGGGAGTGGACGAGCAACAGCTCGAAAACGCTGAAAATACTCGTAGACACTCACTTTCCGGGCTATTTGGATGACACCACCGCTTTAACTCGTGTGCAGGCGTCTGATCTGCATGACATCGAAGGCATTGGCAAAGTTGTCACCAGGCAGAGGCTTGTCTGGGCAATTGACACCTTCAAGCTTTTCAAGTCTCCAGGTCCAGATGGAATTCTGCCGGTCATGCTTCCAAAAACAGGTATGCTTGCTGATTCCTGGCTAACACAAATTTACAAAGTTTGCCTAGTGCTAAGCCATGTACCCGCAACCTGGAGGACTGCTTAGGCTGTATTTATACCTAAGGCAGGTAAAGTCAACCATGCGTATCCGAAGGATTACAAACCAATTAGACTGACTTCCTTCCTCCTTAAAGTTTTCGAAAGATTACTTGATCTTCACATCAAACAAATACTTGGTACTCAAACTCTATCGAGAGCCCAAAATGCGTATATGAAAGGTAAATCTGTTGAAACGGATCTCCATAGGGTAGTCCTCAAAATTGAAAAGACACTCCATTACAAAGAATACGCCTTGGGAGCCTTTCTAGATATTGAAGGCGCCTTCAATAATGTGCACACAACAGCTATTATGGAGAGCCTCCACGCACACAACACTCAACCCGCTATTTGTACCTTCATTAGCAACATGTTTAACCACAAGCTCATATCAGCGGAGTGGTCGGGTGCGCAAATTACAAGAAAAGTCTGCAAAGGCACTCCGCCATCGCAGGGAGGGGTAGTTGCCTACAATTCCAAATCGCTTCTATCAGATCTGGTCCTACTTAAGTCCAATGCATTCTGTAAATTTCAATTGTATCTGATTATTGATTCGTGAGTTTCCGTGAACAGAAGTTTTTGATGCTATAAATATAGGTAAATTGGGAAAGAGTTACCGTTCTTGTCCGACATGAAATTTCCAAAGTTTTACTTTGAACGTGTAGATAAAGCATAAGATTTGTATACAGATTAGTTTTATTGTAAGAAACGGACATTTTTTAGGGTATTCCATGGTTTGAATGTTTTCACTTCCAAATTTTTATTTTTTCAAATTTAAGACACCAAAATTATCATAGCTGGCAGTTCCAACCGAGTTTTTCAACCAAAATTCTACCAAACGTGGTTTGAAGTAAAGTTCAGCTACTGTATGAATTTCGTTAAAATCGAACGATTGAATCAGAATTTATAGGGCTAGAAGCAGTTATCTTTTTTAGTGATTTTTCAAGATGGCACCACTGGCACAGAATCGCCCGCATTTCAAAACCACTTCTATCAGGCCTGGTCCTATTTAAGACCAATACATTCTGCAAATTTCAATTAATTCTGCTTATCGAATCGTGAGTTTCCGTGAACAGAAGTTTTTGATCCTAAAAATATAGGTAAATTGGGCAAGGGTTACTAGGCGTGCTCGTTATACTATATCAAATTTTATAAATTAAATAAACGAAGCAGTGGATTTACATATGAGTGGCTTTTTTTGAAGAGGCGGCATTTCTTCAAGAGAGACGACGATTTGGAGGTTTTCACTTTCAGTACCTGCCCTAGCTACAGGGTTGCAAGCACGCTCATTAAAAGCTACATAAATCTACAACTAAATAATATTAATACGTTCTGAAAATTTTGTAATGATTGAATAGCTTTATCAAAAGTTATCGCAATTTAAAAATTTTCAAGTTTTCCCGTTCTCTTTTTAGGCACCCAGCGCACACATGGGGTTAAAAAATTCCAAAACATTATCCGATTCACGTGTAAAACACGTTTGAAATTTATTTCATTAGCTATATTTTTGCAAAAATTATTTGTGTACGCAATAATAGGTATATTAAAAATATCACTAAAATAGCCGCCGGCGCCAAAGGATTAAAGATTATTAGCTTTTTGTGAGACGTGGCACTATTCTGCATATACATCAATGTGTCCTGAAAATTTCAGTTCAATCGAATAGCGCGTTCCTGAGATTTCTTCACTGAAATTTTTTGATGATATATATATATATATATATATATATATATATATATATATATATATATATATATATATATATATATATATATATATATATATATATATATACATATATATATATATATATATATATATATATATATATATATATATATATTTATATATATATATATATATATATATATATATATATATATATATATATATATATATATATATATATATATATATATATATATATATATATATATTGTTCAGGTGTGTGATGAAACCTTGTTAAAGTGATCTGAAAAACTTTGAAGATTTTAATTACTTGTATGTGTAATTTGGGTAATTTGGTTGCTACTCTGAAGTACGCGAAATCTTCTTCGAAGTCTTTGGTAACTTGTAAGAATAGTTCGGGAAGTTCTGGCAGCCTCACCAAGAACAGTCGAAAATAAAAGGCTTATATTCCCAATATTCTGAACGATAGCTGACATTTATTGTACATATGCTTTGTCTTTTATACGTTTTTTAGTTTGCTTGCATGTTAATAATTGCAATACAATTTGTACATTTGCTAACTTAATATATGAACAAAGGTTAATTTACAATTATGATTGAATTGTTAAATTTGCTTAGTGCGAAAGAATATTCGATTGGTTTTTCGTGAGTTTGTTGTACTTTGGTCAAGTATCAAACATTTCCGGCCCCCAAGAGACATCCGGATCTTATAATTGATGAATATCATACCAAGTAGGCGGTGACACTGTGGTAGCACGGTTTTCTTCTGGCCGGTGACGATGCTAAAACTTGCGCTGTATGTAGAGAAAAATGCTGATGAGAAGCAGAATTGATGGTATTGAAGTTCCAGTTATCCAAGCATGGTGTTTGATCTGTTTCCATTTGATCGTCTCGAGAGTTGACATGAACATTTCTTGATGTGATGCTACAGAAGCAAATGTTTCTGTAGATTTGATGAATTTTGTTGTGTTTATGGGCAGGAGGTCTGTTGTTGCTAAAGTCGAGTTGATGGTTATTTCCTTCGGTTTCATGTTACTAAGAAATTGATCATTGGTGTGAGTATGGTCTGGTACTAAGATGAATACCTTGCTGAAGAGCGTGCAGTCTTGTGATAATAGTATTACACCTGTCGCGTTAAGTAACAAGTCAGATCTTGATCCATTACATAATGTCTGGACACCTGTTGGATTCGGGGATATAAACACCCACGTGTTCCGATTGAGAAGCTGTTTCCAAATGAGACTCTGGAGATGAAATGCATGAGTTGTACAGGTTTCCGTCGAATGCGAATTATATAATTGGGTTATAATACAGTTTGGATGTTTCCTCAGGTCAAATAGTATGGACACTGGTAGTATGTACCGGCCGGAGATGATTTCCTCAGACTGCAGTACTGTCTGCTCATTTGTTTTGAAGTACAGTTGATTGTTGTAGTTGACACCTAGTATAGAGGATTCGATGTCGATAGCTGTGCAGGTGTTATTCCTATGACATACAGGAGCAGCGGTAATTTTTGAGAGCTCGTAGTCATGGATGTCAATGATAGGTAGTTTCCCGTCGATATCCAAATATTGTTCACCAGGAATAATTAGGAGATGATCTGTTGTTGTATGTAAGACGGACAGATGAGGTGGTAAAACTGATTGAGTCTTATTAGTAGTGGCTTCTAGTTCAGCTATTTTTATAAACTCCCAAAGGCCAGTTTTTGTATACACTGAGTTTGAAATTGTTATACTTTCTATCTGTTAAATAATTGTTGAATATAGTTAAGCGCGCATTGGTAAGTACTCAAAAAATGTAAGTTTATTTTGTTGTGATCTGTTATTTTAGACCAACACGAATAGTCGTTATTACGATTTAATCCTTGGTTGAGCTGATCTGTAAATCTCTGTAGTTGTGCATCAACTCGAGCAAATGTTATGTTTAAGACTCTTGTTGCTTGCAGAATAATTTTCCCTTCATGAGACAGTGTCTTTTTCATTGTATTTTGATTTTCTTCGAGATTGTTCACATCTGCTATTATTTCATCATTGACTCCAAACACGGCAGTGAGCATACGTCCTAATAATCCTTTTTCAGTACGAGTCTTCATGAATCGCAGTTTATTAATTTTTTGCTGAATGTCTTCGTTCAGTTCAAGTATATGTGATACTAAGCTTTCGCAATTGATCTCCTTTGATATACTTAAGCCTTTTTTACACATATCTGCTACACGGTTGGATACCTGTGTTAGTGTGGTTTGATCTTTATTTATTTGTTTCCAAGGCAATCTAATATGGAGATGCAGAGATCCACGTTCAATGTTGGCTAGGCCTGCGTGTTCGGTATACAAGCCTGCTGGTAACTGCGTCACGTTTACAGTAGCGTGTGACCTGATTCCGAATATCATCAAAGCGGCTAAGAGAGCCGTGATTACAGGGGTTCTGCTAGTTGGTATATGCGCTATTCTTCGTTTCTTGGTTTCTGGAGGAGTGATAATCTCAGCCGGGTCTGCCATTCTTTTAGCCTCTGGCTCAGTAAGGTCCACAATAACTTTGGTATCCGTGGAGTGCGTTGTTGGGTTGTCTTTTTCCTTTTGATGGTTGAATGGTAACGGACAAATTTTAGTAATTGGTTGTTTGGTGAATTTACCATTCATTTTCAGTGTGACAACTCTTAGTAAACCGTCTGGACCTCGGTGAGTTGCCACCACTCTGGCTAGTGGCCATTTAAGTGATGGAAAGTTATCCATTTTTACTAATATTAAATCTCCAATCTGAACGTTGGGTTGCTGTTTCAACCATTTAGGTCGTTCTTGTAACTTCTGGAGATATTGTTCGCTCCAACGCCGCCAAAAAGATTGTTTCATGAACTGAATTAGTTTCCACCTATTGATCACTGTGTGTTTCATTTCAGCGGGATCAGTGTTAATTTCGAATAAATTACTGCCAGTTAAAAAGTGTCCAGGTGTTAATGCAAGTGGATCTGAGGGATCAGTGCTGACGTCAGTTAAAGGTCGCGAGTTCAAACAAGCTTTTATTTGTGCTAATAGAGTGTAGAGTTCTTCTACATTTAAAATTTGACTGCCGATTGTCTTCAATAAGTGTCGTTTCATAGATTTGACACCTGCTTCCCAGAGTCCTCCAAAATGAGGACTCCCGGGAGGTATGAAGTTCCACTGTATACCCTCGTTGACCAATTCAGAACTGCTTTCTTTTAATACTTTGCTGTATTCTTGTCTGAGCTGTTTATTTGCTCCAATAAAGTTTGTACCACAATCGCTAAAAATTGTTCGACATTTACCTCGTCGAGCAATGAGTCGCCTTATGGCTGCAATGCATGTTTTTGCGGATAGATCACTAGCAAGCTCTAAATGAAAAGCCTTGGTTGCCATGCAAACGAATACTGCAATGTATGCTTTCGTCGTCTTGGCTCCTCGTCCATTGTTCAATTTCATGGTTATTGGGCCTGCGTAATCAAAACCGGTTTCCATGAATGGTTTTTCAAGTTGAACTCTTGAACGTGGTAGATTCCCAAAAAGTTGCTCTTTTGGTTTTGCTGTTAGTTTAAAACATGTTAGACACTTACGGACTGTTTCTTTAGCTACGGAATGTAAACTGACGATCCAATACTGCAGTCGTGAAGTAGCAAGCGTTAACTGTGCTCCTCCATGTAATGTCTCACCTACCATTGCAAGGTGAATTCTTCCCCTACCCTGAGGATTCCCTCAGGACTGATTCATGGACAAAGTGCTCTGATGTTACTGCTTTGTGGAACTTCTTTATTTTTTCCTAATGCGTCTATTTCGCATGAAAACGCATGTTGCTGGCTCAATCGTATACATATTGTTTCAGCCGATTTTAATTCAGCTATTGTTAAAGGACCAGATCATTTTGGTCCTGCTTTCATCGTGCTATTAGCAAAGCGACGGCTATATGCAACGACTCTAAACAGTTTCGTTACGTTTGAAAATCTGCCAAGGATTTCAGGCTCCGGTGCAGTAAAAATTCACATGTGTCGGGTATACGGGTAACTTCCAATCGCTAGTAGGTACTTTCAACAACTCTGGACCATACCACCACAAGTTTGCTGATAGTAACTGAGTTGGTGTAATTCCCCTCGTGGCTAAGTCTGCTGGATTACTGCGCGTGTCCACGTGATACCAGTTACAGGGTGAACTTTCTTGTTGAATTGTACTCACTTGATTTGCGACGAATACCTTCCACTTTGACGGACTGCTGTGTAACCATGATAACACAACAGTGGAGTCCGTCCAATAATATTTCGGCACGTGTTGCCAATTATGTGCTTGAGCAATTTGTTTCATCAATTCGACCAGTAAAACAGCTCCACACAGCTCCAACCTCGGGATCGATATTGTTTTAAGCGGAGCAACTTTCGATTTCGCTGCCAATAATTGAACTTTAGTGTTGGTAGTGTTCCACACTTTTAAATAAACGACTGCAGCGTAAGCGTTACAGGAAGCATCGCAATATCCATGAAGTTCAATTTTATTGTTGTTGGAGTACCCAATCCACCTGGGAATGTTAAGTGTTTTCAATGTTATTAAATCATTGCGTACCTCAAGCCAATTTTGTACAAGTGCTGGATCGAGAGGTTCATCCCAGTGGCATTTAGATAGCCAAAGTTTCTGCATTGTTATTTTGCCGACAATGATACAGGGTTGCAGCCATCCTAGCAAGTCAAAAAGTTTGGCTATTTCTGAAAGTATGCTCCTCTTGGTAAGAATTCCGTCAGTAGAAATGTTTTGAAGATCGAATGTGAATTCGTCCTTTGCTGGATGCCACTGAAGTCCTAATGTTTTGATAGTCTCTGTTGTTATATCAAGTGGCACATTAATTTCTTGATCTTCAATTGGGATCGACGTTAACAGGCGCGGATGAGAGGCCCACTTTCGTAGATGAAATCCACCTCCAGCTAACAGGTGTCGCAAATCTCTCTGGAGTTTTTCTAGGTCTATTAAATTATCAGATCCAGTTAAGACATCATCTACGTAGAAGTCGTTCGGCAAAACATTTGCAGCCTCTGGATATAAACGTCCATCATCTAGTGCTAACTGATGGAGCGTCCTTATTGCCAAGAATGGAGCATTTGCAGTTCCATAAGTAACTGTTTTCAACTGGTAATGCTGGATAGGTTTGCGAGGATCGAATCTCCACAATATACGTTGATGATTTTGATGAACATCAGCTATCCAGATTTGCCGATACATCTTTTCGATATCTGCCATCATTACGAATTTATGCTGCCTCCAACGCATTAGTATGTACAAAATGTTGTTTTGAATACTAGGGCCAACCAGCAACAGGTCGTTTAATGACTTCCCTTGTGGTGTTTTTTGGGATGCATTGAACACCACCCGAAGTTTTGTCGTTGAACTGCTATCTTTAAAAACGGCATGATGGGGTAGGTAATATGCTCCAGGCGTTTTAATGTTATGGTCAAGAACAAGTTGCATATGACCCAAATCAAGATACTCTTTCATAAAATTGGCATACTTCTCGTATAGGATTTTGTTCTTTTGAAGTCGCTTCTCGAGCTGCCTAAATCTGATAAATGCGACTTTTTCTGATTGACACAAATTGGCTATATCAGCGTGGGGTTCAAATGGCAAGTTAACAATGTTTTTGCCACTCACCTCCCGTGACACTGATTGCTGGTACATTTCTTCTGCCAATTTCTCGTTGTGTGAAAATTATTTTTTGGATGACAGCTCTTCGATCTCCTAAAATTTTCGCAACAGCTCATCTAAATCTTCTGAGCACACATGAGAAGATAATTTTGGATTTTTAGTAGTGCATTGTGTGGCACCAATCAAAACCCATCCTAGTTTTGTCTGCTGTGCACAGAGATGCCCTATTTTGGTGCCTGGTAGCATGAATAAATTATACGTATCAGCTCCAATAAGAACATCAATAGCTGAAGGTTGGTTGAACAGTGGATAAGCTAGATCCGATCGCGTCATGCCATCGGGTAGCTCCAGTTTGATGGGCTCCGACGGCAATGGAGCAGTAACCGTAGATAACACGTAGAGGCTTATTTCTATTATTTCTTTTTCGCCATTTAAATTTCTGACTGCCGCTTCTATTTTTACAATTCCTTTGGTCGTAGGTCCAGTTGTACTTCCGATCCCACTTATTTGAAATTTCGCATGTTTGCGAGGGATCCCTAGTAGCTGAACTGCAGATTCGCTTATGAAGGAATTTTGTGAGTCAGAGTCAAATAGCACACGTAAAGAAATGAATACTCCAGATATGGACTTTACTTTCATTAGCGCCGTCGCCAGCAGTACTTGTTTTGAAGAGCTTTTTCCGTTGATGTGATGACTCAGAACGGCCTAATCCAAAATCTCTTCATGTAGCAACGTGTTGTGCCGTTTTTTGCATATTTTGCATTGTCGCTTCGATGCACATTGGTTCAATTTGTGATATTTGCTCAAGCAATTGGAGCATAATTTATGTGTTGCCACTATAGTCCGCTTATCTTTCACTTTACGGAATTGCTCGTATTGAAGGAGACTATTTGGCCCTTGACACAAAACGCAACCCATATGTTTTGTTATATGAGCAGTGTGTGCTGACACTGTTGGTCGCTTTTCGACCTTGCTCAGTTTATTTTTGCAAGTCATCGCTAACGCTTCTAGCATGACAAAACGCTGTTTAATGAATTCAAGAAATGAATCCAATGATGGCATATCGTTGTTGACGCTGAGCTTTTTTTTGCCATTCTGAACGAGCGTTGTCATCAATCTTACGATTTAAAATGAAAATCGACAATCAACCAACTGTTTAAGTCCATGATGGTCGTTCGGTGTAATTGTGCGGATATCAAACAAGCGCTGGATTGCTTCTTGTGCAATGGCACGATCGTTGTCGTACCGTTCGCTTAGCAAAGTCCACGCTACTTCGTAATTAGTGTCTATGACACTAAGATGCCGGATTAATGCTTCTGCATCTCCACGCAAGGCATTTCGTAAATACTGCATTTTCTGCATCGGCGCCAATTGGCAGTTCGTGTGAACTATACTCTGGTATAGATCCCGGAACGAACACCACTCCGAATAGTTTCCATCGAATGATGGAACCTTGATTCGCTCAAGCTTGAGAGAGTCGTGGATTGCTGCAGACATTGGCTGAACCGTAGCTGGCTGGTATAACTCGTGCAATTTAGCTTTGAAAAACGTTACGTAATCCAAAACTAACTCCTCCAACTTCGTGAAGTCTGCCATGTATGAGCTAAGAAGTTCTGAATTGTGGCGCCAGTGGCGACGCGTTTCGGCATGCTGCTTCTCTCATTCCTTCCATGCGTCTCGTAACTTCTCCAGACGAATCTCGAAATAGGCAACACTGTAGCGGCTTGCACTGTCTTTCTTGTGGTTGCCGATGATACGTTGAACAGCTTCCATGTTCAGCTTCTCCTTTACGTCTGCTGCATATGCCATGTTGAGCGATGATACAATCCAATATCCGGCTCGACGGACCAATGTTCAGGTGTGTGATGAAACCTTGTTAAAGTGATCTGAAAAACTTTGAAGATTTTAATTACTTGTATGTGTAATTTGGGTAATTTGGTTGCTACTCTGAAGTACGCGGAATCTTCTTCGAAGTCTTTGGTAACTTGTAAGAATAGTTCGGGAAGTTCTGGCAGCCTCACCAAGAACAGTCGAAAATAAAAGGCTTATATTCCCAATATTCTGAACGATAGCTGACATTTATTGTACATATGCTTTGTCTTTTATACGTTTTTTAGTTTGCTTACATGTTAACAATGGCAATACAATTTGTACATTTGCTGACTTAATATATGAACAAAGGTTAATTTACAATTATGATTGAATTGCTAAATTTGCTTAGTGCGAAAGAATATTCGATTGGTTTTTCGTGAGTTTGTTGTACTTTGGTCAAGTATCAAACATATATATATATATATATATATATATATATATATATATATATATATATATATATATATATATATATATATATATATATATATATATATATATATATATATATATATATATATATATATATATATATATATATATATATATATAGAAATATAAATTTTTGGCCAAAGTGATTTTAATGCTAATGTTCTTCTTCGAACATTAGTAAAAATAGCAGTCATCGCAAAACTTTTGTGATTTGGAAATTTCAAATATTTTTTATTTCATTTGCCCAAACCCTAAAATCCATAAACACTATCAATTTTCATACTTGTTTACTGCCGGATTTTGTCTTCCCGGAATATAGGGGCACCTGAAAACTTTAAAATGCCTGCCGTCGTCAAAAAACATTCTATGAATTATTCTACTTTGGTGGTGCGTTATTCTTATAGGTTTGTACGCTGCCGAGCCTGAATTTCTGTCCCCCTTTAAAATGCATGGGAAAAGAGTGACTAAATTTCGGCACCTGAATTTTTTTTCAGGTCACTTTAGAAAATCGGTACGCAGCCCATCCTGAAACGTTGTCTGAAAAGTGTTAGAATTTCAGTGTTTCTCTTTGCTTGTAGGTGGCTCTGCAGCACAAGTGGTGTGGGAAACAACGATGTAAGTAGTGCCATACGCACGAGCAGACACTGTTGTCGGTACAAGACCAGGCAATCGTTCGGCTTGCTCTCTTCTCCTGCACACCTCGACAAAGACGGTCGCATTGCTTTTGTTAATTATCATATGTGTTTCTATTGTGATGTTTCGAGTAGTTATTAATAAAGATTGTGTTGTATAGATAGTGACAGCTCTTTTAATTTCTGCATTGGTGACCCCTACACGAAAGGATTTCGAGTGGATAAACGATATAGTGAATAAACGATTTAGTGACAGTGTAAAGATGGCTACCGCATCGGACGATAAAACAGACGCCACAACGCCAGTAATACCGCGTCGCGTTTTCGAATCTTCGAGCCACAGTGTAGAAACACTGCAAGCAATCAAGTAACCACCGTTTTGGCAAAGACGCCCTACCTTGTGGTTCATTCAAGTAGAGCCTTAGTTCGCGACGAATCGAATCCCAAGCGATCTGAATCGATTTAACGTAATTGTAGCCTCGTTGGATTTGGCAACTTTAGAACAAGTCGCAGATATCGTCGAATCGCCACCACCAAATCGTTATGAGGCCATTAAAAATGCCTTGACTTCACGATTCGCTGACTCTCCAGAAAGAGCGTTGACAAAGGTTTTGACAGAGCTCGAGCTCGGAGACAAAAAGCCATCACAATTATGGCGTGAGATGCAATCCGCAGCTGGTGATTGGTTAGGAGAAGAAGCGGCTCGTGCTCTATGGCTGCAAAGACTTCCCTCACGGGTACGCGTCATATTGACAGTTACTTCAGAGATTAATATCGATGCATTAATCATAATGGCGGATAAAATCATTGAAGAATGCAACGTCGCATCAATAGCGACAGTAACGTCAAATCCAGCACCGTCAACTCTACAAAATCTGCGAAATGACATTGCTGCGCTATCAAAACAAGTCAAAGCGATGAAAATGCAGAGTACATGGGCAAACAGGAATCGCTCCCATAGTCGACAGCGGCAAAGGCAATCACGCTCTAGCTCAAAAGAACCAGTTTTGTGTTTCTTCCATCGCCGGTTCGGAGCTAGGGCAGATAAATGTCGACAACCATGTGCGTTCACGACGGGAAACTAGAACGCTCGTCGTCATGTGCGGTAAATGATGACAGCCATCAAGACAGCCGCTTGCTCATCAGAAAACGTCGAACTGGAATAATTTTCCTTGTTGATACAGGAGCCGACGTATCTTTAATTCCAACCGAAGAACAGAGTCTCCGCAAATGGCCAGCAACGCTACAACTACACGCAGCAAATAACACTGTTATTAATACGTACGGCGATCGACTTTTACATGTGGACCTCGGGCTGTGGAGCTCCATGAAGTGGTACTTCCATATTGCGGATGTATCACGGCCACTTATTGACGCCGACTTTCTTCGAACATTTAACTTAATGGTGGACATAAGAAACAAGAGACTGGTCGATGGCAACACATATATCGCTGCTAACGCAATGATTTGCAGAGATTCAAAAAATACCATGACGATAGTTGTATTACGCGTAAGGTCAATGGATACACCAGCGAGACGGCTTAGTGCATTCGCTTTGTAAATATTATATTAGTAGATGGAATTAGTGTGATAAGAAAAAAAATAATAGGAAAATAGAAGAGCAATAGGTAGCCTAAGTAACGCTCCTTTCGACAATGCAGCCACACGCCAGCAAGCCCCGAAGATTACAACCAAAACACTACTACATGACCGCAATCATCGTGACTCGGAAGCGTACCAGCCACGAGAGGAGCAATTTATCCAAACGACCCTTACCTGAAAATCACCTTCCATATCTGACGTCGAAGGTGAGAAGATGCCCGATTTGGGACATTTTGGAGTCCGCTGAGGGATTAACGTGAACAGTCTTCGTCGTGTTCACCTATCCGGCCACCAACAAACGATTGTAATGATCAGAGCAGCAATGACCACGCAACCAACGAATATCCTTGATGATACAATTCGACATATTGCCTTGCAGTTGCTTTTCGGTCCTAGACTCTCGGACGAAAGGTACCCTCCATCGAAATGTCTTCGTCGTCGATACGTATCCTGCATTTGTATATTATCGCGCGATTCGTGAAAACTCAACAAACTCAACCGATTATTTGGCATTACCGTGCGACGACTAAACCTCATTTGCGAGTAGTTCTGGATGTTTTAATCAATCTGCAATTAATTGATTATAAGCTGAGACAGATCAATTATACTTTGATTTGAATGTCGATGGTCTTTTATGAGATGTTGAATCGAGTCCCATGTGAATTTATGTAAATACACACTAAACACTCAGACGAAACGTCAAACCACGACGATGATCGGCGACAGGGACGCCGCCAAGCGGCTGGAAGCGTCGATATTTTCAGCCGACTGGAAGGAATCGGAAGGCTACGTTCGGACCGCCGAGTGCGAAATTCGATTCAAAAGCTTTTCGTCCGATGCACCCAAGTGCAACAGTGCATTGCCCCCGAATACAGAATGTATGGTAGAAAGAAAAAGGGAAAACGGTTCCCAGGAATTCCGCTAAAGCGGGAAACTTATGGTCCACCGAGGCTAAGTGGAAATGGAAAGCGAGGAGTGGGCCTCTTTTTGGTGACTGGCAGTGGAAGACGTAAGTTGGGAAAAAAACGACGGAGTTTTGGTTGAAATTGATATTGATTTCTTTTTCATGTTAACCACGAATAGCGATCGGCGCGAGGCACAGGAAAAACAGCAGCGTTTATTTCTCGAATCAAATCTTTTACGGAGACGGAGACGGAGTAGTTGGCGGTCCGAAAGGTGGGGTGCGACATCGGATTAGACGACGGCAGATAACCATCATCTCGACCAAAAAAAAAACGAGGACGAGGAACTAATAGGGGGAAGCCCCGGGAGTAGTTGCAAAATTAGCTAAGGTACGTTAAGTTTTCTTTAGATTGTAGGTCATAGTTGGGCTAGAGGCCGCTAGAAGAGATAATTTTGCGATAGGTAGATTAGGGCTGTTAGCGACTAGCTGTGTATCGTTAGGGATCGGCGCCGCAAGTGGTAGATAGAAGAAGTGAATTTTTTTCAGAAATAAAGTGTGTAAATTTGTATAATCGCCGTTGTATCTTTTCGTGGTAAATTTCGTGGAAAGTGAAAGTGTTGCCCGCCCGAATTCTCGTTTCGCGGAGACGGGCTTGAAGACAGCGCGGGTTTGAAACGAGTGGCGCCCGAATCCACCCATCTCAGTGTGAGCGAGCCACCCGTGGCTGTCGCCCCTTTCCCCAGTAGAAGGAGAAGGGGTCGTATTACCGTCCAGGGGAGGTCGGTAACTAATTGGCGCCCAACGTGGTTAAAAAAGAAATGGAAAAATTAACGTAAATTCGAAATCGAATTAGTAAATTTGCGGGTATGGAAAAAGTGATAATACGGTTCGTCGAACGCAAGATTATTTAGAAGCGGCGTTTTTAAATATACTTTAAATATTTTATTTGCATATAATTTATATTATAATTTATTATATATAACGTATTTATATATATATATATATATATATATATATATATATATATATATATATATATATATATATATATATATATATATATAGCATATCTTATATATATTGCGTATAGCATATCTACGGTTCGTCGAACGCAAGATTATTTGGAAGCGGCGTATTTAAAAATACTTTAAATATTTGATTTGCATATAATTTATATATACATACATAACGTATTTTTATATATATATATATATATAGCATATCTTTATATATATAGGTACATATATTGATGTAAATATCTGATTTACATATACATTTTATTGGATTTACATATAAGTTGTGGAAACTATATATATAAATTCGGATGGTTGAAAATTATCCGGGTTGTACCTGCGAGAGGAAATAGAAAAATAGTAGGAAGTGTGAGTGGAAGTGTTTGAGGTGTGTGTTAGTTGTGGGAATTTGAAAAGCGGTGAACAAACAGTTTCTCATTGACTAGGCGGACGCGAGAGAAAATCGCAAGCGCTTCATGGTAATAAGCTGATCGGTGAAAATAGTGAAAAGTTACGTTGAAAATTTAGTTAGAGAGTGTTATATGAATATAGGTATATATATAAATACATAGATATATATATACATATAGTTACATTGTTGGCTTTATATATATATATATATATATATATATATATATATATATATATATATATATATATATATATATATATATATATATATATATATATATATATATATATATATATATATATATATATGTATATATATATATATATATATATATATATATATATAGTAGTTGGTTATATATAAAGGTTAATAAGGTAATGAAGAGAGAGTATAGTTCTTAGGTGGGAGCAGATCAATTTGTGGTGTCAATATGTCTGGTGTTGGGGCCGTGAGGAAAATTTCGGTGGACCGGCTCAGTAAGGATGAACTCGTCATTCGAGGTCTGGCGGCAGACACCGTTGAGTCGATGAGAAAGCAGTTGAGGGGGGCGTTAAGAAGCGAGGCTGCTCTAGGGGAGACTTTCGCATTGGATACGTATCCCTTCACATTTGCTGAGGATAAAGAGGCACTGGGTGCAAAATTAACAGAGATTGGGGTGCTGATAGATTCTTTTGTTGGGGACTTTAACTCCGGGGACTTTCTCAAGGTAAAAGGCAAAATATGCTATGCATTACGACGACTTGGATACATGCGGGAGAAGCTGCAGAGGAGCTAGACTTCCTGAGGAAGACCAAGGGCGAGCTTCTAATAGCAATGGGGGACCTATTATACAAGGCTGGTGGGGAATTGTCGGAGGAGGTGGACGAGTAGTGGTCTCTGAATACTCCGAGCTCACCAGTTCCGAGTACGCCGACTTTTCAGTCGAAACCAGTGGAGCTACACAAATGGGGGGTACGATTCAATGGAGAATCTCCGCACTCGGTAAGTGCGTTTCTGGAACGGGTGGAGGAGCTTCGGGAGGCCAAAGGTTTAACGAAAGCTCAACTTTTTAAGTCTGCGGTGGATTTTTTTGAAGGTCCGCGCGAATCGGGCGATCCGCCGGAGTTGGGAGGAACTGGTGACGGAGTTGCGAGACGAATTCCTCCCCGTGGACTACGATGACCATCTGTTAGAGGAGATACGACGTAGGACTCAAGGTAACGGGGAGTCCATAAGCGTGTACGTGGCCGTGATGGAGGGGCTATTTCGTCGTCTCAGCAAGCCACTGGGTGAGGGGGAGAAAATTGTAAGAAAGAACATCGCGCCATTCTATCAGACACAATTAGCTCTGATAAAGATAGAGTCAATTGGAGAATTGGTAAGGTTGGGACGATCGCTCGAGGCAATGAGGACCTCCGTGGTATCCTTTGCTCCTCCGCCTCCAAGAAGGACGCCTATGCTATTGGAACCGGATCTCGCGTACCTTGAGACGGTTGATGTAGCCGCAGCAGCAGTACCAGATGCACGTCAGAATCTTATCTGCTGGAACTGTCGTCGACCAAGCCATACGTCTCGGGATTGTCACGATCCTAGAAAGTTTTTTGGGTGTGGCAGAGTAGGGACAGTCAGGGCGGAATGTCCAAATTGTTAGAGCGGTGAACGAAGGAATGCGGGCGTGACAAGGAATCCTCCAGCAAGACGACTGAGACAGCAACCGGGAAACGGAAGTTGTGCCCAGTAGGCGGTCACATGGGCACACAGGAGAATATAGTAGGAGCCGCGACGACCACACAATTGGACTTCCTGGTAGCAAAGAGGAACGCAGACAACCATCCACACTTAGAGGTGGATATATTTGGGCGGAAGTTTATGGGCCTTTTGGACTCAGGCGCTACTCACACGGTAGTAGGTGGGGAAGGGTGGAAGATATGCGAGGGGCTAGGAGTAGAGCTACTGGGTTCCAATCAGAAAAACATCAGACTGGCCAATAGTCAGGGTTGTGCCATCGTGGGCATGGTCACTACTCCAGTGAAACTGGAAAACAAAACAGAATGGTTGGAAGTGTTGGTGGTGCCAAAGCTCCCGCACGGTCTCATACTAGGAGTAGATTTCATCAGGCAATTCGGGGTGGTTCTAGCACTGAGCGAAGAAAGTTTGAGTTTTCTGGATGCACTGGAAGGGGAGGCAGGAGAACAATTAAAGTCGCGAAGTCGTTTGTTAGAAGAGGAGGCAGGAGAACAATTAAAGCCACTCAGCCGTTTGTTAGAAGAGGAGTTTCATCGCATGGGGGAAGGTATCGGATGCACCACCCTTGTGGAACACATCATTAAGACTAACTCCGTACCAATTAAGCAAAGGTACTATCCTGTGTCACCGGCCGTACAAAAGCACATCGATCGAGAGCTGAACGAGATGCTGGAATTAATTGAGCCATCATTGAGCCCCTGGGCGTCGCCGATATTGTTGGTGAAGGAAAAGGATGATACGTACCGCTTTTGCGTAGACTACAGGAAATTGAATCAGGTTACCGAGCATGACGCGTACCCGTTGCCGTGTGTGTCGGCGACGTTGGATAAACTTCGTGACGCCAGATACTTGTCATCACTGGATGTGAAGTCAGCCTACTGGCAGGTTCCTTTGGCGGAACAATCACATAAGTTCACTGCATTTACGGTACCGCATCGCGGTTTATTTCAATTCCGGCGTATGCCTTTCGGATTGCAAAACGCACCCGCGACTTAATCGACCAGGTCCTTGGCCCTGATCTCAAAACCTATGTGTTCACCTACTTGGACGACATAATAGTGGTGACACAAGAGTTCAGCAAGCATCTGGAAATCTTGAGAGTGGTTTTTGGCCGTCTCAGACAGGCCGGTTTGAAAGTTTCTCGCGATAAGTGTGAATTTTGTCGCTGTCGTCTTAAGTATCTCGGGTATGTCGTAGACGAGAAAGGTTTAAACGTAGACCCGGACAAGGTGAAGTCCTTATTGGAGATCCCTTCGCCTAGGAATGTGAAGGGGGTGAGGCAGTTCCTAGAGATGGTCTCGTGGTATAGGAGATTTATACCAGACTTTGCTACGATGACGGCACCATTGACAAACCTACTCAAAAAGAACCAAAAGTTTGCATGGACCCAGGACTGCGAAGCAGCGTTCACACAGGCGAAGGTGAAATTGTCCACGGCTCCAATACTGACCTGTCCGGATTATGATCTACCATTCTACGTTCAAACAGATGCGTCAGAGTTGGGCTTGGGAGCGGTGCTCACTCAGAGGCACGCGGACGGGGAAAAGGTGGTATGTTAGCTGATCTTTGTCGAAAGCAGAAAAGAAGTACTCAGCCACGGAGAAAGAATGCCTCGCAGTGCTGCGGGCGGTAGAGAAGCTGCGACCCTATATCGAGGGAGCTAAGTTCACCGTCATCACGGATCATTACTCCCTGGTCTGGCTGAGTAATTTAAAAGACCCGACAGGACGGTTGGCCAGGTGGGCAATCAGGTTACAGCAGTTTCCATTCGAAATTGTACACCGAAGAGGTAAGGAACATCTCGTACCCGATGCTCTTTCGCGGATGTTGCCCACGGAAGAGCTTGCAATATTACAGACGCCTGGAGACCGTTGGTACGACAACATGAAGAAGAAGGTGGAAGAGACTCCTGAGCGCTATGCGGATTGGCGGGTGAAAGATGATCAACTGTGGAAACATGTGCCAAGGCATTACCCCGCCCTGGAGGGAAAGGAGTCGTGGAAGAGGGTCGTGTCCAAGGCAGGCAGAGCGGAAATCCTCCAAAGATGTCACGATGACCCTACAGCGGGCCATATGGGGGTTAGCCGCACGATAAGTCGCGTGGCGACTAATTATTATTGGCCTAAGATGCCAGCGGACGTGGATGCTTCCGTTAAGAAATGTAGGATCTGCCAGGCCAATAAGGTTGAGAGAAAGGCACAGGCAGGGTTTATGGTTTCCCGGAGTGGGTCGCCTAAGCACCCATGGGAAATGGTCTGTGTCGACTTGGTGGGACCTTTCCCACGATCGAAGAATGGCTATACTCAAATCCTCACAGTGGTGGATTATGTGAGTAAGTTCACGCTCTTCAGGCAATTGGTCGTGTATTGGAGGAACAGGTGTATCTGCTTTTTGGGGCACCTAAATGGCTAGTGTGCGATAATGGGGTCCAGTTTCGGGGAACTTTGATGCGCCGGCTGGCGGAAAGTTATGGAACCGAAATCAAGCACACAGCATTATACCATCCGCAAGCTAACCCGGCTGAGAGGAGGAATCAGGACCTAAAGCGGATGTTGCGTTCTTACGTGACCGAGAACCATCGCGATTGGGATCGGAATCTCGCAAAGATAGCCTGCGCACTTCGGACCTACAAGCATGAGGTGACTAAGGTCACACCCTATTTTAACTAATGTTCGAAGAACATTAGTATTAAAATCGATTCGGCCAAAAATTCATATTTCCATATATATATATATATATATATATATATATATATATATATATATATATATATATATATATATATATATATATATATATATATATATATATATATATATATATATATATATATATCGTCAAAAAATTTCAGTGAGATAATCTCGGGAACGCGCCATCCGATTGAGCTGAAACTTTCAGGACACATTGGTGTAAATGCAGAATAGGTCCAAGTCTCACTAAATGTCAGTAATTGTTTACCTTTTGGCGCCGGCGGCCATTTAAGTGATATTTTTAATATACCTATTATTTCGTAAACAAATAATTTTCGCAAAAATAAAGTTGACGAAATAAATTTCGAACGTGTTTTACATGTGAATAGGATAATGTTTTGGAATTTTTTAACCCCATGTGTGCGCTGGGTGCCTAAAAAGAGAACGGGAAAATTTGCAAATTTTTAAACTGTGTTAACTTTTGACAGAGCTATTCAATCATTACGAAATTTTCAGAACATATTGGTATTGTTTAGTTGTAGATTTGTGTTGCTTTTAATGAGCGTGCTGGCAACCCTGTAGCTAGGGCAGGCACTGAAAGTGAAAACCTCCAAATCATCGTCTCTCTTGAAAAATGCCGCTTCTTCAAAAAAAAGCCACTCATATGTAAATCTTGTGCTTTGCTTACATAGGCAAAAAATAAAATTTGATATGGTATAACGGGCACGCCTGGTAACCCTTGCCGAATTTACCTATATTTTTAGCATCAAAAATTTCTGTTCACGGAAACTCACGATCCGATGAACAGAATTAATTGAAATTTGCAAAATGTATTGGTCTTAAAAAGGACCAGGTCTGATAGAAGTGATTTTTAAAAGCGGGCGATTCTGTGCCAGTGGTGCCATCTTGAAAAATCATTAAAAATGATATTTGCTTTTAGCCCTATAAATTCTGATTGAATCGACGAAATTCACACAATAGCTGAACCTTACTTTAAGCCACGTTTGGTAGAAATTTGGTTGAAAAATTCGGTTGGAGCTGCCAGCTTTGATAATTTTGGTGTCTTATATTTGAAAAAAAAAATTTGGAAGTGAAAACATTCAAACCATCGAATATTCAAAAAAATGTCCTTTCTTACAATAAAACCAATCTGTATACAAATCTTATGTTTTATCTACACGTTCAAAGTAAAACTTTGAAAATTTAATGTCGGACAAGAACGGTAACCCTCTCCCAGTTTACCTTTATTTTTAGCATCAAAAACTTCTGTTCACGGGAACTCATGAACCAATAATCAGATACAGCTGAAGTTTGGAGAATGCATTGGACTTAAGTAGGACCAGATCTGATAGAAGCGATTTTGAAAATTCGTTCGGGAAAATAAAACTTTTTGCCCTATAACTTCCAGTGCAGTCATGAAATCAATACGAATTTCATACAATTAATGGAACCTATAATAAGCATTATTCAGGCCAGATTTGGTTAAAAAGCCACGATAGGGTCGGCAGCTATTGTTGGATTTGTGTTTGTTTGCAATATCTTTATTAAGCGGTTTTATCGTAGAATTTTCAATTGGTTATGGTATTGTAGTGACAATAAACAACAAATATTAAGCTTTCGATTATTTGAAAAAACTCGCTGCAGGTAAACCTAAATTTCTTTATACTCCTATAACTTCGAATGTAATATAACAACGTGAAGCAGATGTGATATATTCTTGGCTTTGATACTGGCGAAAGGTTGCCAGCACGAGTCGGTTGTGCTACTTTTGTATCAATAAATGCTAACAGTTAGTATTCATGCCGGAAACATTTACAATGAAAATAAATAACCGATGTTTCAATTCCCAAAGTTCTGCAAATATTTCGGATCGCAGCCCCAAACACCAACTTCAGTTACAGTGCTGCAGGCACTGAGCATTTTCTTCATTGATGTTATCTGAGATGCCGCTTTCAAAATTTTGTGAAACAAGCGACTGATAACGAATATAATTAACCCGTGTTTCACTCTCATAAACGTTGAAATTCATGCCAGTGGTAATATCTGAAACCTTCTACCATATGAGTTATAATGCATTCTTGAGACCAAAGTAAAACGTGGCATTTGAAACAGTTTGGCCGTAATAAGCAGCACATGTGGTGGAATATGCACTCAAAACCTGCACGATTCTTCTACTGTTCTTCGAACATTAGTGTTTCTAGCGGTTCAGGCGCGCTAGGGTTTTTTTAATTTCGGACGAGAGATGGTGACTTTCCACGCGACGAAGGAGCCTCCAGAGGTTGACCAAATTATCCCAGGACCGGAAGTCATGGCTGACCAACTCTCCAAGTTACGAAGGGATGTGGTGGAACGAATGAAACGCGCGGCTCGTTTTAGTGAGCAGAGGTACAATTTGAGAAAACTGAACGCGGTGTTCGAAATAGGAGATTCGGTTTGGCGGAAAAACTATTCCATTTCAGACGCAACACGGTTTTACTCCGCAAAGCTCGCACCGGAATATCTTGGTCCGTTTTGGATAAAATCTCGGGTATCAGGGTGGACCTATCTCTTGGTGGATGGTGAGGGCAAGGAAGCGGGAGTTTGGCACGTGAAAGACTTGAAAAAGTATATCGATTAGGTGGATTAACATATAGGATGAACGTATGATTCTTAGACATAGGGAAGGCAGATCAGACAGTATGGCTGAGAAGAAGTTAGAAATATAATTTAATCATAGTAACACTAGGTCACGAAGATTATTAGAACATAATACGGTGGTGGGCTGAAGTATTATGGATTAGGAAGATTAGAATGTAATTAAGTAGGTGGTGGCGGGTACGATAAGTCAAAGCGATTGGTGATGGGTAGTTTTAGTATTATGGAAGAAAAAAAATAGTATTTAGAGGTAGGGTTAGTTAAATAGCAAAAATATTACCTAGGCAGCAGTGTTGGTGGCAAGTGGATCCCTCCATAGACGAAGTTGTTGTTGTTTTTTTTCTTCCTTCTATTCTTTTTCTTTCTCCTTAACTCGTCTCACGATTAAGTCCTTCGTATCGCTTAGGCATTCCACGGCCGATTCATGCAGGTCAATAGTTGACATGCTAAAATGTTAACCAGGGTGTTAGTACAGGAATTGGCATGAGTGTGAGTGATAGCATGTTGCGATCGGTTATACGAAACAAAATTGGGGATTCCGATCGCAGTTATAAGACGGAAGAGCAACGTTGCGTCGCGAACTAGTAAAATTTCTAAGATTCATTACCACAAATAAAAAAATAAAAAAAAATAAACGAAACGCGTAACAGGAATCCATCCTGGATTCACACGACGTGGCGTCCGGGAATCGGGAAGTAGTCGCGGTAACATTAAAGATAATTCCTACGTAATTCTCTGGGGAAGGAGGTGATATTACGCAATGGATACACCAGCGAGACGGCTTAGTGCATTGACTTTGTAAATATTATATTAGTAGATGGAATTAGTGTGATAAGAAAAAAAAAACAATAGGAAAATAGAAGAGCAATAGGTAGCCTAAGTAACGCTCCTTTCGACGATGCAGCCGCACGCCAGCAAGCCCCGAAGATTACAACCAAAACACTACTACATGACTGCAATCATCGTGACTCGGAAGCGTACCAGCCACGAGAGGAGCAATTTACCCAAACGACCCTTACCTGAAAATCACCTTCCATATCTGACGTCGAAGGGTGGAGGATGCCCGATTTGGAACATTTCGGAATTTGCTGAGGGATGAACGTGAACCGTCTTCGTCATGTTCACCTTTCCGGCCACCAACAAACGATTGTAATGATCAGAGCAGCAATGACCACGCAACCAACGAATATCATTGATGATACAATTCGACATATTCCCTTGCATTTGCTTTCCGGTCCTAGACTCTCGGACGAAAGGGACCCTCCATCGAAATGTCTTCGTCGTCGATACGTATCCTGCATTTGTATATTATCGCGCGATTCGTGAAAACTCAACAAACTCAACCGATTATTTGGCATTACCGTGCTACGACTAAGCCTCATTTGCGAGTAGTTCTGGATGTTTTAATCAATCTGCAATTAATTGATTATAAGCTGAGACAGATAAATTCTACTTTGATTTGAATGTCGATGGGCTTTTATGAGATGTTGAATCGAGTCCCATGTGAATTTATGTAAACACACACTAAACACTCAGACGAAACGTCAAACCACGACGATGATCGGCGACAGGGACGCCGCCAAGCGGCTGGAAGCGTCGATATTTTCAGCCAACTGGAAGGAATCGGAAGGCTGCGTTCGGACCGCCGAGTGTGAAATTCGATTCAAAAGCTTTTCGTCCGATGCACTCAAGTGCAACAGTGCATTGCCCCCGAATACAGAATGTATGGTAGAAAGAAATACGAAAAACGGTTCCCAGGAATTCCGCTAAAGCGGGAAACTTATGGTCCACCGAAACTAAGTGGAAATGGAAAGCGAGGAGTGGGCCCCTTTTGGTAACTGGCAGTCGAAGACGTAAGTCGAGGAAAATAAAAAGCGACGAAGTTTTGGGTGAAATTGATAATAATTTCTTTCCTTTCACGTTGACCATGGATTGCGATTGGCGCGAGGCAACGGAGAAACGGCAGCGTTGAATTCTCGAATCGGATTTTTGATGAGGACGGAGTAACTATCTGCGCATCGAAAATTGGCAAGCTGGCGGTCTGAGCGTTGATTTCTCGAATCGGATCTTTGATGAGGACGGAGTAACTATCTGCGCATCGAAAATTGGCGAGCTGGCAGTCTGAAAGGTGGGGTGCGACATCGGATTAGGTGACGGCAGATAACCATCATCTCGACTGAAATTCGAGGACGACGTACTAATTGGGGAAAGCCCCGGGAGGAGTCGCAATATTACCTAAGGTACGTTAAGTTTTCTTGTTTAGTTGGTAGATTGTAGTTGGGTTAGAGGCCGCAAGAAGAGATATTTGACGATAGGTAGATTAGGGCTGTTAGCGACTAGCTGTGTATCGTTAGGGATCGGGGCCGCAGTTGGTAGTTTGAAGAAGTGAATTTATTTCCAGAAATAAAGTGTGTAAATTTGTGTAATCGCCGTTGTATCTATTCGTGGTAAATTTCGTGGAAAGAGAAAGTGTTGCCCGCCCGAATTTTCGTTTCGTGGAGACGGGCTTGAAGACAGCGCAGGTTTGAAACGAGTGGCGCCCGAATCCACCCATCTCGGTGTGAGCGAGCCTCCCGTGGCTGTCGCCTCTTTCCCCAGTAGAAGGAGAAGGGGTCGTATTACCGTCCAGGGGAGGTCGGTAACAGTTGCCCGGAATAACCAATTTCACGATCTGCTGTCTAACTATACAGGTCTTGCAACGACATCGAATCTCAAGAGTTCCCTGCCGCACAAACTTTACCATCGGATCAATACAACAGGAGCACCTGTTGCGGAGCGAATGAGACGCCTGGCACCGGAAAAATATGCCGCCGCCAAACTCGAATTTGAGTATATGGTTTTAAATGCTACATTTGGTACCCAAAAAGTCTGGTCAGTGGAGACCATGCGCCAACTACCGGCGTCTGAATGCAATAACTGTTCCCGATCGCTACCCTATAGCACACATCGAATATCTTAATAATCGATTACATGACAAAGCAATTTTCACCACTTTGGAGTTGGAACGAGCGTACCATCAGATACCGATACATCCCGAGGACATTCCGAAAACGGCAGTTATTACATCATTCGGATCGTTCGAATTTTGCCGAATGACATTTGGTTTACGCAACGCAGCGCAAACGTTTCAGCGCTTCATTGATACGGTTCTGCGAGGTCTCAATTTTTGTCTCGCGTACATTGATAACATTTTGGTGGCATCAAATAATGCAGAGGAGCACAGAAGTCATTTAAAAGAAGTATTCGAACGGCTCAAAGCATACGGCGTGAAAATCAATATATCCAAGTGCGTTTTCGGAGCAAAGCAAGTTCAATTTTTGGAATACATGATCTCCAGTGAAGGAACCAAACCCTTACCAGATCGAGTGACTGCCATCATCACCTATAAAAAGCCAAAGAACCTTCTCGAGCTACGAAGGTATTTGGGAATAATAAATTTTTATCGACGCTTCTTTAAAGACGCAGCTAGAATACTTGCGCCACTAAACTCCCTGTTGTTGAACGGAAAAAGCAATAAAAGGCCAATCAATTGGACCCAAGACACTTCCGAAGCGTCCGAGGAAAGCAAGAAGATGATTGCAAACGCCATGCTAATTGCACATCCGAAAGAAGGAGCTGAGTTAATACTTCGAACCGATGCGTCTGACGTATCTATCGGTGCTGTATTAGAACAAAAAGAGCGCAACACATGGAGACCGGTAGGTTTATTTCCGAAGGTATTTAACGCAGCACAAATGAAATACAGCTCGTATGATAAAGAGTAATTAGCTGTTTACGAAGCTGTAAAATATTTCAAACATATGCTTGAAACCAGATAATGTTCGGTCGGGACGGACCATAAACCTTTAACATTCGCATTTTTACAACGCTCGGATAAAGCTTCGTCTCGACAGATGCGGCAACTGGAATTTATCAGCCAATTTACGACAAGTATACACCATATTCAAGGAGCGCTCAACACCGTGGCTGATGCACTTTCTAGGACAGATGTCGATGCCGTGAGTAAAATAGCCGCTCCGAGTGCTGGAGAGATTGCTAACGAACAAAACAGCGACGTCAAGCTACAGGATCTGATTAAGACGAATACATCTCTCGAGCTAGAACCATTACCGCTTGGAAGTAATAATATACTACATTGCGACATCTCGCTAGGTTTTCCACGAACTTATATACCAGCTAACCTGCGAAAGAGCCTGTTCGACAGTATACATGGCCTATCGCATTCATGCGGGAAAGCAACTTGTAAGCTCATAGCCAACAAGTACGTGTGGCCAAACATGAGGAAACAGATCGTCAGTTGAGCCAGGACTTGCGAAGCATGCCAGAGATCTAAAATTAATCGGCACATCGCACTGGCACCGCAGCAGTTTCCCTCGACGGACGCACGATTCCAGCATATCCATGTAGACATTGTCGGGCCACTACCACCTTCCCACGGATACACATATATCCTGACAATGGTCGATAGATTTTCGCGTTGGCCCGAAGCAATACCTTTGGACGACACCACGGCTGACACCATAGCTTCAACGTTTTTCATTTGCTGGGTAGCAAGATTTGGGACGGCAAAGAATGGAACAGCTAAAACCAGCACCAGCATCACATCACAGCAGCCAAAGTTTCTTCGTTTTCAAAGACTTTAACTCATGCAGTCATGTGTTTTTAAAACAAGGGTATATTACATAATTGTTTTACTTAGAAAAACTACGCCCATTTTCTTTCAGTCTAATTGAATTTAACGTTAAAGTAGTTTGTAAAATTTGCTACTATAACTTGGTTTCTTTCGTAAACTTCGGTCTGGTTCATAATATAGCAGTATGATGAGGCAGCAAACTTGAATGAATTTAAAATTGAAGAGCTGAAAGAAGCATTGATGGAATAGTAACATTTAGTATTTCGCATACAGTTTGTAGATTGTAAAGGTTATTTTCAAAAAAAGTTACCTTCTAAATCCCATGCCGCTAAAGTTGAGCGTAATGCGGTGTTAACGTTGTTATGGAACAATTTAAAGGTGAACCGGGCTGGAGGCTTGTACTTTTGATGGAAAACAATATAACAGCGATGTTTAATATGGTTGTGTAGTCTGCAGCACAACCAATTTACAATTTTCAATAAGTATTATGGATTAAGTCCACCTACAATTTGTTTAAGTTTGAGCACCAGAATGCGGTATTTACTTCGCGTCCGAAGAATATTCAAATGCATCATTCATCTTCAATAGAACAATTATTAATAATGAAGGAATAGGTACATTGGAAAAAAAAGTTAATTTTTGTATGGCTTAAGACATATTGCAATAACAAACAGACTGGGCTGTTCCCAACCGACGTCTTTAGTGTTTATTATGGCAATTTTGGTAAATTTAATATTTCGCAATATGGTATTGTACATTGCTCCACTATCCATTATTCTGTTTGCAGCGAAATTCAAAATGCAAATGCCAAACATCTACACAATTAACTGTCACTTTGTAAAATTCTACACTTATCTACACGAAAATGTTTTCGTGTAGAAATAAATAGCAAAACCGAGTGACCGAAATTCAGGTTCGGCAGCGTACTAACCTTATGCGTTCACTAGTATTTGTCGTATTCGCAATCAAATCACAAACATCACATTGAATATCAATAGCTGCATTATCACTCCAAGTCTACTTAAAATCCATTCAATTTTAAGTACAAAAGCGCATGCGTAATCGAGTCAACGTCTTTGCTACTACCCTGTTAGACCCAGCAATCATATTCATAGCACTACAACTTGTTCATTAGTCTTAAAACAACCATTTGCCTACTACTTAACATATCGGGAAACTGTAACCAGTAAAAAAATCTATTTACAGACATTTCCATAGTAATTACATTAATTACAGTAAAAACGGATCTAAAGTACAACCATTTCCATTTACTTTTGTACTCAAAATGTTTTTAGTTACTCCACATTTAACATAACAAACATTTAATAAAATTTATATTATTTGCATCTCATATGTTCCCAGCTCTCCAAGTTTCGCTTCATCAGTGAGAGCACAATTGGAAGCTTTCATCTTAACCGCAATTACTAATAAGGAATATTTCCAAATTGGCACATTGGGTTAAGATAATTTCCAATCCATCATGGAAGTTTGAATTGTAGATATTAACATTTTTTTCACTTTTCTACACATTAGCATTTCGCACTTCTTCACATTTCCATTCATTTAAGCACCAGCATATTCCCACTCTGCTTTTTCTATTCATTTTTATTCAAATATGGATTCATTGCTTTTTAAACATATTTTTACTTTTTAACTTTTTTTATGCACTTCTTCGTACTGCCATTGTGCTCTTCTACTCATTTTTATTCACTCGTATACTTCATATATCTTTTATCACATTTAACATTATTCGTTATCGTTCCATAGATTTGGCGCCACAAATACAAACCTCAAGAACAAGTAGTATTCGCCTACCAGAATCCCTTCGGCGACATGTACTCGGCATGTGCATGGCCACGTGTAGATGTACTCTTAGGCACCTATGCAAATGCAATACGCATACCCACCCCGGATCGCATATGCATCTCAGCATGCATATGTACCCTTACCCTCATATGCAAATCCAATATGCATGTATACTTTAATTCACATATACATCCCCATATGCATATCTACCCATATAATAATATGCAAACCCAACATGCATAAATACCCTAATTCGCATATGCATCTCAACCTGCATATGCCTCATTACCCATCAATATTCCATTTTTCACCATAATTGGTACAAAACGCAATTTCAGCTCGAGAATTCTCCCAAACCTAATAACAACAATGTCTTGGCATTTCCGGAGCTCATTTCCAGCTAATATTAATTACTGGCAATGAGCTCGGAGCCCCGAAATTGTTGTTGTTGAGTTTGGAGGAAATTTCGAGCCGCCGCGACTCAATATGTTCACGACGACGACTTTGTTGTTGCCCGGCATGAAAATTCGCCAACAAAAAACGGAAAAATCTAATTTGTTGACAACATCGGCCAACAAGTGACGCGATTAAATGCAGTTGGACTGATTGCTGACGCAACAAACGCTTATGCACTCTGCACGAGCCATATATTTTCTTCGGTGCAAGCTACGTTTCGTCTAAATGTTGTAGAGCTGTCTGCAAAGCTGAGGAAGTCTTGGACTAATTTCATTTGATCTTTTTATGATAATTCAGTGCTTCGCTTTCAAGAAGTGAACACTCTGAAGCTCCATTCTACAAGCATGGAGTACAAATTAATACAGTTTTGTGAGTCAGATTAGAGGTGCGTAACTCTGATGCGGGGGAATTGATGATTGATCAACGGATTGACAACTAATTGATTCTAATTTAAGCTAATTTAAGCTACTCGATGAATTATACGTTAGCTGGATATTATTTCAACGATAAGAAACTCGCGACTAATTGGGAGGGTTTTTTTTGCGTCAGGAAGGAGAAAAATTAGTTCAGGATTTCTGGTATTTTAACGTGGATGCAACAATTCAAAGCGATGGACCGGCAGGTGTTTCAATGTATTTCAAGGAGTACACGATGAAAGATAATGGCGTGCTAAACCCTTCCTTTCGAGGGCCTTCGCTTCAAGGAAGTACATTAGAAGTACTCCACTCATAGAAAGTACTTCGCATATACAGTGCTTCCCAATAGGAATGATAGGATTTTGACAGCTGATAGCGGCTATTTTGGATTCTGAAAATCTAACATTAGTTGTCAATTGTGTTGAGTAAGGTTTGCCATTTAATCATAAATAAATTCACGCTTCCACAACGTTTGGAAATTGTCCAAAATCTTTTACGAAAAATCAAGAAGTTCGAAAAATTTACGAAAATTTTACGAAAAATCAGAAATCAAGAAAAATCGTGTTTTCGGATGAAACGCATTTCTGGCTGAACGGCTATGTAGACAAACAAAATTGCCATAACTAGTGTGAGTCAAACCCACAAGTGACTCACGAATCACAATTACACCCACAGAAACTCACGGTTAAATGTGTATTTTGGTATAGTGGCATTATCGGGCCGTACTTTTTCAAAAATGCTGATGGTCGCACAGTTACCATGAATGGCGAGCGTTATTGTGGAATATTGACTCAATTTTTCTTCCTGAAAATTGATGAAATCAATGTTAATGACATTTTCTTTCAACAAGATGGTGCATCATGCCACACAGCCAGAGTTACGATGGATTTATTGCGCGGACAGTTCGGTGACACAATAATATCACGAAATAGCCCTCACAACTGGCCACCGAGATCGTGTGACTTAGCACCATTGGATTACTTTCTTTGGGACTATGTTAAGTTTAAGGTTTATGTCAACAAATCAATAACTCTTGATGAACTTGAAGCCAACATACGAGCCACTATTGCTGCCATTCCAGCGGAAATGGTGCACTGAGCAATCGAAAATTGGAGCGAGCGTATACACCAATGCAAAAAACGTCGCGGTGATTATTTGAATGATATTTTATTCAAATCATAAATGGCATAGCATTTTCCATCAAATAAAGCTATTTTGCACCATTTTTCGCCGAAATATTCGTATTTTATTTCAATTTCGAATTCTATCGCTCTTATTGGGAAACCCAGTATGTTGGGTCGGCGTTTATTTCTGTAAATTTAAACGCGATGGTATTTTTTGCTGCATTTATTCCCACTGTGTTATTTGGTGTTACTGAAAGAACTCGAATCTTGTCTTTAAGTTTGGCGGTTCGTTCAAAGACATGAACTATGGTACGTATGATAAAGTTCCTACGAGAGCAGCTGCTTTAGTTTTGATTGGCATACACAGTGAGTATATAGAAGCCTATTTTTTGAGAATGATAACGAAGAGATAAAAAAATAATTATACTAAACAAAAATAAAGCAAAGCATTTCTGTAAGTGTATCACAAAAGAATTTTCAAATATGAGCGTTCGAAAAAAAACAAAAAACAAAATTGTATGGACGTTATCCAAACTAGGTACCTATAATCGGGCTTGGTTTTTTATTGGGGTCGATTAGATCCACACACCCTGTTACAGCGGGGATTTATATTATGGTTGGTATTGAAGACGACGTATAGAAGATTTTCGACATGAACATACAGCAATCGCAAAAATAGCGTACAAAATTGCGTCGTATTTTAAATTAAAACTATTGAATATGTTCTAATCGAAACTGTTGTTTGCGTCAGAATGACACAACATTTTTTTCATATAAATTTAACGAAGATTTTTCTTGGTCCTGACCAAACTATAACCTATATAGTCGGTTTTCGATTTATTGACGCACAAAAGGTATATATTGCTATTGATGAACATAAAATGCATCATCGGAAGCAGGAGTAGCAGTTGATTAATTCAAAACATAGTGAATTTTCAGACTATATTTAATGATTAAATTCATTAATTACACTGTTTATGTATTAAGACGACTCTGATCGGCATCTCTACATAATTAAAAGCTAAAGCAAATTAGAATACGAAATTTAATGTTCATTTTTCACATTCAACGGAAGATAGTTGATTTAACATAAAATCAGACTGGGTTATAGACCAGAGAAATAATATCAAAAATTAGCTTGTGCAAGGCCTTTAGGATTAACATAAGAAAAGAAAACTATGAGAAACAAATAAAATTATTTTTTTTTTGAGAAATAAAACAAATATGTGTTAACCAATTTCACTTTTGGTCTTGTTATTGGGTCTCGACCCATGAGAACTGTTCAGCGATAGGTGCGTGAGAGCCTGGCTGGCCTAAGTTTTTCTAGGAGTGGTATTTCGACGAATTTCCATGTCGAATTCAGTGCCTATATAAGGGGTAAATGCCCCTATTATATCAGGGGCTTGAGGTTGTGTGCTTTGCCTCGCCACAAGATTAAGGCAATTTTTTCCGCCTCGTTATTTAACTTAACGTTTTTTCAGGTTCCCTTACGTGTGTTGACACGTCTCGGCTGAGTCTGGTATCAGCTCATGCCTGAGGGTTTTGTATGGCGATTCTTTACAAACTTAGGCCTTAAATCCCTTTTGTATGTTTGCACTTTGCGGTTACTACTTTGTATGACGGATGAAATACAAGTAGCAGTCTTTTCTTTCTTGGAGCATATCCACCCCATTTCTGTAATGACCCACCCCAGCCGCGTAGAGCTAGCAAAGCGGCACACCAGCATCCGTCGGGGTAGGATAAAAGGGTGCTCCAGTATAAGCAGACTAGGGGCCTTTACGACCAATTCTAGGGCATCCTGCTCCAGGGGCAATTCATTATTTTTTTGCCTCCTTGGTGGTTCACCATCACCCTCTTCGCGATTGCTTGTCGGTCTCTGATTCATACTTCGGTAAGGATGAGGGGAGCTGACATGGAATAGTGAAAAGCTAAATCCTCACAATTAAAACAATTTGCTACAAACACTCTCAAACCCCCTACCCCCGTTCCCACAACAACTGTCAACACAACGCACAGTTTGAGTGCTATAGAAATGTTGAAAAATTCACTTTGCATATCGGTGTGCCCTCTTCGGTGAGTAAATTGAACTACTCCAGGGGACAAGTATCCAAGTTCACCCAATTCTCTATTATGGGACGAAAAGGCAAAGAAACGCCAGAAGGAGAAAGGAGAATCATCCTTTCCTTGCACAATCAATGCAAATCATTACGTGAAATCAGCGTTATTTTTGGGAGACCACGCTCAACCGTTCAAAGCATTAATAATAGATATTGTGTCACAAAAAGTCTTACGAACAGGGACGGCTCGTCGATGTACGCAAAGGAAGCAGTGTTTCCTTGCTAAACCACCAAATTGATTAAATAATCAATATGTAGCAATCAAAAGATTTACAATCAATATTTAAAAATTAATGGAATAACATTTATTTTCTTACAAAAAGCAAAATTTCATCGCCAATATGAATCTAATGGTTTTATTTTATAACAGTCCAACCACAGAGCTTCCAAGGTAAATTTACAGCGACGCAACGAAAACTCAAATGTTTTATTACAAACTACAGGCACTACATGCCATTCAATCCAAAACATACAGTTCATTGAGGTATACTACACAGAACACTGAAGCGATCTTGCTTCAATGCTTAAACTCGTGGTTTTCGCATAGATCTACTTAGACGCTTTGCCTAAATAATGCCAACAAAAATTTAACAATCAATGTACTCAAATAGTATCGCGGACGCTAGCTCAGCTCGCGTCTTGGTGGATAGAAAAATTCAAAAAACCCTTGCCCCATCCACCCGCTGAACGACCCGAAAACTATTGTTAATGAATGAACTTAATACGCTGCAAAAGTATCCACGTCTTCTGTTTGCCCTCATGATTTATCTGTAGATTCTCTTCTGCTCCTCTTCTTATGAGCCGTTCCCCTTAGGAATTGATGCATTTTCTGCTTTGTTCACATGTACACATGTACGATGCAAGCCATTGTGATGTTCATGTGGGGAATAGAATAGTAGAAGTTGCATTTTTTCATGTGCAGTTTTCCCCAGATCGGTTTTTGTGGCTGCTTTGGGTTTGATAAAGACGTAGTTTTTCGGTTCTGGTACTTTGGTGAAATGACCACTTGATTGCTTTGGACACCTATGTTGACGCTGAAAATTCATCTGCGTCACTATTATGGTTGTTTCCCCTCATGATCTACGTTACAGAATTTGTATTCTTTTCTGCTTCTTTTCTTACGAGTTTTTCCCCTTGTGATTCGATGCCTTTTATGCTTTGTTCGCATGGTGTATGTACGTTGCAAGTATTTGTGATGTTGATATGGAAAATATATAGGAGTTAAATTGTTTCGTGTGCAATTTTCTCCAGATCGGTTTTTTTGTGTCTGTTTCTCGGTTCAGGTACTTTGGGTTAAATGAGCACTTGATTGCTTTCACCTATGTCATTTCTATGTTGAGTTTCTGAATTGTTATCTTTAGAATTTATAATTTACATTAGGTGCGCTTTCCTATGTCTTCTTCGCAAAAAACGCACCTGTTTATAACAGGTGCGACTTTTGACTTGAATTATTTTGTATTGTCAGTATTGATACAGTCGGTTATATAAAAGGATAGTTTTTAAAGTAAACTATAACATAAAGCTCGTTAAAGCGGGAGCGTATTGAATAGATTATGTTTTGACAAGTTAATATTTACGCGTTTAATATGGATTTTAATGTGCAAAACCAAAATTGATGTGATTGTGCCATAGAATATTTACTGCGGTAGTCTTTTTCATTGAGGAACTTATTCGCTCAGTCAACTGTTTGCAAAATGTAACTATATTAGGAACTTTTATTGCAAATTATATGACGAATTTATTTTTATTGTGGCATTGGCTTTCTAATGTAATTTGCTAAAAGATGCATTATATCCTCTACTTTGAGCTATTAAAAAACTTTCACTATTTATTTAGCCTGTAATATGCTATCAATTTAACTTTTTTACTAATGTTCGAAGAAGAACATTAGTATTAAAATCACTTTGGCCAAAAATTCATATTTCTATATATATATATATATATATATATATATATATATATATATATATATATATATATATATATATATATATATATATATATATCTATATATATATATATATATATATATATATATATATATATATATATATATATATATATATATATATATATATATATATCATCAAAAAATTTCAGTGAAAAAATCTCAGGAACGCGCCATCCGATTGAACTGAAATTTTTAGGACACATTGGTGTATATGCAGAATAGTGCCAGGTTTCAGAAAAAGTTAATAATATTTAGCCCTTTGGCGCCGGCGGCCATTTTAGTGATATTTTTAATATACCTATTATTCCGTACACAAATAAGTTTTGCAAAAATAAAGTTAACGAAATAAATTTCGAACGTGTTTTACATGTGAATCGGATAATGTTTTGGAATTTGTTAACCCCATGTGTGCGCTGGGTGCCTAAAAAGAGAACGGGAAAAATTGGAAATTTTTAAATTGCGATAACTTTTGACAGAGCTATTCAATCATTACGAAATTTTCAGGACATATTAACATTATTTAGTTGTAAATTTGTGTAGCTTTAAATGAGCGTGCTAGCAACCCTGAAGCAAGGGCAGGCACTGAAAGTGAAAACCTCCAAATTATCGTCTCTCTTGAAAAAATACCGCTTCTTCAAAAAAAAGCTACTCATATGTAAATTTCGTGTTTTTTTTACATAAACCAAAAAAAACTTTGATATGGTATGACGGGCACGCCTGGTAACCCTTGCCCAATTTACCTATATTTTTAGCATCAAAAACTTCTGTTCCCGGAAACTCACGATCCAGTGAGCAGAAATAATTGAAACTTGCAGACTGTATTGGTCTTTAATAGGACCAGGTCTGATAGAAGTGATTTTGAAATGCGGGCGGTTCTGTGCCAGTGGTGCCATCTTGAAAAATCACTGAAAAAGATAACTGCTTTTAGCCCTATAAATTCTGATTGAATCGTTCGATTTTGACGAAATTCACACAATAGCTGGACCTTATTTTAAACCACGCTTGGTAGAAATTTGGTTGAAAAATTCGGTTGGAGCTGCCAGCTATGATAATTTTGGTGTCTTAAATTTGAAAAAATAAAAATTTGGAAGTGAAAACATTCCAATCATCGAATATCCTAAAAATGTCCGTTTCTCACAATAAAACCAATCTGTATACAAATCTTATAGTTTATCTACACGTTCAAAGTAAAACTTTCGAAATTTCTTGTCGGACAAGAACGGTAACCCTTTCCCAGGTTACCTATATTTTTAGCATCAAAAACTTCTGGTCACGTGAATTCACGAACCAATAATCAGATAACATTGAAATTTATATTATGCATTGGACTTAAGTAGAATCAGGTCTGATAGAAGCGATTTTGAATTGTGGGCAACTCTGTGCCAGTGGTGCCATCTTGAAAAATTACAAAGAAAAAAAACTGCTTTTTGCCCTATGAAATGTGAATTAGTAACCAGATATTCATGAAATTCACACAGTAGCTGAACCTTTTTCTAAACTCTGTTTGATAGAAATTTGGTTGAAAAATTCGATTGGTGCTGCCAGCTATGGTAATTTTTGTGTCTTTGGTTTTGAAAATTCTCTCAGGAAAATAAAACTTTTTGCCCTATAACTTCCAGTGCAGTCATGAAATAAATACGAATTTCATATAATTAATGGAACCTATTATAGACATTATTCAGGCCAAATGTGGTTGAAAAGCCTCGATAGGGTTGCCAGCTATTGTTGGTTTTGTGTTTGTTTGCAATATCATTATTAAGAAGTTTTATCGTAGAATTTTCAATTGGTAATGATATTGTAGTGACAAGAAACAGCAAATATTAAGCTTTCGATTATTTGAAAAAACTCGCTGCAGGTAACCCTAAATTTCTTTATACTCCTATAACTTCGAATGTAATATAACAACGTGAAACAGATGTGATGTATTCTTGGCTTTGATAATGGCGAAAGGTTGCCAGCACGAGTTGGTTGTGCTACTTTTGTATCAATAAATGCTTGCAGTTAGTATTCATACCGGAAACATTTACAATCAAAATAAATAACCGATGTTTCAATTCCCTAAGTTCTGCAAATTTTTCGGATCGCAGCCCCAAACACCAACTTCAGTTACAGTGCTGCAGGCACTGAGCATTTTCTTCATTGATGTTATATGAGATGCTGCTTTCAAAGTTTGGTGAAATAAGCAACTGATAACGAATATAATTAACAAGTGTTTTTCTTTCATAAACTTTGGAACCCATGCCAGTGGTAATATCTGAAACCTTCTACCATATGAGTTATAATGCTTTCTTGAGACCAAAGTAAAACGTGGCATTTGACACAGTTTGGCCGTAATAAGCAGCTCATGTGGTGGAATATGCATTCAAAACCTGCACGATTCTTCTACTGTTCTTCGAACATTAGTGTTTCTAGCGGTTCAGGTGCGCTAGAGTTTTTTTTATAATTCAAAGAAAAGTTAAAAATATTAGTAATGTATTTTTGCTTTCAAATACTATACATAATTTGAGCTTTTGTGAGATTTTTGATCGTAGTGAGTAGGAATATCGCTGAAATACGCTGTTGACAATCAATCATTAACTTTTAATGCAAATATGGTCAGCATTAAAATACCTAATTAATTTTTTACACGATATTTAAAAAAAAATCGCATGTATAGTTTACTACGCGCTTCTTAAGTATGCTTATCTATATTATATGCTTATATATTTTGCTTGTGCTTCCCTTAGTCTCAAAACCACGAGCCGCCACTACTTACGAATCAACCAAGATCAGGAGGACCAACATTATTAACGGCCAAAGATGAACGCAGTATATGTAGAAAAGCGAGACAAAATCCGAAAATTACAGCTTCAGCGATTGCGGCAGAGGTAGAGGAAAAAAATAAAATAGACGTCTCTGCAGAAATAATCAGAAATGTGCTCCATCGTGCTGGTTACAACTCTCGAATAGCTAGAAGAAAATATAACATAAGCGAAAAAAATAGGAAGGACGATTAGAATTCGCTAAAAAAAATAGGACGATTAGAATTCGCTAAAAAAAATAGGACGATTAGAATTCGTTAAAATGATGCGAAATCGTGGAATAGACTTCTGGGAAAAGTTATATTCGCTGATGAAAGTAAATTTAACATTTTTCAATCAGATGGCTTTTGTATAGTATCGCGGAAGCCAAATACCCAACTCGATGAACAAAATGTATGTCCCACTGTTGGGTCCATATTAGTATGGGCTTGTATGAGCGCTTTTGAAGCTGGTGAAATACACATTATCGACGGTATTATGAACCAAGATTTGTATATAGACATTCTCAAGCAACGTCTCCATACAAGTGCTGAAAAAATGGGAATCAGAAATGATTTTATATTGTCCATGACAATGACCCGAAGCATTCAGCTCTAAAAACGAGACTTTTGCTGCCATATAATGCGCCAAAACCGCTTAAAATTCCCCCTCAATCGCCTGATGTGAATGCCATCGAGCATTTGTGGGATGTGGTCGAAAAAAAAATAAAGTTAGCTAAAATTAATAACCGAACCACTTTAAAAGAAGATATTGTGAAGGTTTGGCGTTCAATCACAGCAGATGTGACAAGGAATTTAGTTGAATACATGCCAAGACGCTTAAATGCAATTATACAATCCAAAAGCAATCCGACGAAGTACTAATTACGGTAATTGTACATATATTTTATAAAAAGTTTACCAAATAAAAATATCGATATGCCAGGTGTACGAATAGTTTTTGTATCAATTTTCCAGACGACTCTCGGTACTTTGCTTATCATCCAATTATAACCAACGTATTCCAAATTTTTTGAAATTATATTTAAGACTGTATTATATTTTATGTGATATTTTCTAATTGTAAAAGTTTTTATTTTGATAATCGTTCCTTTTATTTTGAAATGAATATTAAATTATAGAAAGAAATACGTTGTACGAATATTGTTTTGTATGACTGTATGTAGGACCTCTGGAATGTTGACTGTTTGGAAATTAAGCAATTGAATGCCATTGCTCGATCACGCGTTTCCGATACAATACAATTTTGCTTATATGCAAAAATGACAATTCTAGCTTAAGTCTAGTGTAAAGGCCAAGATTCAATCAACGCGAATGCGAAATGCGAATCACATTTTTTACAGGAGCACGCAAATGAATTGCATTTGAAGAACCAATCGGTGCGATTCGCATTCGCGTCAAAGCTGCCAACTGGAAATCTTGTAATGTAGCAAATAGATATTGGCCGAGACCAGGCGAGCCGAAGTCAGACGAGGCCGCCAACATGTGGACGGCATTTGACAGCTCGTCTCGAATCGCTTTGGCTCGTGCTCAACATCCATTCCGGTCGGATGTGGCACGAGCGCCTGTGACACCTGTCAAAGTCGCTCGTCTGGACCGCCCACACACTCGGCTCGCCTGGGCTCGGCCAATATCTATTTGGCACATAAAGTGAGTGAGGTATTTGAATTCGTTAATGGTTGTATGATACGGTGCCATTTCCGAAAAATATGAAATTAATTGAACTTACTTTGTTTTTAACCTGAAAATACTTTGTTTGTTGCAAATTGAAATTGTTATGAGAAAATACATGACATCCAAGAAAAATACTTGACCAAAATTTTGAGTGGCGTATGGTTGCTATTAGCAGATACAACGAATTAATAAATCAAACATTAATTTAATAGTATTCGGTAAACAAAGTAACAAAATATTAAAATTATTACATAACATAAAATTATTCAAACTCCCTGATCTGTAAAGCATATTGCAAAAAGTATATGTACTGTGATGTTTCCATGTTGATTGACGCAGGTATAAACTATCAGACAACAAATTAATTTTCTTCTCTTTCTTAATGAATGTGTCACAAAACTTTTTACCACAAATTTGAAACTATAGACATATTGTCATACATATATTTTGACAACTATCTAACAGAACAATCGTCATCAAAAATTTTTCCCACCCACATACTTTTTACGAATAAAATGAAAAGATCTCCTGTCAGCTGAAACAGGTTATATTCAAAATTTAGTGACTGAAAGTACGAGAACATACCTTATAGTAGCTATTAGCTGCTATTTTAGCAGCTCTGGCTGTCCAATGTCATGAAATAGTAATCTGATGCTTGCTATTTGACAGTCGGGCTGTCCAAGGTTCCGGAATAGCTACTATGGTAGCAGCTATTTCCTGCTCGCAGTCTGGAGGATGGCAAGAAAGTAGCTAAGGAAAAATGGCCGTGCGTACACAGCTGACATACTGTTCAAACGTCACTTTGAATTAGAAATAGAAATGAAAAGCAGTTTTTGCGCTTTGGTGGCAAAGAAGGGGTGTGTTCAATGTGCATGCTATAGCAGCTGTTAGCTGCTATTTTAGCAGCTCTGGCTGTCCAATGTCACGAAATAGCTACTTTCTGATGCTTGCTATTTGACAGTCGGTCTGTCCAAGATTCCGGCATAGCTGCTAAGGTAGCAGCTATTTGTTGCTCTGGAGGATAGCTAGAAAGTAGCTAAGGCAAAATAGCCGTGCGTACACAGCCAACATGCAGTTTAAACGTCATTTTCAATTTGAAATTGAAATGAAAAGAAGTTTTTGCGCTTTTTTGACACAGGAGATGAGGAATTAATTTGAAAATAGTGACAGCATAAATTAAATACGGGCTTTTAAACACTTAAACTCAACTCGAGTTTTAAGTTGGCTTGTACACAGCGCTGCCCATCTTGAGTTTTTAGAAGGCGAGCATGAAGCGTAAAAGGCCGGGTGCACTGATTCCTGTATTATCAAATTTTCAACGATTATTTTTTGCTCTTTTTCTCATATATGGCGTCAAAAGCCGGAAATAAGTGATAAGTTTTAAATGTGTTAGGAAAATTTTAATGGATTGAAAACTCTTAAATTTCATACAGTTTCCAAAGTGCAATGGAAGTATTGAACTGATCCACGAAAATGCAAAAATTACAATAAAAAAATTGAAACAAAATTATTTTTGAATTTCCTGTGTAAAGGCTGACCTTCGTAGCAGCTCTTGGCTGTCCAATATCCAAAGCTGCTTCACCTAGCTACTGCGAATTTTGACACTTGCTAAAGTGATGCTATGCTATGCTTTTGGAGCAGCTATAGCAAGCACCTTGAACACACCCAAGATGAACAATAGACTTGAGTATAGTTCTATTATAAACTAAATACGGGCTTTTAAACTCTTCAACTCATCTTGAGTTTTAAGTAGGCTTTTACACAGCGCAACTCATCTTGAGTTTTTAGAAGGCGGGTGTGAAGTGCAACAGGCCAGGTACACTGATTCGTCTACCATGAAATTTTCAAGGTTTCTTATTCGCTCTTTTTCACGGATATGGTGTCAAAAGCCGGGAATAAGTGAAAAGTTTTGAGCAGTTTAGGAAAATTTTAATAGTTTCTGCAGCTAAATGATGAAAACTCCGAAATTTAAACAATTTCCAAAGCACAAGGCAAATAGTGAGCTGATCCACGTAAATACAAAGACTAAAGTTAAAAAGTCTAGCGCATCAGATCCGCTAGAAAACTAATTTTCGAAGAAATGGTCTTTGAATGACAATGCAAAAAGACGTAATACACTTTTTTGTAGAATCATATTAACCATTCCCTATCCAAAGCAATAAAACTCAACTATAACACAAATGATAAAAATGTTCTGTGCTGGCAACACTTTTCCAACGAAGCAGCAGCAATAAGTTTACCATACCAAGCTCATACTTAAATCAACTTATCCTTTGAATTTCGTTCTCATCGGAGGATTTCATCGAAATTTTTAGCCAGCCCGTGGACACAGACGGTATAACTTTCCACCATTAGCACCTTCAATCCTCTCGCGCATAAAGTATGTTAAAGTTTCGTTTCCGCCATTATGATCTAATTGTCAAATTAGAGGGAAACTACTTGGATTTGATCCGATTTGACAATGAGCAGCCAAAAAATTACTACCTTCCCCTTCAATTATGGGAATGTCCACTGCATTTCTACTACCTCACTAGTTATAGCGGTTAAACGTTGTTTGAGGCTGCCAACCGAAAAATGTTTAAAACTCGGAAAATTTAAAAATTGGTTTCTTATTTTTATTGCAAATGCTTTGCATATGAGCATGTGATTTGAAGCATCTGTTGGTGCAATATTTACGAAAATGACTAAAGCTGGTACCCTGTGTCAGCAGCAAAGCAAAATATATACCAAATCTGCTTCAAATTAAGTTTAACCCAACCAATAAATTTCGTTTCGATTGAATCGCTGGAAGTTATACGAGTGAAAAAAATGTTAGGGCTACCACCTTGAAAACTTTTCAAATTTTTAAAGCTTTAATGTTTGCTGCTAATTTTCATTGCAGGATCATTCCCATTTGCAAATTTAATGACATAATCGCTCATTAAAGAAATTCCAAAACATTACAAAAATGGTCATAGCTGGCAGTCCTTTCATGATTTTTGTACGAAATTCCTGCGACTTTGGTCCACATCAAAATCTATTTACTGAAGAAACATCGGCCAACAAGTGACGCGATTAAAAGCAGTGGGACTAATTGCTGACGCAACAAACGCTTATGCACTCTGCACGAGCCATATATTTTCTTCGGTGCAAGCTACGTTTCGTCTAAATGTTGTAGAGTTGTCTGCAAAGCTGAGGAAGTCTTGGACTACTTTCATTTGATCTTTTTATGATAATTCAAATACAGTTTTGTGAGTCGGATTAGAGGTGCGTAACTCTGATGCGGGGGAATTGAGGATTGATCAACGGATTGACAACTAATTGATCCTAATTTAAGCTAATTCAAAGCTACTGGATGAACTATACGTTAGCTGGATATTATTTCAACGCTAAGAAACTCGCGACTAATTTGGAGGGTTGTTTTTGCGTCGGGAAGGAGAAAAATTAGTTCAGGATTTCTGGTATTTTAACGTGGATTTCGAATATGATTGTAAATTTAAAGTGGAATCCAGTACAGCGCAACCACTCCGATAGTGAAAACTCAACAGCGGCTTACATTCCTGCAACAATCCAAGGCGATGGACCGGCAGGTGTTTCAATGTGTTTCAAGGAGTATACGATGAAAGATAATGGCGTGCTTAACCCTTCCTTTCGAGGGCCTTCGCTTCAAAGAAGTTCATAAGAAGTACTCCACTCATAGAAAGTACTTCGCATATACAGTGCTTCCCAATAGGGATGATAGGATTTTGACAGCTGATAGCGGCTATTTTGGATTCTGAAAATCTGACATTAGTTGTCAATTGTGTTAAGTAAGGTTTGCCATTTAATCATAAATAAATTCACGCTTCCACAACGTTTGGAAATTGTCCAAAATCTTTTACGAAAAATCAAGAAGTTCGAAAAATTTACGAAAAATCAGAAATCAAGAAAAATCGTGTTTTCGGATGAAACGCATTTCTGGCTGAACGGCTATGTAGACAAACTAAATTGCCGTTACTAGTGTGATTCAAACCCACAAGTGATTCACGAATCACAATTACACCCACAGAAACTCACGGTTTAATGTGTATTTTGGTATAGTGGCACTATCGGGCCGTACTTTTTCAAAAATGCTGAGGGTCGCACAGTTACCATGAATGGCGAGCGTTGTTGTGGAATATTGACTCAATTTTTCTTCATGAAAATTGAAGAAATCGATGTTAATGACATTTTCTTTCAACAAGATGGTGCATCATGCCACACAGCCAGAGTTACGATGGATTTATTGCGCGGACAGTTCGGTGACACAATAATATCACGAAATAGCCCTCACAACTGGCCACCGAGATCGTGTGACTTAGCACCATTGGATTACTTTCTTTGGGACTATGTTAAGTTTAAGGTTTATGTCAACAAATCAATAACTCTTGATGAACTTGAAGCCAACATACGAGCCACTATTGCTGCCATTCCAGCGGCAATGGTGCACTGAGCAATCGAAAATTGGAGCGAGCGTATACACCAATGCAAAAAAAGTCGCGGTGGTTATTTGAATGATATTTTATTCAAATCATAAATGGCATAGCATTTTCAATCAAATAAAGCTATTTCGCACCATTTTTCGCCGAAATATTCGTATTTTATTTCAATTTCGAATTCTATCGCTCTTATTGGGAAACCCAGTATGTTGGGTCGGCGTTTATTTCTGTAAATTTAAACGCGATGGTATTTTTTTGCTGCATTTATTCCCACTGTGTTATTTGGCGTTACTGAAAGAACTCGAATCTTGTCTTTAAGTTTGGCGGTTCGTTCAAAGATATGAGCTATGGTACGTATGATAAAATTCCTACGAGAGCAGCTGCTTTAGTTTTGATTGGCATACACAGTGAGTATATAGTAGCCTACTTTTTGAGAATGATAACGTAGAGATAAAAAAAACTCTAGCGCACCTGAACCGCTAGAAACACTAATGTTCGAAGAACAGTAGAAGAATCGTGCAGATTTTGAGTGCATATTCCACCACATGAGCTGCTTATTACGGCCAAACTGTTTCAACTGACACGTTTTACTTTGGTCTCAAGAATGCATTATAACTCATATGGTAAAAGGTTTCAGATATTACCACTGGCATGGGTTTCAAAGTTTATGAAAGAAAAACACTTGTTAATTATATTCGTTATCAGTTGCTTATTTCACCAAACTTTGAAAGCAGCATCTCATATAACATCAACGAAGAAAATGCTCAGTGCCTGCAGCACTGTAACTGAAGTTGGTGTTTGGGGCTGCGATCCGAAAAATTTGCAGAACTTAGGGAATTGAAACATCGGTTATTTATTTTCATTGTAAATGTTTCCGGTATGAATACTAACTGTAAGCATTTATTGATACAAAAGTAGCACAACTGACTCGTGCTGGCAACTTTTCGCCAGTATCAAAGCCAAGAATATATCACATCTGCTTCACGTTGTTATATTACATTCGAAGTTATAGGAGTATAAAGAAATTTAGGGTTACCTGCAGCGAGTTTTTTCAAATAATCGAAAGCTTATTATATGCTGTTTATTGTCACTACAATATCATTACCAATTGAAAATGCTACGATAAAACTGCTTAATAAAGATATTGCAAACAAACACAAAACCAACAATACCTCGCAACCCTATCGTGGCTTTTCAACCAATAATGCTTATAAAAGGCCTGAATAATGCTTATAATAGGTTCCATTAATTGTATGAAATTCGTATTGATTTCATGACTGGACTGGAAGTTATAGGGCAAAAAGTTTAATTTTCCTGAGAAAATTTTCAAAACCAAAGACACAAAAATTACCATAGCTGGCAGCACCAATCGAATTTTTCAACCAAATTTCTATCAAACAGAGTTTAGCTACTGTGTCAATTTCATGAAAATCTGGTTACTAATTCAAATTTCATAGGGCAAAAAGCAGTTTTTTTTCTTTGCAATTTTTCAAGATGGCACCACTGGCACAGAAATGCCCACAATTCAAAATCGCTTCTATCAGACCTGATTCTACTTAAGTCCAATGCATAATGTAAATTTCAATGGTATCTGATTATTAGTTCGTGAATTCCCGTGAACAGAAGTTTTTGATGCTAAAAATATAGGTAACCTGGGAAAGGGTTACCGTTCTTGTCCGACATGAAATTTCCAAAATTTTACTTTGAACGTGTAGATAAAGCATAAGATTTGTATACAGATTGGTTTTATTGTAACAAACGGACATTTTTAGGATATTCGATGATTTGAATGTTTTCACTTCCAAATTTTTATTTTTTCAAATCTAAGACACCAAAATTATCATAGCTGGCAGCTCCAACCGAATTTTTTTACCAAACTTCTATCAAACGTGGTTTAAAATAAGGTGCAGCTATGGTGTTAATTTCGTCAAAATCGAACGATTCAGTCAGAATTTATAGGGCTAAAAGCAGTTATCTTTTTTAGTGATTTTTCAAGATGGCACCACTGGCACAGAATCGCCCGCATTTCAAAATCACTTCTATCAGACCTGGTCCTATGTAAGACCAATACATTCTGCAAATTTCAATAAATTCTGTTCATCGGATCGTGAGTTTCCGTGAATAGAAGTTTTTGATGCTAAAAATATAGGTAAATTGGGCAAGGGTTACCAGGCGAGTTATTAACTCTTATTTAGGGTTAATTAAAAAAAAACTTTATTAGTTTTTAATATATGCACTTTATTAATACACTTGGAATAAACTTAAACTATTAACTGATACTTGACTTGTCAACTGAAATTAAAACTGATCTGAAAAACTGAACTACTGAACTACTGAACTCTGGGCTTAAGCCTTTGCTCTATATATAGGTAGAACTATGCTGACTATGCTAAATGCAATTCTTTGTTCCAATAGTGTTTGGTCAGCATAATTCGTACAAAGATTTTGAATTAGTGCAAGCTATGCATTTTAGAGTTTCATCATTCTTTGAATGAGTCATGATCTTTGAATAGATTATGACTAATAAGTTTTAGGTTTAGAAATGAGAAGTTTGTTTATATTAAATTTTGGTAAAGAATGATTAATACTTTTTATGAAGAAAATGATAAATGATCGTATGTATGTGCTTTGTATATTGGGTTGGGTGTATGACACATAACTTCTCCCTCCTTAGGTTTTTTGTCGTCCTCGACAATACTGGTAGGTAATTCAATATCCTTGTTTACATTAACTGTGATTGTTTTTCTATTTTTACAATGAAGATATAGTACTATTGAAGTGGTACATATGATGATTATTATTAATATTAATGTTGTAAATGTCCAGGTATTTCTATTGTTTACATATTTTATTTCCTCAATTTTTTGTAGGTTTTCAATTTGTTCAAATTGTAATTTTTCGAAAGTTAATTGTTGTACGTATCCAGTTACATTTTTTATTGGATTTAATGTTAAAATTTGTTGAAATTGTTTAATATTATTAGTATATATTTTCCCAAAAATATCTATTTTACAGTTATTAAATCTAATGATATAATGTCGAGTTAATTTGTATTTTTTCTCATTACAATTATGATTTATTGTTTTATTTGCATTTATTATTAGTATTAAACCTGTTTCAATTTCTGTTACAGTAGTTTTGTTCGTAATATTTTCAATGCAATGTGTGTTTTTACATTCTAACTTATTTTTTAATTATTTTATATGTTTTGTTGATTCATAGTATTCTCCATTATATAATATAACTTCATTTATATTAATATTCAAAGTTTTATAAATTTTATTTGGAATTTTATTTACATAATATGATAATATGGGTTCAGTGAGAACTGGTATATTAATTACGAATACAATGATTTTTTGTTTAAGAAATACATTAATATTTATTTCTTTTAATTCATCGAAAGTCAAATTGAAATTATCTATTTCATCATGAGTTAATATTGAGCGTGACATTATCCCAGTTCTAGCAGAATTTATGTTGTCTATAATTTTTTCAATTTCATCCTTTAGTAGATCTAAATTATGATTTAATTGAAGTTGGACTAATAGTTTATTAGTTTGTTTGGTACTATTATTAATGTTTTTAGTTAATTCCTCATATAACCGATTTGTTTGGTTAATGTTAATTATTATTTTATTTAAATTATTTTGAAAAGCGGTATTTATATTTATTTGTTTGTTAAAAGATTCAATTAATGCATGGTTATTAATGTCAATGATTTTAAGATGTTGCATTACTTCTTCATAATCTTCACTGTCCATTAATCCGAATAGCCATTTGTATACTGTTCCTATAGGATTAACCAGTCCTCGTCTGTGTCTGTTTGGTGGAATGAATCCTTTTCCATGTGTGTTATTTTTGAAAGATATTACTTTTGTAAAGTGAAGTAGCTTCAATTCACTTTTTATTGTTTTTATGGTTTCTATATTATGAGGGGTTAATTCGATTTCGCTAGAAATTTGAGCTAATGCGTATTCATATTGTTCAAGGTCAACTTTATGATATATTCTATTATATGTTTTTATTAATCTTATTGGATCCTTTTTTATAAGAATTATTCCTGATTCGGATTCTACTTTCTCTATTGTTATTTCAGCTTTACAGTGTGCTACTAGTGCTATTAGTAATAGAGTGATGAATATGTTTAGTGTCCAAATCTGTAAAATATATTTTATGTATCTAATTGTCCTTGTAGTATTTCTAGGATTATTTTGTTTCTGATATTTGGTATGTCTTCTGAGTTAAAGTCAAATGATTTATTTTGAGCTATATATTTTGCAAATGTACAAGTAAATACTCCACAATCGTTGAAATTATTTTGTAAAGGAATATTATTTACATTTTCAAGATGTAAATTATTAATATCGAAAGGTGTATTTAATTTGTTCAAAGATTCGTTGTTTAAATATTCTCGAAGTGTTTCTAAAATGTTGTTGTTAGTGTTTCCTAATGAATCGTACATTTCAATTATTTTTGTTTTCGGATGTATTGTAGCTAATGTCCAATGATTATTGTTTATATGTACTGGAATTAGTATTATATCAAATTCAAATATATTAACTTGTTTTGTTCAACGCTTTACTCCGTTGTAGCCTAATCTCAAAAGAGTAGGAATGAAAAATGTATTCATGCAATATAATTTAGGTAAATTGTTAGAATTATTGTTATGTTCAACTATTAAATTAAAATAGAAATTAATTATTTGATCGTTTAACCAAGAATTGTTTGATAATGTATTGATGTCTTTTCTAGTTATTCTTAAACCAAATTGATTTACTAAAATTTCATCTTCTGTTCCATTGGTTAATGCGTTTTTTATAATGTTTTGTTGTTTGCTGTTTAGAAATTGTGTGTCTGCTGTTGCAATTTCATGATTATAGTATTTCGTTATTCTTCTTATGCGGTTTTGATGTATTTTATTTTTAGGTGTATTATTTTTTATAAGAATGATATCATTATTTTCGTTATTTTTAATTACATTAATTTTTCTATATTTTGGTTGTTCTTTATGTCTCTCATTCATATAGTTTTTTATAAAAATTTTACCAGGTTGAATATCTTGTTCGTTTTCTCTGTTTTTATTATGATAATCAATCCATTTGTTTTTTCTTGTAACTAATAATTCATGAACTTTATTTTTATTTAATGATCCCTCATTTCCAATGGTTTACTTTGTGTTACAGAATGTATAGTTTTGTTGTAGTATTCTGTAGCTTTTAGTACTTTTTCTTCAATGTTCATATCACGATTTGTTATTGTAAGAGTTCGGATATGCTCTAATAATGTATTATGACATCTATTCATGTCTGCATTTCCTGTATGTGATTTAGGAGATGTAAAATGTACGTTGATGCTTTCTTTTCGAAGAAAATCTTTTACGTTTATCACATTAAACTCATTGTCAGCAATGATTTGTTTTGGTTTTCCAAGATTTGCGTTTCTTTCTCGAATTAGCCGAATGAAAGTAACTGCGTTTTTATCAATTATCTCTTTAGTATAGAGATGTTTGGAAAATTTATCAATTGCAGTGAAGAACATTCTTTTGCCAATTAAAAATATGTCGATGTGTATTATTTGATTTATATCTGTAGGTGTCTCAGTAATTTGAAATTTTGGTTTAACAGGATTACGGTCATATTTTGCCATATTGCAAATATCGCAATTATTGATATATTTATTTATCAATTTATAAAGTCCAGAATGATAGTATTTGTTTTTTATTTCCATGAAGTTTTCGTTTATTCCACGATGATTTGTTTGTTCATGAATTTGTTGAATTTTTGAGTAACATTGTTTTTCATTTACTAAGTCTGTTGCTCTTTGTGTGCATTTTATAAATTCTATATTTGTGTTATTTGAATATAATTCGATGATTTTTAATTGTAGTATGTTCCAGTTTTTATCACTTAATTCTGAATATATACCTATTTTACCTTTTTCTGGAATATATCTTCTTAGTATATCTGTTAAAACATGTTCGTTTTCTAAATCGTGTTTATCAATGTATATATTTCTATTTTTATTAATTGTTTCTATTTCATTTTGTTTTTTGTTCAATAATATAATTCTTGTTTAATAAATATTAACAATACATTCTTTAATGGATATAAAGTCATTTTGATCTTCGATCCCCGAGTGTATTGTAGCTTTGTCACTAATGTTGTCTATTTCCATTATTTGGTTTTCGTTATCTCTATTATGTAAAACGTTTATTTCGTTTTTATCGGTATCTATTCTACTTAGAAAGTCAGCTACGCGATTATCTTTTCCCTTTATGTATTCTATGTCATAATTGAATTCGTTGAGTTTTACTTTCCACCGTATTAATTTACTGTTTGGTTCCTTCGATCCATTGAGCCAGGTTAAAGGACGATGGTCTGTTCCAATAGTGAATTTGACTCCATAGAGATAAGGGCGAAAGTATTTTGTTGCTTCTATTATTGCCAAAAGTTCCTTTTCAATAGTCGAATAATTACGCTCATGTTCATTGAGTGTACGACTTGAGTAGGATATTGGATGACCGTCTTGAGAAAGTACGGCTCCTATTGCTTTTTCTGAAGCATCCGTTGTTAGTGTGAATTTCTTTTTGAAATCCGGATAACGTAGAATTGGATAATTTGTAATAAGCTCTTTGAGTTTTTCAAAGGCATGAATATATTTAGGATTGTTTACATCTATTTTATTATCTTTTTTTAATGCATCAGTTAAAGGAGTTGCAATTTTCGCATAATTATTTATATATTTTCTGTAATATCCAGTGATACCAAGAAAACTTTTAATTTTTTTTGTTGTATCTGGGATTTTTAAATTTTTTATTAGATTTATCTTATTTGGATTAGGTTTTGTACCTTCTGGTGTTAATACATGACCTAAATATTCTGTGTTTTTTGGAAAAAATTTACATTTATCTATTTGTATTTTTAAATTGTATTTTTTTAATGCATCAAATATTTTTTTAATATTATTTTCCATTTCTTGTAAGGAAGTTGCAAATATAAGTATATCATCAAGATATACAACACATATTCTATTTATATATGGTTGAAGAACTTCGTTCATCATACGCTGGAAGGTTGCCGGGGCGTTTTTTAAACCAAACGGCATACGTATGAATTCATAATGTCCTTGCGGTGTGGAGAAAGCAGTTTTATGTTGATCTAATTTATTTACTTCTATTTGGTGAAATCCCTTTGCGAGATCCAAAGTAGTAAAGTATTGTGCTTTTCCTAATTTATCAAAAATAGAGTCAATATTTGGAATGGGAAATTTATCCTCTATTGTTTCCTCATTTAATTTTCTATAATCTATTACAATTCTCCATTTTTGTTGACCAGAGTTGTCCAATTTCTTTGGAACAATCCAAACTGGTGCATTGTAAGGAGATGTTGATGGTTTAATTATTCCTTGTTTAAGCATGTCACTTATTTGTTTTTCTAGTTCAAGTTCGTGTACTTGAGGAAAACGATATATTTTTGAATATAATGGTTTATTTGTTTTTGTGACTATATTATGTTTTGTTTGAGAAGTACATGACAAATTATTTCCCTCTTTAAAGAAAAGATCCTCCTTGTTTTTGAGAATTTTTCTTAGACTGTTACACTCTTCGGTGTTTAAGTTATTGTATAAACTTTTTATGTCACAATTTTTGAAATATTTAGTTTCAATATGATTTATTTCTACGGGACAGGCATATTCAAAGTAATGTTTTTACTAATGTTCGAAGAAGAATATTAGTATTAAAATCACTTTGGCCAAAAATTCATATTTCTATATATATATATATATATATATATATATATATATATATATATATATATATATATATATATATATATATATATCATCAAAAAATTTCAGTGAAAAAATCTCAGGAACGCGCCATCCGATTGAGCTGAAATTTTCAGGACACATTGGTGTATATGCAGAATAGTGCCAGGTCTCAGAAAAAGTTAAAAATCTTTAACCCTTTGGCGCCGGCGGCCATTTTAGTGATATTTTTAATATACCTATTATTCCGTACAAAAATAAGTTTTGCAAAAATAAAGTTAACAAAATAAATTTGGAACGTGTTTTACATGTGAATCGGATAATGTTTTGGAATTTTTTAACCCCATGTGTGCGCTGGGTGCCTAAAAAGAGATCGGGAAAAATTGAAAATTTTTAAATTGCGATAACTTTTGACAGAGCTATTTAATCATTACCAAATTTTCAGAAAATATTGAAATTATTTAGTTGTAAATTTGTGTAGCTTTTAATGAGCGAGCTGGCAACCCTGAAGCAAGGGCAAGCACTGAAAGTGAAAACTTCCAAATTATCGTCTCTCTTGAAAAAATGCCGTTTCTTAAAAAAAAAGCCACTCATATGTAAATTTTATAATTTTTTCACATAGACCAAAAAAAAAATTTGATATGGTATAACGGACACGCCTGGTAACCCTTGCCCAATTTACCTATATTTTTAGCATCAAAAACTTCTGTTCACGGAAACTCACGATCCGATGAGCAGAATTAATTGAAATTTGCAGACTGTATTGGTCTTAACTAGGACCAGGTCTGATAGAAGTAATTTTGAAATGCGGGCGATTCTGTGCCAGTGGTGCCATCTTGAAAAATCACTAAAAAAGATAACTGTTTTTAGCCCTATAAATTCTGATTGAATCGTTCGATTTTGACGAAATTCACACAGTAGCTGGACCTTATTTTAAACCACGTTTGGTAGAAATTTTGTTGAAAAATTCGGTTGGAGCTGCCAGCTATGATAAGTTTGGTGTCTTAAATTTGAAAAAATAAAAATTTGGAAATGAAAACATTCAAATCATCGAATATCCTAAAAATGTCCGTTTCTTACAATAAAACCAATCTGTATACAAATCTTATGCTTTATCTACACGTTCAAAGTAAAACTTTGGAAATCTCATGTCGGACAAGAACGGTAACCCTTTCCCAGGTTACCTATATTTTTAGCATCAAAAACTTCTGTTCACGGGAATTCACGAACCAATAATCAAATACCATTGAAATTTCCAGGATGCATTGAACTTAAGTAGAACCAGGTCTGATAGAAGCGATTTTGAATTGTGGGCAAGTCTGTGCCAGTGGTGCCATCTTGAAAAATTACAAAGAAAAAAAACTACTTTTTGCCCTATGAAATGTGAATTAGTAACCAGATTTTCATAGAATTGACACAGTAGCTGCACCTTACTTTAAACTCTGTTTGATAGAAATTTGGTTGAAAAATTCGATTGGTGCTGCCAGCTATGGTAATTTTTGTGTCTTTGGTTTTGGGAATTCGCTCAGGAAAATAAAACTTTTTGCCCTATAGCTTCCAGTGCAGTCATGAAATAAATACGAATTTCATACAATTAATGGAACCTATTATAAGCATTATTCAGGCCAAATTTGGTTGAAAAGCCACGATAGGGTTGCCAGCTATTGTTGGTTTTGTGTTTGTTTGCAATATCTTTATTAAGCGGTTTTATCGTAGAATTTTCAATTGGTAATGATATTGTAGTGACAATAAACAGCAAATATTAAGCTTTCGATTATTTGAAAAAACTCGCTGTAGGTAACCCCAAATTTCTTTATACTCCCATAACTTCGAATGTAATATAACAACGTGAAGCAGATGTGCTATATTCTTGGCTTTGATACTGGCAGAAGGTTGCCAGCACGAGTCGGTTGTGCTTCTTTTGTCTCAATAAATGCTTACAGTTAGTATTCATACCGGAAACATTTACAATGAAAATAAATAACCAATGTTTCAATTCCCAAAGTTCTGCAAATTTTTCGGATCGCAGCCCCAAACACCAACTTCAGTTACAGTGCTGCAGGCACTGAGCATTTTCTTCATTGATGTTATATGAGATGCTGCTTTCAAAGTTTGGTGAAATAAGCAACTGATAACGAATATAATTAACAAGTGTTTTTCTTTCATAAACTTTGAAACCCATGCCAGTGGTAATATCTGAAACCTTCTACCATATGAGTTATAATGCATTCTTGAGACCAAAGTAAAACGTGGCATTTGAAACAGTTTGGCCGTAATAAGCAGCTCATGTGGTGGAATATGCATTCAAAACCTGCACGATTCTTCTACTGTTCTTCGAACATTAGTTTTTCTAGTTTTTTGTTTCAAATTACACTGAAACCGAATTTAAACCTATAGAATGTGAAACAAAATTAATTGAATTTTTCTTTGATATCACTATCGTTGTGTTGTATCCAAGTTATATTACTTCTGTCAGTGACTTATAGAACGGCGCCTGTTCAGCAACATGGTCTATGCCAGTGTCGTTAAGTTCTTGCTCCTCATCGCGGAATTTCGTTAAGATAGCAAACAGTTCCTTGTTATGACATTCGAATTGTTTGCGGAAAGAAGTGTTTTGCATCACATTCATCACGTTGGAATTGCCTGGATTTAAATTAGACCACGGGTGTGACATTTGCATTGATTGATTGACTTGTTGCTGGTGGTGCTACTGTTGTTGCTGTAACGTCGTCGAGAACGATGAATAGTTCTAGGGAGCGGTTAACCAATGTGGAATTAAAAACTTCCAATAAAAATTTAATTTTAATCTTATAAAGAAAACACGTCTTGACAGCTTTTTACAAGATAAAGCATTGATTTTATTTTTCAATATTTTAATTTACATTTTTCTTAGCTTACTATATAAATGAATTTTGTTGTATTGTATAGTGTTGTGTGGATATGTGATTGTGGGTTGTGTTAAATGTTGCCACAAATTCATTATCGAATTTTGGATAGTCGTGGTTTTATGGACGATTTTTGTCGATGTTTTTGCATCCTTTTGATTTTATAGGTGTACCCGAATAAACACATATCAAAGATATCTGCCATATTTTGTTGGTATATTTAAGGCACCACGGCTAGGAAACTGGGGTTTAATTCTGAGTTAGCTTCATTAAGAAACATAAAATGGTGTTTTATATTCAGTAAACATACGTATATGCACGTGTTTCTTGATTAAAAGCACTTGCTTGTATTTCCAAGTTAAGAGAGCATTAAGGGCACGTGGATGGTGGTATGCAAATTTCATTTTCAACAATCGGGTCATCAATCCAAAAACCAATTTCTTTCAAAAGTCGACGCAAGTATATTGCCCCCTTCGCACATTAGGTATCACCATATATTCGGCCACCGTAAAACCCCATGGTGCTGAGTAGGCTAATGCCCAACGTCCGTGGACCCAGTGAGAATGAAACAGAATGGCTGCCGGTACTGTGTAGCTGAGCTTGATGATGCTCAGCACACATTCTTTGCGTTGTTTTGTGGGTTTGAGGCGCACTATTGAGTCCACGATTGGCCTGGTAGCGCCTGAGACGATCGTAGATGCAATGCTGCAAAACGAGGAGAACTGGCGTGCAGCCGAGAAAGTTCTGTGCATAAAGCGTGAGGAAGGTTGCCTTACCGACCCATGAGCTGTCGTAGTTTCTGAAGTCCGTGGTTACCGATGGGTGAATTAGCACGATCGGGTTGAAGCAGTGCTTAGGCGGGTCCCAACTCGGAACTTCGTGGGCTTGTGGATGGTCCTTTTTTTTAGTGAATCAAACCTCACATACCCCGCGGTGATAGGTCACCCGCGGATCTGGTAAGCAGATTTTTTTTTGGCCATCTGCACTAGGGGGAAAAAATACCCCATACGATCGTTCATTATTTCTTTGATACCCAGGAAATCGCAGAATTTATAAATAGAAATACAAAGCCAGCGTAAGATTTTCTATCCTGAACATTACTTGCCTAGTCAACGTCTACATAGCCTTCAACTCGATTTCCATCTGCGCGATACAATATTTTAGGAGATTACCCGATAAACACCTCAAAATATGCGGCCCTATATTCAATAAATGAATTTGTGTTTCTTGGTGCCAATTTAGGAAAAAAATGCACAATGTCATATTGATGCACTGCTTCTGAAAAGGTATGGTGGTTCCAATCTCCCCATCTCGTCTGACCTTAATCTCAAGAAAATGTTGCAATTTGTCTTTATCAACAAGGTTGAACCGTTTTTGTCCTCACATGCGATGATAATGTCTTCCACGTATACTCCTAACAAATCAAATTATCACCCAGGAGCGGCAATTTGATGTACGCAAAGAAAGCAGTGCTTCCCTTGCTAAACCTCTTAGTACAAAGAAAAAAATGATTCGTTGATCAAAAGATTTAGAATTAATATTTAACAATCAAAATAATAACATTTATTTTCTTACAAAAGACAAAACTCCATTGCTACTATGGACCAAATGGTTTTATTTTATAACAGTCCAACTGCAGAGCTTCCAAGGTAAATTTACAGCGACGCAACGAATACTCAAACATTTTACTACAAACTACAAGCACTGCATACCATTCAAATTAAAACATCCTGTTCATTGAGTTATACTACACAGAACACTGAAGTGATCTTGCTTCAATCTTCAAACTCGTGACTTTCGCAGAACTTTATTTAGACGCTTTACCTAAATGATACCCACAAAAATTTGGCAATCAATGTACTCAAATAGCATCGTGGACGCTATTCAGTTTGCAGTAGTGATGGGCTCAGTTTGCAAAAAACGTTTGGCTGCAAAAAACGAACGAACATTTTTTTTCAAATAACGACAAACAGTTTTTCTAAAACGATCATTTTTCTAAAACGAACAACATTTCTAAAACGAACCGTTTTTCTATAACGAACAATTTTTCTTAAATGAATAGTTTTTCTTAAACCAATCGTTTATCTAAAACGAACCGTTTTTCTACAATGAATAGTTTTTCTATAACCAATCGTTTTCCTAAAACGACCCTCTTTTCTAAAAGGAATCGTTTTTCTAAAACGAATCGTTATTCTAAAAACCAACCATTATGGTTTTTTTTAAACGAACCGTTTTTATAAAACGAATCTAAAATGAACCGTTTTTATAAAACGAACTGTTTATATCAAACGAATGGTTTTTCTCAAATGAGTCGTTTGTAGGTTTTTCTAAAACGAATCGTTTTTTGTTTTTCTAAAACGAACCGCTTTTATAAAATGAATAATTTTTCTAAAACGAATCGTTTTTCGTTTTTCTTAAACGAACCGTTTTTATTAAATTAACTGTTTTTATGAAACGAATCGTTTTTCTAGAACGAACTGTTTGTATAAAACGAATCGTTTTTCGTTTTTCTAAAATGAACCGTTTTTCGTTTGTTGACTGGTTTTTAATGACAAACTGTTTGGCTATGGAAAACTGTTTGGATAATAGATGTTCAGAGGCAAAGCATGAAATGAATAGCCCTATATAATACGAGGCTGTCAAGCTTATTAGGAGCGTATTTTTGTATCTTGTTAGGGTAGGTAGTATTGAAAACAACAAAAGTTGCTGTTTTGTTAATGCTGCTTACCAGAGCCAGCTTTAGATGGCATTCGACCATGTATGTTGATTCTTTACGACCATGTGTACTGATTGATGGATGACTAAAGCCGGCGCCAAACGATGTGGTGAACGTTTGATTCAAATTTTGCCTCCAACGTTGGAGTCACGGTGGAACGAATTCTTGATAAAATACATTTGATTCCAGTGTTGGTTCAATTTTTCCTGTACATTTATTTTGGATTATAAATTATATTACTTTTATTAATTCTTACTTTTGTTAAAAAATCATACCTTCCAGTGGCAAAAAACCCTTTGTTTCAGCGCCAATGTTGGACTCTGGACATTGGGAACTGGTAGCTGGCGCCACACGATGCGTCCAACAATCAAGTGCCCAACGTTGGAGGGTGTTGGTAGCATCGTTTGGCACCGGCTTAAACGGTTGATCAAGTAGATAATATATTGGAAAATTGGGACAGTACAAGTATCAATTCAGTTTGGAAGCGCTTAGTACTAACAATGAATATTTACGATACAATACGTAAAATACATATATGGAAGACAATACATAAAATACATCTAAGAAACAAATAAAGGTAGGTATCCATATGTTGCATATTCGCGTATCGTATTGCCGTTGCGTATCATTTAGCTGAACGGATACGGTGTACAGACTACTCAATTTGTTACGTATCATAAGTGTGTTGCGATACGCGGTAACAATGAGATGTGTGTCTCAGTTCCATTTCCGTTCAACTACGAAAATGAGTACACCGCAGCAAATAGCAGCAGTCGCATACATTTTATTCATTGGTCGCTGAAGAAAAAAAAAGTAAATCACCCCGTGTTAGGAGGTCAAAATTATTTGCTAATATGGAACATTATAATGTTTCAAGTTTATTAGCCGACATACAGTTTCAGCAAGTGGGTTATATAAAAAAATTACAAGGATGCATCGAAGTGATTTTGAATACTTACTGGTATTAATTGGACCACGAATTTCAAAACGAGACATTACGTTTCGAAAAGCTATTCCTGCTCAGGAAAGGTTAGCATTAACCCTAGGTTTTTTGGCCACCGGCGATTTGTACGTCAGTCTGCAATAATTTTTAAAATTTCAAAGCAAGCAATCAGCAAGATCATACCGAAAATATGTGGAGCTATTGTGGGAGCATTGAAAGACTACATTGTGATAAGTGAAACATTATTTTATTTGAAATTAATTGTAGGTGATGTAAGATTATCAATACGGTGAACAATTTCATCTTGCAAGTTTGAAGATGCTGCTGGTTGGTATTGCATCGAATGCTCCGAATGTGATTCAGTTTCTGCTTCGAGCTGGCATACGGGGAAGTCGGAATATGTAGACGAGTTAGAGTAGCTACAACGTGCATTATCGGCCAAGTGGTTACTCAGCACGGAAGCTCTATTATAAAACCCTGTACTTGCACGAACAAATATATTTAAAAGGTCAGCCTGAATGGGACAGCGAGTATTTTCATCTCGATTCCGCAATTTAGCAGCCACCAAGTTACCGAAATGAGATGAATCATCCCCTACGTTAACAGTGGACTGGCGCATTTCAAAAGCTTTATCAGGGCGCTGCTCTTCTGCTGTCTTTGTTTGTTTCCTTTCTCAAGGAAAGTTAGATGAAGGCGGAGTAAGGTGCTTTCGAAAATTTTGATCAAACTCCAAATTGTCTTCTAAAAACGTATCCAAGGTTACGCTAAGTTCCTCACATTGTGTCGTTTCCGTTGGTGCCTCAAACCGGCTACTCAATGCTTTTGACATCTACAACAGAACAAAATACATCATAAATCTATGTATTTATCTAATCTGAGATAGTTTATAGGTTATTTTGTTTCAGATTCTAAAAACACAAAAAGAGTGGGTGAAAGTAGCTGACGAATCGAATATTAAATGGAAATTCCCACATTGTCTTGGAGCCCTCGACGAAAAACACGTTCCTCTACAATGTCCCATGAAAAGTGGCGATTAATTTATAAATTACAAAGGCTTTTTTAGCATTGTTCTTTTTACTTTAGTAGATGCGAATTATAACTTTCTGTTTGTAGCAGTGGCGGCTCGTGGGAATCAATGTAAGTGAGGCTAGTCTGCAAGGACCAGTACTTACTTATAATGGAAATTCGGAACAGTTTTATATTTAAAATAAATAAATACTATGCATAAATAAGTCAATTCAGTAATAAATTTATCCGGGAAAATTCTACTGAACATTCGCATCAGCTTATTGCTGCCTATTTTTCCTTGCGCCTATTTTTCTGTTGAATAAATCTATCACCTGCTTATTAAAATCTTAAAAGCTTCTTTACTAATAGATAATACTGCAAATAAATTGAAACGTTTTTACTAATTTTCGAAGAAAAGTAGTATTAAACTCGTTTCGCCGAAAATTCATATATCTTTATATATATATATATATATATATATATATATATATATATATATATATATATATATATATATATATATATATATATATATATATATATATATATATATATATATATATATAAATATATATATATATATATATATATATATATATATATATATATATATATATATATATATATATATCTTGTATATATATATATATATATATCATCAAAATGATTAAGGGAGATAATCTCTGGAGTGGCCGATCTGATTCAGCTGAAACTTTCGGAGAACGTAGATGTATATAGTAGGTAGGTCCACAACTTGCTAAAATTTAGATATTCTAAACCTTTTGGCGACGGCGAGCGTTTTAGTGAATTTTGAGGTACTCTTATATTTCCCAGCTGCGTGAATTTTTGTTCAAAAAAAGTATTGGGAATGAAAACTTATTATGTTCTTAGCTTGTTTATGGTAAAGAATTGGAAATTTTGAGTCGTGTGTGGATGCCGCGTGCCTAAAAGTAGGCAAGGATTTTTTTTCAAATTTTGATTTGTCATTACTTGTAAGAAAAATTATGAATCATCGTGAAATTTGCAGAGCGTATTGATAATGACTAAAGTTTAATACACATGGATTTCCAAGGTAGTGCGGGTAACCCTGTAGCTGTGGCAGGCTCTTGAAAAAAAATCCTTCAAATCATTGAACCTCCTGAAAAATTTTTAATTTTTGACAAAAAATTCAAATCATTGACAAATCTTAACGTTTGTACATCATGTCAATTTGAAATTTTTAAAATTCCGATTTGCACAAGAACGGCAACCCATCACTAAATTACCTCTATTTTCAGCACTCGAAAGTTCTGTTCGCGAGAACTGACGACCGGATTATCCGATCGTAATGAAATTCACAAAACATGTTGATATCAATTAGGACCAGGTCTGATAGAAGTGATTTTGAAATGCGGGCAACCCTGCGGTAGTGGTGCCATCTTGAAAAATCACTGAGAAAAAAAACAGCTTGTTGGCCTATTACTTCCGATTCAGCCATCAGATTTAAACGAAATTCACACAATATTTGGATCTTATTTAAGGTAACATTTGGTGAAAATTTGGTTGAAAAATTAGCATAGGGTTGCCAGCTACGGTGATTTTTGTCTCCTAAATCTTGCAAATTTGCTCAGCAAAATAAAGCTTTTTTCCCTATAACTTCCGGTTCAGTCATGATATCAAAATGAAGTTTATGCAGCAAATAGATTTTAATGTGAGCCAAATGTGATAGGAATTTCGTACAAAAATCGTGGAAGAACTGCCAGCTATGACAATTTTTGTAATTTTTTGGAATTTCTTTACTGCGCGATTATGTCATTAGATTTGCAAATGAGAACGATCCTGCAATGAAAATTAACAACAAATATTAACACTTTAAAAATTTGAAAAGTTTTGGGGGTGGTAACCCTAAAATTTTTTTCACCCGTATAACTTCTAGCGCAGTGATTCAATCGAAACGAAATTTATTGGTTGGGTTTAGTTTAATGTGAAGCAGATTTGGTATATATTTTGCTTTGCTGCTGACACAGGGTAACCGGCTTTAGCCATTTTCGTAACTATTGCATCAACAGATGCTTCAAATTACATACTCATATGCAAAACATTTGCAATAAAACTAAGAAACCAATTTTTAAATTTTTCGAGTTTTGAACATTTTTCGGATGGCAGCTTCAAACCACATTAACCGCTAAAGCTTTCGACGGAATCCTCCGATGAGAACGAAATTCAAAGGATAAGTTGATTTAAGTACGAGCTTGCGAAGGTAAACTTATTGCTGCTTCGTTGGGAAAATGTTGCCAGCACTGAACATTTTCATCATTTGTGTTATAGTTGAGTTCTGTTGCTTTGAACAAGGAATGGTTGATATGATTCTACAAAAAAGTGTATTACGTCTTTCCACATTTTTTTGTCACTCAAAGACAATTTCTTCGAAAATTAGTTTTCTAGCGGTTCAGGTGCGCTAGAGATTTTTATTATTAATTTGTAGAAAACCCTCACCTGAATTTATTATTGCGTTAAGAGGTTGAAGTATATTTTGACC
>OZ022263.1:113848931-113931431 GCA_963978885.1 Nemotelus pantherinus | reverse complement strand
AGAAACGCCAGAAGGAGAAAGGAGAATCATCTTTCCCTTGCACAATCAATACAAATCATTACGTGAAATAAGCGTTATTGTTGGGAGACCACGCTCAACCGTTCAAAGCATCATTAATAGATATTGTATCACAAAAAGTCTTACGAACAGGGGCAGCTCGTCGATGTACGCAAAGGAAGCAGTGCTTCCTTGCTAAACCACCAAATTGATTAAATAATCAATATGTAGCAATCAAAAGATTTACAATCAATATTTAAAAATTAATGGAATAACATTTATTTTCTTACAAAAAGCAAAATTTCATCGCCACTATGAATCTAATGGTTTTATTTTATAACAGTCCAACCACAGAGCTTCCAAGGTAAATTTACAGCGACGCAACGAAAACTCAAATGTTTTATTACAAACTACAGGCACTACATGCCATTCAATCCAAAACATACAGTTCATTGAGGTATACTACACAGAACACTGAAGCGATCTTGCTTCAATGCTTAAACTCGTGGTTTTCGCATAGATCTACTTAGACGCTTTGCCTAAATAATTCCAACAAAAATTTAACAATCAATGTACTCAAATAGTATCGCGGATGCTAGCTCAGCTCGCGTCTTGGTGGATAGAAAAATTCAAAAAACCCTTGCCCCATCCACCCGCTGAACGACCCGAAAACTATTGTTAATGAATGAACTTAATACGCTGCAAAAGTATCCACGTCTTCTGTTTGCCCTCATGATTTATCTGTAGATTCTCTTCTGCTCCTCTTCTTATGAGCCGTTCCCCTTAGGAATTGATGCATTTTCTGCTTTGTTCACATGTACACATGTACGATGCAAGCCATTGTGATGTTCATGTGGGGAATAGAATAGTAGAAGTTGCATTTTTTCATGTGCAGTTTTCCCCAGATCGGTTTTTGTGGCTGCTTTGGGTTTGATAAAGACGTAGTTTTTCGGTTCTGGTACTTTGGTGAAATGACCACTTGATTGCTTTGGACACCTATGTTGACGCTGAAAATTCATCTGCGTCACTATTATGGTTGTTTCCCCTCATGATCTACGTTACAGAATTTGTATTCTTTTCTGCTTCTTTTCTTACGAGTTTTTCCCCTTGTGATTCGATGCCTTTTATGCTTTGTTCGCATGGTGTATGTACGTTGCAAGTATTTGTGATGTTGATATGGAAAATATATAGGAGTTAAATTGTTTCGTGTGCAATTTTCTCCAGATCGGTTTTTTTGTGTCTGTTTCTCGGTTCAGGTACTTTGGGTTAAATGAGCACTTGATTGCTTTCACCTATGTCATTTCTATGTTGAGTTTCTGAATTGTTATCTTTAGCATTTATAATTTACATTAGGTGCGCTTTCCTATGTCTTCTTCGCAAAAAACGCACCTGTTTATAACAGGTGCGACTTTTGACTTGAATTATTTTGTATTGTCAGTATTGATACAGTCGGTTATGTAAAAGGATAGTTTTTAAAGTAAACTATAACATAAAGCTCGTTAAAGCGAGAGCGTATTGAATAGATTATGTTTTGACAAGTTAATATTTACGCGTTTAATATGGGTTTTAATGTGCAAAACCAAAATTGATGTGATTGTGCCATAGAATATTTACTGCGGTAGTCTTTTTCATTGAGGAACTTATTCGCTCAGTCAACTGTTTGCAAAAAGTAACTATATTAGGAACTTTTATTGCAAATTATATGACGAATTTATTTTTTATTGTGGCATTGGCTTTCTAATGTAATTTGCTAAAAGATGCATTATATCCTCTACTTTGAGCTATTAAAAAACTTTCACTATTTATTTAGCCTGTAATATGCTATCAATTTAACTTTTTTTTATAGTTCAAAGAAAAGTTAAAAATATTAGTAATGTATTTTTGCTTTCAAATACTATACATAATTTGAGCTTTTGTGTGATTTTTGATCGTAGTGAGTAGGAATATCGCTGAAATAAGCTGTTGACAATCAATCATTAACTTTTAATGCAAATATGGTCAGCATTAAAATACCTAATTAACTTTTTACACGATATTTAAAAAAAAATCGCATGTATAGTTTACTACGCGCTTCTTAAGTATGCTTATCTATATTATATGTACATTACGTACTTACGCGCTTCTTAAGTATGCTTATCTATATTATATGCTTATATATTTTGCTTGTGCTTCCCTTAGTCTCAAAACCACGAGCCGCCACTACTTACGAATCAACCAAGATCAGGACGACTAACATTATTAACGGCCAAAGATGAACGCAGTATATGTAGAAAAGGGAGACAAAATCCGAAAATTACAGCTTCAGCGATTGCGCAGAGGTAGAGGAAAAAAATAAAATAGACATCTTTGCAGAAATAATCAGAAATGTGCTCCATCGTGCTGGTTACAACTCTCGAATAGCTAGAAGAAAATATAACATAAGCGAAAAAAATAGGAAGGACGATTAGAACTCGCTAAAAAAAAATAGGACGATTATAATTCACTAAAATTATGCGAAATCATGGAATAGATTTCTGGGAAAAGTTATATTTGCTGATGAAAGTAAATTTAACATTTTTCAATCAGATGGCTTTTGTATAGTTTCGCGGAAGCCAAATACCCAACTCGATGTCCCACTGTTGGGTCCATATTAGTATGGGCTTGTATGAGCGCTTTTGGAGCTGGTGAAATACACATTATTGACGGTATTATGAACCAAGATGTGTATATAGACATTCTCAAGCAACGTCTCCACACAAGTGCTGAAAAAATGGGAATCAGGAATGATTTTATATTGTCCATGATAATGACCTGAAGCATTCAGCTCTAAAAACGAGACTTTTGCTGCTATATAATGCGCCAAAACGGCTTAAAATTCCCCCTCAATCGCCTGATGTGAATGCCATCGAGCATTTGTGGGATGTGGTCGAAAAAAAAATAAAGTTAGCTCAAATTAATAACCGAACCACTTTAGACGCTTAAATGCAACTATACAATCCAAAGGCAATCCGACGAAGTACTAATTACGGTAATTATACATATATTTTATAAAAAGTTTACCAAATAAAAATATCGATATGCCAGGTGTACGAATAGTTTTTGTATCAATTTTCCAGACGACTCTCGGTATTTTGCTTATCATCCAATTATAACCAACGTATTCCAAGTTTTTTGAAATTATAATTAAGACTGTATTATATTTTATTATATTTTATGTGATATTTTCTAATTGTAAAAGTTTTTATTTTGATAATCGTTCCTTTTATTTTGAAATGAATATTAAATTATAGAAAGAAATACGTTGTACGAATATTGTTTTGTATGACTGTATGTAGGACCTCTGGAATGTTGACTGTTTGGAAATTTAGCAATTGAATGCCATTGCTCGATCACGCGTTTCCGATACAATACAATTTTGCTTGTATGCAAAAATGACAATTCTAGCTTAAGTCTAGTGTAAAGGGCAACATTCAATCAACGCGAATGCGAAATGTGAATCACATTTTTTGACAGGAGCACGCAAACAAATTGCATTTGAAGAACCAATCGGTGCGATTTGCATTCGCGTCAAAGCTGCCAACTGGAAATCTTGTAAAGTGAGTGAGGTTTTTGAATTCGTTAATGGTTGTATGATACGGTGCCATTTCCGAAAATTGTGAAATTAATTGAACTTACTTTGTTTTTAACCTGAAAATACTTTGTTGCAAATTGAAATTGTTATGAGAAAATACATGACATCCAAGAAAAATACCTGACCAAAATTTTGAGTGGCGTATGGTTGCTATTCGCAGATACAACGAATTAATAAATCAAACATTAATTTAATAGTATTCGGTAAACAAAGTAACAAAATATTAAAATTATTACATAACATAAAATTATTCAAACTCCCTGATCTGTAAAGCATATTGCAAAAAGTATATGTACTGTGATGTTTCCATGTTGATTGACGCAGGTATAAACTATCAGACAACAAATTAATTTTCATCTCTTTCAACTCACAAAAGTTTTTACCACAAATTTGAAACTATAGACATATTTTCATACATATATTTTGACAACTATCTAACAGAACAATCGTCATCAAAAATTTTTCCCACCCACATACTTTTTACGAACAAAATGAAAAGATCTCCTGCCAGCTGAAACAGTTTTTTATTCAAAATTCAGTAACTGAAAGTACGAGAACATACCTTATAGTAGCTATTAGCTGCTATTTTAGCAGCTCTGGCTGTCCAATGTCATGAAATAGTTATCTGATGCTTGCTATTTGACAATTGTCCAAGGTTCCGGAATAGCTGCTATGGTAGCAGCTATTTCCTGCTCGCAGTCTGGAGGATGGCAAGAAAGTAGCTAAGGAAAAATGGCCGTGCGTACACAGCTGACATACTGTTCAAACGTCACTCTGAATTAGAAATAGAAATAAAAAGCAGTTTTTGCGCTTTGGTGGCAAAGAAGATGAACAAGAGACTTGAGTATAGTGCTATTATAAACTAAATACGGGCTTTTAAACTCTTCAACTCATCTTGAGTTTTAAGTAGGCTTTTACACAGCGCAACTCATCTTGAGTTTTTAGAAGGCGGGTGTGAAGTGCAACAGGCCGTGTACACTGATTCGTCTACCATGAACTTTTCAAGGTTTCTTATTCGTTCTTTTTCACGGATATGGTGTCAAAAGCCGGGAATAAGTGAAAAGTTTTGAGCAGTTTAGGAAAATTTTAATAGTTTCTGCAGCTGTATGATGAAAACTCCGAAATTTCAACAATTTCCAAAGTGCAAGGAAAATGGTGAGCTGATCCACGTAAATACAAAGACTAAAGTTAAAAAGTCTAGCGCATCAGATCCGCTGGAAAACTAATTTTCGAAGAAATTGTCTTTGAATGACAATGTAAAAAGACGTAATACACTTTTTTGTAGAATCATATTAACCATTCCCTATCCAAAGCAATAAAACTCAACTATAACACAAATGATAAAAATGTTTTGTGCTGGCACCACTTTTCCAACGAAGCAACAGCAATAAGTTTACCATACCAAGCTCATACTTAAATCAACTTATCCTTTGAATTTCGTTCTCATCGGAGGATTTCATCGAAATTTTTAGCCAGCCCGTGGACACAGACGGTATAACTTTCCACCATTAGCACCTTCAATCCTCTCGCGCATAAAGTATGTTAAAGTTTCGTTTCCGCCATTATGATCTAATTGTCAAATTAGAGGGAAACTACTTGGATTTGACCCGATTTGACAATGAGCAGCCAAAAAATTACTACCATCCCCTTCAATTATGGGAATGTCCACTGCATTTCTACTACCTCACTAGTTATAGCGGTTAAACGTTGTTTGAGGCTGCCATCCGAAAAATGTTTAAAACTCGGAAAAGTTAAAAATTGGTTTCTTATTTTTATTGCAAATGCTTTGCACATGAGCATGTGATTTGAAGCATCTGTTGGTGCAATATTAACGAAAATGACTAAAGCTGGTACCCTGTGTCAGCAGCAAAGCAAAATATATACCAAATCTGCTTCAAATTAAGTTTAACCCAACCAATAAATTTCGTTTCGATTGAATCGCTGGAAGTTATACGAGTGAAAAAAATGTTAGGGCTACCACCTTGAAAACTTTTCAAATTTTTAAAGCGTTAATATTTGCTGCTAATTTTCATTGCAGGATCATTCCCATTTGAAAATTTAATGACATAATCGCTCATTAAAGAAATTCCAAAAAATTACAAAAATGGTCATAGCTGGCAGTCCTTTCATGATTTTTGTACGAAATTCCTGCGACTTTGGTCCACATTAAAATCTATTTACTGCATGAATTTCGTTTTGATTTCATGACTGGACCGGAAGTTATAGGGGAAAAAAGCTTTATTTTGCTGAGCAAATTTGCAAGTTTTAGGAGACAAAAATCGCCATAGCGGGCAACTCTGTTCTAATTTTCCAGCCAAATTTGACGCACGACTGGCAACGCTTTGTCGATGATAACCGACAGGATCCTTGGGGTAGGTCTATCGAACGTACCGCGGGGCAGACACCCGTCGCAAACTGTCGAACATGAGTGATGGCGGCTCATTCATCACGACTTGGAACTAGAGTGTGCAGGTTCTCCTGAGGACTTTCGTTCCCCAGGGTGAGGATGCGAACGTCGTGAGACCCCCTGGGAATGGAGCTTAGGATCCACCTGACCTCCAAATCTCAGATCGACGACAGCGTTTGCAGACTCAGCAAGAGGAAGGCTTCTGGGTGGGATGGGATGGCGGGCCGAATGTCTGAAAGCATTTGGGGTGCCATTCCTGAATACTTAGATAGTTTTCTGGGGGCCTGCATACGCCAGAGTATATTTTCAGCTGCGTTAAAGGAGGCCAGGGTGGTCAAACTGCTGAAAACATCCGATAAAATCCTGAGCGACCCCAGGTCATACCGTGGGATTTCCCTTGTTCCAGCACTTAGCAAAGTCCTGGAGAGGGTCATCATCCCAAGACTTGGGGAGCAACTGGAGGATCGGCTGTCTGATAGACAGTATAGTTTCCGTCCTGGACGTTGTACCATCGACGTTTCGCTCTACCTCAAGTAAAGCGTTGCCCGGTCGAGCTGTCCCTACGTCTTAGCGGTATAAGTCGATTTCAAAGGTGCTTTTGATCACCTTAACTGGACAGCTGTTCTGGCGACTCTGGAAGAGTACGGGTGCATGGACATGAAGCTTTGGTCAAGTTACATCTCGAATCGTAAGACTTTCGTCCAAGACATCGATGGCCTGGAAAGGATCGAAGTTGAGAGGGGCTGCCCGCAGGGGTCTGTCGCTGGTTCATTCATTTGTAACCTGGTGATGGACCGCCTGCTGGTCAGTCTCCAGAGTGGATGCAAGGTCTGTGCGTACGCGGACGACCTCCTCGCACTGGTCGAGATAAATTCCTGACGCCAACTGGGTGATAGGGGCGCCGAGCTAATGAACATCGTGAGCGAGTGTGGAAAAAGCGTGGGTGTGTCCGTCTCGGGAGAGAAATCAGCGGTTATGATGTTAAAAGGTCGCTTCCGTAACCCTGGCCAAAGATCGAGTGTGCGCAACCTGCTTCTCAGACTGAATGGTGTTTCACTAATATGCGTGCGAAAATTCACGTACCTTGGCGTCACGATGTAAGAAAGGATGGGATTCTATGTCCATCTCACGCTGCTTAGCGGCTCTCTAAGTTGAGATGATGCAAATGAGGGCTCAAGCGAACCGCCACGAAGACCGTATACCGTGGAATATTTGTTGTATCTGCACAGAATATCAGCCTTCGTTGAATGCGTGCGCACTGACCGCGGCAGAAAAATTTTGGACGCGTGCCAGCGTGTCATGATACACTGTTGCATCTCCGTATGTCGGACGGTTTCCACGTCCGCCATGCGAGTGCTCATGGGGTTCCTTCCTCTGGACCTGGTTGCTCTCTCGCGAGATGCAATATGCAGGCTGAGGAGGTCACTTCGCTGGTAAGCGCCAACGAGGCACTTGGCTCGAGTGCAAGGCAGTGCAAAAAGATACTGGAATAAAGAGTCCTATGTGCTTGGCAGCGGCAGTGCGATGACTGCCCGCACGGGCGAGTCACCGATGAATGGATGAAGGACGTCAGCTGTGGGAAACCACGATGTAAGTAGTGCCATACGCACGAGCAGACCCTGATGTTGATATTTGACCTAGCAAGCGTTTGGCTTGCTCTCTTCTCCCACACACCTCGGCAACGACGTGAATTATCTAATGTATTTCTGTTGTTACATTACGTGTAGAATTAATAAAGATTGTGTTATATAGATAGTGACAGCTCTATTAATTTCCACATTGGTGACCCCTACGCGAAAGAATTTCGAGTGAATAAATGATATAGTGACAGTGTAAAAATGGCTAACGCATCGGACGATAAAACAGACGCCACAACGCCAGTAATACCGCGTCACGTCTTCGAATCTTCGAGCCACTGCGTAGAAACACTACAAACAATTAAATTACCACCGTTTTGGCAGAGACGCCCTACCTTGTGGTTCGTTCAAGTAGAGGCTCAATTCGCTACGCATCGAATCACAAGCGATCTGAATCGATTTAACATAACTATTCAATATCAACATTGAACAAACGTTGTTAACGTACAACTGCAATAATGCAACGTACTCAGCACATTCTTCGCTGTGTGCATCTTCATTGCATTGCTCGTAGACATAACAATGTTTACGCTTGAGCATTTGAAATGCAACGAAAAGATGTAACCTGATCATCTTGCATATCGTCGGCGTAAACTTCTAAGTACGCTAATGCAACGGTGATCACGTTATATCTTCACATTGTCTATTTTTCGCAAATGGGTATAGCCAAAACATTGGAATTTGCATGATATGCTTACTCCTGAAAAATTCAAGTGTGTACTTAAATTAGATTTATAGCGAGAAAATAGTCAGTCTTTATTTGACATTCAAATAGCGCAGATCATTAAAGTGGAATTATTAAAAACAGTACAGAGTTTCTTTTTGGGTGGTTCTACCAGGTCTGGCAGTAAGGAGGGAACTTTCAATTGGTGCTTCGACCAATTGAAAGTAGAAAATTGGGACAATCAATCAATTGGTGCTTCGAACAATTGATTGGTTTCATTTCAACGCCTTTCAGGAGGGAACTTTCAATTGGTGCTTCGACCAATTGATTGGTTTTATTTCAACATCGATCAGTCAATTGGTGCTTCGACCAATTGATTGGTTTTATTTCAACAACTTTCAATTGGTGCTTCGACCAATTGAAAGTACAAAATTGGTTTTATTTCAACAACTTTCAATTGGTGCTTCGACCAATTGACAGTACCAAATTGGTTTAATTTCAACGCCTTTCAATTGGTGCGTCGACCAATTGAGAGTAACAAGTTGGGACCATCAATCAATTGGTGCTTCGACCAATTAATTGGCTTCATTTCAACGCCTTGCAACGCCAATTGAAGGTATCACTTGAGACAGGCAATCACTTGGTGCTTCAACCAATTGATTGCGTCACAAGTCTACGCAAAATAGCGTAGACATAAGTTTTGGTGACCCCGACGTGATTTTCAGATCAAGAGGTGTCTGAGCAGGTCCAACATGGCAGACATTATTTTAAAGCAGACGCAAAAGGGTGCGGATATTCAGCGAATTATTGCCAATTTTAATAAAGACTCCGAAGACCGAAAACGATCAAAGTCTTATTTTGAAGTCCGCTTACAACGACTTGATGAAGCATGGCATGACTTCCAAGAAGGGCATGATCAACTTGAGGCAAGTGATCTTCCACCCGAACATGACTATTTCGGAAAGGATTACTACGGGGAGATCAAACGGCTTCACGACAAATATCATCGCATTTTTATGGACGCTATAAAAGCTTTCGGGATTGCTACAGTTCAAGCTCCCGAAGCTGCTCAGGTGAAAATGCCAGTAGATGCATCCGAAGGTAGAGAAGTCGAACGAAATATTCGACGACAGAGAGCGCTTACCCATTCATTAAAGCGATTGGTCAGCAGTTTAGATCGAACAACTGATGATCAGCCTGCCCATTACTACGAGGTATCGATGACAGCTCTCAGAGAGCTCTGGAGTCAAATTGCTGCTACAAATCTTAAGATTTGGGAAATTTCGAGTGACCCTATAGCATAAGGGTACGATTTCGAAGGGTATCTTCATCTCGAGGATGAAGTACGGAAAATGACTATCGGGTTGTCTTCAAGATTAACTGGCAGAACGACAAGTGAACCACATGCAGGGCGACACACCGCACAGCCGATGCCAGTTCAGCTTCCAACGATATCGATCCCTAAGTTTGACGGCGACTATGCAAAATGGCGACAATTCGCTGATCTATTTGAACAGCTAGTGCACGTACAAAACATAGGGAACTGCCAGAAAATGTGGTATTTGAAGACCAATCTAACTGGTGAAGCTGAGAAACTCGTGGGACACCTTCCCTTGTCAAACGAGAACTATCATACAGCTTGGGAGCTACTTCATAACAGGTATGAGAACAAGCCTTTGTTAGTTGCCACCTTGATTAGACGACTGGTATCTCAATCAAATGTGGGCTCCGATACTTCATCGGCCGCCATTAAAGCACTGCACGACACTACGTACGAGTGTCTGCTTGGATTGGAGAACCTCGGCTTGTCCATAGAGTCCTGGGATCCAATCCTTTTACACATTTTGTCAAACAATCTGGACAAATCCACTCATCTGCTCTATGAACAGTCCCTAGAAAATCCAAAGGGGCTACAGAGTTTGAAACACTTTTTGGAATTTTCGCAAACAAGATTTCAAACCTTGGAGGCGCTTGGCTTGAAGACCAGGTTCACCAACGAAAGGCAGCAAACAAGAAAGGAAACAAGAATTCTTGCATCGGTAGTTTCCGGAACGTTGTGTGTAGTGTGCCACAAAGAGCATCCACTTTACGCATGCAATGTCTTCCTGAGCTGCGTGCCGGCCGAGCGAATCCAGATTGTACGCAACAACAACTTGTGCTTAAATTGCCTGAAACCTGGTCATCGATCGAACACTTGTGAAGGTGGAACATGTCGCAAGTGTGCAAGGAAACACAATACCTTGCTTCATCTGCCCGAGGTATCGACCAAAGGCACGATAACCGGCAAAATTAAGCAACCAAAGGCACCTTCATCGACACACTTAAAGCAGCCAGAGCAAGCGATCGCACTTCCGGCACAGGGCAATCGATGTAATAGTCGGTACGTTCTCCTGAGTACGGCCTGGGTTATATTGGTCTCAGAAAATGGACGTGAGGTAGAATGTCGAGCTCTTTTGGACTCAGGATCTCAAGTGAATCTTATTTCAAACCGAATCATTAAGAAATTGGGAGTCGCGGTGAGACCTGATGCCATGCATATTCAAGGCATTGGAAGTGCCAGCCAGCGCACACAGCGTCGAGTCAACCTGGAGCTGAAATCAAGAACCACTGGGTTCTCCGAACACTTTGAAGCGTTTGTGCTAGACCAAATAATACCACCACAGCCAACACAAGGCATAAACCCTGAGAAGTGGGGTATTCCACGAAATGTTACCTTAGCTGATCCAGAATTTCACATGGTAAAAAACATTGACGTACTTATTGATGCCGAGTTCTTCTACCAAATCCTAGCAGTGGGACAGATAAGGCTAGCATCGGGACTTCCGACACTACAAAACACAGTGTTTGGATGGATCGTCTCAGCAAATGTTAGCGTCAGCACTAGATCAGAAGCAGTCTGTGGTGTTGGTGTGACCCAAGAACAACTAAGCGATTCGATCGAAAAGTTCTGGAAGATTGAAGAAATTACCAATATTGATTCTACTCTTTCTACCTCTGAAAAGACTTGCGAGAAGCATTTCAATGAAACGATACAACGACTACCTAGTGGTCGATTTATGAACGCACTGCCGTTCGCAAGGAGCCCTAATTGCTTGGGAAATTCTAAAGACATGGCACTGCGTAGATTTTACGCTCTCGAGAAGAAGCTCGCTAAGGACGACAAGTTACGACAACAATACATTCAGTTCATGGAAGACTATCAGGGCCACATGGAGGAAGTTGACATCAAGAACATCAAATCCTCACACCATTTTTTGCCCCACCATATCGTAATGAAATCAGATAGCAGTACCACGAAACTCCGCGTGGTCTTTGACGCCTCAGCCAAAACAAGCGCGAACATTTCATTAAATGACATACTACTTGTAGGCCCAACAGTACAAAGTGAGCTGTTGGCAATCTTACTCCGTTTTCGCTTACCGCGCTATGTGTTCACAGCGGATATACAACAAATGTATCGACAAGTTCTTATCCGACCTAGTGATCGTAACTTCCAATTGATATTCTAGCGAAGAGATGTCAATCAGCCAATCAAATGCTACCAGCTTTCTACTGTGACCTATGGCACTGCATCAGCTCCGTATTTGGCAACCAAGGCACTTCAACGCCTAGCATTTGACGAACGAAATTCATATCCAGAAGGATGAAAGGTAGTAGCGCGAGACTTCTACGTTGACGATGTAATAACAGGTTTCAACACCCTGTCAGAAGCAATCACCGCTCAGAGCGAACTCATAAGTATGCTAGAAAAGGCAGGCTTTAAATTGCGCAAGTTGTGTACAAACCATCCAAGACTACTGCAGAATATTCCCGCAGCTGAACAAGAGGTTCGACTTAACTTCTCAGAAAGAGAAAACGAAGCTATCAAAACTCTAGGAGTGTCATGGCTTCCTAAAGTAGACCAACTTAGAATCCGAACCCACTTCACTGACCATCAGCGGGTTACCAAAAGAATAATGGCCTCAGAAATAGCCCGGCTATTTGACCCTTTGGGGCTTGTAGCACCCGTAATCACAAGAGCCAAAATAATGTTGCAGCAGCTATGGCAGCTTCATCTGGACTGGGATGCTGCCGTTCCACAAGAAATCCACACACAGTGGACGACTTTTAGTAGCAGACTAAATGAACTGGACAGCATTCAGATCCCTCGCCACGTAATTCTGCCAGAAAATGCAACCAAAATTCAAATTCACATATTCGCAGATGCATCAGAGCAAGCATACGGAGCTGCCGTGTATATTCGGTCAACCTCTAGAGCCCAGACTATCGTGCGCCTTCTCTGTGCAAAATCAAGAGTAGCCCCAATCAAAAAATTAACGGTGCCAAGACTTGAATTGTGCGCAGCGAAATTGGCAGCTGACCTTGCCGAGAGGGTGACAACAGATTTAAAGCTCGAAACTACAAAGGTGACACTGTGGACCGACTCACAGATAGTACTTGCCTGGGTTCATTCTGAGGCTGCCAATTACAATACCTTTGTCGCAAACAGGATCTCGTCCATCCGAGAAACCACAACGCCACAACAATGGCGTCATGTAGGAAGTAAGGACAATCCAGCTGATGTCATATCTTGTGGAATATCCCCCGAAAAACTACCACAATGTCATTTATGGTTTTATGGGCCAAGATTTTTGCATGGAGATGAGTGTTTGTGGCCTCCACCATTTCAGCCAAGTGGCAAGTGCTTCATCGAGGCAAAAAACTTATTGATATCAGCAGCAACAGTGAAGGAGGAAGGGAGTTTCATTGATATGATTAATCACAAAAACTCATTTCAAAAGCTGCAACGGATAATAGCGTATGCCCTAAGGTTCATTTCCAAGATAAAACGGCATCCGCAAACTACAATTATAGATAACCATCTAACTACTCAAGAAATAGATGACGGGCTCCAGGTTATTGTCAAAGAGATGCAAAAACAAGAGTTCAAAGAAGAAATCGATCAACTACGGAAACACAAGCAGGTTGATAAAAGAAACCGTATTAGCAGCTTAGCTCCATTTTTAGATGATAAGGGTACCTTGAGAGTTGGTGGGAGATTAAAAAATTCCACGTTGCAGTTTGACGCAAAACATCAAATGCTTATACCTTACTCGCATCCAGTGACAAGATTGCTGATGGAACATATTCATTGCGAAAACTTTCATGCAGACATAATGGCCTTACTTGCAGACGTCAGACAACGGTTTTGGCCCCTAAACGCAAAGACCTTGGCCAGATGTGTGGTACACTCTTGCATACAATGTGCCAGAAGTAAACCTCAAATGTTGCAGCAAGTAATGGGAGATCTACCAGCTACTAGAGTGCAGCCTGCAAGGCCTTTTGTTCACTCTGGCGTTGACTTCTGTGGCCCCTTGTCTGTCCATTACAAAATCCGAAGGAAAAGGCCCCACAAATGCTACCTCGCCGTCTTTTGCTGCTTTTCAACAAAGGCTGTTCACCTTGAGCTGGTGTCGGACCTCACCACCGATGCCTTTATCGGGGCGCTTAAACGGTTCATGGCTAGAAGAGGAAGGTGCAAAGAACTCTACTATGACAACGCTACCAATTTTGTGGGCGCCAGTAATAAGCTGCACGAACTAGTCCCAATCATACATTCCGAGCAGTCACAGGAAGGCATCAAGTCAATGTGTGTCACAAAGGGAGTCAACTTCAATTTCATACCTCCCCGAACTCCACACTTTGGAGGTTAGTGGGAGGCAGCGGTAAAGTCTGCTAAACGGCTGTTGAAACAAAACTTAGCATCAGCATCTTTAACTTACGAAGAGCTCGAAACAGTTGTCGTGGAAATCGAGGCGATCCTGAATTCGCGCCTACTCACTTCTATGTCAACGAGCCCGAATGATCTTAACGCGTTAACGCCGGGTCATTTTCTTGTCGGCGAACCTCTCACAACTCCTGTTGATGTGCATGCTGATCGTCACAAAACAAGTTTGCTCACTAGATGGAAACTGGTTTCGCACACAAAACATGAATTTTGGCGCAGGTGGAGCCGAGAGTATCTGAGCGAGTTGCAACATCGTCGTAAATGGAAGACACCATCACCGAATGTAACACCTGACACCATGGTCATCCTGCAGGAAGATAACACGCCAGTACTGCATTGGCCTTTGGGAAGAATTGTAAAGACATATCCCGGCGAGGATGGTTACGTTCGTGTTGTGGACGTAAGGACAGCCTCAGGAGTACTCCGGCGGCCCATTCACAAGCTTGCACCTCTTCCATGTGACAGCGAATCGGTCACAGACGATGAATCCTTTTTAGATAAGATTCAAATGGCAGCCAGTACGATTGATCCTCCGATGGCAAGACCAGCAGCGGCACGATCTCATCAAGACCAACATGAAATTCCTCCCAAAAAACGACGAGTGGTCAGCGGCCCAGCATTATTGTCACTCTTCTTGACCCTTCTAGTGCTGCCCTGCTCCATTGCATCACCCATTAAAATTCAGCAATTCAGTGGAGGACTTGGTTTCCATTTTGACCACTTGGGGACCGTTGACTTGGCCACGGATGAATGGAAGTTGATTGTATACTATAACTTGGACCCGTATTGGAAGGATGTTGCAAGCACAGCGGACGGCATCGACACCATGACAAAGCTATGTAATCGAGTGACCAAAGGCTACCTATGTAAGCCAGTCATTGAACAATGCCAACACATTATGGGAGAGCTAAAGGACGATATCGAAGTTTTGCGCCCTCACTCAAGCCACAACCGATCAAAACGTCGTGCATTCAATATCGTGGGGCACATAGCCAACTCGCTTTTTGGACTTCTTGATGCTAATTACGCCAAAGAAATTGCGAAAAACCTGGATTCCACTCAAGAGAATCAAGAATATTTGCTCAGTATGTTAAGGAATCGAACATCAATCATCGATTCTACAATCAACGTCATCAACACCAACCAGTCCATCACAACTGAGATCCAGCGATTAACCAACCACATCAACCGCACCAGTGATGAAATTCAGCAATTAACTATATTACAAACTTTCATGTCGGTCTCGATTCAGATGCTATTTAAAGTGTCCGAATTACAACGAATGCAATCATCAATGATTGACGTCATTTCTCATACGCGTCAAGGAAAAATTCCTTTACTCATCTTGCCGCCAACATGATTGCGTCAAGAACTCATCGCAATCAAAAACCATTTGCCTGCAACCATTCAGCTGCCCGTAAAGCCAGATGACCTTCATTACCTTTACCAACTGAAGGAAGTCAAGGGACGCACGTTGGAAAAATACATAATAATCTAGTTCAGTTTGCCATTGATCACCACTGACAATTTGGAACTCTTGCGGGTGATGGCCATTCCGAGCTCAATCAATGGCACCCTAATTGCCATACAACCAACAGCTCCGTTTCTCGCCATTACTCTCCATCGAGACCAATTCTATACGATGGATGACCGGGAAGTCAGTGCCTGTAAGGTTACAAATTCGTCAACCTTCATTTGCAAAGCGCTTCATCCACTTTATCGAAGGATGTCTAACATCAGTACCTGTGAAGTTAACCTAATTAACAACATGCCGATGACAACCGCATGCAAGCTGAGAAAATTGGCGAATCACTTTTTTTGGGCGAAATTGGCCAGTCCAAACACCTGGCTCTTTGCTTTTAACGAGGGCATCAACATCAACTTAGCATGTGGAAATTAGGCTTCGTCACAAATACTAGAAGGGTCTTGTATAGTGCACCTACAAGCTAATTGTATCATCAAACACGATTGGTTCACCATCAGAGGACTGCAATCACACACCGCGAGTACGAATCTTTCGTATACAAAACTAGTTCATCTTCCTCATCTTGACAACATCGAAAATACTTACTTATATACAAACCAAGCTATTGTATATTAACAAACACACCTCAATGAACTCAAGGCCATTCAAGCGCAGCTCAACATACCGGAACTGGCGAGTCTTCCACAAAGAGTCAAACAAACCGACACCCACCAATTTGCGGTCAGCTACCTCGGACTTTTAATAGCAATTATTCTCATCATCATCTTGGTATCCTACAAGATCACTGGTCAATTTCGAATTTGTCGATCCAAACCAACACCACGACCACGGCAGCGTTGCGAACCAGCATTCGAAATCACAGTGGAATAAAATATATATGTTAGGTATAAGTTGAATCTGTAATACTAAAAAAAAATTCTCATTTGTTATGTTTAAAGTCGCATATCATGTAAATTCACTCAAAGGCAATAATACAATTAGATTACCTTTATCAAAAAGCATTTGGCATCAAAATTAAGATTGAACATGCGTTCAACGCGGCGAGTAATGTTCAATATCAACATTGAACAATCGTTGTTAACGTACAACTGCAATAATGCAACGTACTCAGCACATTCTTCGCTGTGTGCATCTTCATTGCATTGCTCGTAGACATAACAATGTTTACGCTTGAGCATTTGAAATGCAACGAAAAGATGTAACCTGATCATCTTGCATATCGTCGGCGTAAACTTCTAAGTACGCTAATGCAACGGTGATCACGTTATATCTTCACATTGTCTATTTTTCGCAAATGGGTATAGCCAAAACATTGGAATTTGCATGATATGCTTACTCCTGAAAAATTCAAGTGTGTACTTAAATTAGATTTATAGCGAGAAAATAGTCAGTCTTTATTTGACATTCAAATAGCGTAGATCATTAAAGTGGAATTATTAAAAACAGTACAGAGTTTCTTTTTGGGTGGTTCTACAAGGTCTGGCAGTAAGGAGGGAACTTTCAATTGGTGCTTCGACCAATTGAAAGTAGAAAATTGGGACAATCAATCAATTGGTGCTTCGAACAATTGATTGGTTTCATTTCAACGCCTTTCAGGAGGGAACTTTCAATTGGTGCTTCGACCAATTGATTGGTTTTATTTCAACATCGATCAGTCAATTGGTGCTTCGACCAATTGATTGGTTTTATTTCAACAACTTTCAATTGGTGCTTCGACCAATTGAAAGTACAAAATTGGTTTTATTTCAACAACTTTCAATTGGTGCTTCGACCAATTGACAGTACCAAATTGGTTTAATTTCAACGCCTTTCAATTGGTGCGTCGACCAATTGAGAGTAGCAAGTTGGGACCATCAATCAATTGGTGCTTCGACCAATTAATTGGCTTCATTTCAACGCCTTGCAACGCCAATTGAAGGTATCACTTCAGACAGGCAATCACTTGGTGCTTCAACCAATTGATTGCGTCACAAGTCTACGCAAAATAGCGTAGACATAAATTTTGGTGACCCCGACGTGATTTTCAGATCAAGAGGTGTCTGAGCAGGTCCAACATGGCAGACATTATTTTAAAGTAGACGCAAAAGGGTGCGGATATTCAGCGAATTATTGCCAATTTTAATAAAGACTCCGAAGACCGAAAACGATCAAAGTCTTATTTTGAAGTCCGCTTACAACGACTGGATGAAGCATGGCATGACTTCCAAGAAGGGCATGATCAACTTGAGGCAAGTGATCTTCCACCCGAACATGACTATTTCGGAAAGGATTACTACGGGGAGATCAAACGGCTTCACGACAAATATCATCGCATTTTTATGGACGCTATAAAAGCTTTCGGGATTGCTACAGTTCAAGCTCCCAAAGCTGCTCAGGTGAAAATGCCAGTAGATGCATCCGAAGGTAGAGAAGTCGAACGAAATATTCGACGACAGAGAGCGCTTACCCATTCATTAAAGCGATTGGTCAGCAGTTTAGATCGAACAACTGATGATCAGCCTGCCCATTACTACGAGGTATCGATGACAGCTCTCAAAGAGCTCTGGAGTCAAATTGCTGCTACAAATCTTAAGATTTGGGAAATTTCGAGTGACCCTATAGCATAAGGGTACGATTTCGAAGGGTATCTTCATCTCGAGGATGAAGTACGGAAAATGACTATCGGGTTGTCTTCAAGATTAACTGGCAGAACGACAAGTGAACCACATGCAAGGCGACACACCGCACAGCCGATGCCAGTTCAGCTTCCAACGATATCGATCCCTAAGTTTGACGGCGACTATGCAAAATGGCGACAATTCGCTGATCTATTTGAACAGCTAGTGCACGTACAAAACATAGGGAACTGCCAGAAGATGTGGTATTTGAAGACCAATCTAACTGGTGAAGCTGAGAAACTCGTGAGACACCTTCCCTTGTCAAACGAGAACTATCATACAGCTTGGGAGCTACTTCATAACAGGTATGAAAACAAGCCTTTGTTAGTTGCCACCTTGATTAGACGACTGGTATCTCAATCAAATGTGGGCTCCGATACTTCATCGGCCGCCATTAAAGCACTGCACGACACTACGTGCGAGTGTCTGCTTGGATTGGAGAACCTCGGCTTGTCCATAGAGTCCTGGGATCCAATCCTTTTACACATTTTGTCAAACAATCTGGACAAATCCACTCATCTGCTCTATGAACAGTCCCTAGAAAATCCAAAGGGGCTACAGAGTATGAAACACTTTTTGGAATTTTCGCAAACAAGATTTCAAACCTTGGAGGCGCTTGGCTTGAAGACCAGGTTCACCAACGAAAGGCAGCAAACAAGAAAGGAAACAAGAATTCTTGCATCGGTAGTTTCCGGAACGTTGTGTGTAGTGTGCCACAAAGAGCATCCACTTTACGCATGCAATGTCTTCCTGAGCTGCGTGCCGGCCGAGCGAATCCAGATTGTACGCAACAACAACTTGTGCTTAAATTGCCTGAAACCTGGTCATCGATCGAACACTTGTGAAGGTGGAACATGTCGCAAGTGTGCAAGGAAACACAATACCTTGCTTCATCTGCCCGAGGTATCGACCAAAGGCACGATAACCGGCAAAATTAAGCAACCAAAGGCACCTTCATCGACACACTTAAAGCAGCCAGAGCAAGCGATCGCACTTCCGGCACAGGGCAATCGATGTATTAGTCGGTACGTTCTCCTGAGTACGGCCTGGGTTATATTGGTCTCAGAAAATGGACGTGAGGTAGAATGTCGAGCTCTTTTGGACTCAGGATCTCAAGTGAATCTTATTTCAAACCGAATCATTAAGAAATTGGGAGTCGCGGTGAGACCTGATGCCATGCATATTTGCAAGGCATTGGAAGTGCAAGCCATGCAAGGCATTGGAAGTGCCAGCCAGCGCACACAGCGTCGAGTCAACCTGGAGCTGAAATCAAGAACCACTGGGTTCTCCGAACACTTTGAAGCGTTTGTGCTAGACCAAATAATACCACCACAGCCAACACAAGGCATAAACCCTGAGAAGTGGGGTATTCCACGAAATGTTACCTTAGCTGATCCAGAATTTCACATGGTAAAAAACATTGACGTACTTATTGATGCCGAGTTCTTCTACCAAATCCCAGCAGTGGGACAGATAAGGCTAGCATCGGGACTTCCGACACTACAAAACACAGTGTTTGGATGGATCGTCTCAGGAAATGTTAGCGTCAGCACTAGATCAGAAGCAGTCTGTTGTGTTGGTGTGACCCAAGAACAACTAAGCGATTCGATCGAAAAGTTCTGGAAGATTGAAGAAATTACCAATATTGATTCTACTCTTTCTACCTCTGAAAAGACTTGCGAGCGGCATTTCAATGAAACGATACAACGACTACCTAGTGGTCGATTTATGAACGCTCTGCCGTTCGCAAGGAGCCCTGATTGCTTGGGAAATTCTAAAGACATGGCACTGCGTAGATTTTACGCTCTCGAGAAGAAGCTCGCTAAGGACGACAGGTTACGACAACAATACATTCAGTTCATGGAAGACTATCAGGGCCACATGGAGGAAGTTGACATCAAGAACATCAAATCCTCACACCATTTTTTGCCCCACCATATCGTAATGAAATCAGATAGCAGTACCACGAAACTCCGCGTGGTCTTTGACGCCTCAGCCAAAACAAGCGCGAACATTTCATTAAATGACATACTACTTGTAGGCCCAACAGTACAAAGTGAGCTGTTGACAATCTTACTCCGTTTTCGCTTACCGCGCTATGTGTTCACAGCGGATATACAACAAATGTATCGACAAGTTCATATCCGACCTAGTGATCGTAACTTCCAATTGATATTCTAGCGAAGAGATGTCAATCAGCCAATCAAATGCTACCAGCTTTCTACTGTGACCTATGGCACTGCATCAGCTCCGTATTTGGCAACCAAGGCACTTCAACGCCTAGTATTTGACGAACGAAATTCATATCCAGAAGGATGAAAGGTAGTAGCGCGAGACTTCTACGTTGACGATGTAATAACAGGTTTCAACACCCTGTCAGAAGCAATCACCGCTCAGAGCGAACTCATAAGTATGCTAGAAAAGGCAGGCTTTAAATTGCGCAAGTTGTGTACAAACCATCCAAGACTACTGCAGAATATTCCCGCAGCTGAACAAGAGGTTCGACTTAACTTCTCAGAAAGAGAAAACGAAGCTATCAAAACTCTAGGAGTGTCATGGCTTCCTAAAGTAGACCAACTTAGAATCCGAACCCACTTCACTGACCATCAGCGGGTTACCAAAAGAATAATGGCCTCAGAAATAGCCCGGCTGTTTGACCCTTTGGGGCTTGTAGCACCCGTAATCACAAGAGCCAAAATAATGTTGCAGCAGCTATGGCAGCTTCATCTGGACTGGGATGCTGCCGTTCCACAAGAAATCCACACACAGTTGACGACTTTTAGTAGCAGACTAAATGAACTGGACAGCATTCAGATCCCTCGCCACGTAATTCTGCCAGAAAATGCAACCAAAATTCAAATTCACATATTCGCAGATGCATCAGAGCAAGCATACGGAGCTGCCGTGTATATTCGGCCAACCTCTAGAGCCCAGACTCTCGTGCGCCTTCTCTGTGCAAAATCAAGAGTAGCCCCAATCAAAAAATTAACGGTGCCAAGACTTGAATTGTGCGCAGCGAAATTGGCAGCTGACCTTGCCGAGAGGGTGACAACAGATTTAAAGCTCGAAACTACAAAGGTGACACTGTGGACCGACTCACAGATAGTACTTGCCTGGGTTCATTCTGAGGCTGCCAATTACAATACCTTTGTCGCAAACAGGATCTCGTCCATCCGAGAAACCACAACGCCACAACAATGGCGTCATGTAGGAAGTAAGGACAATCCAGCTGATGTCATATCTCGTGGAATATCCCCCGAAAAACTACCACAATGTCATTTATGGTTTTATGGGCCAAGATTTTTGCATGGAGATGAGTGTTTGTGGCCTCCACCATTTCAGCCAAGTGGCAAGTGCTCCATCGAGGCAAAAAACTTATTGATATCAGCAGCAACAGTGAAGGAGGAAGGGAGTTTCATTGATATGATTAATCACAAAAACTCATTTCAAAAGCTGCAACGGATAATAGCGTATGCCCTAAGGTTCATTTCCAAGATAAAACGGCATCCGCAAACTACAATTATAGATAACCATCTAACTACTCAAGAAATAGATGACGGGCTCCAGGTTATTGTCAAAGAGATGCAAAAACAAGAGTTCGAAGAAGAAATCGATCAACTACGGAAACACAAGCAGGTTGATAAAAGAAACCGTATTAGCAGCTTAGCTCCATTTTTAGATGATAAGGGTACCTTGAGAGTTGGTGGGAGATTAAAAAATTCCGCGTTGCAGTTTGACGCAAAACATCAAATGCTTATACCTTACTCGCATCCAGTGACAAGATTGCTGATGGAACATATTCATCGCGAAAACTTTCATGCAGGCATAATGGCCTTACTTGCAGACGTCAGACAACGGTTTTGGCCCCTAAACGCAAAGACCGTGGCCAGATGTGTGGTACACTCTTGCATACAATGTGCCAGAAGTAAACCTCAAATGTTGCAGCAAGTAATGGGAGATCTACCAGCTACTAGAGTGCAGCCTGCAAGGCCTTTTGTTCACTCTGGCGTTGACTTCTGTGGCCCCTTATCTGTCCATTACAAAATCCGAAGGAAAAGGCCCCACAAATGCTACCTCGCCGTCTTTAGCTGCTTTTCAACAAAGGCTGTTCACCTTGAGCTGGTGTCTGACCTCACCACCGATGCCTTTATCGGGGCACTTAAACGGTTCATGGATAGAAGAGGAAGGTGCAAAGAACTCTACTATGACAACGCTACCAATTTTGTGGGCGCCAGTAATAAGCTGCACGAACTAGTCCCAATCATCCATTCCGAGCAGTCACAGGAAGCCATCAAGTCAATGTGTGTCTCAAAGGGAGTCAACTTCAATTTCATACCTCCCCGAACTCCACACTTTGGAGGTTTGTGGGAGGCAGCGGTAAAGTCTGCTAAACGGCTGTTGAAACAAAACTTAGCATCAGCATCTTTAACTTACGAAGAGCTCGAAACAGTTGTCGTGGAAATCGAGGCGATCCTGAATTCGCGCCTACTCACTTCTATGTCAACGAGCCCGAATGATCTTAACGCGTTAACGCCGGGTCATTTTCTTGTCGGCGAACCTCTCACAACTCCTGTTGATGTGCATGCTGATCGTCACAAAACAAGTTTGCTCACTAGATGGAAACTGGTTTCGCACACAAAACATGAATTTTGGCGCAGGTGGAGCCGAGAGTATCTGAGCGAGTTGCAACATCGTCGTAAATGGAAGACACCATCACCGAATGTAACACCTGACACCATGGTCATCGTGCAGGAAGATAACACGCCAGTACTGCATTGGCCTTTGGGAAGAATTGTAAAGACATATCCCGGCGAGGATGGTTACGTTCGTGTTGTGGACGTAAGGACAGCTTCAGGAGAGCGTAGATTTTACGCTCTCGAGAAGAAGCTCGCTAAGGACGACAAGTTACGACAACAATACATTCAGTTCATGGAAGACTATCAGGGCCACATGGAGGAAGTTGACATCAAGAACATCAAATCCTCACACCATTTTTTGCCCCACCATATCGTAATGAAATCAGATAGCAGTACCACGAAACTCCGCGTGGTCTTTGACGCCTCAGCCAAAACAAGCGCGAACATTTCATTAAATGACATACTACTTGTAGGCCCAACAGTACAAAGTGAGCTGTTGACAATCTTACTCCGTTTTCGCTTACCGCGCTATGTGTTCACAGCGGATATACAACAAATGTATCGACAAGTTCTTATCCGACCTAGTGATCGTAACTTCCAATTGATATTCTAGAGAAGAGATGTCAATCAGCCAATCAAATGCTACCAGCTTTCTACTGTGACCTATGGCACTGCATCAGCTCCGTATTTGGCAACCAAGGCACTTCAACGCCTAGTATTTGACGAACGAAATTCATATCCAGAAGGATGAAAGGTAGTAGCGCGAGACTTCTACGTTGACGATGTAATAACAGGTTTCAACACCCTGTCAGAAGCAATCACCGCTCAGAGCGAACTCATAAGTATGCTAGAAAAGGCAGGCTTTAAATTGCGCAAGTTGTGTACAAACCATCCAAGACTACTGCAGAATATTCCCGCAGCTGAACAAGAGGTTCGACTTAACTTCTCAGAAAGAGAAAACGAAGCTATCAAAACTCTAGGAGTGTCATGGCTTCCTAAAGTAGACCAACTTAGAATCCGAACCCACTTCACTGACCATCAGCGGGTTACCAAAAGAATAATGGCCTCAGAAATAGCCCGGCTATTTGACCCTTTGGGGCTTGTAGCACCCGTAATCACAAGAGCCAAAATAATGTTGCAGCAGCTATGGCAGCTTCATCTGGACTGGGATGCTGCCGTTCCACAAGAAATCCACACACAGTGGACGACTTTTAGTAGCAGACTAAATGAACTGGACAGCATTCAGATCCCTCGCCACGTAATTCTGCCAGAAAATGCAACCAAAATTCAAATTCACATATTCGCAGATGCATCAGAGCAAGCATACGGAGCTGCCGTGTATATTCGGTCAACCTCTAGAGCCCAGACTATCGTGCGCCTTCTCTGTGCAAAATCAAGAGTAGCCCCAATCAAAAAATTAACGGTGCCAAGACTTGAATTGTGCGCAGCGAAATTGGCAGCTGACCTTGCCGAGAGGGTGACAACAGATTTAAAGCTCGAAACTACAAAGGTGACACTGTGGACCGACTCACAGATAGTACTTGCCTGGGTTCATTCTGAGGCTGCCAATTACAATACCTTTGTCGCAAACAGGATCTCGTCCATCCGAGAAACCACAACGCCACAACAATGGCGTCATGTAGGAAGTAAGGACAATCCAGCTGATGTCATATCTCGTGGAATATCCCCCGAAAAACTACCACAATGTCATTTATGGTTTTATGGGCCAAGATTTTTGCATGGAGATGAGTGTTTGTGGCCTCCACCATTTCAGCCAAGTGGCAAGTGCTCCATCGAGGCAAAAAAACTTATTGATATCAGCAGCAACAGTGAAGGAGGAAGGGAGTTTCATTGATATGATTAATCACAAAAACTCATTTCAAAAGCTGCAACGAATAATAGCGTATGCCCTAAGGTTCATTTCCAAGATAAAACGGCATCCGCAAACTACAATTATAGATAACCATCTAACTACTCAAGAAATAGATGACGGGCTCCAGGTTATTGTCAAAGAGATGCAAAAACAAGAGTTCAAAGAAGAAATCGATCAACTACGGAAACACAAGCAGGTTGATAAAAGAAACCGTATTAGCAGCTTAGCTCCATTTTTAGATGATAAGGGTACCTTGAGAGTTGGTGGGAGATTAAAAAATTCCGCGTTGCAGTTTGACGCAAAACATCAAATGCTTATACCTTACTCGCATCCAGTGACAAGATTGCTGATGGAACATATTCATCGCAAAAACTTTCATGCAGGCATAATGGCCTTACTTGCAGACGTCAGACAACGGTTTTGGCCCCTAAACGCAAAGACCGTGGCCAGATGTGTGGTACACTCTTGCATACAATGTGCCAGAAGTAAACCTCAAATGTTGCAGCAAGTAATGGGAGATCTACCAGCTACTAGAGTGCAGCCTGCAAGGCCTTTTGTTCACTCTGGCGTTGACTTCTGTGGCCCCTTGTCTGTCCATTACAAAATCCGAAGGAAAAGGCCCCACAAATGCTACCTCGCCGTCTTTAGCTCCTTGAGCTGGTGTCGGACCTCACCACCGATGCCTTTATCGGGGCACTTAAACGGTTCATGGATAGAAGAGGAAGGTGCAAAGAACTCTACTATGACAACGCTACCAATTTTGTGGGCGCCAGTAATAAGCTGCACGAACTAGTCCCAATCATCCATTCCGAGCAGTCACAGGAAGCCATCAAGTCAATGTGTGTCTCAAAGGGAGTCAACTTCAATTTCATACCTCCCCGAACTCCACACTTTGGAGGTTTGTGGGAGGCAGCGGTAAAGTCTGCTAAACGGCTGTTGAAACAAAACTTAGCATCAGCATCTTTAACCTACGAAGAGCTCGAAACAGTTGTCGTGGAAATCGAGGCGATCCTGAATTCGCGCCTACTCACTTCTATGTCAACGAGCCCGAATGATCTTAACGCGTTAACGCCGGGTCATTTTCTTGTCGGCGAACCTCTCACAACTCCTGTTGATGTGCATGCTGATCGTCACAAAACAAGTTTGCTCACTAGATGGAAACTGGTTTCGCACACAAAACATGAATTTTGGCGCAGGTGGAGCCGAGAGTATCTGAGCGAGTTGCAACATCGTCGTAAATGGAAGACACCATCACCGAATGTAACACCTGACACCATGGTCATCGTGCAGGAAGATAACACGCCAGTACTGCATTGGCCTTTGGGAAGAATTCCTTTACTCATCTTGCCGCCAACATGATTGCGTCAAGAACTCATCGCAATCAAAAACCATTTGCCTGCAACCATTCAGCTGCCCGTAAAGCCAGATGACCTTCATTACCTTTACCAACTGATGGAAGTCAAGGGACGCACGTTGGAAAAATACATAATAATCTAGTTCAGTTTGCCATTGATCACCACTGACAATTTGGAACTCTTGCGGGTGATGGCCATTCCGAGCTCAATCAATGGCACCCTAATTGCCATACAACCAACAGCTCCGTTTCTCGCCATTACTCTCCATCGAGACCAATTCTATACGATGGATGACCGGGAAGTCAGTGCCTGTAAGGTTACAAATTCGTCAACCTTCATTTGCAAAGCGCTTCATCCACTTTATCGAAGGGTGTCTAACATCAGTACCTGTGAAGTTAACCTAATTAACAACATGCCGATGACAACCGCATGCAAGCTGAGAAAATTGGCGAATCACTTTTTTTGGGCGAAATTGGCCAGTCCAAACACCTGGCTCTTTGCTTTTAACGAGGGCATCAACATCAACTTAGCATGTGGAAATTAGGCTTCGTCACAAATACTAGAAGGGTCTGGTATAGTGCACCTACAAGCTAATTGTATCATCAAACACGATTGGTTCACCATCAGAGGACTGCAATCACACACCGCGAGTACGAATCTTTCGTATACAAAACTAGTTCATCTTCCTCACCTTGACAACATCGAAAATACTTACTTATATACAAACCAAGCTATTGTATATTAACAAACACACCTCAATGAACTCAAGGCCATTCAAGCGCAGCTCAACATACCGGAACTGGCGAGTCTTCCACATAGAGTCAAACAAACCGACACCCACCAATTTGCGGTCAGCTACCTCGGACTTTTAATAGCAATTATTCTCATCATCATCTTGGTATCCTACAAGATCACTGGTCAACTTCGAATTTGTCGATCCAAACCAACACCACGACCACGGCAGCGTTGCAAACCAGCATTCGAAATCACAGTGGAATAAAATATATATGTTAGGTATAAGTTGAATCTGTAATACTAAAAAAAACTCTAGCGCACCTGAACCGCTAGAAAACTAATTTTCGAAGATATTGTCTTTTAGTGACAAAAAAGTGTGGAAAGACTTAATACACTGTTGTGTAGAATCATATCAACCATTCCTTATCCAAAGCAACAAAACTCAACTCTAACACAAATGATGTAAATGTTCAGTGCTGGCAACACTTTCCGAACGAAGCAGTAATAAGTTTACCATAACAAGCTCATACTCAAATCAACTTATCCTTTGAATTTCGTTCTCATCGCAGGATTTCATCGAAAGTTTCAGCGGTTAAACGTTGTTTGAGGCTGCCATCCGAAAAACGTTCAAAACTCGGAAAATTTAAAAATTGATTCCTTATTTTTATTGCAAATGCTTTGCATATGAGAACGTAATTTGAAGCATTTGTTGGTGCAATATTTACGGAAATGGCTAATACTGGTTAGCCTGTGTCAGCAGCAAAGCAAAATACATACAAAATCTGCTTTACGTTAAGTTAAACCCAACCAGTAAATTTCGTTTCGATTGAATCACTGCGCTGGAAGTTATACGGGTGAAAAGAATTTTAGGGTTACCACCCTCAAAACTTTTCAAATTTTTAAAGCGTTAATATTTGTGGTTAATTATCATTGCAGGATCATTTCCTTTTGCAAATCTAATGACATAATCGCTCTGTAAAGAAATTTCACAAAATTACAAAAATTATCATAGCTGGCAGCCCTTTCATGATTTTGGTACGAAATTTCTACGACATTTGGTTCACATTAAGGTCCATTTACTGCGTGATCTTCGTTTTGATTTCTGCACTGGACCGGAAGTTATAGGGAAAAAAGCTTTATTTTGCTGAGCAAAGTTGCAAAATCACCATAGCTGGCAACTCTATTCTAATTTTTCAACCAAATTTTAATCAAATGTTACCTAAGGTAAGATCCAAGTACTGTATGAATCTTGTCCAAATCTGATGGCTGAATCGGAAGTTATAGGCCTAAAACCAGTTTTTTTTCTCACCTATTTTTCAAGATGGCACCACTGCCACAGGGTTGCCCGCATTTCAAAATAGCTTCTATCAGACCTGGTCCTAGATAATACCAACATATCCTGTAAATTTGATTATGATCAGATTATCCGGTCGTCAGTTCTCGTGAACAGAACTTTTGAGTGCTGAAAATAGAGGTAATTTGGTGATGGGTTGCCGTTCTTGTGCAAAACGGAATTTTGAAAATTTTATCTTGAGATGAAGGACAAAGAATAAAATTTATCAAAGATTTGAATTTTTTGTCAAAAATCAAAAATTTTTCAGGAAGGTCAATGATTTGAAGGATTTTTTTTCAGCACCCTGCCACAGCTACAGGGTTACCCGCTTTATGCTGAAAATCTCTACGTGCTAAATTTTAGTCAACATCAATACGCTCTGTAATTTTCATGATGATCCATTGTTTTTCTTACAAGTAATGACAAATCAAAATTTGAAAAAAAATCCTTGCCTACTTTTAGGCAATATGCCCCCACACACGGCTCAAAATTTCCGATTATTTATCATAAACAAGGTAAGAACATAATTAGTTTTCATTCCGAATACTTTTCTTTAACAAAAATTTACACTGCTTGGAAATATAGGAGTTCCTCAAAATTCACTAAAACGCTCGCTGCCGCCAAAAAGTTTAGGATATCTGAATTTGAGAAAATTGTGGACCTACCTACTATATACACCTACGTTCTCCGAAAATTTCAGCTCAATCGGATCGGCCACTCCAGAGATTATCTCCCTTAATCATTTTGCTGATATATATATATATATATATATATATATATATATATATATATATATATATATATATATATATATATCTATATATATATATATATATATATATATATATATATATATATATATATATATATATATATATATATATATATATATATATATATATATATATATATATATATATATATATATATATATAAAGAAATGTGAATTTTCGGCGAAACGAGTTTAATACTATTGTTCTTCGAACATTAGTAAAATTTCTCATTTGTTATGTTTAAAGTCGCATATCATGTAAATTCACTCAAAGGCAATAATACAATTAGATTACCTTTATCAAAAAGCATTTTGCATCAAAATTAAGATTGAACATGCGTTCAACGCGGGGAGTAATGTTCAATATCAACATTGAACAATCGTTGTTAACGTACAACTGCAATAATGCAACGTACTCAGCACATTCTTCGCTGTGTGCATCTTCATTGCATTGCTCGTAGACATAACAATGTTTACGCTTGAGCATTTGAAATGCAACGAAAAGATGTAACCTGATCATCTTGCATATCGTCGGCGTAAACTTCTAAGTACGCTAATGCAACGGTGATCACGTTATATCTTCACATTGTCTATTTTTCGCAAATGGGTATAGCCAAAACATTGGAATTTGCATGATATGCTTACTCCTGAAAAATTCAAGTGTGTACTTAAATTAGATTTATAGCGAGAAAATAGTCAGTCTTTATTTGACATTCAAATAGCGCAGATCATTAAAGTGGAATTATTAAAAACAGTACAGAGTTTCTTTTTGGGTGGTTCTACAAGATCTGGCAGTAAGGAGGGAACTTTCAATTGGTGCTTCGACCAATTGAAAGTAGAAAATTGGGACAATCAATCAATTGGTGCTTCGAACAATTGATTGGTTTCATTTCAACGCCTTTCAGGAGGGAACTTTCAATTGGTGCTTCGACCAATTGATTGGTTTTATTTCAACATCGATCAGTCAATTGGTGCTTCGACCAATTGATTGGTTTTATTTCAACAACTTTCAATTGGTGCTTCGATCAATTGACAGTACCAAATTGGTTTAATTTCAACGCCTTTCAATTGGTGCGTCGACCAATTGAGAGTAGCAAGTTGGGACCATTAATCAATTGGTGCTTCGACCAATTAATTGGCTTCATTTCAACGCCTTGCAACGCCAATTGAAGGCACTTGAGACAGGCAATCACTTGGTGCTTCAACCAATTGATTGCGTCACAAGTCTACGCAAAATAGCGTAGACATAAATTTTGGTGACCCCGACGTGATTTTCAGATCAAGAGGTGTCTGAGCAGGTCCAACATGGCAGACATTATTTTAAAGCAGACGCAAAAGGGTGCGGATATTCAGCGAATTATTGCCAATTTTAATAAAGACTCCGAAGACCCAAAACGATCAAAGTCTTATTTTGAAGTCCGCTTACAACGACTTGATGAAGCATGGCATGACTTCCAAGAAGGGCATGATCAACTTGAGGCAAGTGATCTTCCACCCGAACATGACTATTTCGGAAAGGATTACTACGGGGAGATCAAACGGCTTCACGACAAATATCATCGCATTTTTATGGACGCTATAAAAGCTTTCGGGATTGCTACAGTTCAAGCTCCCGAAGCTGCTCAGGTGAAAATGCCAGTAGATGCATCCGAAGGTAGAGAAGTCGAACGAAATATTCGACGACAGAGAGCGCTTACCCATTCATTAAAGCGATTGGTCAGCAGTTTAGATCGAACAACTGATGATCAGCCTGCCCATTACTACGAGGTATCGATGACAGCTCTCAGAGAGCTCTGGAGTCAAATTGCTGCTACAAATCTTAAGATTTGGGAAATTTCGAGTGACCCTATAGCATAAGGGTACGATTTCGAAGAGTATCTTCATCTCGAGGATGAAGTACGGAAAATGATTATCGGGTTGTCTTCAAGATTAACTGGCAGAACGACAAGTGAACCACATGCAGGGCGACACACCGCACAGCCGATGCCAGTTCAGCTTCCAACGATATCGATCCCTAAGTTTGACGGCGACTATGCAAAATGGCGACAATTCGCTGATCTATTTGAACAGCTAGTGCACGTACAAAACATAGGGAACTGCCAGAAGATGTGGTATTTGAAGACTAATCTAACTGGTGAAGCTGAGAAACTCGTGAGACACCTTCCCTTGTCAAACGAGAACTATCATACAGCTTGGGAGCTACTTCATAACAGGTATGAAAACAAGCCTTTGTTAGTTGCCACCTTGATTAGACGACTGGTATCTCAATCAAATGTGGGCTCCGATACTTCATCGGCCGCCATTAAAGCACTGCACGACACTACGTGCGAGTGTCTGCTTGGATTGGAGAACCTCGGCTTGTCCATAGAGTCCTGGGATCCAATCCTTTTACACATTTTGTCAAACAATCTGGACAAATCCACTCATCTGCTCTATGAACAGTCCCTAGAAAATCCAAAGGGGCTACAGAGTATGAAACACTTTTTGGAATTTTCGCAAACAAGATTTCAAACCTTGGAGGCGCTTGGCTTGAAGATCAGGTTCACCAACGAAGGCAGCAAACAAGAAAGGAAACAAGAATTCTTGCATCGGTAGTTTCCGGAACGTTGTGTGTAGTGTGCCACAAAGAGCATCCACTTTACGCATGCAATGTCTTCCTGAGCTGCGTGCCGGCCGAGCGAATCCAGATTGTACGCAACAACAACTTGTGCTTAAATTGCTTGAAACCTGGTCATCGATCGAACACTTGTGAAGGTGGAACATGTCGCAAGTGTGCAAGGAAACACAATACCTTGCTTCATCTGCCCGAGGTATCGACCAAAGGCACGATAACCGGCAAAATTAAGCAACCAAAGGCACCTTCATCGACACACTTAAAGCAGCCAGAGCAAGCGATCGCACTTCCGGCACAGGGCAATCGATGTATTAGTCGGTACGTTCTCCTGAGTACGGCCTGGGTTATATTGGTCTCAGAAAATGGACGTGAGGTAGAATGTCGAGCTCTTTTGGACTCAGGATCTCAAGTGAATCTTATTTCAAACCGAATCATTAAGAAATTGGGAGTCGCGGTGAGACCTGATGCCATGCATATTTGCAAGGCATTGGAAGTGCCAGCCAGCGCACACAGCGTCGAGTCAACCTGGAGCTGAAATCAAGAACCACTGGGTTCTCCGAACACTTTGAAGCGTTTGTGCTAGACCAAATAATACCACCACAGCCAACACAAGGCATAAACCCTGAGAAGTGGGGTATTCCACGAAATGTTACCTTAGCTGATCCAGAATTTCACATGGTAAAAAACATTGACGTACTTATTGATGCCGAGTTCTTCTACCAAATCCTAGCAGTGGGACAGATAAGGCTAGCATCGGGACTTCCGACACTACAAAACACAGTGTTTGGATGGATCGTCTCAGGAAATGTTAGCGTCAGCACTAGATCAGAAGCAGTCTGTGGTGTTGGTGTGACCCAAGAACAACTAAGCGATTCGATCGAAAAGTTCTGGAAGATTGAAGAAATTACCAATATTGATTCTACTCTTTCTACCTCTGAAAAGACTTGCGAGAAGCATTTCAATGAAACGATACAACGACTACCTAGTGGTCGATTTATGAACGCACTGCCGTTCGCAAGGAGCCCTAATTGCTTGGGAAATTCTAAAGACATGGCACTGCGTAGATTTTACGCTCTCGAGAAGAAGCTCGCTAAGGACGACAAGTTACGACAACAATACATTCAGTTCATGGAAGACTATCAGGGCCACATGGAGGAAGTTGACATCAAGAACATCAAATCCTCACACCATTTTTTGCCCCACCATATCGTAATGAAATCAGATAGCAGTACCACGAAACTCCGCGTGGTCTTTGACGCCTCAGCCAAAACAAGCGCGAACATTTCATTAAATGACATACTACTTGTAGGCCCAACAGTACAAAGTGAGCTGTTGACAATCTTACTCCGTTTTCGCTTACCGCGCTATGTGTTCACAGCGGATATACAACAAATGTATCGACAAGTTCATATCCGACCTAGTGATCGTAACTTCCAATTGATATTCTAGCGAAGAGATGTCAATCAGCCAATCAAATGCTACCAGCTTTCTACTGTGACCTATGGCACTGCATCAGCTCCGTATTTGGCAACCAAGGCACTTCAACGCCTAGCATTTGACGAACGAAATTCATATCCAGAAGGATGAAAGGTAGTAGCGCGAGACTTCTACGTTGACGATGTAATAACAGGTTTCAACACCCTGTCAGAAGCAATCACCGCTCAGAGCGAACTCATAAGTATGCTAGAAAAGGCAGGCTTTAAATTGCGCAAGTTGTGTACAAACCATCCAAGACTACTGCAGAATATTCCCGCAGCTGAACAAGAGGTTCGACTTAACTTCTCAGAAAGAGAAAACGAAGCTATCAAAACTCTAGGAGTGTCATGGCTTCCTAAAGTAGACCAACTTAGAATCCGAACCCACTTCACTGACCATCAGCGGGTTACCAAAAGAATAATGGCCTCAGAAATAGCCCGGCTGTTTGACCCTTTGGGGCTTGTAGCACCCGTAATCACAAGAGCCAAAATAATGTTGCAGCAGCTATGGCAGCTTCATCTGGACTGGGATGCTGCCGTTCCACAAGAAATCCACACACAGTTGACGACTTTTAGTAGCAGACTAAATGAACTGGACAGCATTCAGATCCCTCGCCACGTAATTCTGCCAGAAAATGCAACCAAAATTCAAATTCACATATTCGCAGATGCATCAGAGCAAGCATACGGAGCTGCCGTGTATATTCGGCCAACCTCTAGAGCCCAGACTCTCGTGCGCCTTCTCTGTGCAAAATCAAGAGTAGCCCCAATCAAAAAATTAACGGTGCCAAGACTTGAATTGTGCGCAGCGAAATTGGCAGCTGACCTTGCCGAGAGGGTGACAACAGATTTAAAGCTCGAAACTACAAAGGTGACACTGTGGACCGACTCACAGATAGTACTTGCCTGGGTTCATTCTGAGGCTGCCAATTACAATACCTTTGTCGCAAACAGGATCTCGTCCATCCGAGAAACCACAACGCCACAACAATGGCGTCATGTAGGAAGTAAGGACAATCCAGCTGATGTCATATCTCGTGGAATATCCCCCGAAAAACTACCACAATGTCATTTATGGTTTTATGGGCCAAGATTTTTGCATGGAGATGAGTGTTTGTGGCCTCCACCATTTCAGCCAAGTGGCAAGTGCTCCATCGAGGCAAAAAACTTATTGATATCAGCAGCAACAGTGAAGGAGGAAGGGAGTTTCATTGATATGATTAATCACAAAAACTCATTTCAAAAGCTGCAACGAATAATAGCGTATGCCCTAAGGTTCATTTCCAAGATAAAACGGCATCCGCAAACTACAATTATAGATAACCATCTAACTACTCAAGAAATAGATGACGGGCTCCAGGTTATTGTCAAAGAGATGCAAAAACAAGAGTTCAAAGAAGAAATCGATCAACTACGGAAACACAAGCAGGTTGATAAAAGAAACCGTATTAGCAGCTTAGCTCCATTTTTAGATGATAAGGGTACCTTGAGAGTTGGTGGGAGATTAAAAAATTCAGCGTTGCAGTTTGACGCAAAACATCAAATGCTTATACCTTACTCGCATCCAGTGACAAGATTGCTGATGGAACATATTCATCGCGAAAACTTTCATGCAGGCATAATGGCCTTACTTGCAGACGTCAGACAACGGTTTTGGCCCCTAAACGCAAAGACCGTGGCCAGATGTGTGGTACACTCTTGCATACAATGTGCCAGAAGTAAACCTCAAATGTTGCAGCAAGTAATGGGAGATCTACCAGCTACTAGAGTGCAGCCTGCAAGGCCTTTTGTTCACTCTGGCGTTGACTTCTGTGGCCCCTTGTCTGTCCATTACAAAATCCGAAGGAAAAGGCCCCACAAATGCTACCTCGCCGTCTTTAGCTGCTTTTCAACAAAGGCTGTTCACCTTGAGCTGGTGTCGGACCTCACCACCGATGCCTTTATCGGGGCACTTAAACGGTTCATAGATAGAAGAGGAAGGTGCAAAGAACTCTACTATGACAACGCTACCAATTTTGTGGGCGCCAGTAATAAGCTGCACGAACTAGTCCCAATCATCCATTCCGAGCAGTCACAGGAAGCCATCAAGTCAATGTGTGTCTCAAAGGGAGTCAACTTCAATTTCATACCTCCCCGAACTCCACACTTTGGAGGTTTGTGGGAGGCAGCGGTAAAGTCTGCTAAACGGCTGTTGAAACAAAACTTAGCATCAGCATCTTTAACTTACGAAGAGCTCGAAACAGTTGTCGTGGAAATCGAGGCGATCCTGAATTCGCGCCTACTCACTTCTATGTCAACGAGCCCGAATGATCTTAACGCGTTAACGCCGGGTCATTTTCTTGTCGGCGAACCTCTCACAACTCCTGTTGATGTGCATGCTGATCGTCACAAAACAAGTTTGCTCACTAGATGGAAACTGGTTTCGCACACAAAACATGAATTTTGGCGCAGGTGGAGCCGAGAGTATCTGAGCGAGTTGCAACATCGTCGTAAATGGAAGACACCATCACCGAATGTAACACCTGACACCATGGTCATCCTGCAGGAAGATAACACGCCAGTACTGCATTGGCCTTTGGGAAGAATTGTAAAGACATATCCCGGCGAGGATGGTTACGTTCGTGTTGTGGACGTAAGGACAGCCTCAGGAGTACTCCGGCGGCCCATTCACAAGCTTGCACCTCTTCCATGTGACAGCGAATCGGTCACAGACGATGAATCCTTTTTAGATAAGATTCAAATGGCAGCCAGTACGATTGATCCTCCGATGGCAAGACCAGCAGCGGCACGATCTCATCAAGACCAACATGAAATTTAACGAGGGCATCAACATCAACTTAGCATGTGGAAATTAGGCTTCGTCACAAATACTAGAAGGGTCTGGTATAGTGCACCTACAAGCTAATTGTATCATCAAACACGATTGGTTCACCATCAGAGGACTGCAATCACACACCGCGAGTACGAATCTTTCGTATACAAAACTAGTTCATCTTCCTCACCTTGACAACATCGAAAATACTTACTTATATACAAACCAAGCTATTGTATATTAACAAACACACCTCAATGAACTCAAGGCCATTCAAGCGCAGCTCAACATACCGGAACTGGCGAGTTTTCCACATAGAGTCAAACAAACCGACACCCACCAATTTGCGGTCAGCTACCTCGGACTTTTAATAGCAATTATTCTCATCATCATCTTGGTATCCTACAAGATCACTGGTCAACTTCGAATTTGTCGATCCAAACCAACACCACGACCACGGCAGCGTTGCGAACCAGCATTCGAAATCACATTGGAATAAAATATATATGTTAGGTATAAGTTGAATCTGTAATACTAAAAAAAACTCTAGCGCACCTGAACCGCTAGAAAACTAATTTTCGAAGATATTGTCTTTTAGTGACAAAAAAGTGTGGAAAGACTTAATACACTGTTGTGTAGAATCATATCAACCATTCCTTATCCAAAGCAACAAAACTCAACTCTAACACAAATGATGTAAATGTTCAGTGCTGGCAACACTTTCCGAACGAAGCAGTAATAAGTTTACCATAACAAGCTCATACTCAAATCAACTTATCCTTTGAATTTCGTTCTCATCGCAGGATTTCATCGAAAGTTTCAGCGGTTTTTTTTTCAGTTTCAACGAAAGCGAAAGTTTCAACGTTTCAGCGAAAGTTTCAACGTTTTTCGGATGGCAGCCTCAAACAACGTTTAGTTGTTTGAGGCTGCCATCCGAAAAACGTTCAAAACTCGGAAAATTTAAAAATTGATTCCTTATTTTTATTGCAAATGCTTTGCATATGAGAACGTAATTTGAAGCATTTGTTGGTGCAATATTTACGGAAATGGTTAATGCTGGTTAGCCTGTGTCAGCAGCAAAGCAAAATACATACAAAATCTGCTTTACGTTAAGTTAAACCCAACCAGTAAATTTCGTTTCGATTGAATCACTGCGCTGGAAGTTATACGGGTGAAAAGAATTTTAGGATTACCACCCTCAAAACTTTTCAAATTTTTAAAGCGTTAATATTTGTGGTTAATTATCATTGCAGGATCATTTCCTTTTGCAAATCTAATGACATAATCGCTCTGTAAAGAAATTTCACAAAATTACAAAAATTATCATAGCTGGCAGCCCTTTCATGATTTTGGTACGAAATTTCTACGACATTTGGTTCACATTAAGGTCCATTTACTGCGTGATCTTCGTTTTGATTTCTGCACTGGACCGGAAGTTATAGGGAAAAAAGCTTTATTTTGCTGAGCAAAGTTGCAAAATCACCATAGCTGGCAACTCTATTCTAATTTTTCAACCAAATTTTAATCAAATGTTACCTAAAGTAAGATCCAAGTACTGTATGAATCTTGTCCAAATCTGATGGCTGAATCGGAAGTTATAGGCCTAAAACCAGTTTTTTTTCTCACCTATTTTTCAAGATGGCACCACTGCCACAGGGTTGCCCGCATTTCAAAATAGCTTCTATCAGACCTGGTCCTAGATAATACCAACATATCCTGTAAATTTGATTATGATCGGATTATCCGGTCGTCAGTTCTCGTGAACAGAACTTTTGAGTGCTGAAAATAGAGGTAATTTGGTGATGGGTTGCCGTTCTTGTGCAAAACGGAATTTTGAAAATTTTATATTGAGATGAAGGACAAAGAATAAAATTTATCAAAGATTTGAATTTTTTGTCAAAAATCAAAAATTTTTCAGGAAGGTCAATGATTTGAAGGATTTTTTTTCAGCACCCTGCCACAGCTACAGGGTTACCCGCTTTATGCTGAAAATCTCTACGTGCTAAATTTTAGTCAACATCAATACGCTCTGTAATTTTCATGATGATCCTACTTTTAGGCACCCTGCACCCACACACGGCTCAAAATTTCCAATTCTTTATCATAGACGAGCTTCGAACATAATTAGTTTTCATTCCCAATACTTTTCTTTAACAAAAATTTACACTGCTTGGATATATAGGAGTACCTCAAAATTCACTAAAACGCTCGCCGCCGCCAAAAGGTTTAGAATATCTGAATTTGAGAAAGTTGTGGACCTACCTACTATATACATCTACGTTCTCCGAAAATTTCAGCTCAATCGGATCGGCCACTCCAGAGATTACTTCTATTAACCGATTTGCTGATATATATATATATATATATATATATATATATATATATATATATATATATATATATATATAAATAAAGAAATATGAATTTTCGGCGAAACGAGTTTAATACTATTGTTCTTCGAACATTAGTAAAAACAGTACAAAGTTTTTTTTGGGTGGTTCTACAAGGTCTGGCAGTAAGGAGGGAACTTTCAATTGGTGCTTCGACCAATTGAAAGTAGAAAATTGGGACAATCAATCAATTGGTGCTTCGAACAATTGATTGGTTTCATTTCAACGCCTTTCAGGAGGGAACTTTCAATTGACCAATTTCCTTTCGACCAATTGATTGGTTTTATTTCAACATCGATCAGTCAATTGGTGCTTCGACCAATTGATTGGTTTTATTTCAACAACTTTCAATTGGTGCTTCGACCAATTGAAAGTACCAAATTGGTTTAATTTCAACGCCTTTCAATTGGTGCGTCGACCAATTGAGAGTAGCAAGTTGGGACCATCAACCAATTGGTGCTTCGACCAATTGATTGGCTTCATTTCAACGCCTTTCAACGCCAATTGAAGGTATCACTTGAGACAGGCAATCACTTGGTGCTTCAACCAATTGATTGTGTCCCAAGTCTACGCAAAAAAGCGTAGACAATAACTGTAGTATCGTTGGAATCGGCAACTTTAGAACAAGTCGCGGATATCATTGAATCGCCACCGCTAAATCACTATGACGCCATTAAAAATGTGTTGATTTCACGATTCGCTGACTCTCCGGAAAGAGCGTTGACAAAGGTTTTGACAGAGCTCGAGCTCGGAGACAAAAAGCCATCACAATTATGGGGTCAAATGCGATCCGTAGTTGGTGATCGGTTAGGAGAAGAAGCGGTTCGAGCACTATGGCTGCGAAGACTTCCCTCACGGGTATGCGCCATATTGACAGTTACTTCGGAGATTAATATCGAAGCATTGATTATAATGGCGGACAAAATCTTAGAAGAATGCAACGTCGCATCAATAGCGACAGTAACGTCGAATCAAGTACCGCCAACTCTGCAAGAACTGCGAAATGAAATTGCTGCGCTATCAAAACAAGTCGAAGCGATGAAAATGCAGAGTACATGGGCAAACAGGAATCGCTCCCGTAGTCGACAGCGGCAAAGGCGATCGCGCTCTGGCTTAAAAGAGCCAGTTTTGTGTTTCTTCCATCGCCGGTTCGGAGCTAGGGCACATAAATGCCGACAACCATGTGCGTTCACGATGGGAAACTAGAACGCTCGTCGTCATGTGCGGTAAATGATGACAGCCATCAAGACAGCCGCTTGCTCATCGGAGAACGTCGAACTGGAATGATTTTCCTTGTTGATACAGGAGCCGACGTATCTTTAATTCCAACCGAAGAACAGAGTCTCCGCGAACGGCCAGCAACGCTACAACTACGCGCAGCAAACAACACTGTTATTAACACGTACGGCGAGCGACTTTTACATGTGGACCTCGGGCTGCGGCACTCCATGAAGTAGTACTTCCATATTGCGGATGTGTCACGGCCAATTCTTGGCGCCGACTTTCTTCGATCATTTAACTTAATGGTGGACATAAGAAACAAGAGACTGGTCGATGGCAACACATATCTCGCTGCTAACGCAATGATTTGCAGAGATTCAAAAAATACTATGACGGTAGTTGCCCGGAATAACCAATTTCACGATCTGCTGTCTAACTACACAGATCTTGCAACAACATCGAATTTCAAGAGTTCCCTGCCGCACGAACTTTGCCATCAGATCAATACAACAGGAGCACCTGTTGCGGAGCGAATGAGACGCCTGGCACCGGAAAAATATGCCACCGCGAAACTCGAATTTGAGTATATGCTCGTATATGCTACATATGGTACCCAAAAAGTCTGGTCAGTGGAGACCATGCGCCAACTACCGGCGTCTGAATGCAATAACTGTTCCCGATCGCTACCCTATAGCACACATCGAAGATTTTGCTAATCGATTACATGGCAAAGCAATTTTCACCACTTTGGATTTGGAACGAGCGTACCATCAGATACCGATACATCCCGAGGACATTCCGAAAACGGCAGTTATTACATCATTCGGATCGTTCGAATTTTGCCGAATGACATTTGGTTTACGCAACGCAGCGCAAACGTTTCAATGCGTCATTGATACGGTTCTGCGAGGTCTCAATTTTTGTTTCGCGTACATTGATGACATTTTGGTGGCATCAAATAATGCAGAGGAGCACAGAAGTCATTTAAAAGAAGTATTCGAACGGCTCAAAGCATACGGCGTGAAAATCAACATATCCAAGTGCGTTTTCGTTCAATTTTTGGAATACATGATCTTAAACCCTTACCAGATCGAGTGACTGCCATCATCACCTATAAAAAGCCAAAGAACCTTCTCGAGCTACGAAGGTATTTGGGAATAATAAATTTTTATCGACGCTTCTTTAAAGACGCAGCTAGAATACTTGCGCCACTTAACTCCCTGTTGTCGAATGGAAGAAGCAATAAAAGGCCAATCAATTGGACCCAGGACACTTCCGAAGCGTTCGAGGAAAACAAAAAGATGATTGCAAACGCCACGCTAATTGCACATCCGAAAGAAGGAGCTGAGTTAATACTTCGAACCGATGCGTTTGACGTATCTATCGAAGCTGTATTAGAACAAAAAAAAACGCAACACATGGAGACCAGTTTGTTTATTTTCGAAGGTATTAAACGCAGCGCAAATGAAATACAGCACGTATGATAAGGAGTTATTAGCTGTTTACGAAGCTGTAAAATATTTCAAACATACGCTCGTTGCCAGATAATTTTCGGTCGTGACGGACCATAAACCTTTAACATTTGCATTTTTACAACGCTCGGATAAAGCTTCACCTCTACAGATGCGGCAACTGGAATTTATCAGCCAATTTTCGACGAGTATACACCATATTCAAGGAGCGCTCAACACCGTGGCTGATGCACTTTCTAGGACAGATGTCGATGCCGTGAGTAAAATAGCCGCTCCGAGTGCTGGAGAGATTGCTAACGAACAAAACAGCGACGTCAAACTACAGGATCTGATCAAGACGAATACATCTCTCGAGCTAGAACCATTACCGCTTGGAAGTAATAATATACTATATTGCGACATCTCGCTAGGTTTTCCACGAACTTATATACCAGCTAACCTGCGAAAGAGCCTGTTCGACAGTATACATGGCCTATCGCATTCATGCGTAAGCTCATAGCCAACAAGTACGTGTGGCCAAACATGAGGAAACAGATCGTCAGTTGAGCCAGGACTTGCGAAGCATGCCAGAGACACATCATACTGGCACCGCAGCAGTTTCCCTCGACGGACGCACGATTCCAGCATATACATATAGATATTGTCGGGCCACTACCACCTTCACACGGATATACATATATCCTGACAATGGTCGATAGATTTTCGCGTTGGCCCGAAGCAATACCTTTGGACGACATCACGGCTTACACCATAGCTTCAAACTTTTTCATTTGCTGAGTAGCAAGATTTGGCACGCCCGAAACAGTTACATCCGACCAGGGTGCGCAGTTTCAATCGGCACTATTCCTAGCATGCTACAATTTGTCGGTACAAACCGAATTAGAGCAACAGCATATCACCCGGCATCAAACGGAATGGTAGAACGATTCCATCGTTCGTTGAAAGCTGCTATAATGTGCCATGAGACAACGCATTGGATTGACGTACTTCCCACTGTGCTGTTAGGTTAAAGAACAGCCTATACAGAAGATATGGGTTGTTCAGCTGCTGAAATGCTATATGGAATACAAATTCAGTTACCAGGACAGTTCTTCGATGACAGCGCATCATCGGAGCCACCTTCTATTTTTATCGAAAAGTTTCGGCAAAGAATGGAACAGCTTAAACCAGCACCAGCATCACATCACAACAGTCAAAGTATCTTCGTTTTCAAAGACCTTAACACATGCAGTCATGTGTTTTTAAAACAAGGAGCTGGAAAGAAATCTTTGCAATAACCGTATGCTGGACCGTACCAGGTCGTTGAACGAGTTAGCAACCGCGTTTTCAAAATTCGGATTTCAAACGAGAAGATCGTAACTGTAGCAGCCGAGCGACTCAAGCCTGCACACATTGAAAACGTGCAATTACTATCAACCACGTTAACGTCAGCACACAGAAGCTATTCTCGTCCTGCAGCACGTAAAACTTGTTCAGGATCGAATGCCAAAGCAAGACGCGTGACATTTCAAACACATTGATCTATATAGGTTGTCACTGGGGTAGGCTACTGTGGGAAGCCACGATGTAAGTAGTGCTATACGCACGAGCAGACACTGATATTGATGCTTGACCTAACAAGCGTTTGGCTTGCTCTCTTCTCCCGCACACCTCGGCAACGACGGTCGCATCGCTATAGTGAATTATTTAATGTATTTCTGTTGTTACATTACGTGTAGAATTAATAAAGATTGTGTTATATAGCTAGTGACAGCTCTATTAATTTCCACACAGGCAGGCGGCCAAGGCCACCTGGTGGGAATTTGGTCTGGCACTGGGCTACCTCTTCATTGGCCATGGCAGCATGAATGCCTTCCTGCGTGCCCGGGGTCTTGCTTCCATTTCTGCGTGCCCCGCTTGTGGGTTTGGCAGTGAGGACTGGATACATATCCTTTTCTCTTGCCCAGCCTACAGTGGACTCCGGGATGAATTCGGACTCCGGAACATACGGGCTGTGCAGGACCTGAAGCCGTGGCTGGCGGATGCTGGTCTCTTTGCTGGACTAAATGAGTTTGTCTGGAGGCTCTATGAGCGGAGGAGAGGCATTGTGGATGAAGGCAGGGAGCAGTAGATTAAATTATGGATATAAGCATAGCAATAAGACTAGATGATAGCAGCAGGTGATGGATAGTCGTATGAACATTGATGTTGGGTAACTATAAGATGAAGCGGTGTAAGGTTGATAAAAGTTTAGTATTATGGCGATGGAATGTCTTGTTTTTCAGGGACAGATCTCACCTGGTTCAGCCACTGTGCTTAAATTCGTGCCACTCCGACTGATCAGATCCTGTTACTTTGCCAGCTGGCTTCACTAGCTGCGCTGAGGCACTCTTCGTGTCCGCAGGTTGTCACGAAGGTGTCTCCAACCTACCGGAGTTGTAAAATATACGACACTGCGGGAGGCAGGGGCCCCTGGACTCACGTCCAGTTTTGATAAAGAGGTTGGCCCCCTAGTGGGAGTATCGCGGGGGTTGTGGTTGAGAGCCTAACTAAGGAGCTGCTGTATTCCAGCCAGGCAGCAGTATCCCTGGCACTTGGTTAGCCTCTGGGGCTTAATTCTGCAGAAGCAAAGTGGAGCCACGTTTCAGGCCGGGTGCTGTACCCCTCAGTGCAGAAGAAGGATAGGCCTTGCATCCACCAGTATGGTGTCTGAGCCTGCCGCCAACACGAACTGGTAGACAAGAGTCCTTATTGCTCTGTCGACGACAGCTGACGATTCAGTCCCTGCCCTAATGGTGGGCTGCCGGATTAAGGTTAACCGCAGATGCAGACGTTAAACAACGAAATGGGTTCTAACTGTATATTCTAATCAAATAGCATAAACGCAATTCACGTGTTTTTTCATGTAAAAAGAAACAAAGAGTTTTCTACATTGATGACTCCGAAGTGATCGTGCGCGAAAGAATGCGAATAAAGAGACAATTTCACCGAAGTGATAAGTGACGCCATTTTCAGTTTAATAAGAAAACAGCTCAATGACTAAAAAATACTATGTCTTCGCCTCCAGAAGCACCCAACCGAGTGGAACAAAGTGCCGCGCGTTTGAAAATTTATATGCACTCTATGAGCAAAGTGGTTATTCCCTTTTTCATGAAAAAAAGCCCGGGATTTTAGTTCGTCTAGGTGGAAATGGCGTTTGAAATTTTCTACGTGGTGTCGGACAAAACAACATTTAGATATGTGATTGTGAATCTAGACTCTTCCGTGTTGCAATCCGTTTTGGATATCGCAATTAATCCGATTTTAGACACATTTGCAGAGCCAAGCGAGGCAAAATTGCGTCGTGTGTTACGCGGTGTGGACATAGGAGAAGAGCAGCCGTCACTCTTTTTGCGAAAATTTTTAAATCTGGCCTGTGACCAATTAGTGATGCTGTGTTACCGGCAATATTCTTGGAGAAAATGCCAGAATACGTGCGCGTAAATCTGGTAAGCAGTGAAGTCACAGATGTCGCAAAATTTGCGACTCAACCCGACAAGATAATGGACATTTCGCGTCCATCAGCATCGGCGGCATGAACTTCTGCGGCAAACGACCAGATAGCAATGCAAATGGCATCTTTGCAAAAAAAGGTCAAGAAGCTGTCTCGAGAAAGCAAACGATTGCGGCGAGGACACTCTCATTCGAGGTCACGAAATAGGAACGGCAAAACAACAGGTATTTGCTTTTACCATGCTAGATTTTGTGAGCGTGCAAGAAAATGCCGCGAGCCTTGTATCAAATTTGAACAGCGAAAAAACTAGTTTCGACCGCATGCGAATCGAAGGACGCATGTCACAGCGAAAAAACGAGCCGTCTTTTAATTTGCGATTGACAGTCTGGGTATAAATTCCTGGTAGATACAGGAGCGGAAATATCTGTTCTATCCAGATCTGCATGTAATAAACAGCATGCCTTCGAATTGAAACTCTACGCCACGAATGACTCAGCCATCAACACGTATGGATTAAAAACCCCGGCAGTGGAACTGGGATTACGGCGCGAACTCACATGAGTTTTTGCGGTGGCAGACATCACATAAGTAATCCTCGAAGCCGATTTCTTACGGCCCCACGGCCTGATAGTCGACTTGAATGCCAGAAAATTAATTGACCAAACTACTAAACTGCGAGCCATAGCACCAGTAGTTCCAGTAGTGAAAATGCCATCGATCCAGACATACGATGTAACGGATGTATACCACGAGCTTTTAACACATTATGGTGAAATCACGCGATTCTATGTGAGAAAAGTGGCACCGCATTCAATTCAGCATCATATTTTGAGTAAAGGTGCATCAATTGCAGAACGCGCACGCCGACTATCTGGTGAGAAACTGAAGGCAGCGAAAGAAGAGTTTAAATTTATGATGGAAAAAGACATCTGCCAACCATCAGATAGTGAATGGATCTCGCCATGGCACCTAGTGCAAAAAAACACAGGCGAATGATGACCTTGCGGGAATTATCCTCATTTAAACGATTTTACGACCTCGTTAGCTGGCTGCACGATTTTTCACTGCTGGATCTTAATACTGCCTATCATTAGATCCTCAGTGCACCCGAAGATCGTCAAAACACCACCGTCATCACACCATTCGGGCTATTCGAATTAAAAGTGATGACTTTCGGTCTATGCAATGCGGCGCAGACATTTCGGCACTTTATGGATACCGTTCTTCGTGGTCGGAATTTTTCCCCCTGCTATATTGACGACATTCTCATTGCATCAAAGGATCCATAGTAACATTCTAAACATTTAGAAGCCGTTTTTCAGCGCCTCCAGAAATACGGTTTGAATATCAATGTTCCGAAATGCGTTTTTTCACAGGACATTAAACCTCCACGGGATCGAACTGAAGCTTTAGTGAACCTTTACCAAAGCTGTTTTCCGCACGCCACTCATGTGCAAGCGCCTCTTCTGGGCCTCATCAAAGGGGGGCGTAAAAGAGACAAACGGGCAGTGCGATGAAATTAATTACGATAAAATCGCTTAATAAAGATATTGCAAATAAACACAAAACCAACAATAGCTGGCAATCCTATCATGGCTTTTCAACCAGATTCGGCTTAAATAATACTTATAATAAGTTTCATTAATTGTATGAAGTTCGTATTGATACCATTGCTGCACTGGAAGCTATATGGCAAAAAGCTTTATTTCCTGAGCGAATTTTCAAACTCAAAGACACAAAAATTACCATAGCTGGCAGCACCAATGGAATTTTTCAACCAAATTTCTACCAAACACGGTTTCAAGTAATTTTCAGCTATTGTGTCAATTTCATGAAAATCTGGTTACTGGATCAGAATTCATAGGGCAAAATGCAATTTTTTTTCTTTGTGATTTTTCAAGATGGCACCACTGGCACAGTGTTGCCCACAATTCAAAATCGCTTCTATCAGACCTGATTCTACTTAAGTTCAATGTATTCTGTAAATTGCAACTGCATCTGGTTATTGTTTCGTGAGTTCCCGTGAACAGAATTTTTTGATGCTAAAAATATAGGTAAGTTGGGAAAAGGTTACCGTTCTTATCCGGCAAGGAATTTCCAAAGTTTAACTTTTACTGTGTAGACAAAGCATAAGATTTGTATACAAGAGGTTTTTATTTTAAGAAACGGCCATTTTTAAGGAGATTCGATGGTTTGAATATTTTCACTTTCAGTGTCTGCCGTAGCTACAGAGTTGCCAGCACGATCATCAAAAACAACGCAAATGTGCAACCTAATAACAGTAATATGTTCCGTAAGCTTCGTATTGATTTGATGATCTAATAAAAAGTTATCACAATTCAAAAAATTTCAAATTTTTCCATTCTCATTTTAGGCACCTAGCGCACACATAAGGCTAATAATTTCAAAAACTTTATCATATTCACATTTAAAACACGTTTAGAATTCATTATATAAACGAAGCTTTTGCTTCGAAGCTTTTTAAGTTATTTTTTGACAGAAAAATAGGTATATTTAAAATATCACAAAATTTGCCGCCGGCGCAAAACAGTTAAAGATTTTCAACTTTTTGTGAGACCTGCCACTGTTTGGCATATACACAAATGTATCCTGAAAATCTCAGTTCAATCGAATAGCGCGTTCCTGATATTTTTTCACTGAAATTTTTTGATGATATGTATATATATATATATATATATATATATATATATATATATATATATATATATATATATATATATATATATATATATATATATTTATATTCTCAGCCTATATATTCTATATATTCTCAGCCGAGCCGCCGTCAATACAGCATAAATTTTTATTTTAAAGGACTCATTTTCATCTTGCCCAGCGTGCCTGATTTTTGCCGGTTAACGCAGTCTGGCGTGGGTTTTGGGCAAAGAAAGGAGTCACTTTGGTGCTACGACACACAGACATCACAGTTTTACAAACAAACACGCAAGAACAAACGATGGTGAGCAGAAATCATAATTTTTCTTAAGATAGTTTATTCATACATTGTTAATTTCAATAACCCATAAAAAAGAAATTGGAAATAAACAAAAAGCAACAAAAAACAACACAAGGAAAAATATGTAACCAAAATTATGATGAAAAGGTATATATGTATAATCTACAAAATGAAAAATTGATGAAAATTTAAAAGTTAGGTGACAGTATGGAAATAAACTATTATAATTTCCAAAACCCGGCCGGGATCGGTTTACACCAACCGTTACAATACATTTTTGACCAATAATTACGTAACTAAAATATTGCATTCAAATAAATAAATAATTTCACATTCCATGCTAATCCAATAAATACGTAAATAAAATATTGCATTCAAATAAATAAATGATTTCACATTCCATGCTAATCCAATAAATATGTAAATAAAATATTGCATTCAAATAAATAAATGATTTCACATTCCATGCTAATCCAATAATTATGTTTTATACATCTTTTAATATGCGAATGTCTATTGTTCTTTTCTTCAAAATAACAGGTAACTTTACTAAATCATGTTCGTATTCAACATTTATGTACTATCCGAGTCTTTTAGTTGGATCTTCTGGTTTGTTTCAAGATTGGATGTTGTCGCTAAGATACAACAACAAGCGGTTCAGATTTAAATTGGGTGTTCAATTGCCAAATTAATCTAAGTATATGCAGAGCATTCGATATAAACTAATATTTATATATGTATAGTTTGGATGATAAATGCACTTTTTCTTATTCGCAATGGTTACTTAGCCGCAGTACTAGCACACCCGAATGCACCATTCTCCATCGTATTTGTCACAAATCATTCCTCAATTGCCCGCAAACGTTGTTTCTTTTCTGGTTGATAGCCCCTGCTTTGTCTTCAGGAATCAGTTCTGCTTGCTTTTTCGAAGTTTTCTCTTCCGCAATGAATAGTCAATTTTCTTCAGCTCCGCTGGTTTCCCTTTTGTTTTTATGTAATTTCTTTTTTTTTCACCAGTTAACACTTCCGTATCCAAATTTACTGTTCGTTTGACTAAAGATTGTTAAAATTGAATTACGAATCAACTTTTAACTAGCAAAACTCAAATTTTCTTATTCGCCTCGAGTAACGACCTTCACTTCTCGATATTCCAAAACCAAAAGCCCCCTTTCTTTGATCAGCAATTTTTTCAACGAACCGCAAGAACGGTTCTTTTCCAAATTTCCCATTTGCATTTTATTTCCTGCACTATTAGGGCATCACCAGGCTTGTTGGTAAAAGCATGAGACGCCATCTTTGCTGCCATAAATTGATGGGAAATTTCAAAAACGCTTTCGCTGAACAGCTGGATCTGTCAGTAATGACAATCTGTCAGTTCACTAGTTCTACATCAGCAACAATTGTGGGGACGACCCAGACCCTGAGAGGTCTCACATTGCCGGGCACCATTCATTAATCGGGTTTTTTTTCTTGGTTTTTAGTTCATTTCATATTTTTATATCTTTCGCATCATATATTGCCTGTCCCAATCCAAGTTTCTTTTCCCGAGACCTCAAATTATATCGATTTGCTCCCTTAGTGTATGCCTCAGCAAGTTTACTCCTGACTCGGTCGTGCACCATTCGCAACCTGTCATTATTGGAGCGGAGTAGCACCTCACCATCCTCAAAAACATTCAGGCTCTTTAATAAAGCGTACTCGGAGCCATGCCGGATAGGATGATACCCAAACATCAGAAAATGGGGTGAAACCCGGTGGCCTCGTGTACGACATTGCGGAATGCTGCGCACGACTCTGCCGAAAATTCATCCCACTTTCGATGATCTTCTCCTATATAGGCTCGAATAGCTGTGAGTATCGACTGATTTACTCTCTCGGATGCATTAGACTGTGGCGAATATATAGGATTACGGATGTGTTCAACTCCATAATTTACCAGGAAATCCGAGAAAGCTTTGGATGTGAATTGCACTCCATTGTCAGAGTGAACTGTCTCAGGAACACCAAACGTGAGGAATATATTTTGATTTAAGAACTTAATCACACTCTCAGTAGTAGCTTTGGGTTAAGCCTGAAGCCATACAAACTTGGTGTAATGGTCCAGTACAACCAATAGTTGGATATTTCCAGATTTGGACCTTGGATAAGGGCCCATAAAATCTATAAACAAACGCTGTACAGGACGATCTGTCACTCTAGCCGCGCCCATCGGAGGTCTCATGGTGGTGTTGGAGCTCTTCATTTGTTTGCACACTGCGCAACCTGAAATATAATCCACCACATCTTGTCGCAGCCTCGGCCAATAGTAGTATCTTTGCAACAGCTCTACCGTTTTCCAAACACCACAATGAGATCCCAACGGACTGTCATGCACACGCTCCAACAGGACCTGTTTGTAGGCATCAGGTACCCATATCTTAACACTTGGAATATCCAGGTCTTCATTCTTCTTCGAACCACATGATATGTATATAACCTCGTCGCTGATAATCAGATTTTCGAATTTGTTAGGATTCTCTTTAGCTTTTGCAATTAACCGTCTATACTCAGGTTCTTCAAAAAAACTTTCTGGAATACTGCTTCCCCACTGTTGATGCCCGGGCATACATACTACCACGCAAATTGGTTTAACCTCCGAAGCGCATGCCCTCGACAGTGCGTCCGGTACCACATTTTGAGAACCTATCCGATGTTCGATGTTTAAGTTAAACCCCTGTAATTTTCGGCTCCACCGCGCTAGCCTTCCCGACAGATCTCTCTGGCCCATTAACCATTTCAAACTGGCGTGGTCCGTAATGATGGTGAAATGTATGCCCGAAAACGCTTCACACTGTGCACTGCCGCCAAGCATTCAAGTTCCGTTACACTGTAGTTGCGTTGCGCGGCGTTCAGCTTCGTAGACATAAATGCAATGGGGTGTTCCCCTCCATCAACATCCTTTTGAAAAAGGACACTGCCAATGCCAGTAGCACTTGCGTCGCATTGAATATAGAAGTGCCGAGAGAAATCTGGATTTACCAGCACTGGGGCAGACACCAAAAATTGTTTCGTTTGTTTGAAGACATCATCAGCTGTTTCAGTCCACACGAATTTACGTTTGCCCTTTAGCAAATCCGTAAGTGAAGAAGTTATTGCCGCGAAATTTGGTATAAACCGTCTATACCAGCTTGCCATCCCCATGAATCGTCTCACGTCCTTAACCGATTTGGGCTGCGGGTAAGCAATCATGCTTGATACTTTCTCTGGGTCAGTTTTAAGGATACCATCACCAATTACATAACCGAGGTATTTAATCTCCTTTTGTATGAACTTGCTTTTTTCAACGTTGATCGTCAGATTTGCTGATTTTAACAAATTGGCCACTTTTGCAAGTAGCGCCAAATGCTCATCAAATGTTGAACTAGTTACGAGCAAATCATCCAGATATACGAGCACTCTATCATGCAATTCATGTGGAATTACCTTATGCATCAGCCTGCACATTGTTTGAGAGGCGTTGCACAGCCCAAACGGCATAACGGTGAAATGATACAGGGGATGACCTGGGACGCAAAAAGCGGTTTTTTCTCGTGATTTCTCAAATCCAGGCTTGTTATAAATCGTGTGGACTGAAGACGAGCCAATAACCCTTCTATTAGTGGCAAGGGATATGCATCTTTGACGATGACCTCATTCAACCTCCTGGCGTCCAAACATAACCGCACTTTACCTGGCTTCCAGACGATGGTGACTGGCGAACTCCACGCAATTCTGCTTTCCTCAACTACCCCCAGAGACAACATGCGATCTGATTCATCATACATCAGTTTCTGCACGACAGGTGAAACTGCGTAATGACGTTGCTTAATAGGTTGGGCATCTCCTGTGTCGATGGCGTGCGACAGAAAATTAGTTCTGCCCAAACCTATTTTATTAAAGGAAGGGAACTGATGTATGACGAAATCTAGTTTCTGCTTATCTGCTGGAGACAATTGGTGGAAACATGAATCCGCAACTTGAGTTTCAATAGCAGAACATTGTGGAACAATTTTAAATGCATCCCAGAAGTCTATGTCAAGAAAGACTTGGTTGGTCAAACTGGGGCATAACAAGAAGCGTATCATTCTAGTTTTATTATTGAACTGTACCAACGTACTAACATAGCCAAGTACAGACGCTTTTTGACCTGAAGCAGTTCGAACTGCAGTCTGCATGCAATGTACATAAAAACCCGGCTCATCGACTAGTTCAAGTGCCCCTGCACCCAGAATACTAACACTGCTATCTAATAGACCGGTGAGACTCCGCTCTTTAATATAGATATTCGCAAAAGGTCGATTGTCGCCAGGTGTGGACACAATTGACTCCACACAAGCTCGTTTCAAAAACCGCCTCTGGAAAAAATAACGCCATGACCGACTGAACCGCCTTGCCGAACGTTTACGCTTCCTGAAGGTTTCCCCAAGTGCACAATAAGTTGGTGATAAAGAGGGTTGCAAAACTGTCATGTTTGAGGAACTTGGTCGAATCGTTTCTTTATTTACGGTCGCCGTCTCAACTCCGGGTCCACATTGGTAGCGGTCTCAGTCATTACTGGTCGGGTTGCGGGAGAAATGCCAGGAATGCGCGACCTCTCCGCTGGAACCGCAGTCCTGCCGAAGTTTCCCGACTGGCATCTCGGACACTTGGGTTTTACTACTCCCTCTCTACCACACCCGAAACAGAAAACTCGCTGTACTGGCTCTTGACAGTCAATAAACCCGTGACCCAAATCCTTGCAGTTCTAACATACTCGATAACGCGCTTGTCCATCAGCGCGTTGGCTCCTAACTAGAACGGGGTTGGAACTGGTCTGCAATGCTTCGATTCTCGGTTTAGCGAGTGCCTCTGCTGCTGCTAGTCTTTGCTACCAAATGGGATGTCGAGATTGTACGGTTCTAAAATCTGAGTAACGACGGTCCTCTGAATCCTCCTGTACGCGTAGTTCATGTATCGCACGGGGTCGGCGATGAGTGTCGCGATCTGCATTCCACCCCAAAAGTTTCCACTCAGCCTCCACTATGCAGCAACGTTTAACTAACTCCCTCGTGGACCTAAAATCGACTCCAGCTAAATGAGCTCTTAGTGCTGGCGCCATATTGCGAAATACCACACACTGAAAATCCAGATCAGACAGTGGCACAGTTAATTGTAACGAAATACCTTCCAGTGCATCATAAAAATCCTGAAACACTTCCCCAGGTCTTTGAATTCGTGCATCCAACATTCGCCAAACATCTACATCTGAATGACACGAACTAAACCGTTCTAGAAACTCTTGACGCAAGTTGCCCCATAAAAGGGGGTATTTCAACTCCCGAAATCGCCAATACCAATCAGCGGCCGGTCTCTTTAACAATAAATGGAAGTCTGTTGCCAAAGTTTTAAACGCAACCTTATAATGCCAGCGACAAGACTCTAAACATAAATTGTCTAGCAAGCAAACCAGAATTTGAACCATCGAATGTAAGGTTCCATTTTGACATAGGCAAAGTAGCCCCTAAACTATTATTATTTACTGTAGGTTCTCGAAAGACAACCCTTGCAGGTTCCTGACTGCCGGCATCACCTATATGATTCACCAAGTTCGATTGATTGGTGGACCTTTTTTCTTGCTTTTGTTTTTTTTCTAAACGGTCAGTATTGACCATTTGAGTGGTTCGAGCAATCGAAGGCGATAAACTCAGGCGTTCCAGTTGATGTTGAAAAGGTTGTATAGCTGGGATCCCAGCTATTAGTTCTACGTCGCATTACACTCGATTCTGATTCTTGCAAATAAACCAAATACCCAATAGAACAGGAAAATGCTTGTTTCGGAAGAAAGTAACCCGTAATTTTATACAATAATTTGATCAATTCAGCCGCAAAGATGGAACTTAAATTTTCCTCTGAACCAATGTGATAACTTCGACAATTGGAAAAACAAAATTCAACAAAAAACTATGAATATACTCAATAAATATTACCGAAACGAAATAAAATGAAAATTAGTATCAATATTATCAATAATTTCAAAACAAATTTTCTTCTCTTACAGACGAAAGATTTAGCATAAAATAAAAAAACTCTAGCGCACCTGAACCGCTAGAAACACTAATGTTCGAAGAACAGTAGAAGAATCGTGCAGGTTTTGAGTGCATATTCCACCACATGAGCTGCTTATTACGGCCAAACTGTTTCAAACGCCACGTTTTACTTTGGTCTCACGAATGCATTATAACTCATATAGTAGAAGGTTTCAGATATTACCACTGGCATGAATTTCAACGTTTATGAGAGCAAACCACGGGTTAATTATATTCGTTATCATTTGCTTATTTCACAAAATTTTGAAAGCAGCATCTCATATAACATCAATGAAGAAAATGCTCAGTGCCTGCAGCACTGTAACTGAAGTTGGTGTTTGGGGCTGCGATCCGAAAAATTTGCAGAACTTTGGGAATTGAAACATCGGTTATTTATTTTCATTGTAAATGTTTCCGGTATGAATACTAACTGTAAGCATTTATTGATACAAAAGTAGCACAACCGACTCGTGCTGGCCACCTTCTGCCAGTATCAAAGCCAAGAATATATCACATCTGCTTCACGTTGTTTAATTACATTCGAAGTTATAGGAGTATAAAGAAATTTAGGATTACCTGCAGCGAGTTTTTTCAAATAATCGAAAATTTAATATTTGCTGCTTATTGTCACTAAAATATCATTACCATTTGAAAATTCTGCGATAAAACCGCTTAATAAAGATATTGCAATTAAACACAAAACCAACAATAGCTGGCAACCCTATCGTGGCTTTTCAACCAAATTTGGCCTGAATAATGCTTATAATAAGTTCCATTAATTGTAATAAATTCGTATTGATTTCATAACTGCACTGGAAGTTATAGGGCAAAAAGTTTTATTTTCCTGAGTGAATTTTCAAAACCAAAGGCACAAAAATTACCATAGCTGGCAGCACCAATCAAATTTTTCAACCAAAATTCCACCAAACAGAGATTAGAAATAGGTTCAGCTACTGTGTCAATTTCATGAAAATCTGGTAACTTATTCACATTTCATAGGGCAAAAAGCCGTTTTTTTTCTTTGTAATTTTTCAGGATGGCACCACTGGCACAGAGTTGCCCACAATTCAAAATCGCTTCTATCAAATCTGGTCCTACTTAAGTCCAATGCATTCTGTAAATTTCAGTTGTATCTGATTATTGGCTCGTGAGTTCCCGTGAACAGAAGTGTTTGACGCTAAAAATATAGGTTAACTGGGAAAGGGTTACCGTTCTTGTCCGACATGAAATATCCAAAGTTTTACTTTGAACGTGTAGATAAAGCATAAGATTTGTATACAGATTGGTTTTATTGTAACAAACGGACATTTTTTAGGATATTCGATGGTTGAATGTTTTCACTTCCAAATTTTAATTTTTTCAAATTTAAGACACTAAAATTATCATAGCTGGCAACTCCAATCGTATTTTTCAACCAAATTTCTACCAAACGTGATTTGAAGTAAGTTCCAGCTATTCTGTGAATTTTGTTAAAATCGAACGATTCAATCAGAATTTATAGGGCTAAAAGCAGTTATCCTTTTTAGTGATTTTTCAAGATGGCACCACTGGCACAGAATCGCTTGCATTTCAAAATCACTTCTATCAGGCCTGGTCCTATATAAGACCAATACATTCTGTAAATTTCAATTAATTCTGCTTATCGGATCGTGAGTTTCCGTGAACAGAAGTTTTTGATGCTAAAAATATAGGTAAATTGGGCAAGGGTTACCAGGCGTGCCCGTTATACCATATCAAATTTTATTTTTTGTCTATGTAAACAAATATATATGAGAGGCGAGATATTTATATATGAGAGGCTTGTTTTTGAAGAAGCGGCAGTTTTTCAAGAGAGACGATGATTTGGAGGTTTTCACTTTCAGTGCCTGCCCTAGCTACAGGGTTGCCAGCACGTTCATTAAAAGCTACAGAAATCTACAACTAAATAATATCAATATGTCCTGAAAATTTCGTAATGATTGAATAGCTCTGGCAAAAGTTATCGAAATTTAAAAATTTTCAAATTTTCCCGTCCTCTTTTTAGGCACCCAGCGCACACATGGGGTTAAAAAATTCCAAAGCATTATCCGATTCATATGTAAAACACGTTCGAAATTTATTTCGTTAACTTTATTTTTGCGAAAATTATTTGTGCACGAAATAATAGGTATATTAAAAATATCACTTAAATGGCCGCCGGCGCCAAAAGGTTAACAATAACTGACATTTAAAGAGACCTGGACCTATTCTGCATATACACCAATGTATCCTGAAAGTTTTAGCTCAATCGGATGGCGCGTTTCCGAGATTATCTCACTGAAATTTTTTGATGATATATATATATGTATATATGGAAATATGAATTTTTGCTTGGAGTGCCACGTGTGATAGTGTCTGATAATGGGGTACAGTTCCGCTCTAGAGAGCTCATCAAAATGGTGATTTCATGAAGATTAGAAGATACTGCTTCACAAAAATCAGGCACGCTGGGCAAGATGAAAATGAGTCCTTTAAAATAAAAATTTATGCTGCCTTGACGGCGGCTCGGCTGAAAAGCCGTCTTGCAAACAAAGGCGCCCAAACTAATTTTGGCGAAAACTAATGGCAGTATGATGTTAATTTCGTTTTGCTTTCACATAGATTTAATTTTACGTCAAATGAGATTCAGTTTTAGTTTTCTATTAGTTCATTCCCGTTTAGTTTTCATTTTTCTTTTCCTTTTATTTTTCTTTTATTTTCTTTGATTATAAACATCAATATAGTGGGATCTTTTCCTATCGGCTTAAACATAGGTATAGCTTTACTTTTACTTTTGTTTGTCAAGTTATTGTACAGTTATTTTATTGTTGTATTGTAATGTTCTTCGAACATTAGTAAAAAAAAATGATTCCTAGCCTTCACCATCAGAAGTGGGACATGAAAAAGGATGGGAGTAAAATTAAAATTTCAACACAAAATGATTAAATGGGAAAGGAAATGTTTAGGACTTCAGATTGGTATGATTGTCTCCGAGATGATCACACAACTATTTGCGTCAAGTCTGGCTCAACAAGTTCTAACCGAACAACACCTCAATGGGTGGATACAGCCTGAAACTAAGCTGTTAAGACATGCATGCAAGGAATTTATTCCCGATAACCATCAAACGAAATCAGTACTGTTTTCATACATACATAAAACTATCCTATCATTAGAAGATATTTTGTGATTCCTTCTGACTCATCATCTCAACAACCATCACAATCTGTATTTAATACATATTTAAGACAGACACAGTAGTACAGACGGGCGCCAATGCTGCATTGACGACCGCTCGGCCTGATTGATAATCAATAAAATAACTGTACAATAACTTGACAAACAAAAGTAAAAGTAAAGCTATACCTATGTTTAAGCCGATAGGAAAAGATCCCACTATATTGATGTTTATAATCAAAGAAAATAAAAGAAAAATAAAAGGAAAAGAAAAATGAAAACTAAACGGGAATGAACTAATAGAAAACTAAAACTGAATCTCATTTGACGTAAAATTAAATCTATGTGAAAGCAAAACGAAATTAACATCATACTGCCATTAGTTTTCGCCAAAATTAGTTTGGGCGCCTTTGTTTGCAAGACGGCTTTTCAGCCGAGCCGCCGTTAATGCAGCATAAATTTTTATTTTAAAGGACTCATTTTCATCTTGCCCAGCGTGCCTGATTTTTGTGAAGCAGTATCTTCTAATCTTCATGAAATCACCATTTTGATGAGCTCTCTAGAGCGGAACTGTACCCCATTATCAGACACTATCACACGTGGCACTCCAAGCAAAAATAAGACGTGATCCTCCAGTAGGCGCACCACGGCTGCCCCGGTCGCCTTTTTTTAGGGGAAAGAGTAATGGCATATTGGTGACATAATCCACCACAGTCAGAATATAAGAGTGTCTCCGAAGGGATCGTGGTAGAAGCCCTACGAGATCCACGCATATCATCTCCCAGGGCGAAGTGGCCTCCCCACTCCTTGACTCCATCTGACCACTGGGAAGCTTCCGCTCTACTTTCACCGTCTGACAAATCTTACGTCTCTGAACATATTTCCTCACCTCTACCTTCATCTTGGGCCAACAGAACTCTTGCGCCAGTCGATCGAAGGTTATCTGAGCGCCTATGTGTCCCGCTGTAGGGTCGTCGTGGCACTGGACCAAAATTCTCGGCCGCTCGTATGTAGGAGCTACATTTTTCCAACGACTGGCTTCTTGGAGCTCGGGATACTTACCCTCCATCCGCTTCCACAATACGTTCTCAACCACTTTCCATTTTGGGTATTTACCAGGGTTCTCTCGCACCTTCCCCATCATGTTCTGATACCACTTATTCGACCCCGTGGTGGTGGAAACGCAATCAGCGTTCGTGACAGCACTCGAAAGTGCATCTGGCACCAGATGATCCTTCCCTTTCCTGTGAATAATCTCGAAATCAAACTGCTGGAGCCGGACGGCCCACCTCGCCAGCCAGCCAGTCGGGTCCTTCAATTAATTGAGCCAGATCAGAGAGTGATGATCGGTGATAGCTACAATGCGTGATCCCTCAATGTATGGCCGAAGCTTTTCTATGGCCCAGACCAACCCCAAACACTCATTCTCGGTAGTGGAATAGTTTCTCTCCTGCTTGGACAACGCCCGACTCAGATAACAGACCACCTTCTCTCCGGATGGGTGCGCCTGACTCAAGAGAGCCCCAAGACCTACATCGGACGCGTCTGTCTGGACCTTGAAGGGATGTCCGGTGCCCGGTGCCTGGTGCCACCGTAAGTATTGTTTACAAGAAACGAACGCCTCCTCGCATTTGTCGGCCCATACAAACTATCGCCCTTTCTTTAACAGGTGAAACAGGTGAAACAGGATGAAACGTCTATACCACTACACCATTCTAATAGTCGACGAACCTGCTTGACCGAAGTTGATCGAGGAAATACTTTGACCGCCTCCACTTTCTCTGGGTCCACATGACCACCAGTCTACCAGATACCCCAAGTACCGTAACTGCGCCCTGCAGAATTGACACTTTTCTCTTGAAACTCGAAGGCCTGCCTGCCTTAATCAGGAAAAAACCTCTCGCAGCACCTCCAAGTGTCGATCGAAAGTTTCCGTTACGATAATAATATCGTCCAGGTAGGTGAATACCACTGGTTCGAGATCAGGCCCCAAAACCGTATCGATCAATCTTTGCCAGGTGGCCTCGGAGCTATGAAGGCCGAACGGCATCCACAGGAAGTGGAATAACCCCCTCCCCGGTACGGTAAAAGCCGTGTATTTACGCGATACTTCTGCCATTGGCACTTGCCAATATGCCGATTTTATATCAAACGTCGACAAAAATTTCGCGTTCCGAAGCTTTTCGAACGTTGCGGAGATATATGGCAACGGATACGTGTCTTTCTCGGATACTGCGTTCACTTTCCGGAAATCGACACAAAATCTGAATGTGCCATCCTTCTTGCGCACTATATTAGAGAGGACCAGACACTCGTCGAGGGCTCGACAACCCCCATTTTCAACATCTCATCCAGCTCCAAATTAATCTGTTTTTGTACGATGGGTGAAGTTTTTATAACGTGACTGGCAGTTTTTGCACAACCCAGCCCCTCTCCCATTAGTTCGAACTGCTCCCTCAACAGCTCCGTCAGAGCCTGTGTTTCACCTTCCGACAAATGAGAACGGCTTTGCAATGATTTCACACCTCCTGCCTCTACCGTGGCTACAGAGGTCCACTGTTGCCCCTTCAGGTCAAGTATGACTCCAAAACATTTCCAGAAATCAACTCCTAGAATTAACTCGGGGGATAGACGAAATTACCAACACATCCAGTTCTTGCTTGCGTCCCGCCAGGGTAATTCAACCTCGCTACTCCATCTACAACGCACGTTTCCCCGTTCGCTAATCGCACTTCCTCCACTATGTCTCGGCTCATTGTCGCTCCTCCTGACTCTAATCGTGACCATCCTCTCCTTCGCAGTATCGTTCGGCTAGCCCCAAAGTCCAGCAGCCCTTTCATCTCCATACCCTCTATATCGACCTGGATGTGTGGACGACTATCTCCGTCGTTCTTCACTAAGGCATAATCCACATCCGATGTATGACCTAGTCGCTGCGGCCTTGATCTCGTGCCCGCTCTGCCGCTTAGTGAGCACGCCGACCGTTTCCCGAAGATTGCGTATCCTTATTATTCTATATTATTACCTATATTATTCACCTCCTAACTGTCCGTAGTTCGACTGTAGTGACACGGTTTTACATACGAGAATCCTTCGGTTCAATCCTGAGCGCTGCGATCAGTTTTTTTCTTCAAAATCTACGTAAGAATTCATTCAATCAACAAAGTCAATAAATATTGTCCAAAAATAATAACTCCGAAAGCAGCTACAAATAACGAAATTATTTTTACTTGACCTGACGACGACGATTTATCTAATTTAGTTTGTATTTTGGACAATCAGTAACTAAACACTCGTGGCTCTGCAGTTTCATTAACGGACTTCCACGCAAGTATCCCACAGATCGATCCCAGGTGTTTCCCGTTTTTTCTGAATCGAATTTTCAACAAGTTAATTGATTAAGTTCAAATTCATCATAAATTTACCATAAAAATCAATAAGTTTTTCTTTGAACTTAATTTGATTCGAAGGAATTGCATATCTTTCGGCGCTCCTTCGTCCAAATCAGCATACGCTACAAAACAATGAATTTCAAGTGCAGCCTAGATAACTGCTTTGCTTTTGATAACACGTTAAAATGTGTGACTTGCAAAGCTTTCTGCAACAGAAAATTGCATGACGCTTGCATGGGCGCTCCAAGGGATTGGTATCATCCCTATTTAGACAACCATTTCATAAGTACAGACTGCCAAAATGTTGAGCAACTCATGAAGAGTATGTATGACAGCCTAATTAGCTTTATTGGAACGTTAAACGCTGAAAAGGATCATTTGATTTCCAAACAGCAAGCCCAGACAAAAGCAAATGAGAAAATTCTAATCGAACTAACACAACATTTTGATGCTTTTACGTCAGCAATTTCCGCGTCAAACAACAACAATAACATATGTCACCGTTACTCAACGCAACGCGCTCTAGAACCCTTTACAAGGGCGGCAGTTTTCGGGCGGCTTTTACTCGCGAAGAATAAAGGTCGTGGGTGGGCGCCACTCGCTTCTAACCCGAAACACTGCCTCGCTACCGTCGCCCTGAAGCGAGAAGAGGATGACGGCCTCTTATGCACAACCCCGTATCGATATCAACAATGACAATCCGGCTCAATTCACGATAATACAATTTATTTCACTTACGTAACAATGATACTTTAAATTCCGATCACGTTAGATTCTATTGCGCTACCATTCAATGGTAGTCCTCTAAAATTTCTTTTCACTTACTAAATTCAATTTGATACTAAATTCAATTAACAATCGAAACTTACTTGCTATCTAACCTGTTATCTAATTCTGCTCGATCGTCAAGACGTGATTTCTCCCTCGATGGGGCCCTTTCCGCAGATCGATGTTCGTCGATGGCAAAAGATGATTCTTCCTCAAAAGTATTTCACGGTTCGTTCTCCTGGCTTAATTCCTGCTCCGTCAACCCGTTCTATTATCCACGCAACCAGGGATCTTCGTTCCCAGTTCTACCGGTACCACAATCGCGATCAATGACCAAGCAAAAAGATTTCCTTTTTTTTAACGCTGTCGCTTTCAACTTTATTTGATGACCGTCGACGGTTACACCTCTCCCAATCCACGTCCAAATATGCACCAAAAAGCCGGAATCAAGAAAAGAAAAGATTCAATTTAATTTCTGCACCAACTCCAGACCTCCGCTCACTCACCGAGTTCGAACCAAAAAGAACGATTTACCGAGATCCCGCTTACAGGAAAATTTTCCTGGCGGCAGCGGGATTTTCAAAATCCCGCTTTATGCACTCACCCGAATTCAATTTCACTCATCTGAGTGTTCTGTTTCAACTTCACCACACATCCCCAACTTGGAACAGTCTGACTTGGAACATCTCCACTGACATTTCTCCCAGTTGACGTTTCCGAATGTCAACATTTGTAGTCTTGTGCTGTTGTATACATTGAATCCGGGTGGTGCTGCAGGATTTTCGGCCTCAAATTCCAGGTAGGTGGCTAATTTGTGTTTCAAAGTTTCTTATTCAGGAGAAAACGTGTGCGCGATCCTCCCGGTAACCCTCGATTTGTTCGAATTTAATCAATATTAGCTTACGACCGTGGACCCGTCCGCCGTGTCTTTAGTGCAATGGTTTGTGCGTGTCGAAGTTTTCGGGTGTGCATGTTTCTTGCCGCGTACGCTAATGTCCTCCGGATCTCGGTTTCCTTCCGCGTATTACGACTCCCCTCCACATCTCGGGTCCTTTACATTACCAACACAGCTTTTCCTTTCATCGCCTTTCGATCTGAGGCTTTGATCAAGGTAAACGGCCATTCGGCATCCGCTCGGTATTCCTCGTATGTAGGTCACTTGTTGGCCTAGGTCTGGTGTCGTCGACCTTGACGGCTCGACCCATACGATGCTCTGCCTTGTCGGTTAATTTGTGTCGGAACAAACCAATTCGCGATATGTATATCATAGATATCGCTATGTTTTGGCAATGTCGCGATCGGGATTCCATTATTGCTAGATATGGTGATGTTATGCGTACCAATGTTTGTCGTGACTTGGTGTTGATTGTTTTCGCTACAGATTGTTTGCATGTATATTCGGTAGATATACATTATGCTAATTATGGTGATGTCGTGCGTACCATTGTTTATCGTGACTTGGTGTTTACTCGTGTTGACTTGATGTAACTACTTAGTTAAAACTAACAGCGAAACTAACAATCTAAACTAATAACAATCTGAACTAATAACAATTTAAACTAATAACAATCTGAACTAATAACAATCTACACTACTTCATGAATTGTGCTTGATGTCCAATCTCCATCGTTCTCTCTTTTAGAGGACGATGGAGATTTTTTTTTTTTACTAATGTTCGAAGAAGAACATTAGTATTAAAATCACTTTGGCCAAAAATTCATATTTCTATATATATATATATATATATATATATATATATATATATATATATATATATATATATATATATATATATATATATATATATATATATATATATATCATCAAAAAATTTCAGTGAAAAAATCTCAGGAACGCGCCATCCGATTGAGTTGAAATTTTCAGGACACATTGGTGTATATGCAGAATAGTGCCAGGTCTCACAAAAAGTTAATAATCTTTAACCCTTTGGCGCCGGCGGCCATTTTAGTGATTTTTTTAATATACCTATTATTTCGTACACAAATAGATTTTGCAAAAATAAAGTTGACGAAATAAATGTTGAACGTGTTTTACATGTGAATCGGATAATGTTTTGGAATTTTTTAACCCCATGTGTGCGCTGGGTGCCTAAAAACAGAACGGGAAAACTTGAAAATTTTTAAATTGCGATAACTTTTGACCGAGTTATTCAATCATTACGAAATTTTTAGGACATATTGGCATTATTTAATTGTAGATTTTCGTAGCTTTTGATGAGCGTGCTGGCAACCCTGTAGCTAGGGCAGGCACCGAAAGTGAAAACCTTCAAATCATCGTCTCTCTTGAAAAACTGCCGCTTTTTTAAAAAAAGCCACTCATATGTAAATCTTGTGCTTTGTTTACATAAACAAAAAAAAAAAATTTTATATGGTATAACGGGCACGCCTGGTAACCCTTGCCCAATTTACCTATATTTTTAGCATTAAAAACTTCTGTTCACGGAAACTCACGATCCAACGAGCAGAATTAATTGAAATTTGCAGACTGTATTGGTCCTATATAGGACCAGGTCTGATAGAAGTGATTTTGAAATGCGGGTGATTCTGTGCCAGTGGTGCCATCTTGAAAAATCACTAAAAAAGATAACTGCTTTTAGCCCTATAAATTCTGATTGAATCGTTCGATTTTGACGAAATTCACACAGTGGCTGAACCTTATTTAATACCACGTTTGGTAGAAATTTGGTCGAAAAATCCGGTTGGAGTTGCCAGCTATGATAATTTTGGTGTCTTAAATTTGAAAAAATAAAAATTTGGAAGTGAAAACATTAAACCATCAAATTTCCAAAAACTGTCCGTTTCTTACAAAAAAACCAATTTGTATAAAAATCTTATGCTTTATCTACACGTTCAAAGTAAAACATTGGAAATTTCATGTCGGACAAGAACGGTAACCCTTTCCCAGTCAACCTATATTTTTAGCATCAAAAACTTCTGTTCACGGGAACTCACGAATCAATAATCAGGTAGAATTGAAATTTACAGAATGCATTGGACTTAAGTAGGACCAGGTCTGATAGAAGCAATTTTGAATTGTAGGCAACTCTGTGCCAGTGGTGCCATCTTGAAAAATTACAAAGAAAAAAACTGCTTTTTGCCCTATGAAATGTGAATAAGTAACCAGATTTTCATGAAATTGACACAGTAGCTGAACCTTACTCTAAGCTCTGTTTGATAGAAATTTGGTTGAAAAATTCAATTGGTGCTGCCAGCTACGGTAATTTTTGTGTCTTTGGTTTTGAAAATTTTCTCAGGAAAATAAAACTTTTTGCCCTATAACTTCCAGTGCAGTCATGAAATCAATACGAATTTCATACAATATATGGAACCTATTATAAACATTATTCAGGCCAAATTTGGTTGAAGAGCCACAATAGGGTTGCCAGCTGTTGTTGGTTTTGTTTTTGTTTGCAATATCTTTATTAAGCGGTTTAATCGTAGAATTTTCAATTGGTAATGATATTGTAGTGCCAATAAACAGCAAATATTAAGCTTTCGATTATTTGAAAAAACTCGCTGCAGGTAAGCCTAAATTTCTTCATAGTCCTATAGCTTCGAATGTAATATAACAACAGATGTGATATATTCTTGGCTTTGATACTGGCAAAAAGTTGCCAGCACGAGTCGGTTGTGCTACTTTTGTATCAATAAAATTATACCGGAAACATTTACAATGAAAATATATAACCGATGTTTCAATTCCCAAAGTTCTGCAAATTTTTCGGATCGCAGCCCCAAACACCAACTTCAGTTACAGTGCTACAGGCACTGAGCATTTTCTTCATTGATGTTATATGAGATGCTGCTTTCGAAATTTTGTGAAATAAGCAACTGATAACGAATATAATTAAACCGTGTTTTGCTCTCATAAACGTTGAAATTCATGCCAGTGGTAATATCTGAAACCTTCTACCATATGAGTTATAATGCATTCTTGAGACCAAAGTAGAACGTGGCGTTTGAAACAGTTTGGCCGTCATAAGCAGCTCATGTGGTGGAATATGCACTCAAAACCTGCACGATTCTTCTACTGTTCTTCGAACATTAGTATTTCTAGCGGTTCAGGTGCGCTAGAGTTTTTATGTTTATATTGTGTTCAATGTTCGTTTGTGTTAACAAAAGTTTTACAGATCGTGACACCCCCCTCGCTTCAGAGTATTTCATAGAAATACTCGACCATCCCCGTTCGAATAACCGCGATTTATAATTCTCATTTAACGCGCCATACCCGAAAGCCGACTCAAATGTCCGTCCATCCCGCTCGATACTTGAATTCTGAATCTTTTTTTTTTCCTTACGCTATATCACAACACTCATTCTCTTCTCATCATGCAAGCACACTCTTTACATCCACGGCTCTATTACTCTAACCATAATTTTTCCTACATGTTAATATGTTGCATGTTTTAGATTTGCCTGGTGTCGGTACTTTTACCCTTATTATCTAAAATACTAATGCTCTTCGAACTCGTTTTTAGGATACGCTATTTCGAAACGAAATTGTCGATCTCTACAGCGAATGCCAAAGGGGAAGGACAAACAAAAAACGAATGTAATATGAAAGCAACAATATAATATAAACGCAACAAAAGGAAAAAAAAACAAAAGGAAGAAAAAAAAAATAAAAATAAAAATGACCAGGAGGAAACTTGCACCACCACCACGCTATCGGTATTCTTTTTCCAATATACAAATCAATTTTAATAACATGCTAATACCTATAAACTAACCCTAGAATACATCACTAAATATGAAACTAATATTAGGCTTATCTATAACTAACCCTTCACCGTCTATCTTCACAACCCTTCTCTTAATCCACCACCAAAAAGAACTGACTTCTTGTCAAACCTGATTACTACAAGCACCTCATGAATTAATTAATTGAAAACAGGGCCCAACCCCACAGTAACTTATCTAATACTAGCTAAAGAACTTACTTCTATCCTTACTTACTACAAACACTTCATGAATTCGCTCATTGAAACCATATCCCACCACCAAAAGACTTATTAATAGTTAGTTCAGTTCGTTGTGACCGAACGTTATCGTAGTTTAGTCCCTCCACCACTCACTAATACCTTAACTTCCCCTTGCAAATTCGAAACTCCAGCTAATGATGCCCCTACGAATTCCTTCATATCTAAATCACGGCACGTACCGCTTAAGGTCTTTAGCATGCCATGTACCTGCGCTCTTTCCCTTTTCGTCTAGTAATTCGTACGTCCAAGTCGACGTTTGTTTTAAAACCGTGAAGGGACCTACGAACGCGGGGGCTAGTTTAGCGGAAAAGTACTTGCTTGCGTCGGACTGAGCATAATTTCTCCTCCATACGCAGTCTCCTATCTGAAAGACTTCTGCTCGCCGACGGAGGTCATAGCGACTTTTATTAGCCGTAGCCGCCTTCTGCATCCTCTTCACTACGTCTGCTAATACTCCTTCTAGTGTCCGGGCTCTCGTCATCGGCGATAAATCCCTCTGCGCGTCAGACGGGAGTTCCACTCTTTCTCGATAAGTAACCATCTCCCTACCGAAATTCAGGAAGTAGGGAGAAAAACCAGTGACCTCGTGCTTATACGTACGTAACGCGCACGCGATTTTGGCCAAATTCTGGTCCCAAGAGCGATGATTGTCTGCAGCGTAACATCTCAGCATGCATTTGATGTCTTGGTTTCGCCGCTCCGCCGGGTTAGCTTGAGGATGATACAAGGCGGTGTAACTCACTTGAACACCGTATTCCTCCACTGCCTTGCTGAAATGTCTACCCCTAAACTGCACTCCATTGTCGCAAACTAGAACTCTCGGAACGCCGAAGACCAAGAAAACGTTTTCTTCCAATAAGCGAAAAACCGTTGACGCCGTCGCGGTTCGTACTGGAAGTATCACTGAGAATTTGGTGACATAGTCCACCACTGTCAAAATATAGCTATGGCCACGAGTCGACCTGGGTAATGGTCCCACCAGGTCTATACATACCATTTCCCATGGTGCTTTCGCCACCCCCGCTCTAGACGACATCAGACCCACCGGTGCCTTCCGCTCTACTTTACATGCCTGGCACACTTTACACCTTCTGACGTATACTTTAATGTCAGATCGCATTCCAGGCCAGTAGTGGTTTTGCGAAACGCGCGCCAACGTCTGAACGGCTCCCCTATGCCCCGCTTTTGGGTCGTCGTGACATCTATTCAGAATTTCACCCCTCTCTGTTTTCGGCACTACGCGCTTCCAGGCGGCACTCGTCTCCCCTCTTCTCTTTTTACCGGAGGTTTGTTTCCAGAGCGTGTCACTTACGATTTTCCAATTGGAATACTTCTGCGGGTCATCCCGGACGTTTTCCATCATCTTCGTAAAACACTTATCCGACATTTGAGGAGCCGATACGCTGTCTAACTCTACGATTGCCCGTGAAAGTGCGTCAGGGACTAAATGCTCTTTCCCCTTCCTATGCACTACCTCAAATTCAAATTGTTGGAGGCGCACCGCCCATCTCGCTAATCTGCCGGTTGGATCCTTAAGCTTGTTCAGCCAAACCAGCGAGTGATGATCTGTTATTACTACGAACCGTGTCCCCTCGATGTATGGACGGAATTTTTCGACGGCCCAAAGCACTGCTAAACACTCCCGTTCAGTTGTAGAGTACCTTCTCTCCTGTGCCGATAGTGACCTACTTAAATAACAAACCACTTTTTCTCCCGTAGAGTGCGCCTGGCTCAACACTGCTCCTATACCCACATTTGAAGCGTCAGTTTGCACCTTAAAGGGCAGATCGAAGTCGGGACACGCTAACACCGGTGCGGTGGACAACTTAAGTTTACAGGCATTGAAAGCCCGTTCACAATCACTGGACCAGTTGAACTTACGCCCTTTTTTTAAAAGATCGTTTAGTGGAGCCACCATAGTAGCATGATCCGGGATAAACCGACGGTACCATGATACCATCCCCAATAGCTGTCTGACTTGCTTCACTGATCCCGGCCGGGGATACTCACTTATGGCCTTCACTTTCTCAGGATCGACATGCAGCCCTTCCTCGTCTACCACGTACCCCAAATACTTTAATTGTGCCCTGCAGAAATGGCACTTTTCTCTTGACACGCGTAAGCCTTCTTCTCTCAGACGTGTAAAAACCTCTCGCAATATCTCCAAATGTCGCTCAAAAGTGTCTGTAACCACAATAATGTCATCTAAGTACGTAAATACGAACGGTTCGAGAGCGGGTCCCAACACTGTATCTATTAAGCGTTGCCATGTAGCCCCAGAATTGTGGAGTCCGAAAGGCATTCGTAAGAAGTGAAACAGTCCTCTTCCTGGTACAGTGAATGCAGTATATTGACGTGAATCCTCTGCCATAGGTACTTGCCAGTACGCAGACTTCACGTCCAACGTCGACAAGTACTTCGCGTTCCGTAGTTTCTCCAGCGTCGTGGAGATATACGGCAGGGGATAGGCATCTTTCTCGGATACTGCATTCACCTTCCTAAAGTCCACACAAAAACGATAGGACCCGTCTTTCTTTCGGACTAAAAGAATTGGCGAAGACCAAGGACTCGACGACGGCTCAACTACTCCTAACTTTAGCATTTCATCCAGCTCTAGATTTATTTGGCGTTGTACCGCGGGCGAGACTGGATAATATCGTTGCTTAATTGGAGCCGCCGTCGTTTTGATCCCATGCTTCACAGACTTCGCGCAACCCAACCCATCGCCCATCAGACAAAACTGCTCAGTCAACATTCCAGTTAATTTTGCTGCCTCCTCTTCGGATAGGTTAGATTGACCGCGTAGCACCTTCCCCGACACAGCCTCTGCCACAGCAACGGATGTCCACTGTCGACCCTTCATGTCCAGTACTACTCCGAAGCCTTGCCAAAAGTCTACTCCCAATATAACTTCCTGAGGGATTGCCAAAATGACCAGAACTTCCAGTTCCCTCTTTCGACCATTCAGCGCGAAGTCCAGACGCACTACACCGTTCACCTTACACACCTCTCCGTTAGCAAGCCGCACTTCTTCAACTTCGCCATCGCTCAGCATTACTCCTCTACTGACCAAACGCGACCATCCTCTTTCTCCCAGAATCGTACGACTCGCGCCCGAATCCAACAAACCTTCCATGACGACGCCCGCTATCTCCACCCGCAAGTGAGGGCGACTGTCCTGGTCCCTGTCAGCCAAAGCGTAGTCCACCTTCGACGACTTTCCAACTCGCTGCGACCTCCCTCTAGTGCCCGCTCGGTCGCTTAGTGAGCACGGCGACCGTTTCCCGACGCTTGCCTTTCCGATCGCGCATGGGCCCCTGGCTCCGCTGTCCTAGCTCGACACGTTGGACATGCCGCGCGTAAAACCCCTTGACGACCGCAACCGAAACAACGCCGAGGCTCTGTACATTCTCTAGACACGTGGCCTTCCCTCCTACAGTTCCAGCACTGTACGCGTCTCTGTCCAGACAACACCGCTACATGATCTGTTGATTCGGCCCCAACATACGCCAAATCGGGTTCCAAACATCGTCTAGATCGTGGATTGGGTGGCACGAATGCCGCTACCGACGCCCTCGTGGCCTCTAGCGTACGTCCCATTTTAACCAGTTCGGCTATTGTCGATATTGTCTTCAAGCTCAGTTGCTGCTGGTAAAAAGGGGAGATGTTCCTACGAAGAACCCTTAATTTCTCCTCCTCTGAGCAGCTTTGTTTGAGTCGAGAGAAGAGGCGCTCCATCACAGCCACATACACACCGACCGATTCATTTTCGCCTTGGGTTCTCCTTCGAATTTCGTCCCATAGACGATCCTCGTAGTCCGTCGGTAAGAACTCCGCCTTAAGTTCTTCGACGAGCTCGTCCCAAGACGCGACTAACCCTCGATTGGCTCTGAACCATATCAGTGCTCGCGAGTCGAAAAGGTCCACAGCTGCCCGAAATAGCTGCGATTTCGTAAGACCCCTTGCTTGTCGTAGTTCTTCTACCCGCTCAAGGAAAGCGTTTACTGACCCCGACGCATCCCCACTGAACTTCAGCCCCCATTTTGCCACTTCGGCTAGACTGGCCACCCGCACCTCTTGCGGCGCAACCATGGTCTGGGGCTCGTCATCGAGCTCCGCTTCCCCTTCGCTGTTTTCCTCGGTCTTTTCCACTAGGGTCCCCATTGCAATGATTAACCGATTCCTAATCTTCTTCGCAGAATCCAACTGCTCTGGCGTGACTGCTTGTATGTTGTTCAGTCGACGGAATCCGAATTCAATCTTTACTTTAGCTTTAAGGAAATCTGACGAAGTTTTATCACCTGTCACTTTCGAAATCAGCTCTTCGATTTCCGACGCTTTCGCTGTTAATTCAGTAAGATCGGTTTCGAAATCAAACGGATACGCCGCTTCCACATAGGACGTATCCTGAGCTGACTCCGCCTTTAGTGTCGCCCTTAGCGTCTTACGCATATTCTCCACCGTGTCCGACGGAAAGCCACGGATGGCGAGCTCGTACGTGAGCTCGTCCTTACTTAGACGATCAACTAAAATTTTCATTTTGATCTTCTAAGACGATTATACACAGCTGGCTGAATATCAGGGTCGGATTTTTCTTTTGATCAACCAAAATAACACAAGAATCCGCGAAACAGGTCCTCAAAATGCCCTCACCCAAAATCGCAACCTTCAGATTATATTCTATCCCTTCGGGGTTCGTACCAGACACTCTTATCAACTAAAATATTATTTTTTTTTCCCCACTCACTCATCAACGATCACACTATAAAATTCAACTCTTTAATCTGTTAAACCCTCAAATTAATAATACATTGATATATTATCTCCTCAGAATTTTAACATAAGAGCACCTCATTAAGAAAACAATTCATCAAAAATTCCCCCTATAACCGATTCAAAATTCCACCTATATTTGCTTCGCAAAATATATATTTTCAAAGTGACAATTCGCCCGATTACTAGTTTAAAACACGCTATCTTCTATGTACCAAATTCTCCCGATCAGGACAAAGAAAGGGAAAAAAACCTCTTTTTTTGTCCAAGCGTACCGTTAACACCGATACTAGTGCCGAATATACCTCGGCTTCTCGGTGGTTATACCTGAAACTCTTATATGACACAAAAACACACTTCTCGTTCGCAAAAACTGTAAAATCCACTATTGCTATTGCACAATCAGACCTCTTGCTCATCCAACCTGTCACACACACAAAATTCAGAATTCAAATATATAATCATAAACTGATATCAATAAAACAATATACGTATATATAGATATTATGGACTAGTGCCATCCAATTTTAAAAATTCGAAGATATTCCAAATGAATTTCAAAATGAAGATAATCTCATCGTTCTCGCGTAAGATACTTTGGAATTCGCTTTTAGGATTGCTATAAACATCTATTTCCGCGCCTAAATGCCTTCCCACAATTTGGGACTTGGCTCCTCGATTTTTCACAAGTACAGTTGTTAACCGTATTTACCGCTATTACCGTTATAGGCCCCACGTTGGGCGCCAATTTGTCACCGTTACTCAACGCAACGCGCTCTAGAACCCTTTACAAGGGCGGCAGTTTTCGGGCGGCTTTTACTCGCGAAGAATAAAGGTCGTGGGTGGGCGCCACTCGCTTCTAACCCGAAACACTGCCTCGCTACCGTCGCCCTGAAGCGAGAAGAGGATGACGGCCTCTTATGCACAACCCCGTATCGATATCAACAATGACAATCCGGCTCAATTCACGATAATACAATTTATTTCACTTACGTAACAATGATACTTTAAATTCCGATCACGTTAGATTCTATTGCGCTACCATTCAATGGTAGTCCTCTAAAATTTCTTTTCACTTACTAAATTCAATTTGATACTAAATTCAATTAACAATCGAAACTTACTTGCTATCTAACCTGTTATCTAATTCTGCTCGATCGTCAAGACGTGATTTCTCCCTCGATGGGGCCCTTTCCGCAGATCGATGTTCGTCGATGGCAAAAGATGATTCTTCCTCAAAAGTATTTCACGGTTCGTTCTCCTGGCTTAATTCCTGCTCCGTCAACCCGTTCTATTATCCACGCAACCAGGGATCTTCGTTCCCAGTTCTACCGGTACCACAATCGCGATCAATGACCAAGCAAAAAGATTTCCTTTTTTTTAACGCTGTCGCTTTCAACTTTATTTGATGACCGTCGACGGTTACACCTCTCCCAATCCACGTCCAAATATGCACCAAAAAGCCGGAATCAAGAAAAGAAAAGATTCAATTTAATTTCTGCACCAACTCCAGACCTCCGCTCACTCACCGAGTTCGAACCAAAAAGAACGATTTACCGAGATCCCGCTTACAGGAAAATTTTCCTGGCGGCAGCGGGATTTTCAAAATCCCGCTTTATGCACTCACCCGAATTCAATTTCACTCATCTGAGTGTTCTGTTTCAACTTCACCACACATCCCCAACTTGGAACAGTCTGACTTGGAACATCTCCACTGACATTTCTCCCAGTTGACGTTTCCGAATGTCAACATTTGTAGTCTTGTGCTGTTGTATACATTGAATCCGGGTGGTGCTGCAGGATTTTCGGCCTCAAATTCCAGGTAGGTGGCTAATTTGTGTTTCAAAGTTTCTTATTCAGGAGAAAACGTGTGCGCGATCCTCCCGGTAACCCTCGATTTGTTCGAATTTAATCAATATTAGCTTACGACCGTGGACCCGTCCGCCGTGTCTTTAGTGCAATGGTTTGTGCGTGTCGAAGTTTTCGGGTGTGCATGTTTCTTGCCGCGTACGCTAATGTCCTCCGGATCTCGGTTTCCTTCCGCGTATTACGACTCCCCTCCACATCTCGGGTCCTTTACATTGCCAACACAGCTTTTCCTTTCATCGCCTTTCGATCTGAGGCTTTGATCAAGGTAAACGGCCATTCGGCATCCGCTCGGTATTCCTCGTATGTAGGTCACTTGTTGGCCTAGGTCTGGTGTCGTCGACCTTGACGGCTCGACCCATACGATGCTCTGCCTTGTCGGTTAATTTGTGTCGGAACAAACCAATTCGCGATATGTATATCATAGATATCGCTATGTTTTGGCAATGTCGCGATCGGGATTCCATTATTGCTAGATATGGTGATGTTATGCGTACCAATGTTTGTCGTGACTTGGTGTTGATTGTTTTCGCTACAGATTGTTTGCATGTATATTCGGTAGATATACATTATGCTAATTATGGTGATGTCGTGCGTACCATTGTTTATCGTGACTTGGTGTTTACTCGTGTTGACTTGATGTAACTACTTAGTTAAAACTAACAGCGAAACTAACAATCTAAACTAATAACAATCTGAACTAATAACAATTTAAACTAATAACAATCTGAACTAATAACAATCTACACTACTTCATGAATTGTGCTTGATGTCCAATCTCCATCGTTCTCTCTTTTAGAGGACGATGGAGATTTTTTTTTTTTTTTATGTTTATATTGTGTTCAATGTTCGTTTGTGTTAACAAAAGTTTTACAGATCGTGACACATAAACGTCGCGAAGTCTTTCGACACGTTAGATGAAAAAATTGATAAGTTAGCGGACAAAATGGAATCCATTGCTGCACAATTCTCATCCTCCAGAAAATCAAGTAACAGTTAACAAGCTAACAGCACCGATATACTAGAAAATATAGAGTTAAAAATGACGAGTATGATGAAACCACTTATTGATTCGATAACGGATGCGTTCTCTGTACAACAATTAAAGTTTGAAGAATTGAGCGGCCAACTCGAAAGTTTGGGGGGCGCCCAGCAGACCCTGATCGATGATAATATCAAACATATTGCGTTGAACGAGCAGTCACTACACCAGGAACTGCTGATGGTAGATCATAACAGTTCGTCAAGCATCTCAACAAGCTGTAAGAGGATATACACGCAGGACAAAGCTTTTTCACTTATAAAAGAGTTGATAAAGAGCACTGCACCACCAGCTCCATGCTCTAGTTTACGTTTACCCTCAGACCCCGAAGCCACATGGATCTACAAATTTGGTACCTTTTGGTCCAAGCACGTCTGGGCCACTCGCCTACAAAAACTTAAGACAGCTAACACGCACAATCATGTTGAGAAAGCATGCTCCAAACTGCCTATCAAAGTAAACCGAATGGCATTCTACGTAAATAAAGTTCCTCACAATGCTGATGATGGATGGCTGGGAAGACTTCTTGAAGCTGATTTCTGCATCACCGATTACAATATCGAACAACTACCCCAGTGCAAATGTAGATCACGTAAGCGGTACAAGGTTTTTATACCAACTAAATATGCCTGGCTCTTTATCGATCTCAATGGAAATAGAGGCAGGTTCGACTGGAAAGGAATCACGTTCAGCCGTTGGAAGAAAGTCAGCAGCAAAATTAGCAGTAAGCCAAAAAAGAATATTGTAAAAAAAAAATGTATACATCCAAATGTGTTTACCTGCGATATCCCTTTTAATCACAAACCTTACTCCTTATCTTCTCCTTAAACACCTCTTCTCAAAGATACTGATCCTCTGCCTCCTACAACTTCACGTGACCGTCTCTTTAGCGGTCCATTCAATGCTACTACTAACCGTACCAAAATGCTGAAATCACCTGATTCTAGTATCTCCTTTTCCTCTTCCTCTTCTCTCCTTTTCCTCTTCTCTCTCTGTAACAGCGCGGCGAATATATGCCCCTTGAGAAACGATAACAAAGGGACTGCAAATCTTGCATCCACTGCGGCAACGGGAACTTCAATATCGAATAATAACTTGGCGACTTCTGCATCTCCTCAAAGACCAGACCACTCTGTTAGGAATTTTCCCAGATTTTAATCGGAATTCAAGATAAGACCTAAAAATTAACACTAAGTTCAAACTTAACGATACGCGGCCGCGAACTACTTACAGGCTAATTATTTCAATCAAGATATTACCAAATATAGAATTACGTTAAAATTCAAATTCAAATAATATATAAACTTACAAAATAGAATTTACACTGTAGATTAAAATTTTTAATGTTAATAAAAAGTTGTTCAATTTTAATCATCCCGCAAAAACAATTCCAATTTGATTCTGCTTTCGGAGGCTGATTCCGCAAAACGATCGAGTTTCCCGTTTCAATATGCTCGGCTTCGATAAGCTTTAGAGTTGATATACGTTGTCTATGCTGATTTATAGACAAGAAGGGAACCATGATCACATTCAATAGCCTTTACTAAACCTGTCTAAAATCGCTCGCTGGGGCCCTGATGAATTCGTCGCTGCCACTCAAAATCGCTCCTTCCCCGTAATTTTTCTATCAATTCACTCGCCAAAATTGTCTTTTCGCCGCAGCTATAGCGTCTTCGCATAGATTTTCTTCAGCATGGGTCGCTGCCTTACAGATGATCAGTTCGCTGACGTCGAATCCTCCTCGCCGACATGTAAAGTAAATTCCAATATAGTTTTTTCCACTTATTTCTCACCGCACGTCTAAGTCCTTACCCAGCACTCAACAGAAAGAAAGAAAGACTTTTACTTTCACAGGTCATAGCGCAGAATTTTCACAAACTATCGGGACTTCCCTGGTCCGCTTAGTTGGTTCACCCCAATCTCGGTTCCCCTCGCGTTCCACACATTTGAGACAATCCGATTTCCCCTTCTTTCTAATCCGTCAGATGTCCGATTATAGCCCGTTACATTTCGGACTGCCAAATCGCGACTTAGTTTAGTGTCAGGTGTGCTGTTTATTTTCGTCTTTGGTCTGCAAACCTAATCCTCAGTTAAGTAAACCTTTCGTGCAGTTCCACATCTTTCGATCCTAAGTGTTACGCCTCCTTCGTCCGTTCATCCAGCTTCGTTCGGGTAACGATTTGCCGATGGTAGTGAGTGTAATTTCTATCGTCCGTTCGCAAAAGTTTTCGATTGAATTGCTGGACACAGCTCATTCTTCCGATTCTATTCGAATGCCCATCCGAGTTGCATAAATCGTTCTAATTGTTGAGTCGCTTATATGCAATACAAGTTCATGCGTACATAACATGCTCGTCATATCTGGGTCAGATGTTGGCCCAGGTCAGGAGCCGCCGACACGAGCGTGTTCGTGCGTTGATCTAGGTGTAATTCATTAGTCGGTCGTGATCATATTTGTGCTAGGCATCTCGATGTGAATCACTTACAGTGTCCTAAGTATCTTGGCGTTTTAAGTGCTGAATATCTTTTTTGTGGTGTTCCGATTCGTTGGTATGGCACCGTAGACCGTAATCGTGAATCATTTTAAATGTTTAGCCGGGAATTTAGTTGCATGTGTCGATTGTTAAGTCGCATAGCTGTTTGAAAGTTCCGCGTATTAATCTATTGCCCTATTTTCGTATTCGTTACATTCATTGAAAAATTGTTACCTTAGTTTAACGAATTGAAACTTAATAAAGATAGTTAATTCCTAGGTGAATGTGACTCAATCTCCATCGACCTTACTGCCGAAGGTCGGTGGAGATTTTTTTTTGTTTTATATATATTATTAAAACAAAACCCGGTACAATACTAGCGACCGTGACATATTGCTGCCATTAAGGAAACCATATTGATTTTGATCAAAACCTAAAGTGTTGTTAATAAAGTGATCTAGCCTAGAATTGATAGCTCTCTCAAAAATCTAGCTGAAGGTGCTTGCTAATGAAATTGGCCTATAGTTATTTGGATCACCGATATCACCACTCTTAAAGATGGGGGTGATATGAGAGTTTTTCAAAACATTACGAAAGGTGCCTTCATCCAAGTGCTTGTTAGCTATAGAAGTAAGGAGCGGCGCAAGAAGATCCTTAATGCATTTTAAATCATCTGCCCTAATCGAGTCTATTCCAGGAACCACATTTTTAAGGTTTAATATAATCTCTTTTATTTCTTCAATCGAACTCTGAAATTATTTCTACTGAACGAATTAAACCGGCTTACATCGAGACGCATGCAACTGAACCCAAAACCTTTAGATCAACATCGTTTGCGCCAGCAGAATAACCATCTGCGAACATTTCCCGACCAACTCGACCATATCCAGGTGCCAAAGAACGTCATATACGCAACTCAATCAAATCAAAGGGCTATTGACTGTTGTAAACAGTAAACATTGAATTGATTGAGTTCTTTAAGGGAGGATATTGTGCATTTACACCGGTCGGACCAAAAGTGACCTGACCTAAAGCGCGGACTAAGCAAACTTCGTCCTAAGGTGTTTAAACCAGCCTGACCTAAAATTTGCTTAGGTCGAATCAAGTCCTCGTTCGTATATGACAGCTGACATTTAGTTTGATTTTCGTTCATGCGCTGTATTAATCGTTTCATTTGTTTCTTAAACATTTTTATTTCAATGATTTTGTGTCAAAGGGGAATGTTATGAGCTTATATTCAACATACATACATTATTAATAGTCGCGCGAAAATCATTGTTTAGGTCGCGTGTGTTTACAGCGGTATATAGTCCATGACCTATTTTAGGTCAGGTCGCTTGAAATCGTGGACCGACCTAAATTTGGTCGGCCCGTGAGTGTTTATACCACGTGGACAAACAAATTTAGGTGGAATTTGGTGTTTAGTCCGCGGACTAAACGTGCGGTGTACATGCCACCATTGTGGCGACTCTGTTGCGACACCAGTACATCTGTTGGAGAGCACTGGCGATTATTATAAGTGAAGTTGGCGGAAAAATGTTTTTTACGCACTCGATCGACAGCTGCCATTGCGACCACACGACATTTTGTTTATCCGCGATATATTTAAGTACTATTAGGCGTGTTTTTTTACTCCCCCTATCTAAAAACAGAACAATACAGACGCATTGTGAACAACAACAACTCCGGTAAAACTCGACCTGATGCATAAATATAGTTCTTTGATTACGACACGTGCATGTCTCTCTCAGCTCGCTGCTTGTGCGTGACGTCACCAGGAGAGTTTGGTTCATGAATGAATGCATTAAATTGGGATGGAAAACAAATAAATGCATGAAAAATGGTTTATGGTTTTCTTTTGCAGCATTGTTTTAGTATTTTAAACTATAAAGGAGCTTATTTAGATCATAGTACATTTTGTTTAAAGCATAGTACTGAGTTCGATTTCACGTGAAATTTTGACATGTCTCCATTATCTGGTCATTCTTTCGAGCGAAAATTTTGGCAATGGAGAAAAACAGAGACAATGCTCATTTCTGACGGATAAAATGTCAAGAATTTCACTTTTCGATCGATTTTCTTATTGGAAAGACATTTGCATTGCTCCATTTTCAAATTGAAACACCAAATGTTTAGCTCGAAAGAATGAACTGCACAAACTAAATTGGCGTGAAATGATTGGAGACATGTTTCAGTGCCATCTACGTTTTCAACGCGAAAGCAACTTCAAAACAACTTTTCATGCTAAGAACTTAGAACAACTCTTGCTTATTTTCAAGCTAAATTTTCGCCGAAACAGATTTCACGTGAAATTTTGTATGAAAATTTCACGTGAAATCGAAATCAGTACTATGCTTAAGGGAGTATATGTGTGAAAAATGAAAAATGCAATGTAATTTGTGTGTTATTGCTGTACTGAAATTCAAAAGAAGAATACTGTAACGAAAGAAAAAACTATTCTATATGTTTTCAACAGATGTAAATTTATCTGATGTGTAAAAGAAGCGAAAAGGTATGGGAACTTGTCTATTGCATGATTGTTTTTGAAAGATTTCCCGAAAGAACATTAACTTCAGGATTTGAAACATGAAATGCTTGATAGTCTTCTTAGAATAAATTTGAAGGAAAGGTTAGTTTCAATGATGATCCCTGAGTGTAAGTTGCAGTCTTAAAATTCAAAGAAGAAAAATGCAATTTTCATCTTTCATTTAAAATTAGAAAAGACAACTCTATTGTTAAATGGAAACAAATCAGCTAGCGTAAATTAAGTCTTTGAACTGAACAATAACAGCTCTTCAAGATGGTACTAGAAAGTCAAAATACAATCAGGGTTTCTTATTACGGTGACAAAAATTGTATAGAGGTCTGAGATCAGCTGCATTCTGAAAGTATCTGTTTTCTCATTCAATGAGATGGAAATTGGCTCCATCAGAAAATTATGTGATTCAAGGCTTGTTCGAAAACTGCTAGCGACCAAAATACAATATTATTTCTTCAGAGTTAGAAGTATCCCAGTGCTCAAACTTAAAATTAAGGCACTTCAAAAAAAACCCCAGAGATATAAAAAAAACTCTAGCGCACCTGAACCGCTAGAAAAACTAATGTTCGAAGAACAGTAGAAGAATCGTGCAGGTTTTGAGTGCATATTCCACCACATGAGCTGCTTATTACGGCCAAACTGTTTCAAACGCCACGTTCTACTTTGGTCTCAAGAATGCATTATAACTCATATGGTGGAAGGTTTCATATATTACCACTGGCATGAATTTCAACGTTTATGAGAGCAAAACACGGGTTAATTATATTCGTTATCAGTTGCTTATTTCACAAAATTTCGAAAGCATCTCATATAACATCAATGAAGAAAATGCTCAGTGCCTGCAGCACTGTAACTGAAGGTGGTGTTTGGGGCTCCGATCCGAAAAATTTGCAGAACTTTGGGAATTGAAACATCGGTTATTTATTTTCATTGTAAATGTTTCCGGTATAAATACTAACTGTAAGCATTTATTGCAAAACAAGTAGCACAACCGACTCGTGCTGGCAACCTTTCGCCAGTATCAAAGCCAAAAATATATCACATCTGCTTCACGTTGTTATATTACATTCGAAGTTATAGGAGTATAAATAAATTTAGGATTACCTGCAGCGAGTTTTTTGAAATAATGGAAAGCTTAATATTTGCTGTTTATTGTCACTACAATATCATTACCAATTGAAAATTCTACGATAAAACCGCTTAATAAAGATATTGCAAACAAACACAAAACCAACAATAGCTGGCAGCCCTATCGTGGCTTTTCAACCAAATTTGGCCTGAATAATGTCTATAGTAGGTTCCATTAATTGTATGAAATTCGTATTGATTTCATGACTGCACTGAAAGTTATAGGGCAAAAAGTTTTATTTTCCTGAGCGAATTTTATAATCCAAAGACATAAAAATTACCATAGCTGGCAGCACCAATCGAATTTTTCAACCAAATTTCTATCAAACAGAGTCTAGAGTAAGGTTCAGCTACTGTGTCAATTTCATGAAAATCTAGTAACTTATTCAAATTTCATAGGGCAAAAAGCAGTTTTTTTTCTTTGTAATTTTTCAAGATGGCACCACTGGCACAGAGTTGCCCACAATTCAAAATCGCTTCTATCAGACCTGGTCCTACTTAAGTCCAATGCATTCTGTAAATTTCAATAGTACCTGATTATTGATTCGTGAGTTCCCGTGAACAGAAGTTTTTGATGCTAAAAATATAGGTTGACTGGGAAAGGGTTACCGTTCTTGTCCGACATGAAATTTCCAAAGTTTTACTTTGAACGTGTAGATAAAGCATAAGATTTGTATACAGATTGGTTTTATTGTAAGAAACGGACAGTTTTTGGAAATTCGATGGTTTAATGTTTTCACTTCCAAATTTTGATTTTTTCAAATTTAAGACACCAAAATTATCATAGCTGGCAGCTCCAACCGAATTTTTCGACCAAATTTCTACCAAACGTGGTATTAAATAAGGTTCAGCTACTGTGTGAATTTCGTTAAAATCGAACGATTCAATCAGAATTTATAGGGCTAAAAGCAGTTATCTTTTTTAGTGATTTTTCAAGATGGCACCACTGGCACAGAACGAGTTACATTTCAAAATCACTTCTATCAGACCTGGTCCTATATAGGACCAATGCAGTCTCCAAATTTTAAAAAATTCTGCTCATCGAATCGTGTGTTTCCGTGAACAGAAGTTTTTGATGCTAAAAATATAGGTAAATTGGGCAAGGGTTACCAGGCGTGCTTATACCAATTAAAATTTTTTTTTGTTTATGTAAACAAAGCACAAGATTTACATATGAGTGGCTTTTTTTTGAAGAAGCGGCAGTTTTTCAAGAGAGACGATGATTTGAAGGTTTGCACTTTCAGTGTCTGCCCTAGCTACAGGGTTACCAGCACGCTCATCAAAAGCTACACAAATCTACAACTAAATAATACCAATATGTCTTAAAAATTTCGTAATGATTGAATAGCTTTGTCAAAAGTTAACGCAATTTCAAAATTGTCAAGTTTTCCCGTTCTGTTTTTAGGCACCTAGCGCACACATGGGGTTAAAAAATTCCAAAACATTATCCGATTCACATGTAAAACACGTTCAAAATTTATTTCGTCAACTTTATTTTTGCAAAACTTATTTCTGTACGGAAAAATAGGTATATTAAAAATATCACTAAAATGGAAGCCGGCGCCAAAGGGTTAAAGATTATTAATTTTTTGTGAGACCTGACACTATTCTGCATATACACCAATGTGTCCTGAAAATTTCAGCTCAATCGGATGGCGCGTTCCTGAGATTTTTTCACTGAATTTTTTTGATGATATATATATATATATATATATATATATATATATATATATATATATATATATATATATATATATATATATATATATCTTTTTATATATATATATATATATATATATATATATATATATATATATATATATATATATATATATATATATATATATATATATATATATATATATATATATATATATATATAGAAATATGAATTTTTGGCCAAAGTGATTTTAATACTAATGTTCTTCTTCGAACATTAGTAAAAACAAGAAACACTAATATTCGAAGAACAGTAGAAGAATCGTGCAGGTTTTGAGTGCATATTCCACCACGTGAGCTGCTTATTACGGCCAAACTGTTTCAAACGCCACGTTTTACTTTGGTCTCAAGAATGAATTATAGCTAATATGGTGGAAAGGTTTCAGGTATTACCACTGGCATGAATTTCAACGTTTATGAGAGCAAAACACGGGCTAATTATATTTGTTATCAGTTGCTTATTTCACAAAATTTTGAAAGCAGCATCTCATATAACATCAATGAAGAAAATGCTCAGTGCCTGCAGCACTGTAACTGAAGTTGGTGTTTGGAACTGCGATACGCAAAATTTGCAGAGCTTTGGGAAATGAAACATTGGTTATTTATTTTCATTGTAAATGTTTCCAGTATGAATAGTAACTGTGAGCATTTATTGATAAAAAAGTAGCACAACTGACTCGTGCTGGCAATCTTTTGCCAGTATCAAAGCCAAGAATATATCACATATGCTTCACGTTGTTATATTACATTCGAAGCTATAGGAGTATAAAGAATTTTAGGGTTACTTGTAGCGAGTTTTTTCAAATAATCGAAAGCTTAATATTAGCTGTTTATTGTCACTACAATATTATTACCATTTGAAAATTCTACGATGAAACCGCTTAATAAAGATATTGCAATTATACACAAAACCAACAATAGCTGGCAACCCTATCGTGGCTTTTCAACCAAATTTGGCCTAAATAATGTTTATAATAGGTTCAATTAATTGTCGTATTGATTTCATGACTGCACTGGAAGTTATAGGGCAAAAAGTTTTATTTTCTTGAGCGAATTTTCAAAACCAACGACACAAAAATTACCATAGCTGGCAGCACTAATCAAATTTTTCAACCAACCAATTTTTCACCAAACAGAGATTAGAGTGAGGTTCGGCTACTGTGTCAATTGCATAAAA
>OZ022263.1:113686431-113843931 GCA_963978885.1 Nemotelus pantherinus | reverse complement strand
AGGGATTCTGTCGCGTTCGTGATTAAAAAAGTGACTTTTAGTGAAGTACTGGACAGTGAATTTGTTTGAAAAGTGAAAATTAATAAGTGCGCGGACTAAACAAAAAGTTAAAAAGTTTCGGACAGTGAGCATTGTAAATTGAGTGGACTAAAGTGATAATTGTGAAATCGAAGAACAATGCCGAAATTAGTGAACGAGCTGACATTGGCAGAGTTGAAAGAAGAGTGCCGGAAACGAGATCTTTCAACCACTGGGAACAAGACGGCGTTACTGGCACGTCTCAGGGAGGCTTTGAGCACAGAAGGTAACGATCCGGAAACTTTTGAATTCTCGGACGAAGAAACCAGCCAGGAATGTGTTCTGCAGGAACAAAGCAGTGAAGAGAAAAACCCGGTGATGGATTTGCTATTGAAGATGTCCCAGGACATCGGTCAAAAATTCGAACAGCAAACCATGAGTCTGGATCAGAAACTTGATCAGAAACTTGACCAGCAAGCCCAGAAGCTTGACCAGCAAGCCGTAGACATTAAGGAACAGTTAGAAGAACATGCGAGGAAGAGTGAGGAGCAGCTGGTAGAAATCAGACAACAGTTCCAACAGCAAGTATCAGAAGTCAAACAGCAATTAGAGACTCGAGTAACGGAGGTGGAACAACAGTTCAACAAAAAGTTGGTTGGCATTGAATTGGATCTGCAACGCGTGAAGGCCGGAGGAATTGTGTCAACAGAATCAAGTGGCATCAAGGCACTTAAAGCACCAACTTTTGATGGACAAACTTCTTGGACCAACTACAAGAAGCAATTTGAGGCTGTTGCAAAAGTCAACCGCTGGAACGATGAAGAACGTGCGACCTCACTGATGGTGTCTTTGAGAGGATCCGCGGTGGACGTACTGCAAACCATGTCGGTCGACAATTACTCCAGTTATAGCAGCCTGGCGAGTGCCTTGGATATGCGGTACGGCGAAGACCACTTAAAGGAAATTCATCGTTCGCAGCTGAGGACACGCACACAGAAACCGGGAGAGACCTTGCAGCAGCTGGCTCAGGACATCGAGCGTTTGACACTTCTGTCCTATCCTGCTTCAGATCCAGATCATCGGGACGAGACAGCGAAGGACGCTTTCATCCAGGCAGCTCGTGATGAAGAGCTCCAACAAGCACTTCGATTGACAAATAATCGAACGCTGAGGGATACTTTGGCCTACGCTCTCACTTACGAATCGGTAAAGCGGGCATCACGCAATAACCTTAGAGTGCGTGAAGTGTGCGAAGAGTGTGTATGCCAAAGAGCCGAGGTCAGCCGAGAGTCACCGACAGGCGGAGCTCCACAATGTTGGAACTGTGGACAAAAAGGGCACTTGAGGCGTGACTGCCGAAAGAAATTGAAAACAAGGTTTTGCGAAGAGTGTGCAAGGCGACAAAGGAACGGGGCTAGTTCAGCGAACGTAGCCGTCTCTTCTTCGGAAGAGACGGGAAACCAGTAAGAGCCAACCTCATGGGTCGGAGGTTGGCTCGTGGAATTGTTGACCCCAGAACCATCATCACAGTCTCTAGGCTCTATCGACACGAGAACGACTTAAGTCTGCAAGGAAAAATCGAAAACAAGCCTTGCAATATCACCATCGATACCGGAGCAATGAAGTCGATTTTGCGGATGGACTTGGTGAGGGCATGGAGACTTAGTAATATTGGACGATATGTACTTCGTACAGCAACAGGTGAATCTGCACCAGTTCACGGAGAAATAACGCGCCAAATACAGCTCGGTGATTTGGTGTTCCAGCATCGGTTCCTTGTGGCAGATATAACCGACGAATGTATACTTGGGATGGACTTCCTTGGCCCTCATGGCTTCAGCCTGGATTTGGGAGACAGGGTGATCAAGTGGAAAAACGTTGAAATACCGTTGGTAGGAAACAGGAAGGGAAACGACCGGCTAAGAATCGTCGTCTGCGAAAACACCAAAGTACCAAAGTCGTCGGAAAACATCATCTGGGCCAAATTGGATGGTGATCCTGGGGGCCACCAATTCTTCATCGTGGAGCCAACGCAAAACCCAGCAGTCAGCAACCTTATGGTGGCAAAAAGCTTAATCACAATTACGGATGGGAATTATGTTCCTATAAGGGTGCTGAATTTGGCGGAGCAGGAAAAGAAGCTTAAGGAAGGAGAAGTAATCGCCGACTGCCAACCGGTCTCGTCAATCACTTCTTTGGAAATGGCAGAAATACAATCTGAACGCAAAAAGATACCAAACAGCAAGATAAATGAGCTAGCTAAGAACATGCTACAGTCTTCGGAACTAAGCGACGAACAGTACCAACAAGGAGTTCAGCTAATTCAACGCTATGCTGATATCTTGTCGACTCGAGAGGACGATTACGGAAGAACAAGGTTGACTACTCATCGAATCGATACACGAGATGCATCACCGATTCGGCAGCCTCCCCGCCACTTACCACTAGCCAAGCAAGCTGAGGTCGCCGATATGATACAGAGCATGCAAGAACAAGGGATCATAGAGCCTTCGAATAGCCCTTGGACGTCGCCTGTTGTCTTAGTCAAAAAGAAGGATGGCAGTACACGGTTCTGTGTTGACTATCGACGATTGAATGATGTTACGAAAAAGGATAGCTACCCATTGCCGAGAATGGATGACATTATGGACACTCTAGCCAGTGCGAAGTGGTTTTCAACGTTGGACTTGAAGAGCGGATACTGGCAGGTCGAAATCGAGAGAAGTGACCGTGAAAAGACAGCCTTTTCCGTGGGAAATGGGCTCTGGCAGTTTGTTGTAATGCCGTTCGGACTCTGTAATGCTCCTGCGACATTTGAACGACTCATGGAGCGAGTACTGCTTGGACTAAGTTGGAAGACATGTTTGGTGTACCTGGATGATATAATTGTCATTGGCAGAACGTTCAAGGAACACTTGAAAAACCTGGAGGACGTATTCGAAAGGCTGCGAGCGGCTAACTTGAAGCTAAGTCCCAAAAAGTGCAACCTGTTCTGCAGTGAAGTGAAATACCTTGGTCATGTGGTTTCCACTGGAGGAATAAAAACCGACCCTGCGAAAATTGAAGCCGTTAAAAATTGGCCAGTACCTAAGGATAAACATCAACTTCGGAGTTTTCTAGGATTGGCAACGTACTATCGCCGGTTTGTGAAGGATTTCGCTACCATCGCCAAAAGTTTACACCAGCTAACGGAGAAAAATCAGCCGTTTAACTGGAACCACCAGTGCCAAGCAGCGTTTGAGAAGCTTAAACAGGAGCTATGTGAAGCACCGATGCTAGCATATCCTGAGCCGCAGAAAACTTTCATCGTGGACACTGATGCAAGTAATACAGGTATAGGTGCAGTGTTATCGCAACAAATTGATGGCCAGGAACGGGTGATTGCTTACTTTAGTCGGGTGCTATCCAAGCCCGAGCGAAACTACTGTGTCACCCGAAGAGAGCTGTTGGCAATAGTCGAGGCCACTAAGCATTTTCACAAATACCTGTACGGTCAAAGCTTCGTATTGAGGACCGATCACGCCGCTCTGAGATGGCTGCTCAACTTCAAGAACCCCGAAGGACAAGTGGCACGATGGATTGAAAGGTTGCAAACATACAACTTTAACATAGTCCATCGAAAAGGTACTATGCACGGAAATGCTGATGCCCTCTCCAGACGTCCATGCAAGCCGGAATGCAAGCACTGTCATCGGTTAGAAGAAAAGGTAGTCGATGCCGAGGTTAAGTGGATATCCGTTTCACCAGCAAGAGGATGGTCGCAATCGGAACTATTGGACGAACAACTGGCGGATGGAGATCTACGAGAAATCATAGCCTGGAAGGAGTCTGCACATCGGCCTGAATGGCAAAGCATATCGAGTCGAAGTCCTACGCTAAAGAGCTACTGAGCACAATGGAACTCCCTGCATCTTGAAGGAGGCCTATAAAAAGGAAATGGGACACCGCGGATGGGTCAGCGCATCGAATGCAGGTTGTACTTCCACGGAGCAAAGTTAAGGATGTTTTGCAGGAAGTACACGAGGGAACGTCAGGAGGCCACCTGGGCATAAACAAAACACTTAATAAAATAAGAGAACGATTTTATTGGGTGCATGCGCGGGAAGATGTGGAGGACTGGTGTAGGAAATGTGCAGCCTGTGCATCTGCGAAGGGACCCAGGAGAAAGCCTAGAGGTGAGCTGAAGACATATAACGTTGGAACCCCTTTCGAAAGGATCGCCATCGATGTAGCAGGACCGTTTCCGGTGTCGCAACAAGGAAATCGCTACGTGCTGGTGGTATCCGACTATTTCACCAAATGGACAGAAGTTTACGCTATTCCAAACCAAGAAGCATCTACAGTGGCAGAGCAAATCGTGATTAACTGGGTTAGTAGGTACGGAGTCCCAAACGAGCTACATTCCGATCAAGGTCGGAATTTCGAGTCCCAAGTGTTTACTGAGTTTTGCGATGCGTTGGGCATAAAGAAGACGAGAACCACTCCACTACACCCACAGTCCGATGGAATGGTCGAAAGGTTCAACAAAACCTTGATCGAGCACTCGGCCAAAGTGGTAGAAGATCATCAGCATGATTGGGATCGTCATATCCCATTCTTCCTGATGGCTTATCGAACGGCGACGCATACTACAACTGGAGAATCACCGTCACGTATCGTATTTGGACGAAATATTCGACTTCCGGCTGATGTTAAATTCGGAATACCACCAGAAGATCCGACGACAACAACGGAGTACGTTTCGGAGCTGCGGCAACGGTTAGACTCCATTCACGAGGTAGTTAGGGGACGCATAAACCTAAACACGGACCGGATGAAAACGCGATATGACCTGAAGGCAAACTCGGCCGGATTTCAAGAAAATGATTTAGTCTGGCTGTACAACCCCCGCCGGCAGAAAGGCCTGAGCCCGAAACTGCAGCCAAAATGGGAAGGACCATACCGCATCATTAAACGGCTCAATGATGTTGTCTACCGAATACAGCAGCATCGAAAACACCGATCAAAAATGAAGGTCGTGCACCTAGACCGACTTGCCCCGTACCATGGAAACAACGCAATGGATGACGACGAATCTGTTCGGGACGAAAAGGTCTAAGGAGGGGGTAGTGTTGCATGCACGCCAAACGAATCGTATGACGTTGTGGCGGCGCCAGAAAATGCTAGAAACAATCTATAAATAGCCAAAAACCGTAAATAATCTATTAATAGCCAAAAACCGTAAAATAGCCAATACACAATAACAATCTATGGATAAAACGTAGAATAATAGTCTAGAACGTAAAAAGGGAACATTCCAGAGCCTCAAACCCATGAGTCAGATCTCGCCTGGCAACGGAAATTCCCATGAGTCATCTTCCACACAATAGTCATAGAGCCCTCTAGAAAGCAAAAGCAGAACATTCGAGAACCCGAGACACATTTGGCACCACTATAAACACCACCACGAGAAGTACTAGCGATCATTCAGTAGATAGCGAAGACAGCGTAAAGGCGCGATACAGCAGTTTAGTGTATCCGGGCGCGACTAATTAAAAGCGATAAAGTGCGAGTAATTATAGTGCGATAATTAAGTAGAAAAAGTGTTAAATTGTAACGCGAGATTATAGTAGTGCAAATATAAAGTGTAAATAATTAATAGTGTTAATAATAAAAGTGTAATTAGTGTTTTAAAGGAAACTGTTTTATTTCACGAATGTGAAGAATATCGAACCTACGGAAGGTGTTTAACGATAGATACAACAATATATATATATATATATATATATATATATATATATATATATATATATATATATATATATATATATATATATATATATATATATATTTATATATATATATATATATATATATATATATAAATATATATATATATATATATATATATATATATATATATATATATATATATAAATATATATATATATATATATATATATATATATATACATGTATTATATATATATATATAATCCACTTAACAGACATACATCCAATTATAAAATGGCAGATACATGGGCTCTATCCCCCACGGCAACAAATTTTTTTCTCATGTTGAAGCATATCGAGATCAGCCGCTGGACACGGACGGTATAACTTTCTCGCGTACAAAGCATGCTAAAAATGCCTAGCACTCATTGTCAAATTGGAGGGGAACTACTTGGATTTGACCCGATTTGACAATGAGTAGCTAAAAAATTACTACCATCCCCTTCAATGTAAATCTTATGGGCATGTCCACTCCATTTCTACTACCTTACTGATCGAGATTGTAATTGAGGCCGCAAGCAGACAAATACGTTGGAATACATGATTTAAACAAAGGGTCAAAATCTAGTATTATTTTTATTTTTTCATGCAGAAATTCCACTCAAAATATTTTTCATTGAGTTCCTGTGGAACATATCTTCTATACGATAAAGAGAAAAGGGTAATCGTGTCTCATATTATTTAAAGCGTGCGTTGATGCATTACAAAATTATTATAAAGTAAAATATAATCTTGGTAGATATTTAAACACTTTAGCGCAAATTTAGGCCTCCGAATCATCAACACTATATCCAATATTTTCAAAAGGCAGACATGACAGTTTGTCGTTCACATCTTAAACACTGATGCAATTGCTTTGCATGTATTGTTTTTTAATTAAATACAGCCTGCTACCTTCCAATAAAACTCTTTATTGGGTTCGTAACTATAATGTTTGTGCTAGCAAATATAAGTTTCGAACTTTTAGATTTTATTAATTAAACATCTTATTGCATATTTTACGTGTTTCCACTAAATTGGCTTTGATTTCTGCGTACACTTTTCATTCATCTATCATCGTAAATACGCAGTATATAAAAAAGGTCATTCGTAAAATTGTCAATTTACATGTCAATCACATTCTAGAATGTCCACCGCAATATTTTTCGAAAACGAAGACTTCATTCAATGTTTTAGTGAATGAAACCACCACGAAGCAGACTCTCAACGAAATGCTGCCATTTCCAACTTGAGAGTCACTAATATGGAGTTCATTAGATATTACGTTATTTGTCAAAAACTAAATGGTTATAGATATTTGGTGTTTCGCCAAACAGTTTTTAATAATTGTCGGTTTCTATTTGCACTAAGAGATACAACACACACTCTTGACACACTGTTGAACTTAAAATATTGGTAAAAGTCGACTACGTGCTCCCCATAGCCGTTAGACAATTTAACCAATGACTGATATTTTTGTGTTTTTGTAATTGTACTTGTTTTTTGCGGTGTTTTTTGTTTGTTTGTTTATCTTCAGTGTGTTGAGTTCTTGTATATCTTTTGTACGTTTTTGTTGTTGTTCTTCAAACAGTTTTTGTTTTTATTCTTCAAACAGGGGCAAAAACTTGAAGCAGAATATTTAAAAACATACAAAACCTAAACGCACGATGACGACAGCACGATGATGATACAAGAAGACAGCACGATGATGATACATGCCAACAAACAAAAAACACCCCCAAAAACAAACACACAACAACAAAAATACAAGGTCATCAGCCATACATCTATCGGTAAAAATGCCTAATGGTTTTGGAAAATACGTAATCGAGTATAGCCAAAATGTTTCATTGACAATTTACTTGATTTCGGAGAGTTGAAGGTAGTTCAGCTATTTTTCTTTTTGATTCGATGATATTATTTGAATATTTTTCTCATCATGCTTCATTGCTGAGTTATTACTTACACTTCAAGCACGGATCCATGCTGCATTTAATTTTCCGGTTCTTTTCGTTTACAAATACTAATCCATAAAAAAATCGTCTTCTCTAGAACTTTTTTTATCTTCGTAATATATTTGAGCTATTCAGCCCGGATAAGCCGCAATGCAACTTAAGAGCGGATGATGCAATGTGATTTGCTAGCGTTGCTTCATAGTTCTACCTCTCTGTTTTTCTTCTATCTAGCCCAAATTTATTAATTTTGCCTCGTCATAGAATATTATTTAATATTTAATAATCATTTGAAAACGACAATCTTCTTTGCTTGTTCGCTTCCAATACCCAACATTTCGTTTTGGTTGATTGAGCGTGAAAATTATTATATTGTTCAGTTTTTTGGCAGTTCATTTCCCACTTTTTTCGAAAGTTAGCTTCAAGCTTTGCTGCCTCTCTTGTAAATAAGCATTTTTGTTGATCTTAAAATACTTTTTTATAAAAAAATGTTATCTACTTTTTTATACCATAAAATATGGATATTTTTTGCTCGTCCACTTATCTTCACAGCATCAATTGTTTTCAACAGAATCTGTTTTTACATTTTTTCATGATGCTTTACTCTGCCGCAAGGCTAAGACCCACACAGACTAGGACCTATACTTCGGTAGGAGTGACCTTCTTTATTTTTCTCATTCGAATTCGAATTCGGCGTCGACAATCAAACATATATAAATGTATAATTACACATATATATATATCCAATTTCGTGACATACTTCTTTAGCTCAGCAAACTAGCACTTATTAAAATGAAGAAAATCTCACCATATCAACATAGGTTAGGTTAGGTTGTACTGGCTGGCACATGGCCACACATAGACCTACCGGTCCATAGTGATACCAGATAAATGGACCTCGAGAAAAGAATTCAGTCCAAGCGGCCATCAAAGGCCCCGGACTTTTTCGCGAACTGAAGGATGTCCTTCAGCTTTTGCTCTGCCACGTGCAAGAGATCCACCAGCCAGGGCTCACCGAAGTATCGCAGTCTGGTTTTCCCCAGTGCCGGGCAGTGACACAGGAGATGCTGGATAGTTTCTGAGACCCCGGCTTCTGACACCTTCTACAGGTGCCGCTCGTTAGGAGTCGCATTTTCATAGCATGTGCTGCTACAAAACAATGACCAGTAATGATACCAACGAGTCGTTTGCAGTCAATCCGCGTTAGCTCGAGGAGGTACTTGGTCGATGCGAAATTGTATGACCCCCACATGATTTTGGTTACCCTGCAGGTCTGAGTTGCACCCCATCTGCGCGTCGCACCCTGCATCATTTTGGAGTCGATTGAGTACTTAATCGTCTGGATAGGAGTAAGGATGTTAACCGCTTCCAAAAGGGGAAGACTAGCCCCATACTTGGCTAACGCATCCGCCTTTTCATTTTCATCAATACCCTTATGACCGGGAACCCAGAAGATTCTGAATCTTCTGCTGTTACCCAGTCTGTTCAGGGCCTGAATGCAATCGAATACACACTTCGATTTGTATGTGTGAGACAGCAGTGCTTTTACCGCCGCTTGACTGTCCGTAAAGATGTTTAGTACTTTGCTAGTAGTATCTTTGGCGTACATGAGGTCTGCGGCTTTACGTATCGCAAACACCTCCGCCTGGAAAATACTACTGTGATTCGGAAGCCTGAAAGCTGCTTCTATAGCTGCATCTGCAGAATATACTGCAGCACCCACTCCTGCAGCTGTCTTCGAGCCGTCAGTGTAGATGCTAAGAGCTGCAGGACACATTTGTCGATTCCATTCTTGCCCATCTCCTACAGTCGCTCGATATCCCCGCTCAAAGCACAGAGTGGAAACCAGGTAGTCAGTGCTTCCTGCGTAGCCCCGTTCAATACTGCTTTGACCAAAGGATCCTGGCTCGAAGTGCCCTGATTCCCTAAGCCTGACAGCAGCCTTTGCGGCAATGCCTCTAATAAAGAGATCAAGCGGGGGGAGATGAAGCGGGACGTTCAGAGCAGACGAAGGAGTCGAGGCTAAAGCACTTGTAGTGCAGAGGGCCGCCAACCGCTGAACTCTATTTGCCATGGTAGCAAAGGTGCTTTTATTCACTGCTGGCCACCAGACCAAGCATCAGTAAACAAGGATCGGCCTAGCTATCGCCAAGTAGATCCAGTGCGTTAAAGCAGGGCTTAGACCCTACGTTTTACCCAGCACTCTCTTGCTGGCATAAATTGCGTTGCTTGCCCGCTTAACTCTTTCCTCTAAATTTGCCTTCCATGTGAGCTTGTTGTCCAGAATAAGACCCAAGTGCTTAGTTTGTAACTTGAGACCTAACGTGGAGCCGCCCAGCATGATATGGTTTAAATCCGGGGTTTTATACTTCCTAGGGAAGAGCACTATCTCCGTCTTATTGGGGTTAATGCCAAGACCCACGGTATTTGCCCACTCCTCAATTAGCCCCAGAGAGTACTCGATGAGCTGACCAAGAGTATGTGGAAACCTACCCGAGACTAAAATTGCAATGTCTTCTGCGTAGGCCACAACCGTGAGTCCCTTGCTTTCCAACTTTTCCAGAATTGAGTTTGTTACAAGGTTCCACAAGAAAGGAGAAAGGGACCACTCCCTGCGATGGCGGAGGCCATCTTGAAAAATTACAAAGAAAAAAAAACTGCGTTTTGCCCTATGAAATGTGAACAAGTTACCAGATTTTCATGAAATTGACACAGTAGCTGAACCTAACTCTAAACTCTGTTTGGTAGAGATTTTAAAGTAAAGTATTCATACCGGAAACATTTACAATGAAAATAAATAACCAATGTTTCAATTCCCAAAGTTCTGCAAATTTTTCGGATCGCAGCCCCAAACACCAACTTCAGTTACAGTGCTGCAGGCACTGAGCATTTTTTTATTGATGTTATATGAGATGCTGCTTTCAAAATTTTGTGAAATAAGCAACTGATAACGAATATAATTTGTCCGTGTTTTGCTCTCATAAACGTTGAAATTCATGCCAGTGGTAATATCTGAAACCTTTTGCACCATATGAGTTATAATGCATTCTTGAGACCAAAGTAAAACCTGGCATTTGAAACAGTTTGGCCGTAATAAGCAGCTCATGTGGTGGAATATGGCCTCAAAACCTGCGCGATTCTTCTACTGTTCTTCGAACATTAGTGTTTCTAGCGGTTCAGGTGCGCTAGAGTTTTTTTTAAATCATTTTTTTATTCCCTGCAGAGGATTGAGATTTCTGTTCAAGAATATTTCTGTTGAAGTTTCTTTTCGTACGTGGGTACTAGCTTCAGCATCACGTAGTAGGCTAGCAATTCTAATCAAATGATGAACCATATGAAGTTTACCCTCTAGTTCTGAGCTATTTGTGCCCTGGCTGTACTTTTAAAATAAAAGTATTACTTCGCACAAACATGCTCATGCAAATGGATAGCTTATAGGGGAGCATAAGTTTTTCATTTACATGAGGAGAATTTATCAAAATTTTTCCGAAACTGACTTTAAAATGAATTACAGATTTTTTTCACACATTTAATTATGATCATCTGAGCACCCGACCTGGAAACAAAAAACTAAACATTATGGTTTACACAAAAACAAAGACAACGGCCTGGAGTCACGCCAAGGAACTCTTCGGGCAAGGAAGTTTCAACGCAAACAAAAACATTTTCCACACTTTCACTTAGACAACTGCAATAAGCTAGAATACAAATAAATTATTAGTATTTTTTTCATTCAAGTTTTGAATTAGGAAATCTGCTTTATACACAATCATTATGTTGGTTTACAAATTAATCCATGACTCCTTCTCACCTCATTTTTAGCAAAATGAGCTGAGAAGGAGTCATTTCGCTTTATCCTTATTACTTTTTACCTACATCTTTCACATTACTTTCGGATACTGCATCGCATCAATGTGATTACTATGATAAGTAATCGGGAACGATATCAAATTTTACAGCAAACTAACATCAAAAAGCTAACATCAAAAAACTAAAAAACTGAATATGGTATAGAAGTATTAAATTGCAATCGTTTTTTCTGTTCTTTTAATAGGAGCGTTGTTTTTTGCACACCCGAGCAGATCAAATTTTGTTAATTGTACTGAAATTCAAATCAAATTTTCTTAAGTATATTGAATACAATAACAAAATCCTACACATGTGCAAGATTTTTTTGTTGAATTCAATATAGTTAACAAAATTTGGGGTTGAATTTCAGTATACTTAACAAAATTTGATCTGCTCGGGTGGGCAAAAAAACGCACCTAATACAAAAGACAACGTATGTCGACCCTAAAGCTTTTCCGAGCGTAGAATATTTGATGCGAGAATATGGATCATTTCGCGCATAAAACCTCCGAAAGCATTATCAAATAAAATTGTTTTTTTATTGCGAGACGATCCAAAATTAAAATTTAACGAATTAGTTTCAAAAGTATGTTCTGTTTCCTCAAAAATCAATAATCTTCCACTGCAAGTGGTTACACCATGAGCTGATATCTATTGGGAAACAGTGTATGCCTTTGAAACCACTTAATTAGATTTGAATTTTTGATTTTGGAATAATTTTCAGCCCAATATCTTAATTATTCTGTGTTTTATTTAAATACAAAATGATTATGTCTTTATTGAAAGTCCCTGTACAATAACTAACGTGGCGTTGCTTTGATACACCTTTTCGAAAATGTTTTGTCTTTGTTTCCTTTTTTTATACCTTCTTTCAACTACTGTAGAAATGAAGCGTAATATTCTCAGGTTTTTGGAGACGACTCTATTTTTAAAATGTTTCAAAATACAAGATCCATTCTGAGTCCCAAAACGGCTACCATAACTTTCCCAGCAGACTGGGACACCTTGAACTTCTTCAGTGGTGATGTGTGTATTTGTGTCATTGCATAGAGCCTTTTTCGGACTCAGGCTCATAATGACCAATCCAAGTTTTATCTCCAGTAGCGATTCGACTCAAAACTCCACCCTCGTCTTCACTATAAAGGTCCTCATTGTGGTTCGTCTTCAAGTAAGTCTTTTTCTGGTTTAAAAAGACGGATGTAAACGGATGTCATCGTTTCCATTATAGTTTGAGCCGACTTTCCTTGTTTGGCGAGAAACCTCATACCAGTGGGGTAGTCGATTATATTTTGCACTTTCATCCAGATTGAGTTGCTTGGTTGACAATAGTTCAAAAATTAATGGCTCGATTAAAATAAAACCTGCAATTGATGCTTATTATGCGTCTCTTGAGCCATTACGTTTCATTAAACTACCCCATTAATGACCTACCTACTCATTTCACGAGCTTAATGACCCAACCTGAAAACATTATATGTACAAATCATTTTAAGTGCAAATATGATTGAATAAATATTTGTTGGCTTATACAGCATGTATAGGGTAAGTATAGGGCAATTCAATTCCGGCACATCACACAGTTTTTTTCTTCATTGTATTAGTTAATAATTTGAAGATGAATTTGTTTTAAAAACAACAACTTTTTTCAATGAAAGCTTCTTAAGAACTAACTGACAAGTTTATTCTTAAAGCTAATGAAAATTATGTTTGCAACGTGATCGCTGAATCGGCATAACGTGCGGCGGCGGATGTTTTCCAGAAACTGCAAACGTGGGAAACTACAATCCGCGAAATGCTGATTCCCGTGTGACCCAAGCAAATGGAGTTGGATGACATGATGGAGTTGGATGACATGCGCGTGTTGTTGGATGGAATCGACTCCGTCGCTGCTAACTCTTCCCCTCTTAAGTCGCATGTCCTCATGCGGCTAGAAAAATGGAATGTTGTAGATGCTACTTCGATTAATGGTCCCAATCAATAGGTCCGGAGGCTGTTCGGTGTGGACCGACGTGGGTGGTATAGCCGGTATTATTGCTGCAGGTACTGAATTTGCTGAAGATTTTTTCGATTTCAGCTTTATTATATTCACGGCAAACAGGAACAAGAAGATGGTTATGAGAATACTGTAGTTGGTCCATGATCTTGTGTTAGTTTCCATCTTTATCTCGTCAATCAGCTGGGTGTTGTTCAGGTGAAGTTCTTTAATCATTTCTAGGGAGAGTACTTCTTTTAAGCGATTTCCTTTTAGCGCCATTTGCAAAGAAGGTGGTAGCAACTGGTTGGTATATTCTTCGGTGGCCACATATTTTTGGTCGTTAATTGTGATTGTTTCGTTTACAAAACGTATGAGTTATGTACCCTGGAGATGATGTGTCTTCTCGTTGATGGTGATGGTGCCATTAAAGTCATTCAGAAGTATCAAGCCTGGATCAATTTCCTCCACGATCGGATAATGGTGGCCGTTGGTTTTCACGCATTCAGCTATCTTATTTGATATTAGATTTGGGTTACACCTTGAGTTACTTATATCTAAGATGTCAGCGTTGTTACATATCGATAATTCGTTGAATGCTTTACACGTTTTTTTAATACCGAAGTATTTTTCATTTTTTACTAACAAATCCTTGTAGTCCATGCGGTTAATAATATTTCCAATTTTTACAAGTTTTACCATTAGCTTTGCAAATGTTTCGTTAGAAGTTATTGGGACGTTAATTATGTAAAAGAGATGAGTGGAATTTTGAATAATCTTTGATTCCGCAAATTCTAATGCTTCTTCTGTATTACCGTATGGAATATTATCTCTATTAAAGTTTGCAATGATTGTATCTATTTCTTTTTTCGAGAGGATGTTGGAATTGACAATGTTTAGTTTAGCTAGCTGTATAGTTTGGACAATGTTTATTAATTGTTCCTTTACTACTCTTGTTTTATATTGTGTACTTAACGCTAGTGTATTTTCGAAAACCTTACCCTTTTTTAGCACATTCATTATTTCATTTGTAATGTTGGTGAGCTTATTTATTCGATTATTATGTTTCTGATTTATAAAAACTTGTTTATTGTTGTTCTCTATCGCATTGTTCAGTTTTCCTTGAATCAAAATAAGATCGTCATGATCGGGATTAACCGCTATAAATTTCCATGTTTTTCCTATAAAATTAAGTGATCTTTTCTTTCGGCCTAATTGAATATTGTTAATTAGTTTTTGAATTTGCGGGATTTCGTGCGATAGGAGTGGATAGAAAGGATTACTATTGGGGATGTGGTTACTCAGCAAGGATGAAATTTCGGACGCGAATTCTGAATACTGGTTCGTTTGGAAGATGTGAACAAGCTTTAGGTTACGATTTTGGATTTTTGCTACTCCGGTGTTTATTGTTACCAGTTGCGTGTTTGTGTAGTTTATGATTTTCACATCCATGTAGGCGTGAGGAATGAGGAACCTGAAATAGATTTATGTTTTAATATGGCTCTTGTGGATAGTTCTACCTGATCTTGTTATTACTAATGTTGGCTTATTTACTTCTACGATTTTTTATATCTCTTTGTTAGCTTAGAACCTGTCCTTTTATTATTTCTAACATAGATTTCCTGCCCTGGTTTATACTCTAGGGGTGGATCCCTATTCTTGTTGTGTACCTTTAGATCTACTTGTTGTTTTTTTAAGCATCTCTATGTTTTCTTTTCTGGATTTTTCCAGTTGTTCGGGGTCAGTAGAGACGATTCTACCGTAAAATGTTTCGATCGGTTTTTCTTGGCTACTAAGTGTATAGTCGAATTATACTCGTAAACTGAACGCTCTAGAAGTTCCTCGAAAGACATATGGATACCATCCGTTTTGAGGCATCGCATTATTTCCGACAATGTGGAATGAAATTTCTCAACCTGGCCGTTCACCTCGCTCTTATAAGCGGGTGTCTTGTAGACCTCGATGCTTAGCTGGTCTTGTAACATGAATAAAATGGAGGCTGAATTAAGGGCTTTTTCTCCATTCATTACGATTGACATTGGGACGCCGAAGAAGAATATGAGTTCCCTCAAAGGGCCTCTTACGTCCTCAATCGCGCGTGAATTTAAGGGTTTAGCTTGGGCAAATTTGGAGAAATTATCGATTGCTGTTAAGATTAAGCGACCCTCGGTGGAATAGATGTGTACGTGGACGATTTGTCCTGGAAATTCAGGAATGGGAGTTGGTTTAATGATGGGTATAGAAGAGTGTCGGTCATATTTGTTCTCCTTATAGACTGTACATTGTTTCGTAATTCGTTTCACTTTTGCGGTCATCTTAGGGAAATAGTACTCTTCCAAAATTTGCATCCTATTCTCATTACTATTTCTATGGGCTCTTTTATGGACTTTGAGGATTATTTCGTCTTGTTCTATTTCATTTGAAACGTTTTGAACTTCTTTCCTGGTGAACCTTATTCTGTAATCTTTGAATAAAATAAAAAAAAAAATTTTTTTTTGTATTTTGCCCATCACCTCCTCTTCGGTTATGATACCGTTGATGACGCCGGGATTAAGGTATCTTTTGAAGATTCCTATGAGATTTTCCCTTGTACACTGGGACTACGTAAATGTATGTTTGAGATAGTTTGGGAATGGTTTTCGAATTTATATTCTGTTTGAGGACCTAACGTTATGATCAACTGGCTACGAAACGCATTTATTGGAGTGTCGACGGATGGTACGAAGTTGTGGGACGAGCTATCATCGCTATGAATAGACGCAGAAGTGGAATGAATATTGGTCTCTGGGGGTGGCCTAGAGAGTGAGTCGGCTACCACATTGGCTTTCCCTGGTTTGTAAATGATATCTTGGTTATACTCTTCTAACATTGCTTTCCATCTTTTTAATTTGATGTTCGTGTTCTTGCTGCTTAAAGCATACGTAAGAGGCTGATGGTCAGTGAATATTTTTACTTTCTTGGAGCCATATAGATAGTTCCTCAAGGATTTCGGTGCCCATATTATGGCCAACATCACCTTTTCGTTAGCCGCGTAGTCTGTTTCGGTCTTGCTCAACGAAAGTGATTGGCCTTCCGTTTTGCGATAAAACGGCGCCTACGGTTTCACACGTTAATCGGAACAGAAATTTCAACTGTCTTACACTACGATATTTTTTATTTTCTTAACCTATTGCCGAGTTCCACCACTTCACTATTACACTAGCTATACAAGTAAAGGCGCATGCACGGTAAATACGATATATGTCTAATTAAATTTTCCTGATTATCTTACTGATTTACTTAAGACTACTGTCTTCTTACTTACAACTTATTACTTTCGCCGCCGCACAAAGAAATTCTCGAATTTGCACCTGATGTCTGATGTCTTGTTACTGTCGCCATCGCACCCAGAATTATCGAGTTTGTACCTGATGTCTGATGTCTTATTACTGTCGCCGTCGCACAGAGTATTTCCACGTGTGTACTGATTTCACAGTTACCGAACATCCAACTGACTAGTTTCGCTGTCGCACCAAGAATCACCACGTGCGTACCAAAGCATCCAACAAAAAACCAACTGATTAGCTTCGCTGTCGCACCAAGAATCTCCACGTGTGTACCTGACGAAAATCCAACCGATAAGATTCGCTTTCGCACCAAGAATCGAAAATCTAACTGATTAGCTCCGCTGTCGTACCAAGACTCCACGTGTGTACTGATTAGTTTCGCTGTCGCACCAAGACTCCCGAAAACCTAACTGATTAGTTTCGCTGTCGCACCAAGAATCTCCACGTGTGTACCAAAGAATCCAACAAAAATCCAACTGATTAGCCTCGCTGTCGCACCAAGAATCTCCACGTGTGTACCTGACGAAAATCCAACTGATTAGCTTCGCTGCCGCACCAAGAAACGAAAATCCAACTGATTAGCTTCGCTGTCGTACCAAGACTCTCGAAAACAAAACTGATTAGTTTCGCTGTCGCACCAAGAATCGAAAATCCAACAACAATCGAAAATCCAACTGACTGATTTCACATTTACAGCTGTCGCACCAAGAATCTCCACGTGTGTACTGATTAGTTTCGCTGTCGCACCAAGGCTCTCGAAAACCCAACTGATTAATTTCGCTGTCGCACCAAGAATCTCCACGTGTGTACCAAAGAATCCAACAAAAATCCAACTGATTAGCTTCACTGTCGTACCAAGAATCTCCACGTGTGTACCAAGACTCTCGAAAACCCAACTGATTAGTTTCGCTGTCACACCAAAAATCGAAAATCCAACAAGAATCGAAAATCCAACTGACTGATTTCACATTTACAAGAATCTACACGAGTGAACCAAGAATCGATAATTCAACTGATTAGCTTCGTTGATTTCACATTTACTGAAAATCCAACTGGTTGGTTTCACATTTACTGATTTCACAATTACGGAAAATCCAACTGATCAGCTTCGCTGCCGCACCAAGAAAGAGAGAGGGCCGCTTCGTTCATCATCCTTCGCTCGTTCAGACTCCGTCCTCCGTTACTTTTCAAGTCCAGTTATTTCCCTTTTTCCGGCATGTCAGCTGAATTTCCCTTGCGAGCGCCACGAGAGTGCGTTTAATGTTATGCCCACATCTGCCACCCGAGACACTCACCAGCTGTCAGTGCACGAACCAGGTCAAAGTGTATAGTAGGTGCACATTTTCCATTTACATATTCCCGTGTGCTTTTAACAAATCAATTCCTCTGACGTGAACGTCGCCATCGTTATTGATTCAACGTGATGAGGCGGAGTGAGACTGCGCAGTACTTTGGAGCAGCGGGTGTACACGAGTTCGCCGATTGTCATGTGGACGTTTGTGCCCTTTTGTTGTCTTGTTCCTTACATACTAGCGTCATATTAACCTTAGAAACTAACTTAATCGCCTAGTTGCATATGCTACCTCGTCGGCACCTGGTAAGTATATTACACAAACTGATTGTGACGATGCACTATCGTCCTATGAGTGGTGGTTAGATATTCTCTACATAGTGGAGTGGTGGAACGCTCGCGAGTGTTCAGCGTGCCTTCCCCGGGGAAGGCTGGATTTTTTTTTTTATCAATGTTTAAACGTATTGGGTCGGGCAATCGTTGCCGCATTATGTTGCAACGTAACAACTCCCCCTTTACCGCAAGAGGTTTTCCCAAAATCCGAATTCTAGCTCCATATGTTTTCATTCTCGTGGTTACAGTTCGTTAGGCGCGACGCGTGGTCTAATAGTAAGATAAGCTTCTCCGCCTCTATCCCAGGAACTTTATTCGCTAGTTTCTACCTTTATTCTATAGCCATTACTCTTTAATCGCTAATTTCTATCTTTATTCCCTAGCAATTACTCTTTATTCACTAATTTTCTATCTTTATTCAATAGCAATTAATTGTTAATCGCTAGTTCCTATATTTATTGTATAGCAATTACTCTTTATTTTATATTTATTCTATAGCAATTACCCCCCCCCCCCTTCCTATGCTATCAGTGTTTGCTCTTGTGAGCTAAGTCTTATCTCACTCCAGAAGATGTAACTAGTTCAACCTAATCTGCTAGACTCCGTTTATCAAAATTAATATTTAGCTAATACGTTGATTTCCACTTAAATTTTATCTAGACGAACTTCTAATCCATTTGGTTTTTGTGTTTTCTTCTTCTACCTCAATATGTTTTGCCGCCCATTAATCTTTCCACGAACTACCTAACTACCAACTATACCTAATATTTACATAAACTAACTTTTAACTCAATCTCACTAAAGCACTATGATTCTACTACGTTCCACCTAACACTCTGTGCTTCTATCTAATGTCACCTATGACTCTCTAACTTTTCTAAGTTCCAACTAAATCTATGTGATTATGGCTAATTAATTTTTTTTCCTCTTAGAGCTCTCTAATTCTGCTAATTCCCAACTAGCTCTCCCTAATTCTATTTGGTTGTGTCTCTCCCGCCTATTGCTAATTCAGAGGTTCTCATACTAAATCGCACCTTGTGCTACGACATTATCGGGCGCCTAGATCCAACGATCTGATGGCAGAGGAACGATAGCGATCTCAAAATGCCGGCGCCGCAGAAGAAGAAGAATTTTTGGGCGATATTACTGACATGCAGCGAGAAGAACGAGTCAGCAGCGATTTATGGTAAAACGCTTAGAGGATTAAGTTTAAATTTTTAAGAATAAGTTTTTAAGTTGAGATTTCCAAGCTTAGTTGTTTAAGTTTGAATGTCCGCACATAGAATTTAAATCTAGATCCTATGAGTTAGATTGTAAGTTTAGAACTTAAAGATTATGTATATTTGAACATCTAAATCTTGAGTGACCCTTCCTCGAATCTCTCTAGTTAACGTACTTTTTTAAATCCTTGACGTGCCATGTTCCTGCATTCTGGCCCTTTCCACCTACCAGTAGGTAGATCCATCCTGATACCCGTTTCTTGACCCAGAAGGGTTCCACATACTCAGGCGCTAGCTTTGCCGAATAGAATTTGGCTACGTCCGAGAGGGTATAATTTTTCCGCCAAACGGCCTCTCCTTCCACAAACATTACGTCACGCTTACGCAAGTTATATCTTTGTGCACTCTGTGTAGCTGCGTGTTTCATGCGCTCCAACACATTCGTGCGTACTTTGGCGAGCTCTTCGGCCCTAGCTTTGGGCTCTACTGCTGTCTACCTCTCTCCTGGCCGTTCCTGGTAGTCATGGTACGTTACCATCTCCCTGCCAAAGTTATAAAAGTATGGGGTGACTTGAGTTACCTCGTGTTTGCGAGTATGTAGCGCGCAGGCAATCTTCGCCAGGTGTTGATCCCAAGCACGATGATTGTCAGCGACGTAGGAACGCAACATTCTCTTAATGTCCTGGTTTCGTCGTTCTGCCGGGTTGGCATGTGGGTGGTATAGTGCGGTGTACTTAATTTTTGTCCCGTACTCCTCCATTAGTTGATGCATCAGTTTTCCTCAAAACTGGACTCCATTGTCGCACACAAGCCATTTCGGTGCTCCGAACACCAGGAATACTTGCTCCTCCAGTAAACGACAAACAGAAGCGGCAGTCGCCGTACGCACCGGGAACAACAATGTGAATTCACTTACGTAGTCCACCACCGTGAGGATATGAGTGTATCCCCGGATCGATCTAGGTAAGGGGCCACCAAGTCAACACACACCATTTCCCATGGCTGTTGTGGTTCGCCACTTCGGGAGACCATAAACCCAGCCGGAGCTTGTCGCTCTACTTTATTTGCCTGGCACACCTTACATTTTCGTACGTAGCAGCCCACATCCACGTACATCTTGGGCCAGTGATACTTCGTGGCCACTCAAGACTGCGTGCGACTGACCCCCATATGTCCCGGCGTTGGATCGTCGTGGCATTGACGAAGAATTTCTTTTCGTTCCGCCTTGGGCACCACCCTTTTCCAGGCGTCCTCCCTTCCAGCTCAGGGTATCGACCCGGCACATGCTTCCAGAGTGAGCCTCCCACCACCCGCCAATCTGCGTAACGTCCTGGTGCCTTCGAAACCTTCTGTTTCATCTCTTCAAGCCACTTATCCTCCGTGGTCATCAGCGTTGCTACCTCTTCCTGCGGTACCATCCGAGATAGTGCATCTGGCACGAGATGTTCCTTTCCCTTTCTATGGATTATCTCGAAGGGGTATTGTTGAAGCCGGATCGCCCACCTAGCCAACCACCCTGACGGGTCCTTCAGATTGTTAAGCCCCACGAGAGAGTAATGATCGGTAACCACCGTGAACTTGGCCCCCTCCACATATGGCCTCAGCTTTTCCACAGCCCACAAAACCGCGAGACACTCCTTCTCTGTGGTGCTATACTTCCTTTCGGCCCTCGACAGTGATCGGCTAAGGTAACAGATTACCTTCTCTCCTTCAGGGTGCTGTTGTGACAGAACGGCCCCCAAACCCAGATCTGAAGCATCGGTCTGTATCGAAAAAGGTAGATTGTTGTCCGGGCAGGTAAGGATTGGGGCAGTAGAAAGTTTCACCTTCGCCTGGGTGAAAGCAGCTTGACAGTCCTGAGTCCACTTGAACTTTTGGTGCTTCTTAAGAAGATTCGTGAGTGGCGCTGTTAGCGTGGCAAAGTCGGGTATGCATCTCCTGTACCAAGAGACCATTCCCAGGAACTGCCATACTCCCTTCACGTTTTTAGGCGAGGGAATCTCCATCAGACTCCTTACCTTGTCCGGATCCACGTCAAAACCCCTCTCGTCTACGACGTAACCAAGGTATTTCAATTGGGGATTACAAAACTCGCACTTGTCCCGGGACACTTTCAGACCCGCCTGTCTCAACCGTCAGAAGACTTCCCTCAAGATCTCCAAATGCTTCGCGAAATCCTGCGTCACCACAATGATATCATCAAGATAGGTGAACACACAAGGTTCGAGATCCGGTCGAAGCACTTGGTCAATCAGCCGCTGCCATGTTGCTGGGGCATTTTGCAAGCTAAATGGCATCCTGTGAAACTGAAAGAGACCTCGATGGGGCACGGTAAAGGCCGTGTACTTCCGCGATTGTTCTGCCACTTGCACCTGCCAATACGCTGACTTAATATCGAGCGACGATAAATATTTTGCGTCGCGCAATTTATCTAACGTGGCTGATACGTACGGGATTGGGTATGCATCGTGTTCAGTGACCCTATTCAGTTTTCGGAAGTTGACGTAAAGCCGAAAGGTGCCGTCCTTTTTCTTCACCAAGAGATCCTGATAAGGGCACATACTTCTGCATTGGCCGCATCTAACTTTTCAGATAAGCTGGCAAAAGAGCTCTTTAGCTTACCAATTGTGTCAGCAGCAGAGCACAAACGAGCAACAAATGAAGCCATCGATTTATTCCTGCAAGCTTTACAGAACCAGTACAAACCAGAATCTCTGGCAATTACAGCATCTGCAACAATGCTCTTGATGCCCGCACACTTCGAGTGAAATGGTAAACCACAAAACCCAGCACATAATAGAAGAGGAGTGGTGTCCTCTTTATCAATGCACTTACAAACCATACACACGGACATAATGAAATATTCTAATTGATAATCAAATTAATAAGATTAAACGATACTGGCAGCTTTCAGACGATACTCCGCGTGCAACCCTGTCAACAATATTAAGTTCACAAGTTCACAAGTTCCAAGTTCACCAGTTCACAAGTTCACAATTTCAAAAGCTCAAAAAAACGAAAGTTCAAAATATTCTGGTTATGACAGCAGCACCGTAACTTTATACTGCAACAGCAGTTACTGATGAAAATTTCAAAACAATGAGATCGAAACAAATTGAAAATAGGCGTAAATTGACGATAGATCACAGCAAAATCGGGCGCAGTTACAAGCGATTTGACACCGAGTAGCACTTCTACAGTCTATTTACGGAAAATCAGCCAAATACCAAGGCAAATCACGAAATTGAAGGAACACAGCGAGGTCACGTACGTACCGCACCGGAATCAGTTGATGTAGTGATGGGTGAGGCCCATGGGCTCGCGGAAGGCTCCACTATCCCTTGCTCTAACATCTCGTTGAGCTCCGCATCCATATCCATAGTAGCGTTGCTTAATGAAGGGTGAGGTGGTCTTGATGACATGCTCTACCCTGTTAGTGCAGCCAACACCATCGCCCATTAATTGGAACTCTTCCTGGAGCAATTGGCTCAGGGCACCCTCCTCCAATCCTGTGAGGCGACTCCGCGGCTTCAACTGTTCGCCAGAGTCTCCTTGCAATGTGCTGATGAAGCTCCAACTCTCTTCACTCAAGGCCATTACCAGACCGAAACGTCTGACGAAGTCCACCCCCAATATGAGCATCTGCGGTAGCTACGGAACCACAAGCATTCGAAGCCACTCCTGCTTCTCCCTTAGCTGGATTGGGACCATTACCGTCCCCGCGATTGCACATCCCTGACTATTGGCCATTCGGATCACCTTTTGGTTGGAGTCCAGAAGCTCTACACCCAGCTCGTCCAACAACCTCCAACCTCCCTCCCCTACCACTGTGTTAGTGGCGCCCGAATCCAAGAGACCCAAAAACTTGCGACCGTATATCTTCACCTCCAGGTGTGGTCGGTTATCTCCCTGTCTCTTCGCCAACAAATAGTTTAATTGCACCTCCGTTGCAGCCCCTCCTATATTGCTCCCTGTATCCAGGTTGCCGCCTACTGGACACAACGTCCGTTTCCCTGAGTCGATCGATTTCGTCCTTCGGCTTCGGAGTTTCTGGCTATCGGCCTCCCATTCGTTCTCGAATCTTGTGGGGCTCTGGCGCTACGAGGATGGTTCGGTTGGCTCTGGCAATTTGAGCATGTCGCTCTTCTGACACCTTGCCGTCCGCAACCAAAGCATCTCTGGGGCTCTCAACAGTACCTGGACGTGTAACCACTGCCCTTGCAATTCCAGCAGCGCACCAGATTTCCCTGCAGAGGCGCTAGATTCATTCCGTCCGCGCAACCAACGTAAGCCGAGTCGGTGGGGGTAAATAGGTTTCTACTGATACCCGTGTCGCCTCCAAAGAGCGGTCTACCCTGATCAGATCCTATGTACCGGAGTCAAGACCAGTTGTGTTTGATAGAATGGGGCTATATTTTTCCGTAAGATTCAAAGTTTCTCCTCCTCGGAACACGGGACGGTACTACGCCTAAACAGCCCCTCCATTGCGGATACATATATGCCCATCGATTTCTCCGGGCCCTGTGTGCGTCTTCCAATTTCGCTGAGCAGGCGATCGTCATAATCCGGTGGTAGAAATTCGGCACGCAGTTCTGCCACCAACTCCTGCCACGAGTTGACTCGAGTCCGATTGGCACGATACCTAACTAGTGCCTTTATTCGAACATTTCTACCGCTGACTGAAATAGCGTCTGAGGTGACACCCCTCTGGCCTCCCGCAGCTCTTCCACCCGCTCTAGAAATGCGCTTAGGGACCCGGAGTCCCCATTACAGCGGCGTCCCCACTTGGACACCTCCTGCTTTTTCACCACCATCGGCGTTGCCTTGGGTGTCGAAAATGAAGGACCAGCGTTGTGATCCAGACCCTGGTTTGGTTCACGGAAGCCCACAGTTACTCCCGCGGCCTCATCTCCATTTACGGGTGCCTCCCCTCGCTCGTTCCTTTCATCGCCGTCCCCTACTGCATCTGCTCCCTCGTTTCTCTCCTCACCCTCCGCCTTCACCAGGAGCTCTCCCATAGCCATAATCAAACGGACTCTCAGCTTGTTGGCTTCTTCTCCCATCTCCTCGACTTCGTAATGTGCATTCTGCAACCGCCGCATCCCAAATTCAACTTTCGTCTTGATCTTAAGAAATTCCGACGATTGTGGGGTGCCCGTAAAGGTTGCAGTCAGGGTTTGGATTTCCTCCAGCTTCTCTCTGACGGCCTCCAAGTCCTCTTCCAATGTATGAAGATAGTCTCGGGTGGTAATCAGTGGCGTATCCATCGAAGTCTCAGCTCGGAGCGCCACTCGAAGCGTCTTTCTCATGGCCTCCACAGTCCCGGTAGGTTGCCCTCGGATTTCTTATTCGTAGGCCAGCTCCTCCTTGCTGAGTCTGTCGATCAGAATCCTGGTTTTTGACGGCATCCTGGATTTTCCACACTGCTAAGTCCTTATGTTCAAAATGGGAAACTACTTAAGAGTAGAATGAAACACAGATTTTATTTCAAACTGAATCTAGATTAAATTTGCAAGTCAAGGGAATATCAACCGCTCCTGTTCTGTCTCGCGATCCTCGCAATCTAGCTGTCGCTCCTTGCACACTCTGCCTGGAATCTGTTATTTGGTTTAAGGTCCCAGGTCCTCGACTGGTCAACTGCTTCTCCTATTTCAACTGCCTACCTCCGCGATGTTGTGATCTTCTTCTGCTTGGATTTGACACTAATTTTCGATTTTCACACTATCACTGATTTCAACACCGAAAATTTCGAAGAAATTATCCCGCGGTAATCTCCTTTTAGGCCCCACGTTGGGCGCCAATTTGTTACCAACCCCGCCTAAATGGGGGGGGGGGGGTAGTGACTACCGGCTAGGTCCGTTTGGGTCCCGGGTTCGCTCAATGGAGATTGGGCGTGGGCGCCACTCACTCACCCCAAAAAAAGGACCTCGAGCCGTCGAGTGAGCTTACGGCTCACCGGTGTCAATGGAGCACGATTTGGGAGCCACCTCTATGTTGCGCGACCACTCAACCGTGGGCAAGACGACGGGCTTCTTGCTTCAACTGCAGCCGATCTAAGTGCGTCGAAGCACAAGGGGATGCTTATCTAATCGAACTCCGCAAACGCGCAGTTCACACGCGAATGTGACCCAGACAGTCTAACTATCTCACACTACGGTCCTTTCCACTACCTTACTCCTCCAACCATAAGCAAAACGACAAACTTTTTTACTCAATGGCACATTATTTAATTAATTCCAATATAAACATATATTGATTCCATTAAATTTCGCGGCCAAGAATTTCACACGTTAATCGGAACAGAAATTTCAACTGTCCAACACTACGATATTTTCGATTTTCTTAACCTATCGCCGAGTTCCACCACTTCACTATTACACTAGTTATACAAGTAAAGGCGCATGCACGGTAAATACGATATATGTCTAATTAAATTTTCCTGATTATCTTACTGATTTACTTAAGACTACTGTCTTCTTACTTACAACTTATTACTTTCGCCGCCGCACAAAGAAATTCTCGAATTTGCACCTGATGTCTGATGTCTTGTTACTGTCGCCGTCGCACCCAGAATTCTCGAGTTTGTACCTGATGCTTGATGTCTTATTACTGTCGCCGTCGCACAGAGTATTTCCACGTGTGTACTGATTTCACAGTTACCGAACATCCAACTGATTAGCTTCGCTGTCGCACCAAGAATCTCCACGTGTGTACCTGACTGATTTCACATTTACTGATTTCACATTTACCGAAAATCCAACTGATTAGCTTCGCTGTCGCACCAAGAATCGAAAATCCAACTGATTAGCTTTGCTGTCATACCAAGACTCCACGTGTGTACTGATTAGTTTCGCTGTCGCAACAAGACTCTCGAAAACCTAACTGATTAGTTTCGCTGTCGCACCAAGAATCTCCACGTGTGTACCAAAGAATTCAACAAAAATCCAACTGATTAGCTTCGCTGTCGCACCAAGAATCTCCACGTGTGTACCAAGACTCTCGAAAACCCAACTGAATAGTTTCGCTGTTGCACCAAGAATCGAAAATCCAACAAAAGTTGAAAATCCAACGGACTGATTTCACATTTACAAGAATCTCCACGAGTGAACCAAGAATCGAAAATTCAACTGATTAGCTTCGCTGATTTCACATTTACCGAAAATCCAACTGATTGGTTTCACATTTACTGATTTCACAATAACGGAAAATCCAACTGATCAGCTTCGCTGCCGCACCAAGAAAGAGAGAGGGCCGCTTGGTTCATCATCCTTCGCTCGTTCAGACTCCGTCCTCCGGTACTTTTCAATTCCAGTTATTTCCCCTTTTCCGGCTCGTCAGCTAAATTTCCCTTGCACGCGCCACGAGAGTGCGTTCAATGTTATGCCCACATTTGCCCCCCAAGACACTCACTAGCTGTCACTGCACGAACCAGGTCAAAGTGTATAGAAAGCGAAGTAGGTGCACCTTTTCCATTTACATATTCCCGTGTGCTTTTAATAAATCAATTCCTCCGACGTGAACGTCACCATCATTATTGATTCAACGCAATGAGGCGGAGTGAGACTGCGCAGTACTTTAGAGCAGCAGGTGTACACGAGTTCGCCGATTGTTATGTGGACGTTTGTGCCCCTTTGTTGTCTTGTTCCTTACGTACTAGCGTCATATTAACCTTAGAAACTAACTTAATCACCTAGTTGCATATGCTACCTCGTCGGCACCCGGTAAGTATATTACACAAACCGAGTGTGACGATGCACTATCGTGCTATGAGTGGTGGTTACAGATTCTCTACATAGTGGAGTGGTGGAACGCTCGCAAGTGTTCAGCCTTCCCCGAAGAAGGCTGGATTTTTTTTTTCAATGTTTAAACGTATCGGGTCGGGCAATCGTTGCCCCATTATGTTACAACGTTACAACCCAGATAGGAGCGTTATAGGGCGATTTGGATGGTTTTATAATTCCGTCCTGTAGTAGTTTCGTTATTTCCTTGTCTACCACAGGTTTCAGAGCCATCGGATAAGGGTACGATTTGGCGTAAACGGGATTATCGTCCTTTGTGCGAATTTCACCTTGGACAGTAGTAGTAAATGTAAGGCTCTCATTGGGCTCGGCAAATAGGGTAGGATGTCTGCGTAATATATCGATGATCTTGATATTTTGGTGTTCAGATATATGAGATGTTCGTATGTCGATGGTATTAGCCGATTGAGATTGGTGTTGTTTTATTGTGACGCGGATGTCATTTTTAATCACCATATAACTTCCAGCAGTATGGATAACAGCATCAAATTCTTTAAGACTATCGTTTCCGAGGATTCCATGAAAAGATTTAAGGTTTGGTAATATATAAAATTTTAAAGGTGGAATTAGTGGACCGAAAAGATTTATTAATGCATGGTGAGTTATCTTTAAGTCACCTCCCACTGAGTGGGTGAAAAAGGTCTTTTCGTTGAATGTAATTCTTATTTAATCCCGTATTAATTAAGAATCTCAATAAGTTTCCCCTCTTCGTCATGTATTCGAAATAAGGTAACGAAGAGCCCGTTAGCCTGAAAAATGGATGTCCTGGAAATCAGTCGTCAACTCTTCAGTCTCTGCGAAATTGATCTCTGGGTCTTGGGCTGTCCAAGGAGGTTCGTATTCGGTGTTTTCTGCTTCCAGATAATCTATAAGGGTTTGGCTATTATCATCTTGGACATATTGCGTACTTTCGTCGCAGTATGAATCGTTCGACTCGTAGGGGGTTGTAGTATGGTACACCCGTTGAATTTTGTTGGGATGCTGGGTCTGGACAGAATCAGCTCTCTTTGCTGCAAATCTCTGTTGTGGGTGGTTTTGGTAATTCACTCTATTTGACCTTATGGACTGGTCAACTTCCATAGGCTCTGGCCTAGGTTGTGGCTTTGGTGGTAGATGGTTATATGCCTGTTGGAAGTAAGGTTGTTGGGGCCTTAGTTGTGGTGGCCGAGGAGTATGAGATTGATTTTGGAAGAAAGGCTGTCGGGCCTGTAATTGATTTTGGAAGAAAGATTGTTGAGTTTGAGGTTGGTTATGGAAGAAGAGTTGTTGAGACTGAGGTTGGCTTTGGAAAAAGGGTTGTTGAAATGCGGCTTGGTTGGAGTAAAACACAGTTCTAGGTGCTGGGGTTGGACCTGATTTAAGTGGCTTTAAATGCCGAGGGGGAGGCAGTGGCGCTCCTCTTGTTGTTCGGTTGGCTATGGCATTATTGTTTTTTGCATATGCTGCCCTAAAGTTCACATTCTCCAGCGTAAGACACAGATGCAAGGCCTGCGGCAGATCTGCTGGCTCACGCATACTGAGTAGTTTAAGGAGATCGCTGCGAAGGCCTCTGATGAACGTATCAAGAGCTTTGTCTCAATACGTACTCACCAGCATATTCATCGCCTCTGAACATATTTCCATACTCGAGATTTTATTGAGAATAAGACTGAGATGGTGGTAAACAGCTTGGTAGAACCCTTGTAGTGTGCCGCTGCCCTGTACCAGACAAGTTAGCTGATACTCAAGGGTGCCATGGTCTCTTTTGTCAGCGTAGTGTATCGCTAGGCACTCAATTCAAGGGGGTATTATATGACTCGAGAACCGTATCGGCTTGTCCGACAATTTCGTTACGAATGACGTTGAGGATGCCATAATATCTTGGCGATCCCCTCGAGGGCTCGTATGTTTTGAAAATTCTCTCAACGCTTTTGCGCCAGGAGCTAAACTCCCCTGGTTCACCTGAGAAATTCCGTAGACTTTTTACCACATCGGGTATTTTGTCCATGTCTCCCAGGTTACCGAGCTGATCGTCATTGATCCTTTGATCTTGGTCAAGATATGGATCATGAGCAGAATTCATTATTGCCTGAATTAGACGCGGACACTCTCTCGCGATCGCATTAGCGACAATGGATTCGATTAGGTCACGGCGCAACCCTTCATTTTCGTTATTATTATTTACGGGATTATTCACTCCGAGGATTGGTGGTCTTATCAAGTTTTCATTACGAGCCATGTTTGAGTAATAACACAAATGTCAGTAGAAATTTGGAATGGACGAATGTCACTAGAAATTTGGAATGGTCACGAAATTTTGAATTGGAAATTCTTTCAATAATTTACCCCTGTTTTATTTTTGTTTGGTCACATAAATTTTTGGGAAAAAAATGGAAATGTACTTACGGTTTTGCGTTTCCCAAATTTTTAATAAAAATTTCACTTTAACAAATTCAAATTCAGAACAACCACAAGGTTTCCTTTTACTTTCTTACACTTTTACTCTGCTTTTTCCTATATATCTCAAGTTTGCACTACTAGGCTAAACCTACACTTCCTTGCTTACTTTCACTTTCGTTAATTGAATTTCTAATACAAATACGAGCAAACTACACTTCTCGTTTTATTTCTTATTCCTACTCTTTTACTTTCGATTTAAATATTTTTATTACACATTTACTTATTTCACGATTTTCCTTACACTAGAATTAAAATTTGGATCATTGCAGAGCGGCTGCCGATGCTTTGGCGACTCCTTTTCCTCCCGTGTGGGCTAGTAGGGGGCCTCTTTTCTCTGCGATCTGGAACCAGCACAGTTTCCTTCCCAGTTTTGTAGTCAACCGAACCTTTTGCGTATTTTCAGACGATCGCGTTCGAACGAGCCTTTCTTTTAGCAGCTTCGGACGGTTGTTAACTCGAACCTTTCGCGTTACTTTCGGAAGACGTACTTTTCGCGCGTAGCTTTCGTAAATCGCTTTCGGACGGTTGTTAACTCGAACCTTTCGCGTTACTTTCGGAAGACGTACTTTTTGCGCGTACCTTTCGTAAATCGCTTTCGGACGATAAGAAGAAAACCGCTGGTCCCTGCTCGGGCGCCAGTTAATAAATTGAAGATGAATTTGTTTTAAAAAAAAAAACAACTTTATTCAATGAAAGCTTCTTAAGAACTAACTGACAAGTTTATTCTTAAAGCTAATGAAAATTATGTTTGCAGCGAGATCGCTGAATCGGTATAACGTGCGGCGACAGATGTTTTCCAGACGTGGGAAACTGCAATCCGGAAATTGCTGATTCTCGTGTGACCCGAGCAAATGGAGTTGGATGACATGATGGAGTTGGATGACATGCGCGTGTTGTTGGATGGGATCGACTCCGTCGCTGCTAACTTATATATTATATTTTACACACCGTGCTCAAAATGCATACACTAAATTTAGTTTAATTTGATTTGAAATTAAAGTCGTTGCACTGAAGAAAATGCAAGTCATGTTTTTGGTAGTGTCAGTTAGATTAAGCCAAGCCTACCAGCTGCAAGAGTATCCAGAAGAATCAAATACAATAATTCTAATATGGGTGAAAATATTATTACCACAATAACTGACAAAAATCTAATTTAAAATTTAGTTTAAAAACTACAATTACCACAATAACAGACAACAATCTAATTTGGTCAGATTTCACATGCGCATCTGTTAGATAGTTTGTTATGCATTAATTAAGGAAGAATCGCGCAAAATATTAACTGAACTCTAACACAACTTTGAGTCAAGTGGCATTAGCTTTGAATAACATTTCCTCATCTGCTTTCATCAAATTTACGTAAGTAAAGAGCTGGTGAGATTTTTAGAAGTAATTTTCATTTGGGGGGCCAATATTTATTAAAAAACAAGGTTTTGATCGAATGATCAGATTTGCTTGGATTAATTCCATTTCAGTAGCACTCAAACTGTAGAAAGCATAAAAACTATAAAAATTTCCCTGTTTTTGACTACGAAAAATCCGAAAAACCCCCGTGTGTTTTAGCTCTAAAAGATTATAATCTCCGATCAGCTATAGCTTCTCAAAATGTGTTTAAAAATGGTTGAGTAATCGACGCAAAACTACGAAAACGGAGGGACCGATCGGACGTAAACGGAGGTAAACGGAGGTGAACGGACATGTTTTCTCAGCCTTCAGCCAAACCGATTAACTAAATACAAGAACCGAGTGTCGTTTTTGGACAAAAATGGCACGGCAAAGGCGAAGGAGAAAATGACGAATCGGACCAAAAATTTCCCTGGTTTTTTCTTAGGAAAATTCCGAAGAAAACGCAGTGTTTATTAGTGATAAAATGTTCTAAGGTATGTTCCCGTACTACGATTAATTGCAATTAATTGCAATGAAGCGTACTAAAACGGAGTACAAAAAACGGCTTCATTGCAATCAATCGCAATTAATTGTAGTACGGGAACAGACCTCTAATCTCCGATTCACTTCTGAAGCGTCTAAAAAGGTGTCGTTTTTCTACAAAAATGGCTGAGTTAACGACGTGGAAATCCAATAATTGCCGAAAATCGAAGAAATTTTTTTTTTATTTAAATTATTTAACTTAAAAAAGACCCCCAAAAACAAGCAAACCACAAAGCGTACATCCTTCGAAAATCGTAAGACTATTTCTAAATCTTTAACAATAAAAGATCGTGTGGTGTGGGCGTATGAGTGCATATAATGCAATACATATTAAAACTTGAGTGCAGTTAAAACCAATAATGTCTGAAAATGGCGAGAAAGGAGGAATCGAAAAAATTTTTTTTTATATAATTTTAAATTAGTTAATTTAACAAAAGACACCCCTAACAACAAACGCCAGCACAAAAGCATTGAAAATCACTTCGAAAATCGTAAAAGATACTTCAAAAATCGTAAAAGATACGATATAGTCTAATGACATTTCAATTTGACCGATAAACTCCACATTTAACATCGAAAAAATGCCTGGAATGATACTCAGGATACTCAGGATACTAAATCTTTAAAACCGATAATTCAATGCAAGCTGCGGGGACATCTATCCAAAATCTCTCTTCATATGATGTAAACTATATTTTTGACCATGTCTTTAATTTTAATGTGGGTTGTATGTTTAATTTTGGGGTACAATCAACAATGGAAATGTGTATATCATGTGCAGTACCTTTGAATTCGAGTTAGGTTCACATTTTACATTAATTAGCACGAATACATATATGCATGCTGTTCGGAATGAAAATGTATTAAGATATCTTAGTAATTGAACTTTGCATACATATTGAGTTTGTAATGTTGCGCACTGCCTGCAATTTCCCCATTATGTCGGCTTGTAATCAAATGGCTGTTTCAAGGCTGATGAAAAAGTTGCAATTTGGTATCAAGTTTACAAGGTCAGGATAGGGAATTATAAATGATGTTGACTCGATGCGCACTAAATATGCATGTTCGCACGTATGAATGAATAGAAACTAAGTGAATTTGGAGTAATAATGTAATTTCTTATAATCGATAGGATGTTTACACAACTTTTTCACTTTCGAGCATTAAACTAAAACAACCAGCACATGTTTTCTGAGTTGAGGTTTTCGGATCTAAATTTCTTCCCAAATTAAGAATGTGGACATTGCCTCTGACAGCTCACGTTTTTTGTTCGAACTGGCTAAGCGGATACTAAGACAAAAAGTATTTAGCGGGCCGTTATGCCATAAACCATCAATAGTTCAAAAGCTCAGGCAAGTACATGACTAAATATTAAAAGAGGAAATACTTTTTTGCTCAATCATATTGCTTCTTGTACGTTATTACTACTCAATCACCAAGTTTAAAAATATTTTACATATTTTTTCGATGGTGATTCCACAGCTCAGGACTACGTTTTGAAGTGAATGCCTACCTATGAAGGCAAGGAGACACATATGGGGAAAGCTGATATCAATTAGCTGATATCGATTCCATTGTTTTTTTTTAAGTGCCACATTATTTCTTATTTTCTGAAGCGCTGGTGCTATGCCCAGTCGTCACTAAAGCTATGATATGACAATTAATAGAGCGCTGGTACTATGCCCAGCCACCCACTATTAAGACAACACAAGCCAAACAAATACAGCCATGAGCATACGGCGGGATTCGAAACCTCAGGTAGTAGATCGCTACTTCGCGAGCTGGCACCTTCTACCCCGGCACCTCTAATACCCTCTAATACCCTCATACTTTGGCCCTGAACCTTTCATAACCTAGTCTTATCATACTCGAAAGTATTTTAAATTTGATGTTTTGATATATCCCTCTTTCTCTCTCTATATGTTTAAAATGTCCCGAAAATTCATTGGAAAAACATTCATTGGAAGATAGTTGCAGCGTATTCCTATATTATGATCCCTACCATTTTTCTCGTAAATTTTTCCACATACAGATTTTCTTTTTCAATTTCAAGACTGCTTATGTGTGGTAATTTAGAACACGCGGAGGTTCGATGCTTTGAAACGAATTTTCACGTACCTGTTCTAGCTAAAATGTTACCCAAAAAATCATTTTAAATCAGAATTGTATATTTTTGATTGGCATAAATACTTCCTGTAAATTTCGTGATGATCCGATGTTTCTGCCAGGAGTAATGACAAATAATATCTTAGAAAAAAAATGTTGTCTACTTTTAGGCAATCTGCGCTCACATAGAATTAAAAATTACCAAACCGTTATCAATGCCAATCATAAAACGTTATCAGTTTTCATTCCCCATACTTACTTCTCACAATAATTGTCTTCCTTTAGAAATATGGAAAAAAATCACTAAAATGCCCACTGCTGCCAAAGCGTAAAAGATGTTTTCATTTTAACTTGACATGGACCGACCTAGAATTTCAGCTCGATCACGTTACACACATTAAATAATCTCAATAAATCTTTTTTCTGATTTATATACACATGTAAAGAAAAGACAAGGCAAATTTAATATTAATTATCTTTGAAAATTAATAAAAATATGCCGTGAATTATTTCATGTGGCACCAGTTTTACTCTTGGTTGTTTTTAAGTTTCCTCCGGTACCATTTTTAATTCGAAATTGTGTTACGATATTCAAATATTTATATTCATCAGGATCATTAATTGATGTGATTTGCCTAACCTTTACGTATAAAATCCATAGCCTCCAGCATTACATTATCACTCTAAATTTACTCAGTTTCTATTCATCCATCCTTGCGTACGAGCATATTTCTTCAAAGATCAGCAAAAATATAAAAGATATTGAGACAGAGCGAACAGTGAGCAACATTACAATATCAATATGTATGATCTAATTACAGTTCTATTTCTAGCTTCATGCAAATGTTCGTGGTAATTACCGTAAAAAGCGAACTTAACTCGAATCCAAAGTACTGCATTTGATATACACATTTCCATTGTTGATTATACCCAACATTAAACATATAACCCACAGTTAAATGAAAGACGTAGTCAAAAACATATTGGCTGCATCTGTATATGAAGAGAGATTTTGGATAGATGTCCCCGCAGCTATCGATTTCGCAAGGTTAATATATGAGCTAAACTTTTCATTGGCATGCACCCACAATACTACCAGCAAATGAATTTCCAGCTGTGGGAACACGATGAGTTTTCTGAAATATGTTCTCATTACGCAGCACACGACCTTTATTTTTTGTCAAAGATTACTATAAAAGTAATATATCATTCAATCCAGGCATTTTTTCGATGTTAAATGTGAGTTTAATGTCGGTGAAATTGCCGTTGTTTGACTTTCGTATCTTTTACGATTTTCAAAGTATCTTTTCCGATATCCGAAGCGATTTTCAATGCTTTGTGCTGGCGTTTGTTGCTGGGGGTGTCTTTTTTTAAATTAAATAATTTAAAATTTAAAAAAAATACTTTCCTCAATTCCTCATTTCTCGCCATTTTCGGACATTATTAGCCAATCGTCATTTTCTCTTCCTCCTTTGCCGTGCCATTTTTGTACAAAAACGACACTCGGTTCTTGTATTTAGTTAATCGGTTTAATAGGTTTGGTTGAAGGCTGAGAAAACACGTCCGTTCACCTCCGTTTACCTCCGTTTACGTCCGATCGGTCCCTCCGTTTTCGTAGTTTCGCGTCGTTTTCTCAACCATTTTTAGACACATTTTGAGAGGCTATAGCTGATCGGAGACTATAATCTTTTAGAACTAAAACACACGGGGGTTTTTCGGATTTTTCGTGGTCAAAAACCAAAAAACCCTATTTTTCGTAGTCAATACGATGTGTGTACGAATACTTTTTTGTATGATTGTATATCGATCGAAATTTTGCTGTCTGCGCTATGTCCGGTCAAGCGAAACTCAAAGCAAATTATAATATTCAGCATTTAATTAAAATTGTATTTAAGCAGGATCAAACTCAGAAATAAATATACAGGAAAACAATCACTTGTTGTATACGGGTGTTTTCTTGCTTTTAACATACTCGTATTTCGAATTAGTTACATTACATTGTCCCGGCATTGTCCCGCTGTAAACCCAACCATAAATAATCTTATAGCCCGTTCACACTCGGCTCTAAATCAGGCGATTTCGATCAGCTGATCGCTTTAGAGCTAAATCAACTTAAATCTACCTGATTACCCATACATTTTTTTCGGTTTCCGACCGAGTTAATCAAGTAGATTTAGAGTTAATCAAGTACAAATCAGGTACTATTGTGAATTTTTCCGGGCTGAATTGTTCTCAGAGCGTGCTTAATTCCATCCGTGAGAGGGAGAGTAGATTTCAACGAAATGTCATTCGAATTTCGTCCAAATATAGCAAAAATTGGACAAAAAAGGAAAATGTGAGTTGTACAAAATGAAAAGAAAATGCTCTTGCATGTTTCTGCACCATTTTGAACAACTTTCATGCAAAAAAAATTGTACACACAAATTCGAATGACAGTTCGCTCTCTAAATCTCCTCATTCTAAATCACTTCGGGTAGTGTGAACGCTTACCTGATTAACTTTGACAGCTTCTAAATCTACTTGATTTAGAGGGTAGTGTGAACGGCCTATTAGGTCAAATTTCGTGTATAGTCCGCTGACTAAGTGTCTGCTGTAAACATACCCAATGATAGTGTCTTGGGTAAGTCGATATTCAGCTCATATTTCACATTTGCGACTGGGCGAAATGTGGATAACATTTCTTTGACGTAACCTCACATGCTGTTTCCAGTGTTTTGCTTGTCAAGTTGAAATGTGGTAAAATTGTAGTAATTGTTAGATAAAGTTAAATGTCATGAAAATCGAATGTTAAAATAACTCATGTAAAATGTTTGGAGGTTTTATAGGTAATTCACGAACCATCATAATAAAGTGTTTTAGTCCGCCTAAAGTATCACCTTATCGAACAAGTTTTCGAGCTCTCAGCAAAAATTCTGGAGATTTTGAATCTGCGAGGAAATTCAAGGCACGGTCGACGTTGTACTATGTCAGTGCAGCTGGGGTTCTGATAGTTGGAGCTAGCTACGCAGCAGTTCCACTATATCGTATGTTTTGTCAGGTAATTCTTATCTTGCTCTAAAAAACCAGGATTTATAGCTCCTCATTTAGGCTTACAGCTACGGCGGCACAACCAGCTTAGGGCATGATGCCACTAAAGTAGAAAATATGAAAAAAGTCGAAGATCGAGTTATTCGTGTTCAATTTAACGCCGACATTGGGTCATCGATGCGATGGAATTTCAAGCCGCAACAAAGAGAAATTCGAATACTTCCTGGTGAAACAGCTTTAGCATTTTACACCGCAAAGAACCCAACAGACCATCCGGTGACGGGAATCAGCACGTACAATGTAGTACCGTTCGAAGCTGGACAGTATTTCAATAAAATACAATGTTTCTGTTTCGAAGAACAGCAGCTAAATCCCCATGAGGAGGTAACTACAATAATTTCGATTCTTTATTTAGTTTTACATCATTCTCTATCTTTTACAAGGTGGACATGCCAGTGTTCTTCTACATCGATCCAGAATATTGTCAAGATCCAAAACTCGAGCTAGTCGATACAATTACACTATCATATACGTTTTTCGAAGCTAAAGATGGGCTGAACCTTGCAGTACCATCGTTTGCTAAGACGCACACATATGAAACGTTGAAAACATGAGAGAAAATGTGGCTTGTTATTCCGCTAGTTGTCTTTGACTGCTAAAGTTTAATGCTTGTGATTGATTGGAGACATAAGCTAAGGCGTCAAGTCAAATAAAGTTCTTTTTGATAGTAATAAAAAATCAGCCTGGAAAATGTATAATATATGGTGAAAGGCAGTTTGCTTCAAAGTGTTTTCAGATTTCTGTTTAATGCGAAGTTTGAATAAACAATATTGATATCGAATTTCTTTCATCTATTAAGCTGTGTTTAGACATGCGTCCATGCGTTTTTAGATTATACGAATCAAGTCAACTCAAATCCATTTTTTGAAGGCGGGGCTAAAGCGAAAGTGGTCAAATGCATTGATTAAGGCAAGTTTCTACTTTGTGCGGTAAAAAAATCGAATTTTTTGTTTTTGCATTTTCGGATACATACACACGGATAGATAGATACATGTTGATAGATACGGTAGATACATGAATTACGAAAGCTATCCTTTACAATCGGCGCGCTGCACCGCATTTTTTGACCTGGTGGAAGTGATTGAAGGCAGACGGGCTGTTGAAATTCGCAAATATCCATCCAAATTGGTCGCTGAGTCAACTAATCAGCCATCACGTCGACATTCATTAAAATCTGCAATATCAACCAATTAATCTACCATGAAAAATTACTCGTAAAAAATTTAGATTTGCCAACTTGTGTAAAATACATTTGTAATCAGATCCACATTAAATTGAAATAACGTCAATATGATCACTCGATTACGCCAGACTGTGTACTCAGCATTTTTTGTATCGAATATTAATTCTTCCAAATGTGAAATATTTGCAAATACAATTTTAGCATGTAAGCACTTTTGCACCTATAAAATAAAGCTTGTCGCACACTATTCCGTCACGACACGACACGACATAGAAAAATGTCGTACGACAGTCGGTAGACCAACGCACACTATACCGAACCGACCGACACATCAGTTTGTGAAAAGTATTCAGAAAATGCATTATGTTTCATGCAATGGAAAATGTGAATTGTTAAAAATTAAAAAAATGATAAAACTGAAATTAATTGTAATTTCTTCCCATCTATTTGTCTTCTATTGTGTATTTTCGTAACTTTTTGAGCTTATTTCATACAATTATTTCTACAGACTGGCGCAAAAGTTTCTGCTCTTTGATATGAAAAATCAACCCGAATAAATTAATGGGAAAAAGCTATCTTTCCAAATTTTGAAACCCTCTTCTATTTTTCTTAAACCTACATAGCCTTAATTAATTCAGTGATAATACCAAAATAATGACTGTTGTTGTTTTAGAGTCGGTAAAAACAGGTACGAAAATTCAAAGAGGATTAATATATCGAACTTTTATAAAACCTGAAAAACTTTGGATTTCTTCAGCGGATCGAATTGATAACAATGGTAAATAGTCAACTTTATGTGAAAGTTTCAGAAAACAAATTTCAGACTGTGTTGAAAACGGAAGAGGTCATAATTCATACTAATTATATATTATGTTGCTTCAATTGTGTTAAATGTTGTACAGGAAATACTAAGGACAGACACTTTTGCGCCACCCAGTAGTTTTTATTTAATATCAAACTGCCTAACGACAACTGATGCTTATCATGAATTGTTCAGAAAATGCATTATGATCAATACAATGGAAAGTGTGTAATGTGAAGCATTTCAAAAATTTAAAATTGAAATTTTCTCAGCAAATTCTTCACATACATTTTCCTTCTTTTGTGATTTATTGTAATTTTTTTAACTTATTTCATACAGCTCTATTTTCAGCCCAAAAAAATTACTTCATCCATTTCCGATTCGTAATTTTTTTTTTGAATATTAAACTGCCGAACGACAACTGATGCTTATCATAAAATCTATGAAGCTATATGAAAGGCCGCACACTTAACCGACACGACCCGCTACAACGACGTACATCATTTGTCGGATTGGATTAAATTCGAACATCCCAAACGACAAAAATTTTTGGCTGTCCTGTCGTGTCGTGACGTGTTGGTCAAGTGTGCGGGCGTTCATACAATTACATACAATTTATTCTCACAGACTTTTGTCGTGTCGTGTTGTGACGTGTCGTGTCGGAATAGTGTGCGATATGCTTTAGTCATGTTCAGGTAAATAAATTATTAGTATTTTGAAAGCAATAAGCTAAGCCTTCTTTATTACTCTTGTTGAGGCTGACAAGAGGTTTCACTTCAACAAGAATCATAATTACACTGGTTTTGTACTAGGGCAACATTTCTCCATAAAGCTACGGTCAGACATGGCTACTTTTTGCGCTGCGCAGCACAAAAAACTGCGTTGACAGAAAGTAGCGATGTGTGACCAATGTAGAAACCTTGAAAACTGCACCTGCAGCTAGACTGCGGTCGCAACTTGCAGCTTAAGGAGTAGCGATGTATGAAGAGCTTTTCAATGAGTTGCAAGTGGAGCAAAAAAATACTGATTTGGTTGAAACTTTGCCGCGGCTGTATTATATATAACAGTATTGTGTGTATATAACAGTATTGTGTGTACGGTAGTGATAGCAATTTTTATATTTTTACGGTATGTATTTCAAAACTTGTAAATGGTAGAATATTAATTTTGTTTAACCAAATAGGATATGGCTAAATACAATTGGACGAAAGACACAGTATTTTTGATTGAAGGAAGAGCATTTTTAATTAAGAGAAGTTATGGGCGATACGGTTTATTCTAATTATAAGTCTATGTTATAGCTATTTTGCAAAATTTAACTTAAATATTAAAAACTTATAAATAAAATTTACGTAAACCATTCTATTCTAATGTTTCAAAACAAATTTGTTTAAATTTGTTTAAATAATTGAAGGAAGGGCTTATTGATTTTCTCATCCAAGTGTCTTTTTTTTATTAAAGTCACCAGTTGTAGAAGTTCATCAAAATCACTACCCGATATTCTCAAAAAGTTTTTATAAAATGCTTCGTCATCTAAACGCAATTCATTTAACAAACAATGCACAGCTCCATAGTTCCTCACTCAGCAGCTTCTGTTTTTGTTTTTCTTTTTTCCTTTATTTAAAACTATAAATTAACAATCCGCAGCCAACACTTCTGGATCATCGAAATACATACTAACACAACTGGTTGAAACTTCATAGCAAACTAAATAGTAAAATACTGCAACAGAGGTTGCGCGCAGCAAAAACTGCGAGTTATGTGTGAACACCATAGGCGTGCCGTGGTCTAAAATCTGGCAGGGGCCAGGAATCGAAAGGTTCAAACATGCGATGATTTTGTCTTCCGTAAGAAGGTACACGTACTGTTCATACAACTTATAAAATTTACTAATATATTATATGTTTGTTAATTTATTCTGTGTTATTTGCTAATGCATAATGCATTATCAAATAAACTTCGTGTCTGTGAATACGTATGAGCTACTGTCACATGCATATAATGTGAATGGTAAGTATGAACAACACATGAATTATCTATGACCACTAAGAAATGAGCGCTTGTATGAATTATATAGGAATATAATGGAAATAATTAGAAATATATACTTTAGAAATATATAATTTATACTTACAGAAGAGGATAGCTTACTTTCAAAATATATTTGAAGAAATAGGAATATATTAAGCTTACAAGGAAGAAATTGATACCTTGCTTCAAATTTTCGTTACCTAGAAAACCTAGAAAAAGCACAAATAATTTGCCAAGATGAAGAGTGCTGTAACTTACTCTTTTCGAGCCATTTGGTTTGCAGGGATATATTTGCAGCCCTAACTGCGTGTCCAAGGCTAGAGGAAATATCAAAACCCTTCAGCCTAGTGCTTTTTGCTATTTTCCGTTTTCGTGATCCTCTGGGAAATGTGAGATCCAAACATGAGATCGAGATTTAATTTTTTCCCAAACTACATAAAAGTTCTCCCGCTCACTTAGTAGTGTTTTAACTGCTCCATTCACAAGGTCCATCTCATTCCGAAGAGTTGCATTTTTAGTTTGAAAATATGTGCTTAACATGTTCGTTACAGAAAGAACATCGGATTACTGATTGAATGAAAGATCTCCAATGCATAAACTGAGTCGTTGTGTCGTTCGTGTCCATACGTGTGGTAGTGTTGGTGTCCTAAAATCGTGATCATAGAAGATTAGAAGATGGCATCACGAATGGCTCAAATACTTATACTAGCCAAAACCACTACATGAAATTGACACATTTCACGTCAGTTCACTAGTGCCATAATGGATATCACTTGGCTTCGAAAAGTGTAGGTAAAGTGATTCGATTCGAAAAAGGATGTACACTCAAAAAAATTTTGGTTGAATTTTACCCTTATAATAGTAGGAAATTGGTTTCCTACTATTAAAGATGTAAATTTACAAAAGTGAATAACAAACTAGTAAATTTACACTCTTTTTGCTTCAATTTACAAAAAAACTGTGTATTATTCAGCTGATATGACGTAAAAACAAAAAATGCAAATCAAATGTTCACTAATTTCTTTTTCTAAAGCCTCTTTTATGGTCCCATAGCTATCGATCACATATTTGCAATTGCGAAATTTCATTAACTAATGAGTAGAGCTTAAACTTCTCATTTCACGCCTTGTATTTAGACCAACTGCCTCTTCAAGCTGATTCAACAATTGGTGTTGGGATGGCTTCGAAAAGTGTAGGTAAAGTGATTCGATTCGAAAAAGGATGTACACTCAAAAAAATTTTGGTTGAATTTTACCCTTATAATAGTAGGAAACTGGTTTCCTACTATTAAATATGTAAATTTACAAAAGTGTCTGAAAAGAATATTTTTTTTACGACGAAATCGTGTAATTTTACCTTAAAAAATGATGCAATTTTATGGCTTTGGTGCAAAAGTGAATAACAAACTAGTAAATTTACACTCTTTTTGCTTCAATTTACAAAAAACTGTGTATTATTCAGCTGATATGACGTAAAAGCAAAAAATGCAAATCAAATGTGTAAAAAAAAATGTGATTCGTTATTTTAAACGAAAAAATGAATATATTTCCTATTATCAAAGTATTAATTATAGACCTACTTTTTAGAGTGTACACGTTTCGATTGTGAAAAATGTGTCGATCACAACAAGGATAATTCTATGAGCTTGACAGTGTACAAATGTGGCTGCAGAGTGTTTTATCTTAATTTAGGTTTGTACACCACCTTTTTGTCCTGACATGACACTAGCACCATCATACGACTGTCCAACAACAGGCAATTCGCTAAGTCCGTAGATGTCTAACAGGCTCAAAATTATATCTGCTAAATTCGAGGCATTTCAGCTCCTAAACAGTCTACAAAGCTTAATAACCTTTCTTCGACTGCTAGCTCTTTAGTAAATCTGATAACCACGGAGAGTTGTTCCTTTTTGTGGACCGTTGCTTCGTCTTCGTCTGCCATAATGGATATCAGTCCGTACTCTTTTATTTCAGCTATCATGTCCTCGCGACCGATTTCAGCAATTATTTTGATTGATTCATTTTGTGTTTTGCCACTACAGTAGCTCGCAACTTTGTTTTTAAATGTTTTTCAAAAGTTGAATCATACTTCGCGAATAATTCACAAAATTCCAAAACAAAATCACGGTTATCACTGGCACCACTTTCATCATGTCCTCTGAAAGCAAGTCCTTGGCGACTGACAATATGTCCTTGAACACATTGTGCATGAATTTTCCTATCCGGATAATTTATCTGGATCGCGAAGTTTGATGATTGGAACCATGTAGTGGTTGTGTCGCCATGAACAAACGCTCGGTGAAATTGAAGTGCTATGCCTTTTAACTTCCGATGCAGTTATCAAATTATAATGAAATTCACACACATTTAACCTGAGTGTAAACCAAATAGGTCAGAGTTTTGGTTGTAATGTTATGTTCACGCTGCCAGCATCAACGATTTGATTCATTTTTGTCCTGGAAATCGGTACCATTAAATTTTCAAATAAAAATGATTTCGTATTGAAAATAAGCCGAAAATATTCCAATTTCAAAAAATTTATCATACGCAAAAGTCAGAGAAACATGCTCTCAAATATGGAATGACACTGTGCTTGTTTTGCTTAATGATAGGTATGAATATGCTAATTGTATATGATCCCATCAAGAAAGAGTAAGGGCAGCGAAAATTGCTCGCAATAATATACATTGTATTGAATAGATAGCTTAAAAGTGGCAGGGATGCCATTTTTACTCTCCAAATGATTTCGAAAATTGTATTCTACGTTAATTACCTTATTGACTACCATTTTAATACTCAGACTATGTTTTGTGAAAAACATAATTGCATAAAACGCCAGTTTATAAAAGTGTTCTTATCTAAATACCTGTATATTGCCGAGTAGGAATGAACAGAAAATTTTAATAAAAAAGGATGATTGGCGAGGCGCTTTTCATCTTTTTCTTAACGTATAACTCGTCGAAATTAAATATTACCGTACATTTCTCGAGATCAAAGTCCCATAACATCGTAATTAATACCGCAAATAACACAGTCTCTATGTTATAAGTAGTGTGTATGCTTTGGTAAAGGCTTACATTACTGCACTACACAGCTCTTGATGTGATAACAAAAACCAAAGAGGCGAAAACTTAAGTGTCTGTTGTTGGAAATATTTATTTTTCTGGGAGGGGCCAACCTTGGGTTTGGGGGGGTCCCGGCCCCCCCCTGGCCCCCCTACGGCGCGCCTATGGTGAACACCTTTGCAGTTTTCTTCGCAAGAAGTTGCAGCTACCCGGTTGCGCGCAGTATAAGTCGCGGGTTGCACCCACTATGTGTGAACAGGGTTAACAGTTTTTGCTTCCGCAACCGAAAAACTGCGCAGTAAAAGTAGCGATGTCTGACCCAAGCTTAACACAACTTGTTGAAACTTCATAACAAACTAAATAGTAAAATACTGCAACAGAGGTTGCGTGCAGCAAAAACTGCGAGTTATGTGTGAACACCTTTGCAGTTTTCTTCGCAAGAAGTTGCAGCTACCCAGTTGCGCGCAGTAAAAGTAGCGGGTTGCACCCATTATGTGTGCTCAAAGCTAGCAGTTTTTGCTTCTGCAACCTAAAAATTGCGCAGTAAAAGTAGCGATGTCTGACCCAAGCTTAAGATTATATAGGTTTTGTACCTAAGCAATCAGTCGCGGATTCCTTGTCACAAACAATTCGCACAGTTGCACTGGTTTCTGTACTAGGTAGTGATGGGTAAAACCAGCACACTTCGCACACCACACTTAAGTGTGCTAGCACTGTGCTCCCAGCACTGACACAGTGCCGCACACTGACACAGTGCCGCACACTGACACAGTGCCGCACACTGACACAGTGCCGCACACTGACACAGTGCCGCACACTGACACAGTGCCGCACACTAACACAGTGCCGCACACTGACACAGTGCCGACACACTGACACTGCCGACACACTGCCACAGGGCCGACACACTGACACAGTGGTGACACACTGACACAGTTCCGACGCACTGACACTGCCGGCACACTTGTACTGGCAGGCACACTCCACACTGATGTGCTTGGGAACGAATGCTGTACGAGTGGCGTTGATTTTGCCCATTAATATAATGTGTCTCGGTAACAAGGCGATGTTTGCATTGCAGAATGTGTACACATTTTGCGGTTTCGAAAGCATTAGCTGTTGAATGCATTAGCTGATGAATGAGATAATTAGGGAACGAAAAAAGGCAGATAAGATTTGTTATTCGTATATTTTCTGGGTGAAAGTTTGAATTTTGAGTACACGACCGATGATTTATGTTTCTCTAAATGCTGCGGACGTCTTCAAGTTTAAACACAGATACAAATACGTTTATTTGCGGTACATCTGGGAGAAATGCTTTCACGTTGAAAATATTTGTGGAAAATAGGTTTTGAGCAGATAGAAGGGTTTTGTCGTAACATGCAACGATAAAACGATAGTGATAAAATGATTTGCTGCAGATAGAAGGTTTATGCTAAGTAATGCTATGTTTTTAAATATTCAAATATTAAAGGAGTTTTTAGGGCAAAAGTAGCTGAAGTCGGTCAATTTTTGGTTAGAGTGGTTTCGGACATAACGGGCCAAGACCTATTGCTGTGATACAAATATTTCGGTTTTGTAGGGGAGTAAGGGGTTTTTTGGCCATAGTTTGGCAAAAACTGCCTTTACGGCGCTTTCGATGATTGAAAGTGGTCGGGGAGTGCAATAGTGATATTTTAAGGACGAAAAATGTTTTTGATAGGGAACATTGGGCAAAATGTCCAATTTTCGCAAGACATTTTTTTTTGTCTAGCATGAATTGGGAGACCTTTCTGAGTTGTATCGAGCGAAATTTCCATGCAAGGGTGGGAAAAAGTGGCCTAGTTTCGAAGATAAAATAACAATCTTTCATTTTACATAACATATATATATATATATATATATATATATATATATATATATATATATATATATATATATATATATATATATATATATATATATATATATTTATATATTTATATATTTTATATATTTATATATATATATATATATATATATATATATATATATATATATATATATATATATATATATATATGTATATATATATATATATATATACATATATATATATACATATATATATATATATATATATATATATATATATATATATATACATATATATATATATATATATATATATATATATATACATATATATATATATATATATATATATATATATATATATATATATATATATATATATATATATATATATATATATATATATATATATATATATATATATATATATGTACATATATAGGTTCTTTTTGCAATAAAAGGCGTGTTATTTTGCTCGCTCTATCTATAACAGAACAATGCTAAAACCAGTGCAGACGCATTGGAGACAACCAAAGCTCCCCCTATCCATAACATAAGTTGTTGTTGTTTCCAATGCGTCTGCACTGGTTAGCATTGTTATGTTATGGATAAAGGGAGCAAAAAACGCGCCTTAAGAGTCCGTTGTAGATTCAAGAAACATATTTCTTATTTTAGATTTTTTTTATTTTAGATTTAAACAAAGCGATTCAGGCGGAAAATATTAGGGGCATTTCACGTGAAGCGGACAACGGAAAAAAATACACGTTCTGGATTTCGTTCATATTGTGCATAATGGTACTTCTAGAAGATATGAATGTGGATGCACAAGTTTTTGTTTTTATGAGGTTTAGTTGCCGAGTTATGGGCTTCTAAATAACTGAAGACAAAATGATAAAAGGTTTTTTTGGAAGCGGATTCTGAGATTCAAAACAAAATCTAAAAAACATTAAACATAATGATTGGTATAGAAAATTAGTTTATAGAAAATTGTCCGAAAAAACGGTGAATAGTCTGCCTTCGAGCATGTGTCGGAAGTGTTGGATCGCTTCGTGGATTGCTAGTAGTACCCTATCGTAGGTACCGTATCGTCGCTGAGTGTTGATCAGCTTGCGTGAAAAGAGTCCTAGAGGTGATATACCACACTTCGTAAGCTGATATACTACGGCTCCGATTCCTTCGTCTAACGCGTCTACGGATAGTGACCAAGTTGCTGATTCATCAGGATGCGCTGGCGATGATGCGTTGCTTAAATCTGCTTTGCACTTCTCAAATGCTGTTGCTCAGTCGTCAGTCCATTCCAGCGCTGTCTTATCTTGCTTCCGATTTCCGAATATCAGTTTTTGCAGTGGGCGCTGGTTCTGTGCAGCGTGTGGCAGGAACCGCCTGTAAAAGCATGCTAAGGAAAGACTTCAGTACTGGGCTTGGAAATCACGGATAAGCGTTCCGTTTTCTCTGGAAAAGGTTTCAATCCGTGCGATGCTATTTTGTGTCCCAAAAAGCGAGTTATACACTCCATAGATAAGTCCCTAGAGAAGGACATAACAACCAAATTCACCAAACAACCTACTTTGTAATTATTGTAACTTTGTATATCATTTTAATGCAACATTGTATTCATCTCATAAGCATCTCCTATGCAACAACGCTATGCAACAATGTATTTAAATCTAACAATGCTATGCAACATTGTATTTAAAATCTCATATTATGAAATGCAATCCGATCAATATTAAACCTTAGACAAAACAAATGCATCGCTGCTCCATACCAAGAATGCAACGCAGCGAATTCAATATTAAGAAATGAACTAGACATAACATGTAATTAAAGAGATGACAATCAAAATTATATAAAAGACGAAGAACAGAATAAGTTCAAGTTCAGTTTTTACTCAGACATCTTAGGAGACCTAAGTATAGTTTAGTTAAAGAAAATTTGACTAATAAACATTTTTAAAGAAAATTTAAAAGTGTTTCACTTAAAAATCAGTTTCGCGGAAGAAACGAAAGATTTAATTTTTTTGTTTATATTTCAACAAGAAATATAACTGGCGCAGTCGTCCGTCAAAGGAGGGAGGAGCCCCTTTGAATTTGAACCAGCAACAGTGAAGTTCGTAAAGTTCCACTAAGTGATCTGCACAAGGAACTATTCCGAAAAGGAATCGGGCTACGTAGTGAAAAAAGTGAAAAGTGTTTTAAAACTATAATTATAAGGGTATTTCAAAGCCCTAGGCTGAATTTTAAAAGAATTCGCCTCTGGCCTTTCTGAAACAGAATGAGTCAGCTAAAAACACTTTAAAACTATAACATTAAGAGCATTGCAAAGTTCTAGGCTGAATTTTAAAAGAATTCGCCTCTGGCCTTTCTGATATAGAATGAGTCAGCTAATAAAACTGTAAAAACAATATTAGTGCAAGTATTCAAGGAATCTAAGATATTTAGATACCCCTACGAATCTTGAAAAGTGAACTGAACAAAACAAGTGTAAAAGTGAAAAAAGAAAAAGACTAGAAGTATCAGAAAACGAACCGAAGAAGAATTAAGGTAAAATAGAATAAGAAATAAACAAATAAAAATCACAAAAATGGCAAACAACAACGTACCACCATTACCTCTTGAACTGGCATTCGAAGAACTAATTAAGGAAGCAAGAAGACTACCTAATTACATTGGACATGAGAGCGAGTATTCACTAACATCGTGGATCGAAGAAGCCGACACCTTATTGTCAGTAACGGATGGAAACCAGCAGACATATATATTTCGATTAATCCTGAGAAAAATCCAAGGAAAAGCACGAAATGCGATTCAGAAGATTCCCGAACCAACCTGGCAAAACGTGAAAGCGGCTTTACTATTCACGTTTGGAGTTAACGCGAGCTATCATAACATAGTTAATAAGATACATAGAGTAAGTTATAACAAAAATACAGAAGAATTATATACTAGATTAAGCGAATTACTAAATAGACTTAATACTAAATATTTACAAGATCCTTTGAGAAATTTGCATGACGAATTTAACCCTGTAAGAAATGAAATTCTCGTGTTGAATAAATTTAAAGCCCTTCTACCTGAATACAAGGCATTCTTATTAGAATTTAGAAATTGCGTAACTCTTGAACAAGCTTATAACATCCTAACTGAAATACAACAAAATACTGATTTTGATCATTCTCATCATAAACATAATTATGATGACAGAAGAAATAAGAAAAATAGACATTATCATAATAATCATAGAAATGATCATCAAAATTTTGACAATCATAAAAATAACCACCATGACCGTGACAACATAGATAAACGAGAAAATTATTCCCCTAACAATCGCTATAATAATAACAATAATCGAAATTACAACAACCGATACAATAACAACAACCGATATAATAACAATAACCGATACAATAATAATCACTGATATAATGATAATTACCAAAATAATCAAAATTACAATAGAAATAGAGATAATAGAAATCGTCATCAAAATCGAAACAATAATAACAGACCAGAACCAATGGAAATAGACAATTCTAACAGGTTTAGGCAACATAACCAAAACCCAGAGCCAATGGAGACAAATTTTCAGGTAACAGCCTCGGAAGTACTTTACCAATAATAAATCTAAACATAAACGGCGAAATAATACCAACATTATTTGATACTGGCGCATCAACTTCCAGTATAGATGAAAATTACTTTAAGAATATAAAAAGAATTGAGCTTAATTCCCCAATACCATTAAGAGGATTAAACGGAGAGTATTATATAACGCATCAAATCAAAACTGATATGCCGAAAGAATTCAAACTACCCGAAAACCATAAAATAATCTGGAACGTAATGGATTTACAATATAAAAGTTTTAAAGCTATAATTGGACAAAACATATTATATCCGCTAAACTCAAAGTTAAATATAGGCGAAGGATATATAGAGATAAATGATATAAGATTACCTTTTAGTTATGCCACTCCGGAAGAAATAAACTTTCAATTTGAAGTAGGAACGAGGGATGAAGGAATTAACACGTTGTACAAAGGATTAAATTATGAAGAATCAAACTCTTTGAAGAAAATCCTCAGCGAAAATGAAGATTTATTCTATAAAGAGGGAGATAATTTAACTTGTACAACGCAGACAAAACATGATATTATAACAAAAACAGATAAAGCCTTATACTCAAAAATATATCGATTTCCCCAAGTGCATGAAAGAGAAGTTGAGAAGCAAATTGATGATATGCTACGGCAAAACATTATAAAACCATCATCTTCACCGTATAACGCACCTGTTTGGGTTGTACCAAAGAAGATGGACAACTCAGGTAAAACTAAATGGCGTATAGTAGTGGACTATAGGAAGTTAAACGAAGAAACTATTGAGGACAAATACCCAATCCCAAATATAGAAAGTATATTTGATAAACTGGGAAAATCACAATATTTCACAACGTTGGACTTAGCTAAAGGATTTCATCAGATAGAGATAGCTGAATCAGATAGACACAAAACAGCATTCTCTACACCACAAGGACACTACGAATTCAATCGCATGCCCTTTGGATTAAAAAATGCCCCTGCTACTTTTCAACGAATGATGAACGAAGTTTTATTCGAATATATTAATAAAATATGTGTTGTTTATTTGGACGATATTTTGATATTCGCAACCTCATTACAAGAAATGGAAGTAAATGTAAAGAAAATATTTAATACATTAAGAAAGTATAAATTGAAAATACAAATTGACAAATGCAAGTTTTTCTCAAAACAAACTGATTATCTAGGACATATATTATCAGTTGACGGAATAAAACCTAATCCAGCGAAAATAGAAGTAATTAAAAATCTACAAATTCCAGATACATCAAAGAAAATAAAATCATTTTTAGGCATTACAGGCTACTACAGAAAATTTATTAATAATTACGCTAAAATTGCATCACCATTAACAGACGCATTGAAGAAAAGTAACAAAATCGATACCAATAACCCTAAATATATTGCAGCATTTGAGAAACTAAAAGAACTCATTATAAATTATCCAGTACTTCGATATCCAGACTTTAATCAGAAATTCGTTTTAACTACAGACGCTTCAGACAAAGCTATAGGAGCTGTATTATCCCAACAAGGACATCCAATCTGTTTTGCAAGTCGTACTCTAAATGAGCATGAACGAAATTACGCAGCCATAGAGAAAGAATTACTTTCAATTGTATGGGCAACTCAGTACTTTAGACCCTACTTATATGGAGTAAAATTCGATATTCGTACTGATCATAGACCCTTAGTATGGCTTAGTGGTTTAAAAGAGCCAAATAGTAAGCTACAGCGTTGGAAAATTAAGCTAAATGAATATAACTTCAATATCGAATATGTAAAAGGCAAAGACAACAAAGTTGCTGATTTTCTAAGTAGAATTAACGCTGAGACACATGAAATAAATGCAATGACAACAGATAGCCCTGATGACAATTACTACGATGACATAAGCGACAATGCGACAATACACTCTGGAGAGGAAGACCAGAACGACCTGATTCCAATCAAAGAAGGAATCGTCAATCTATATAAAACCCAAATTATCATTGTAAAAAGTAAACAAAAAGAAATAAAAATAATAAATAAGAGTAGAAAAATATATATAGATGAAGTAGATATACGGAGCGAAACCATAATTAGAGATATCTTGAAACGAAACCTACCAGAAAAAGGAACAATTGGAATTTACTGCGAATTAACGGACAGTGAATGGAACAAAGTTCAAACATCAATAGTTAGCATGTTTTCCAACAACAAATGTCTCAAATTCATTAAATGTACAACTCACGCTATAGATCTTTTAGACGAAACCCAATTTTATGAAAAATTAAAAGAAATTCACGAAAAAAGTAATCATTGCGGAATTATGGAAAATTTTCAAGAAATCAAAAACAAATATTATTACAAGGGAATAATGAAACTAATCACAAAGTACATTAACAATTGCAATATTTGTAATCAAGTAAAATATGATCGTAAACCGGTAAAACCAGAATTTAGAATCTCAGAAACCCCAACCGACATAAATCAAATAGTTCACATTGATATCTTTTACATCGAGAAAAGACAATTCTTTACTGCCATTGATAAATTCTCAAAACATTTATATACCAAGGAAACAACGGACAAAAATGCAACAACTTTCATCAAACTCATTTTAGAACGAAATGCAATAATGGGAAAACCACAGAAAATAGTAGCGGAAAACGAGTTTAATGTAATAAATATCAAAGATGCATTGAGAAAAGAAAACATAGAAATTCATTTTACATCTCCAAAATCGCATACTGGAAACGCAGATATGAATCGATGTCACAACACTCTTATCCAACATATACAGACCCTAAAACTTACTCACCCTGAAATTAATGTCGAAGAAAAGGTTTTAAAGGCAACAGAACATTATAATAATACGATACATTCTATTACTAACTGCAGACCTATAGAAATCCAACAAGGAACGAAAGACAAAAAACAAATACATAAACTACTAGCAGAAAAGAAAGCAAAATGGATCGATTACCACAATAGAAAACGTGAACAACCACAGGAAATCACCCAAGATAAAGTTTTCATAAAAAACTACCATAACGAAAGGCATAAAGAAGAACCTAGATATCGAAAAGAAAGAGTAATAAAGAACAACGACAATGAATTGATCCTAATAAAAAATAATAAACCAAAAAATAAAGTACACCCAATAAGGATAAAGAGAATAAAGAAGTATACCGATAAATATGACGAAATAACATTTACGCATAAACAAACAGCCTTACTCAATAAAGCTCTAAACGAAGATCCAAGTGATGAAACCTTTATTTCGAAATTCGGACTTACAATCACTAAGAATGATATTAATACATTACGTGATAATACTTGGATAAATGATCAAATTATAAATTTTTACTTGAATCTAATCGTGGAAAGAAACAAGGAATATGGACCAGATAACTTACCCAAAGTTTATACAATGAGTACATTCTTTATTTTAAAACTGTTACAAACAGGATATGATTCGATAAGCAGATGGACAAGAAAAGTTGACATTTTCTCATATGATATCATATTGGTACCTATTCACGTAAATCAAAATCATTGGTGCATGACGATAATTCATATTAAGAATAAAACAATAAAATATTATGATTCATTAGGAAATCAAAATAATCATGTTCTAAATACATTATTAAGCTACTTGGAACAAGAATCGTTGAATAAATTAGGGAAACCCTTTAACATATCTGATTTCAAATTAGAAAATGTGAAGAATACTCCACAACAAAATAATGGTACAGACTGTGGAATATTTAGTTGCACAGTTGCAGAACTAATAACAAGAAACAGAGAACTAAATTTTTCACAAGAAAACATACCTTTCCTTCGAAGAAAAATGACAATAGAAATATTACAAGGAAAACTACTTACGTAAAATACTAACCCAACCACCAGATAAATTCCTTTCATTAATAGAAAATAATATCAAAATTACAGATATCTTCAACGAGATTCAATTGGATGACAAACTTAAGATTAATTCTATCATTCCTATTACTCATGATAACTCAATTTGTGAGAGCCGAAATAATAACTGAAGAATTGAACAGCAACTCAGGAATAATATTAATAAAGAAGGATCCCGTCAGACTTATAACAGATTATCATAGAATCTACCACAAAATAAACATAAATCAATATGAAGAAGCACTTGCAGAAATAACCAAGGAAGTCAAACCAAATCCTTACACTTTGGAAGCAATTAAAACCATCAAAGGAGAATTAAAATTACTACGATTTGAAAATCCTGGAAAAATCAAAACCAAATCAAACAAAAGAACAACGAAAAAACGAAGAATACAAAATCCAACAGTAGCAACAACAATAACCAATAGTCTCGGATATACTCCACATCCACTATCGGATATTTGTGAAAGATCAATATTAGGCAAGAAACCCGGTTATATCGAATATTGTAAAGGATTCAACCTCGAACCAAGATCCCACAATATAAACAAAAGAGGATTAATAAATCCAGTAGGAACGATATATAATTGGCTTTTTGGATTAATGGATAGCGATGACTATGAAGAGATAAATAATCATTTAAATATAATAGATACAAACAACCACGCTATAATAGAATCTATGAATAAGCAGATACAAATAAATAACGTTTTTCAGAAAAATCTCAATAATATAATTGATAGTATAAATCATACTAACGAACAATATAAGCAATTTGTAAACCATGTTAATAATTCAACACAACAAATTAACGAAATCTTAACAACCATTCAATTGCATCATAATCTCGACCTGATAAAGGACGAACTTGAAAAAATCATAGACAATATTAATTCAGCGAAAACAGGTATAATGACTCGATCTATTCTAACACACGACGAAATTGATTTTCATAATCTAACTATCAATGAATTAAAGGAAATAAATTTAAATGTTTTGACTAAAGATGAAACAATAATATTCGTTATCAGCATTCCAATACTTACTAAACCATTACTTTCATATTATGTAAGAAAAATACCTAATGAAAAAGGAGAAACTCTAAATATAGACATAAAGGAAACAGTACTATATAATGAAACATATTATAAGATAGAAAAACATGTAAAAAACCTAAAAAATACATTATCATGTAAAAATTCAAATTGTGTAATAAAATTCGAGAGTAATGAAACAAGTACAGAAGAACTTGAAAAGGGATTACTATTAGTTATTAATGCTAACGAAATAATTGCACAAAATTGTAACGAAAAAGAGTATGAAATAATTGGAAACTACATAATAAGATTCAGTAATTGTAAAATAAAAATTAAGAACGAAGATTTTACCAATCAAATCAAAGAATTTCAACAAGTATTGACATTAGATCCTATGAAGAATTTAACAAACTATACATATGAAATAAATTTCGACAAGTTACATTTAGACAATATAGAAAATCTGAGGAAAATAAATGAAATTAAATATATACATACACGAAATAATATAACAATTGGATCTACTTTTATCATTATTATCATATTAACTATTACATTTTTTATACTTTATCTTTATTGCAAAAATAAGCCAACTTCAGTAAAAATAAACATAGCTAAGCAAAATGAAATTGAATTACCAACAATAATACCTGTTGAGGACAACAGTAATCTTAAGGAGGGAGGAGTTATACACTCCATAGATAAGTCCCTAGAGAAGGACATAACAACCAAATTCACCAAACAACCTACTTTGTAATTATTGTAACTTTGTATATCATTTTAATGCAACATTGTATTCATCTCATAAGCATCTCCTATGCAACAACGCTAAGCAACAATGTATTTAAATCTAACAATGCTATGCAACATTGTATTTAAAATCTCATATTATGAAATGCAATCCGATCAATATTAAACCTTAGACAAAACAAATGCATCGCTGCTCCATACCAAGAATGCAACGCAGCGAATTCAATATTAAGAAATGAACTAGACATAACATGTAATTAAAGAGATGACAATCAAAATGATATAAAAGACGAAGAACAGAATAAGTTCAAGTTCAGTTTTTACTCAGACATCTTAGGAGACCTAAGTATAGTTTAGTTAAAGAAAATTTGACTAATAAACATTTTTAAAGAAAATTTAAAAGTGTTTCACTTAAAAATCAGTTTCGCGGAAGAAACGAAAGATTTAATTTTTTTGTTTATATTTCAACAAGAAATATAACTAGCGTACCTCGGATTGGCCGAACTTGCGTTTGTCTGTGTTTATTGTGAGCTCGTACTTCCGGAGTCGATCAAATGTTTCTGCGAGGTGCTGTCTATGTGTGATATATGGTGAAGGGTTAGTAGAAGTAAGCCTAGTATTAATTTATAGTTAAATTTCGAGGGGTTAGTCGTATGAGTTATTATAGGGATAAAAAATGAAATAATATACCGTAGTTTGGACGTGACTTCGTGCTACCTTTGGGTTGATTGGATATTTTTCCTTCTTTTTCTTCCCCCTTTCGTTTTTTTTCGCTCTTCTCTTCTTTGTTTTTGCTCGTGATTTTTATACATGATTTCGTCGTAAGGCGAGCTAAAATCGAGTTCAGGTCGTATTAGAATATGGAAATATTAAGGGTACAGGTACCAACACCAGTTAGAGCTATTAGTAAAGACACATAAGCATGCATGATGAGGTATGTCTGGGATTTGTGACGTGAATGTGTAATTCAGAATTCAAATAGGGAATATAAACGACCGGAATAAGTTTTACGAGAAACTAAAGCGTACCGAAACATAAAACTTCGAATCAGAATATAGTTTTGCGCGGTGTCCTTGAGAAATAGCGTCGAGAATTCCCCAGGGAATTTTCTGAGGAGAGGGGGGTGTAACGGTCGTTTATTATTGAACGTAATAATAGTATAAAAACAAAAAAAAAACTCTAGCGCACCTGAACCGCTAGAAACACTAATGTTCGAAGAACAGTAGGAGAATCGTGCAGGTTTTGAGTGCATATTCCACCACATGAGCTGCTTATTACGGCCAAACTGTTTCAAATGCCACGTTTTACTTTGGTCTCAATAATGCATTATAGCTCATATGGTAGAAGGTTTCAGATATTACCACTGGCATGAGTTTCAAAGTTTATGAGAGAAAAACACTTGTTAATTATATTCGTTATCAGTTGCTTATTTCACATTATTTTGAAAGCAGTATCTCATATAACATCAATGAAGAAAATGCTCAGTGCCTGCAGCACTGTAACTGAAATTGGTGTTTGGGGCTGCGATCCGAAAAATTTGCAGAATTTTGCGAATCGCAACATTGATTATTTATTTTAATTGTAAATGTTTCCGGTATGAGTACTAACTGAAAGCGTTTATTGATACAAAAGTAGCACAACCGACTCGTGCTGGCAACCTTCTGCCAGTATCAAAGCCAAGAATATATCACATCTGCTTCACGTTGTTATTTAACATTCGAAGTTAAAGGAGTATAAAGAAATTTAGAGTTACCTGCAGCGAATTTTTTCAAATAATCGAAAGCTTAATATTTGCTGTTTATTGTCACTACAATATCATAACCAATTGAAAATTCTACGATAAAACCGCTTAATAAAGATATTGCAAACAAACATAAAACCAACAATAGCTGGCAACCCTATCATGGCTTTTCAACCAAATTTGGCCTGAATAATGTTTATGACAGGTTTCATTAATTGTATGAAATTCGTATTGATTTCATGAGTGCACTGGAAGTTATAGTGCAAAAAGTTTTATTTTCCTGCGCGTATTTTCAAAACCAAAGACACAAAAATTACCATAGCTGGTAGCACCAATCAAATTTTTCAACCAAATTTTCACCAAACAGAGACTAGAGTTAGGTTTAGCTACTGTGCCAATTTCATGAAAATCTGGTAACTTATTCACATTTCATAGGGCAAAAAGCAGTTTTTTTTCTTTGTAATATTTCAAGGTGGCACCACTGGCACAGACTTGCCCAGAATTCAAAATCGCTTCTATCAAATCTGGTCTTACTTAAGTCCAATGCATTCTGTAAATTTTAGCTGTATCTGATTATTGGTTCGTGAGTTTCCGTGAACAGAAGTTTTTGATGCTAAAAATATAGGTTAACTGGGAAAGGGTTACCGTTCTTGTCCGACATGAAATTTCCAAAGTTTTATTTTGAACGTGTAGATAAAACATAAGATTTATATACAGATTGGTTTTATTGTAAGAAACGGACATTTTTTTGAATATTCGATGGTTTGAATGTTTTCACTTCCAAATTTTTTTTTTCAAAATGAAGACACCAAAATTATCATAGCTGGCAACTCCAACAGAATTTTTCGACCAAATTTCTACCAAACGTGGCTTAAGGTAAGGTCCAGCAGTTGTGTGAGTTTCGTCAAAATCGAACGATTCAATCAGAATTTATAGGGCTAAAAACAGTTATCTTTTTTAGTGGTTTTTGAAGCTGGCACCACTGGCACAGAATCACCCGCATTTCAAAATCACTTCTATCAGACCTGGTCCTATTTAAGACCAATACATTCTGCAAATTTCAAATAATTCTGCTTATCGGATCGTGAGTTTCCGTGAACAGAAGTTTTTGATGCTAAAAATATAGGTAAATTGGGCAAGGGTTACCAGGCGTGCCCGTTATACCATATCTTTTTTTTTTTTTGGTTATGTAAACAAAGCACAAGATTTACATATGAGTGGCTTTGTTTTGAAGAAACGGCATTTTTTCAAGAGAGACGATGATTTGGAAGTTTTCACTTTCAGTGCCTGCCCTAGCTACAGGGTTGCCAGCACGCTCATTAAAAGCTACACAAATCTACAACTAAGTAATATCAATATGTCCTGAAAATTTCGTAATGATTGAATAGCTCTGTCAAAAGTTATCGCAATTTAAAAATTTTCTTATTTTCCCGTCCTCTTTTTAGGCACCCAGCGCACACATAGGGTTAAAAAATTCCAAAGCATTACCCGATTCATATGTAAAACACGTTCGAAATTTATTTTGTTACCTTTATTTTTGCGAAAATTATTTTTGCACGAAATAATAGGTATATTAAAAATATCACTTAAATGGCCGCCGGCGCCAAAAGGTTAACAATAACTGACATTTAAAGAGACCTGGACCTATTCTGCATATACACCAATGTATCCTGAAAGTTTCAGCTCAATCGGATGGCGCGTTCCCGAGATTATCTCACTGAAATTTTTTGATGATATATATATATATATATATATATATATATATATATATATATATATATATATATATATATATATATATATATATATATATATATATATATATATATATATATATATATATATATATATATATATATATATATATATATATATATATATATATATGGAAATAAGAATTTTTGGCCGAATCGATTTTAATACTAATGTTCTTCGAACATTAGTAAAAAAAACAATCTCCATCGTCCTCTAAAAGGGAGAACGATGGAGATTGAGTCATAACAACGATACACCAACTATTAAACACTACGTTTCGCGTTAGCTTTAAGATTAAATTAGACACATTAGATAGTAAGACAACAACCACACGACTCGAACGAATATCGCACTGATGCGGTGACACAAACGAAACAACAACACAATCATCGTACATGCAACATCGTAGATATTAATAACCCGCAGTCTAAACGCACGAGCTAATTGTCTCGGTATAATTCAAGACTGACATCGGAACACATATACCCGATAGAGCAGCGAACCCGAACCTGGGCCAACAGTTGACCTAATTTCAACTGATTTGTGACAGCCGCCCCAGATGGAGACTATGTATGCGATCTACGGGCAGGCCTGACGGCGGCGGCGAAGATTATCAAAATTTCGCTCACTGTAGGGGCGCCAGTTTCAATGGATCCACGAACAGATCAACAAACAGCCACCATAATGGGAAACTCACCCTAACACGGGAAAGAAGGACAGCGGAGCGCGACAAGAACGACGATGTTTTTCTTCTTCAGCGCACGAAGGGGAGCTAAATATGGCACGAATTTCCCTAGGAAAATACGGTAGCACGACGCGAAATTTCTATTAAATTGTTCCTGTACTATGGAACTTTCACCTGATAATAATGTCGTACGCGAATGATCGAATATCATTAATTTTTTATCGAAAACATACTATTTACTTACGTTATTTCCCTCATCGAGAAGTCAGGCGGCGGGTTGACATCTAGAACTGTCACGACTTGTCAATTGACAGTCGGAATTCGGAGTGAGATCTAAGTGTCCCAAAATTGGAGTTCAACACACAGTTAGGTGAGAATGAACTCTGTTGAGTACGATCAACAATTTTGAAAATCCCGCTGCCGCCAAAAATCTTCCTGGGCACTGGGAAGTGGAAAACCGGTCTCTTTGAAATTGGACCGGGTAAGTGGACGGAAGTCCCAAAAGCTGAGGCGATCGATGAAAATCTGAAAAAAACTCTTCTCTTTTGTCTTTTTTTTCGATTCGTACTGGAGCCGAGACGGAGCTAAAGGGGAATTAACCATAAATCGAGAGTCGGAATATCCAAATCAACTATCAATCGGGAGTCGGAAGATATATCGTGTGAAGAATTCAACGTATGACTTTGGAGATTTTGCGAATGATATCATTATACGAGTGGTGCGAACAGCAGATCGGCGAAAACGAAGGATACGAACGAAGAAAACTCTATGATCGAGTTCGGCATATTGATTGGAGACACGCATCGGCGATTAAGGGCTCCAGCGAGGGAGAAATAAGGCCAGATAGTTAATAAAGTCATTTTTAAGATTGTTGCGGAACCCTGAAGACAGCCGAGCCGTCATCAGTGCAACATATTTTAATTTGTTTAGGAGATTTTCGTTTTTATTGCCCTGCGTGCCTTTTCACAATCGGCTAGCTCAATCCGGCGTGGGTGGTGGCAAGAAAGTCTCCTACGTGCTATGGCACGCCGACGACACAACATTTAGAAATAAATACAATTAAAGAAAGAAGGAGAAATGGAGACAGGATGGAATTTCCGAAGGAATCATTATTATAAAATGTTTTACTCCAAGTGTATCATGTTATATCTACATATATTTCATGCAAAAATAAAAGAAAACAATAGTAAAATAAATTACAATCAATATCAAGATGAATTAAAAGTAAAACTAAAAATTCTTAAAAATTTGGGTGGGTAAGATAAACCCAATCCCGGCCGGGATCAGTTAACACTGATCATACAATCGATAATGATAATAAATATATAATAAAATAATTCAATAAAATATATGCGCCTAAAATAAATAATTCAATGCAAGCAATAATGTTCAAGTCTCAAAAGAGCCGACAATGAAATTCAAAAGAAGAAATGACGACAAGCATTCCTTTCTTACAAAAAAAACCTACCCACACTGTTCAACAATGAATTGACGTTGTCACTTTGACAACGGAGACAGATGGGCAGATAGACAGACAGCTGATCGGGAAATTTAATGCTGTGTTTTAAATTGTAAAATTGGATAGTGGAAATTCAAAAACCAGTAATTGTTCAAAGCTGGAATGTACCGAAATTTTCACTATCCAGTTATTTTTCAAAAAGTAAAAGTTAGAATAGAAATTTGAAGTAAAAGTTAGTACATCGTCAACCTTGAAACCGTTCGCATTGTAAATCGTTTTTCGAAATTAGAAAGTAGTTAGAATTTGAAATCGTGTCGTTTAAATCAAGTATTTAACCGAAAAATAGAAAGTTTTAGAATTTGAGATTAGAAAGTGTTTTGAAATATTAAAAATTGAATAAATTGGTGAACTGAACTTGCTTTGGTGTTTTTAATTTAACCGGGAATTCTCATAAGGTGAAATTTTTAAGATTCGAAAGAAACATTTTGGTCCTTCGAACCGGATCGTGTCGCGAGTCAATTTCGGTAAAAGTGGTTTGTGAGACAATTGGCAAGATTTTTCCTTATTTGAGCACTGAGTAAGTCCTTTCCTTTTTCCTTTTTATGTAACTATGCATACAGGTTAATACAAATTAAATTATTTGAACGCATAACTGTAACACATCGTTGTGCATTACTTGAAATTGATATTATACTAATCATATAATTGAAATTTGAATAAATTGAAAGATCATTTGAATTGCTCACACAAACAAGTGAAGTGAATAAATTTGGTACATAATTCAAACCAATATACTGGAATCTGGAAATATAGTGGCATTTAGCTAAATCAATTAGATTCGGAATTCAACCAGTATATCAGATATACATTCGGTATCTGTGCATTTATATTGGGCATATAAATTTGCAATTTGCGGTGAATTCGAAAAGTGCAATAAAATTGTGAAAAGTATCGGCAGCTTTTGATTCGTACTCCGTGTTAACGGGAATTTGTAAGAACGTGTTGAATTCACGGTAGTTCCCTTCTGCCATAACGGTTGAATCTCCGCCACGGTTAGTAACCTTTGTTCGTATACAACTGTACATTCTTTGTAACCCTTATTGTGCACTTTTCAATCACACTTAAATGGCTGACGTGCAGAATCTTATTGTACGACAAAAGATCGCATGTGATCAACTTGCAAGATGGCAAGTAAATTATCGTAAAGATTCCAAAGCACGGAAAACAACGGGTTATTACCAATCTTTGCTTAGCAAAATACAAGCTCTTTACGAGCGCTTCTTGGAGACCCATGAGCAGATTTTGGAACAAGTGAATGAGAAGATTGTGGAATTGCCGTATTTTACTGAACACTTCGATAAATTTGAAAATCTTCATCTAAATTTCCAATCGGAATTGGAAGAATTATTGCAAGGGGCGCAGGGGGTTGAAGGCAAGCAGACCACGAAGACGCAAGTGCAAACAAAAACTGATGAATTAGATTTGAAACTTCCTCGGATAAACTTACCTAAATTTACGGGAAATTATGAAGATTGGGTGCCATTTAAGGATCTTTTTGTGTCAATTATCCATGGTCGGGCTTCGTTATCACAAGTGGAAAAGCTGCATTATTTAAAATGCAGTCTAGGTGGTGAAGCGGAAAATTTACTCCGACATTTTGCCATAACTGGAGCAAATTATGAGTCCGCGTGGAACTTGTTAAATGAGCGATATGACAACCAAAGAGTGTTGTTAAATGCTCAATTTAAGAAATTGTTCAGCATTGGTAATGCATCCGAATCCGCTACTGCATTGAAAGGTCTTGTTGATCGTACTGTTGAATGTGTTCAGTCAATTGAAAATTTAAAGTTAGGGGATTTATGGCAATACATAGTGGTGTATCTGACAACCCAACGATTACCTCAAGAAACCCGTCAGCTGTGGGAGCAAAATCAAGCATTAACCACCAAATTGCCTTCATTTGATGAGTTGAAAACCTTTTAAATCAAAGATTTCGTGCTTTAGAAGCTTCCGGGATCGATCGATCTAAACAATTTCGAACTCAATCCCATACTCGCAATGTGCATTCAGTACAAACACATTCGTCACCTTTATGTGTTCATTGTCGAGGTCCTCACCGTTTAGTTCATTGTGCACAATTTAAATAACTGCCCCATCCTAACAAATTCGATATCGTTAAACGAAATGGGCTTTGTCTGAATTGCCTGGATAGAGGACACTTATTGATAAATTGTCCTAGCAGATTCAAATGTTTGAAGTGTCAAAGGTCACATAATACACTTCTGCATCGAGATGATCCATCGGCCAACAGTGCAACCAATCTATTGTCATCAACATCACAAGCGGAACACTTGCATGTACATAGCATTAACACATTGAACCGACGAGAAGTTCTTCTAGCCACAGCTGTCGTTACTTTGCACTCTCCCATTGGTCTTGTCACATTAAGAGCGCTGCTGGATCAGGGATCACAGGTTTCTTTAATTACAGAATCTGCCGTGCAACAATTGGGTTTAACCAGAAAGTCAGCCAAAGTAAATGTGTCTGGAATCGGAACCTCTGATCCAACTAAAGTAAAGGGAATAGTACAAATCAGCATGCACACTCGAACAAGAGGCGTATTGGATTTCGACGCATACATACTAGATAAATTGACCAATTCAATTCCTAACAAAGCAGTGTTGACAACGGATTGGGACCAAATAAAACACTTGCAGCTCGCCGATCCGTTCTTCGACCGTCCTTGTCGCATTGACGTTTTATTAGGAGCCGACGTTGTAAGCAATGTGATGCTAGGGGAAATGATGAAACTAGTCGCGGGACCAATAGCACAGAACACAACATTAGGCTGGGTGATATCCGGACAAATAGAAAATGCAGTCGTGTCGACGGTTCAAAGTTTCAAAGTAGAAACAAACGCTGATGTGGAGGTCAATGAGCAATTGAAGAAGTTCTGGGAATTAGAGGAAGTGCAACCAAACCGAATTCCAACTAAAGAGGAAGAATTTTGCGAATCATTCTTTGTGGAAACTACATCTCGGGACAAATCGGGTCGTTACTCTGTGAAATTGCCGTTCAAAAGCATCGAATGCCGAAATTCCTTGGGATCCTCAAGAGCCACAGCTTTGTCTAGTTTTTCATCGTTAGAAAAGCGTTTTCAAAAGGATGAAAACTTAAAAAAAGAATACACTAATTGCATTCAGGAATATTTGGATCTAGGCCACATGAAGCTAGTAAGCGATATTAATGAGCATATATTCAAAGGAGATCAACGTCAATGTGTTGCGCATTACTTACCACACCATGCAATCCAAAAGGAAAGCAGCACAACAAGATGTCGAGTCGTTTTCGATGCCTCGAGAAAAACAACCTCTGGTATATCATTGAACGAAACTTTGTTTGCTGGTCTAGCTATTCAAAACGACCTCATGACCGTGTTGATGAAATGGAGATGGCACCGCTTTGCTTTTGTTGCTGATATAGCAAAAATGTATCGTCAGATAAACATGCACTCGAAAGATGCACAATTTCAACGAATTTTGTGGAGGTCCAATCCATCCGAAGAAATAAAAGATTACGCATTGACCACGGTAACATTTGGTACAAGTTGTGCACCGTTTTTGGCCATTAGAACTTTGAGAAAACTGGCAGAAGATGAACGTTTTAGATATCCCAATGCATACGACTCGGTGATGAATGAATTTTACGTAGACGATCTGTTATCAGGAGAAGATTTGGAAAAAACAATCAGCAAGCGGAAAGAAATATTTGAACTTTTGCAATCTGGAGGCTTTCATCTTCGCAAATGGATTAGTAATGATATGCGAATTTTAGATGGTGTGCCTGTCGAAGATTTGGAAATGCAAATGTCTTTGGATTTGAATTTAGACCAAAGTTATAAATCGTTAGGAATTATGTGGCATCCACTAACTGACCAACTTAGTTATCGCGTTAAACTAAGTGAAGAAAGCAATGCATATTCAAAGCGGCAAGTATTGTCAGATATTGCCAGGCTCTACGATCCTTTAGGCTGGCTATCTCCCATTATGATAACCGCTAAAATTTTGTTGCAGTCACTTTGGTTACATGGTTTGACATGGGACGAGCTTTTAGAAGATGAATTACATAGAACCTGGATCGATTTTAGAACTAAATTACTAACTCTTGGAAATCTAAGAATACCTAGGTGGGTAAACTACACAAAGCAATCGAATTTGGAGTTACATGGATTTAGCGACGCCTCATCAAAAGCTTACGCAGCAGTAGTATATATTGTTATTCGACGTGATGACGAAGTTCATGCGCATCTTCTAATATCCAAATCTAAGGTGGCTCCCTTACGAACGGTTTCAATACCACGACTGGAATTATGTGGAGCAGTACTGTTGGCAAAATTAATTGCGAAGGTAAAACTTGCATTGAATTTGATGAGTATCAGTACTTCGTTATGGACTGATTCCGAAATCGTGCTTGCATGGCTAAGAGATCATCCAACTCGATGGACAGTTTTCGTCGCCAATCGAATCACGGAAATTTTGAACCACGTTGGGAATACTCCTTGGCGTCATGTTCCATCCAATCAAAATCCCGCTGATTTAGCATCCCGCGGAATCCATGCTTCTGAAATCTTCGACAATAATTTGTGGTGGCATGGACCCAGCTGGTTGACTCAGGATTCTAGTAATTGGCCCCGCAGTACCAATTCCTGGAATACTAAACTGGAATGCAAAAATACTCTGTTAGTTCATGTTGTTAATGAATGTAACCCAGACCTCGACACTTTGTTAGATAAATTTTCAACTTTGTCTCGTTTGATACGAGTAACAGGCTATTGCTTCCGTTTCTTCGCTCACATATCGAAACAATCTAATTATAGCGGACATTTAACAACAATCGAATTACAGCAATCGTTTAATTTCTGGTTAAGATACACTCAATCAAAGGAATTTGGAAAACAAATCTCGACATTACGAAATGGAAAGGTCATTGGAAATCACAGCCTTCTCAGGAATTTGAACCCGTTCATAGATGGCACTGGAATATTGAGAATTGGAGGACGGTTAAACAACGCAACTTTGCCATACGACGCTAAGCATCAAATCATTTTACCTAAAAGAAGAAAATTAGTGGAGTTATTAATACATCAAACGCATCAAAACACTTTACATGGACAAACGCAGCTGATGTTGAATATGATTAGAAGACGGTATTGGATTTTAGACGCTCGTAATACTATTAAGCGGGAAATACGCAAATGTGTAAAATGTTTCCGGGCAAAGCCGCAAATATTAACCCAATTGATGGGAAGCTTACCAGCACCTAGAGTAAATATGTCCAGTCCATTCACGCATACGGGTGTCGATTACTGCGGTCCAATTGAGTATCGCGACAGACGAGGACGTGGATACAAAATACACAAGGGATACATCGCAATATTCATATGTCTAGCAGTCAAGGCTATTCACATCGAATTCGTCAGCGATTTGTCTACAGCAGCGTTTCTCGCAGCACTGCGTCGATTTATGGGACGTCGAGGACTTTGTAACCACATATACAGCGACTGCGGTACTAATTTCATCGGAGCTTGCGCGGAATTGCGACGCATCGTGAAAGGAAACACTTATTATGCTGCAGAAGTACTCGCCAATGAAAATATCATTTGGCATTTCAACCCTCCTGCTTCTCCACATTTCGGTGGACTGTGGGAGGCCGGAGTGAAGTCGATTAAACAGCACTTACGTCGAATTGTTGGAGGAGCAGCATTAACTTTTGAGGAAATGTCAACCGTGTTAGTAAAAATTGAAGCTTGCCTCAACTCCCGGCCTTTATACCCTTTATCAGATGACCCCACAGACATCGAAGTGCTCACTCCAGCTCATTTTCTAATCGGAAGAGCAATATTTACACCACCTGAACAAGATTTCACAGCCATAAAGGTGAATTATTTGGATAGATGGCAGTATGTTCAACGTTTGACACAGGACTTCTGGAACAGATGGAAAATTGAATATTTGAATCGCCTGCAATCACGTCCGAAATGGCTTAACAAAGAAATAAACCCGCGTGTTGGTGATATTTGTATATTAAAGGACGAAAGAGTGGTATCCTATAAATGGCCGTTAGCAAAAATAATTGAACTTCATCCTGGAAAAGATTCATTAGTGCGAGTGGTTTCCGTGTTCTCAAATGGCAAAATTTATAAACGACCTATATCAAAAATCGCGTTACTACCGATCACAACAAGAACTTGAACTTCATTATTGAATTAATAACGTATCAAATATACTTATGAAGTTCGGACTGTAATATCAAGTATTAACGATAAACTAATGAATTGATGAATCGATTAACCCGTTCGAGTTAAATGAAGAGACAACACTTGGAATAACAAAAAAAAAAAAACAAAACAATTGACATCGAATTAATAATAATAATTGAATCAAATGAATTAACCTTAATTTAAAGTATGCATAGTTATCTCAATCTCTGTTCAACGTCTTTATACCATACCAAACCCTTTTTCCTAATTTCCTTCCAATCTTTTGTTCGAGGTGGCGAGTCAGGGCGCCACGTTAATATAACCCTTGGTTGCTGGATGTTATTTGTCTGTTCGGAGTAAATGCCACAGGCAACACTAACATCTTTAACGTATGGTTTTCGACTCCAGTAATCCATAATTTTTCTGGACTATAACGCATATACTTAACGGACCAATGTATCAACAAGGAGTTTATGATCGGTAATTCAATATCGATGTAAAACATTATTAAGCATATATTTATAGGTGGTAATCCTGATCCTGTCGGACCAGCGGGGGGAGGATGTTCAACAATGAATTGACGTTGTCACTTTGACAACGGAGACAGATGGGCAGATAGACAGACAGCTGATCGGGAAATTTAATGCTGTGTTTTAAATTGTAAAATTGGATAGTGGAAATTCAAAAACCAGTAATTGTTCAAAGCTGGAATGTACCGAAATTTTCACTATCCAGTTATTTTTCAAAAAGTAAAAGTTAGAATAGAAATTTGAAGTAAAAGTTAGTACATCGTCAACCTTGAAACCGTTCGCATTGTAAATCGTTTTTCAAAATTAGAAAGTAGTTAGAATTTGAAATCGTGTCGTTTAAATCAAGTATTTAACCGAAAAATAGAAAGTTTTAGAATTTGAGATTAGAAAGTGTTTTGAAATATTAAAAATTGAATAAATTGGTGAACTGAACTTGCTTTGGTGTTTTTAATTTAACCGGGAATTCTCATAAGGTGAAATTTTTAAGATTCGAAAGAAACACACACCATCTATTTGAAAAGAAATTGTTTTGGTTAGTTCTAATTAATTTTTTCCAAAATAAAATGAAAAAGAAAAATGAAGTTCGATTTGAAAATTCAATTCTAGATAATAGATTTTACAGTTACATTTAACATTGATGCAATTATTTTTCTTTTAAAATATAAATTTTCCTTCTGCCACAGACTCGTTGTCTAATTCGACTTCGGTTAAAATCCGATTTCTTCTTGAGATACTAAACAAAGTTATAGGGTACTTATCTTCTCAGTCTCCACTGTATTACCAAGAACAGCCTTGGTTCTCCCCGATTTAATCAACACTGGCCTTTGCAACCGTTTAGCCCTTACAAATTTCACACCATGTTGTATATATCGCTCTTTGGTCCAAAAATTCGTACGCCGATAAATTTGATCAGACTCAACGGATCTCTGGATATAGTCGCAACTGCCGTACCAAAATCCACAATGCCACCTCTGCACCAAATCACGCTTTCACGAACAAATGCACAACTGCTTCAAGCTCTTTTTCCCGCCTATTATCCAACATTTCTTTACTATTCAGCAACTTTAACCCTTCCGCTCTTTTTCGATCGGATTTTACACAGAAGTTTCTCCAGTTAACTCTTTCGTGCAATTCCCAAAAACTCCAAAAAAAATATCACATGATAACAACCAGCTAGCGTTTTTTTTTCTTTTCACTTCTCCACGCCAGTCTAAATTCAAAAATGCTCCTGCCGCAATTTAGATCTCAACAACACTGTCCCATCAGTCCCACAAGCCTTCTTTCAAATTTCAACAATCAAACATGTCCGGAAAAACTGAAAGTACGTAAAGGCTAAGATTCTTTTTGGTTCGGTAGTTTGCTTGTCCGGCTGTGAATTTTGTCGTATATTTGAAACTAGGCCGCTTTTCCCCAGACTTGTATCGAAATTTCGTCTGAGTAGCTCAGAAAGGTCCCGGAATTCAAGCTAGACCAAAAACAAAATGTTGGAAAAAATTTGACTTTTTGCCCGATTCTCCCTATCAAAATTTTTTTTGTCCTTAATATACCACTCTTGTACTCCCCGACCACTTTCAATCATCAAAAGCGCCGTAGAGACAATTTTTGCCAAACTATGACTAAAAAACCCCTACTCCCCTACAAAACCGAAATGTTTGTGTCACAGCAATAGAACTTGGCCCGTTATATCCCAAACCACTCTAACTAAAATTGGCCGATTTCAGCTACTTTTGCCGTATCTTCTAAACTAGACCGCTTTTTCCTGGACTGATATGGAAATTTCGCCCCAAACTACTCAAGAAAGGTTCCCAAATTTGTGCTAGACAAACACATTTTTTTTTTGGAGAAAATTGGACGTTTTTGTTCAATATTCCCTATCAAATTTTTTTTTTCGTTTTTAAGGTATCATTATTATACTCTCCGACCACTTTCAATCACTGTAAAGGCAGTTTTTGCAAAACTATGACCAAAAAACCCCTTACTCCCCTATGAAAGCGAAATGCTTGTATCACAGCAATAGGTCTTGGCCCGTTATGCCTCAAACCACTCCAGCCGATTTCAGCTACTTTTGCTCTAAAAGCCTTTTGAATATTTGAATGAAATACTAAAAACATACAGATTTATCAAGGTCATGTTTGTACCATATTTCCATTTCAAATTATATATATTGTGATCGGATGTGCTTTCTAGTCAAAATTGAATTACTTCTTGTCGTTCTTGCTAGAGATGAAAATGTTTTTTGCATGAATATTCATTTTTGTGCTGATGTAAATAATGCAAGAGCAATAATATTGTTTCTTGATTAGCCACCTTATTCAACGTATTTTCTATTAACATAAAAAGTTTAACTATAGTATAAGGAATAGAGTTTAGGAAAGTTTATTTGCAGAGAAACACAGCCATCAAATCTAAGATTTCCATAAATTCCCCAAAAAAGACATATTTTAAATCAAACTGAATATCGTTTGAAACTACGAATTAAATTTTCACGTCCAAAACACTTGCTATTTTAACTTCAATCAATCGGATTGCCTACCCACGTAACATAAATCATCTACACGTGAAATATATATAAACGACGCGTATAGATCATTTAGCATCATAATCTGCACGCAGCATTCCTAAATAGTAGCCCAAGTCAATTTCATAGTTTGCTTGTGCTACTTTAAATCGTTCATTCACACCGGTTTTCATCGTTTGAACAATTTTCTTCACCTAAATGGTTCATCAAACTTAATGCCCCTACACGCTATCAAGCTTTCCCCGCCTATGAACAAAAGCAATAAATAAAAATGGCCATCGGCCGGTTTGACACATGTTTTATTTTCGTGTTTTCATCAATTAAAAGTGTAAATGTTTAGATTGGTCAATAAACAGTGCGAAAGTAAAAAGTGTTTTGCACCAATGACTCATAGGATTTTGCGCAAGGATGTGTAATGTAAGTACATATTCAATTTGAACCAATACATCTATTTTTATCGAATTTAGTATAGAAAGCTTTCGACTCGTGGAAAGAAATGGTTGCTAAATATGTGCAAGCAACATTTTCGGCCCCCTTTTACAAAATAACATCAAATTTCATTAAGAAAATTTGATTAATTTTGAAATTTGTGCCCCATGTGACATATATTTTATTTTTCCCGCTATTCCAACTGACCCGTAAATCGGCCATTTTGACAACAATAGAAATGTATGGAAATGTATGTTTACATAGAGAGATTACAGCGCAGAAATGTATAGTGTGCGGCATTGAGGGGAAAGCTTTTTTGCAGAGAGTAAATTGCATATGTAGTAAAATTGCTTCATTCACGTACGGGTTCATGGATTATGATTGCGTGTCCATTCTTTATATGTCTATGGTAAAATCAAACACCAGGCAAGGAAAACATTGCCGCCGATTTTCTTTCAAGAACACCAAATTCAGTTGAAGTTAATTTACTAACACCCATACAGCAAAGCGACGACGGCTCATCTCAAAATCGGAGGCTCATAGTCCAAACTCCCGTTAATGTCTTCCGGAATCAACTCATTTTGAACAAAGGTAACGAAACAAGCTATCAAATAACTAATCCTTTCGACAACTATACTAGGCACACTTGTACTCAATAAGAATAAAACGAACGGGACATTATAAATCATTCCAAACGCTACCTTAATCCACTGCTGCGTACGCATGAGGCGGTGTAGTTTCGTCTTTCTACTTCACCTCAGGGGATCTGATTCCGTCCCTAGCTGCCGGAGTGAACCTTTTAGGCACGGAGGTTTATTTGGGTCCTCCTTTAAAATAAACATTCTGGTCGTAATGTTTACTTCATTTAATTTCGCTACCTAAAATAAACATTCTGGGCATAATGGTTATTTCCTTTTTCGCTGCCATAAAATAAACATTCTGGTCATAATGTTTATTTCCTCTTTCACTACCTTAAAATAAACTTTCTGGGCATAATGTTAATTATCTTATTCGCTGCCTTAAAATAAAGAGTCTGGGCATAATGTTTATTTCCTTTTTAAGGGGGGAGATACATGTAACTGCTAAAAATAAAATCGATTTTTTTTATTACATCAAAATGTTTGAAATGCTCTTAAAATAAACCAAAAAAAGTTTTGAAGCGATATTCGTATTAGTTCTCGAGTTATAGTCAGTTAAGCGTTCCCCAGGTCGGTGGAGCTTTAAAACTTTAAACGCGTTTTTCGCGTTTTTTCTTTTTCAACTGCCGTACAAGATCTCAAAAAATATTGAATCGATCCGGCTCAAATTTATACCACATCTACAAAAGAGTATTATCTCCTCGTTGAACCTAAATGTTATTGTAATTTCAGAAAAAATAATTTGTTTATTAATGTTTAAAGTGTGATTTTTTTGAAAAATAATCGATTTTTATGTTTAATCTAAAATTAATGTAATAATTTAAAATATTTTTATAAATTTTATTGGTTCACCTATGAATTACATATTTCATTAGCATATTTTTTTCTCTCTGAATGTTGCAAGTTCCCCGGAAAAGGCGTTAAGTTGTACGAGGCAGTTTTTGATGTGTTTTTTTCATTCGCTCGCACCGCCGCCATTTTGTGTTGAAAAATTATTAAAAAAAGATTTTCATTTACTGTGAGATATGTATCTTAAGGATTTAATATTAAACATTTTCTGAATGAACAATATATATATTTTGATTCAATCTGAAATTAGCAATTTTTTTTCGATTTTACATGTATTTTCCCCCTTAACTGCCTTAAAATAAACACTCTGGGAAAAATGCTTATTTCCTTATTTGCTGCCTTAAAATAAACATTCCGGGCATAATGTTTATTTCATTTTTTTTTTGTTGCCTTAACATAAACATTCTTGGCACAACGTTTATTTAACCCTCGCCAAACCTCACATAAATATGCTTAGTGCAACTGTTTATTGTACTACTACCTTTAGTCCAGTGGCGGCTCGTGGGAATCAATGTGAGTGGGGCTAGCCTACAAGGCCCAGGACTTGCTTATATTGGAATTTCTTAGCAGTATTTCATACCAGCCAAGAGGAACGGTACTTAGAGCGCTGATCGATTTTCGCCGACAATAGGTGTTCTTACACAGAAAATTCAAGTAAACGTCAGCTTTTAGGTGTATTCCACCAGTAATATATATATATATATATATATATATATATATATATATATATATATATATATATATATATATATATATATATATATATATATACATATATATATATATATATATATATATATATATATATATATATATATATATATATATATATATATATATATATTAAAATGGTTAATGGTTAAAATAAAAAAAAACTCTAGCGCACCTGAACCGCTAGAAAAACTAATGTTTGAAGAACAGTAGAAGAATCGTGCAGATTTTGAGTGCATATTCTACCACGCTAGCTGCTTATTATAGCCAAACTAATTCAAACGCCAGGTTTTACTTTGGTCTTATAACTCATATGGTGGAAAGGTTTCAGATATTACCAGTGGCATGAATTTCAAAGTTTATGAGAGCAATACTTGTTAATTATATTCGCTCTCAGTTGCTTATTTCACAAAAATTTTCAAAGCAGCATCTCATAAAACATCAATGAAGAAAATGCTCAGTGCTTGCAGCACTGTAACTGAAGTTGGTGTTTGGGGCTGCGATCCGAAAAATTTGCAGAACTTTGGTTATTGAAACATTGGATATTTATTTTCATTGTAAATGTTCCCGGTATGAATACTAACTGTAAGCATTTATTGATACATAAGTAGCACAACCGGCTCGTGCTGGCAACCTTTTGCCAGTATTAAAGCCAATAATATATTACATCTGCTCCCTCTGGTATATTACATTCGAAGTTATAGGAGTATAAAGAATTTTAGGGTTACCTGCAGCAAGTTTTTTCAAATAATCGAAAACTTAATATTTCCTGTTTATTGTCACTACAATATCATTACCATTTGAAAATTCTACGATAAAACCGCTTAGTAAAGATATTGCAATTAAACACAAAACCAACAATAGCTGGCAACCCTATCATGGCTTTTCAACAATATTTGGCCTGAATAATGTCTATAATAGGTTCCATTAATAGTATGAAATTTGTATTGATTTCATGACTGCACTGGAAGTTGTAGGGCAAAAAGTTTTATTTTCCTGAGTGAATTTTCAAAACCAAAGACACAAAAATTACCATAGCTGGCAGCACGAACCGAATTTTTCAACCAAATTTTCATCAAACAGAGGTTAAAGTAAGGTTCAGCTATTGTGTCAATTTCATGAAAATCGGGTTACTTATTCACATTTCATAGGGCAAAAAGCAGTTTTTTTTCTATGTAATTTTTCAAGATGGCACCACTGGCACAGAGTTGCCCACAATTCAAAATTGCTTCTTTCAGACCTGGTTCTACTTAAGTCCAATGCATTCTGTAAATTTAAGTTGCACCTGATTATTGGTTCGTGAGTTCCCGTGAACAGCAGTTTTTGATGCTAAAAATATAGGTTAACTGGGAAAGGGTTACCGTTCTTGTCCGACATGAAATTTCCAATGTTTTACTTTGAAAGTGTAGATTAAGCATAAGATTTGTATACAGATTGGTTTTATTGTAAGAAACGGACATTTTTGAGGATATTCGATGGTTTGAATGTTTTCACTTCCAAATTTTCATTTTTTCAAATTTGAGGCACCAAAATTATCATAGCTGGCAGCTCCAACCGACTTTTTCAACTAAATTTCTACTAAACGTGGTTTGTGGTAAGGTCCAGCTACTTTGTGAATTTCATCAAAATCGAACGATTCAATCAGAATTTATAGGGCTAAAAGCAGGTATCTTTTTTAGTGATTTTTCAAGATGCCTATAGCTTCCGATTTAGCCACCAGATTTTAACAAAATTCAAGCAGTAGGTGAACCTTACTCTAAGATAGATTTCATAGAAATTTGCCTGAAAATTTAGTTTAGAGTCGCCAGCTATGGCAATTTTTGTCTCTTTTTGTCTACCAAACATGATCTGAAGTTAGGTCCAGCTATTGTGTGAATTTTGTCAAAATCGAACGATTCAATCAGAATTTATAGGGCTAAAAGCAATTATTTTTTTTTAGTGATTTTTCAAGATGACACCACTGGCACAGAATCGCCCACATATCAAAATCACTTCTATCAGACCTGGTCCTATTTAAGACCAATACATTCTGCAAATTTCAATTAATTCTGCTCATTGGATCGTGAGTTTCCGTGAACAGAAGTTTGTGATGCTAAAAATATAGGTAAATTGGGCAAGGGTTACCAGGCATGCCCGTAATACCATATCTTTTTTTTTTTTGGTTATGTAAACAAAGCACAAGATTTACATATGAATGGCTTTTTTTTTGAAGAAACGGCATTTTTTCAAGAGAGACGATGATTTGGAAGTTTTCACTTTCAGTGCCTGTCGTAGCTACAGGGTTGCCAGCGCGCTCATTAACTAGCTACACAAATCTACAACTAAATAATACCAATATGTTCCGAAAATTTCGTAATGATTAAATAGCTCTGGCAAAAGCTATCGCAATTTAAAAATTTTCAAATTTTCCCGTTCTCTTTTTAGGCGCCCAGCGCACACATAGTATTAAAAAATTCCAAAGCATTATCCGATTCACATGTAAAACACGTTCAAATTTATTTTGTTAACTTAATTTATGCGAAAACTATTTGTGTACGAAATAATAGGTATATTAAAAATATCACTAAAATGGCCGCCGGTGCCAAAGGGTTAACAATAATTGACATTTAGTGAGACGTGGACCTATTCTGCATATACACTAACGTATCCTGAAAGTTTCAGCTCAATCGGATGGCGCGTTCCCGAGATTATCTCACTGAAATTTTTTGATGATATATATATATATATATATATATATATATATATATATATATATATATATATATATATATATATATGTATATATATATATATATATATATATATATATATATGTATATATATATATATATATATATATATATATATATATATATATATATATATATATATATATATATATATATATATATATATATATATATATATATATATATATATATATATATATATATATATATATATATATATATATATATATATATATATATATATGGAAATATGAATTTTTGGCCGAATCGATTTTAATACTAATGTTCTTCGAACATTAGTAAAAATAATATGCATATATAAGTCAAATCAGCAAAAAATTCGTCCGGGAAAATTCGACTAAATATTCGCTCTTACTTATTATATATGTATTCCATGCGCCTATTTTTCTCCTGAACGAACAAATCTATCACCTGTTCATTGAAATTTTCAGCATTTGTTTTCTAATAGATAATACTGCTAAACAATTAAAATGATTTTGACTCATTTTACTGAATTAAAAGTCCCAAAATATTCAATATTCTTTTCATTGCTAAATCATCTTTCAGAATCTATAGTTATAAATGGATTGACAAAAAGTATTTGAATTAAATTATTTGTTTGGGAACAGAAGAAAACATATTATCTTTAAAAAAAAAATCAGTTCATTTCGAGCGCTCATTTCGTAAAGACGTGAATTGTGTCTAAGTGAAGTGGGAATCCAGTTTGATCCAGTGAATAACATTGCCTTACCATATTTTCTTGAAATTTGAAATCTATCAATCGTAATAGACTTAAAGTTAGTACTGAAAAGTGAGTAGTGGTGTGAAAAGAAAAATATCTTCGCTTGAAGGCGATGAGCATGACAATGCGGTGCGTGCAAAGCTCGCGCTAAATCGAAAATATTATAATCTAGTGAAACAAAAACACGAGACAATGACGGCTCACTCAAGCAATATGTTTGCGCCCCTCGCTAATATCGACTGCGACGAAAAACGGGTCACAGCCCAATGAGCCAAGTGCCACAATTCCTAAACTTACTCCGATCGTGATCATAAACCAAACGAAAAATTTTGTCAGTGATCTGCCTAAAAAAAAACGGTGTTACTTTTTATAAAATAAAACTCATGTCGATAGGAATCAATCTTTTCTTTGAAAATGAGAATGACAAAAAAAAAGTTCATTGAAGTATTAAAAAGTGCAAAATGTGAGTTTTACACCCACTCTACAAAATCTGAGCTGTTAACGAAAATATTATTAAAAGGATTACCAAAAGTAGAAATAATGGAACTCTATGATGAATTAAAAGAAAAAGGAATATTCTGTGAAGATATAAAAATGATACATCATCACCAGCCTAGATTTCACGAACAGACAACCTATGTATTGTATTTGAAGCGAGCATTGATTAAAATGCAAGAGTTGAGGAAAGTGAAAGCACTTTTTCACACAATCGTCACATTTGATTACTATAAAAAAAAACCAAACACACTCACACAGTGCAACAGATGCCAAATGTTTGGGCACGGCCAAGCATTTTGTCATCGAAGCTTCAGGTGTAAGAATTGTGCTGGCAAGCACGAAACAATAAACTGCACTGTTACTAAACCCAAGTGCTGCAATTGCAACGGGAACCACTCAGCCTCTGATAAGCATTGTGTCAAGCGAGCGGAGTACGTAGAAATAAAACGTAAACTCGCAGAAAAGCTTCCTCGACGCAAACCAGCGTCAAGCTATGCAGTTCAAACACTACCTACATACAATCAGAGGAATTTCCCCGCTCTGCCACAACAGCAGTCACTAGCAACCACATCCAGGAATGAAGTAACAAAAGCTGCTTCCACTCTCAGCTCAGACAATTTCCCTGCGCTCTCTCGACAGCAACCGTCAGCAACAACAAATACTTGGCCTTCTCATCACAGCCAGACTGATCTGTTTACTGCAAACGAATTGTTAAGTTTAACTACTGAATTGATTGCAAACCTTAGAGACTGTAAGTCTAAAGAACAACAGTTTAATGTAATTACATCACCAGCCATCAAGTACGTCTATGGTTGATCGAGCTACGAGTTTGAAAATATGCATCTGGAACGCAGGTAGTCTAAGCAATATGGTTTATGAATTTAATAGCTTCATCACAGAAAATGATATAGATGTAATGATGGTTACGGAAACTTGGCTTAAACGGCAAAGTAATTATTACTGCCCTAATTATATATCCTATCGGTTCGATAGGCTCAATAATAGAGGTGGTGGTGTTGCTATAATTATTAAAAATAGTATAGAGCACGAATTAAATAAACAAATTAAAACAAAGTTTATTGAAAATATATCCATTAATATTAAGTTTCATGGAGAGCCAGATTTTTCTCTGATTGTGGCTTACTTTCATGGAGGGAACACTAATGCTGACAAAAAAACAGTCTTCAAAAACGATCTTATTAAACTAACTTCTGGTCCGAATACCTATATAATTGCAGGGGACCTCAATACTAGACATACTATGTTGGATTGCCAAAGGCACAATTTCTGGGGAAGAACCCTACATTCACTCTATATGACGAGAAATTTTACGATTTTGCATCCAGTGTCTCCAACTTTCTACCCATCTAACAGTAATATGCTACCTTCGACCATTGATTTGGTAATTACCAATAAGCCTACATTTGTCTTGCAGCCAACAGTGAGTAACTCTCTCTGTGGGAACCACCTCCCAGTCTTATTTTCAATCCAAGGTTATATAATACACAAACCACGAGTTTCAGCCTACAGTTACCATTCCGCAAATTGGGATCTTTTCCAACAAGCTATGAACAGCAGGGTCAATCTTAAAGAAGTTTCATTAGATAAGTTATACTCGAGTGCACATATTGATAACCAATTAAATTGCTTCATTACTAATATTATTGAAACCATAGATACTTCAGTCCCCAAAACAATGAGAAAGCATATACCTGAGGCTTTTCCTTCAAGTTTGAGAAGATTAATAAAGTGCAGGAATGATGCAAGACGACAATGGCAAAGATGTAGGATCGAAGCAAATCACAATATCTATACTGCATTGTGTGCAGAAGTTAAATTCAAAATCAGCCAATACAGAAACATCACGTGGAATATGAAAATTCGATCGTTAGACAAATCGTCAAAGTCATTTTGGAATCTAAGCAAGGCGCTACGAAAACGGTTTCAAGTAATTCCTCCTCTTAAAGAAAATGACAATTTGATAATCCATCCGAAAGAAAAAGCAGAATTAATGGCTAAAACGTTTGCGAAGTATCACCAAATTCCAAATAGGCAACAAAACGATATTGAAGAAACAGTTGAATCTAGTCTGACCAACATACGTAGCTCTTCTGTGAGTTCTAAAGTATTTTTTCGTCCCAAAGATATCTCAAATATGATGAAAAAACTAAAAACAAACAAATCAGCTGGTATAGATGAGATAAAGCCCATAGTAGTTAAAAAATTCTCACGAAAATGTATAATTTTTTTGACCTACATATTTAATGCATGCATGGGCCTGTCTTATTTTCCAAACTCCTGGAAAGTTGCCAAAGTTGTACCGATACTAAAACCCAACAAAGACTCTAGTACAGTAGAAAGTTATAGGCCAATCAGTTTGCTTAATTGCTTGTCAAAAATATTTTTGGCAAATAATATTATCCCTTGTTTCCAGTTTGGCTTTCGACCTGGTCATAACACAACTCAACAGCTTAAGAGGATCACGAAAACTGTCAGCCATAGTTTTTCAAACAAAAAATCAACTGGAGCAATAATGCTAGATATCGAAAAAGCTTTTGACACTGTGTGACATGACGGACTGCTACACAAAATGCTCTATTACAAGTACCCAATGGAACTCATTAAAATCATACAAAGCTACCTAACCAACAGGAAATTCACTGAAGCCATTAATGCAGAACTATCATCGCATTATCCTTTAACAGCAGGGGTACCCCAGGGTTCTGTATTAGGCCCTACATTATACAATATTTACACTAGTGATATCACCCGTGTACCAATGTGTGAGCTTGTCCTCTTTGCCGATGACACTGCCTTTTACACATCAGATATAGACCCAAAGAATATTATAGAAAAACTGGAACAGGGCCTAAACAAGTTAGAAAAATATTATTCTACCTGGAAAATAAAAGTAAATAGTACCAAATCACAGGCAATATTCTTTACCAAACGAAGAGCTCCGAAATATTTGCCCGATAGACCAATACGACTGCATAGTGAAAGTATTGCTTGGAGCGATACTGTGAAATATCTAGGTTTCATTCTAGATAAGAGGCTTACCTTCAAAGCTCACATTCTGGATCGAAAGCACAAAAATAGTATTTTAGTAAAATCTCTTTATCCATTAATTAATAGGAATTCTCTGCTTAGCTTAGAGAATAAATTGCTTATCTATAAAATAATTTTTCAGCCAATGTTGCTGTATGCTTCTCCTGTTTTAGTTACTGCAGCAAAAACCAATCTGCAGATACTACGGACTGCGCAAAACAAAATACTTAAACTAATTTTTAACCTCCCTCCATGGCACTCACCCAGTCACCTACATAAGATCTCCGGGTTAAGCTTGTCGCACATTATTCCGTCACGACACGACACGACATAGAAAAATGTCGTACGACAGTCGGTAGACTACCGCACACTATACCGAACCGACAGTCACTATCAGAACGCACGTCATTCATAGCTGCCTTGTCAGCAATTTGTGAAAATGTACGATACAACTAGTTCTGATTTAGATGAAGAAATTTGTGTAATCGCAGGATTGTTAGAGAAAGAAAACAAAGTGAAAAGGAAAATGTGGGTCCATCCCATCAATAATAAGAGACAAAAATATGGAGAATTTCATCATTTGTTCAACGATTTACAAAAAGATGACAAAAAATTTTTCCAATATTTTCGAATGGGCTTCGAAAAAATTAGAATTGGATTTATCATTAAAAGACACCAAATTCCGACGGGCTATAAGTAAAGAGGAGAGGCTGGCTGTTGCTTTAAGGTATGTACAATGAGAGACCATATACATATGTAATTTTAAATATTTTTAATTAAGTTTGTTTGGAAAAAAGGACAATAAATATTTAAAAAAAACAAATTGCAAATAGTAAATTGTTGAAAAAGCTTGAATTTATAGCGAGTCAATATCGTCAAAATCGTTTTGCGAATGGTGAGACACTGAGGCGGCAGAATCTAAAATTTCCGTTTGTGGATGTAATGGTAATATTGTCATTTCACTTTCCTCTGAGCTTGTTTCCGTGATGTCGGTTGCAGTATATGTTGAAACTGATCTTGTAGCATTGAAGTTCAATATTTCCGCTGCGTGCACAATATTGAATATTTTAGATTTGACTTCTATTTGGATATAACTGGAAAATGAGCGTACGGTCTCTTCCATCGAATCGAAAAATTTTTTTAAGTGATCCACAGTAGGGCGTTCATTGCGCACATTTTGTCGCATTCGCTTTTTCTCATTTAAATAGTTTTCCAGTACTATAGCTGTTGTAATTTTCCTTTTATTCAACTTCGCATTTCTCACTGAGTATCTTTGTTTAGTACTACTGGAGGGCTGCGAAGTAATATCCTCTGTTTGCGTGTTTGCTTGTAATTGTGTGCCCTCATCACATCCATCACTCACGCTGGTGGCATCATTCACATTAGAAATTTGATGCCTATCGGCGATAAAAGGCTGAATAAATTCCATTTGTTTTTCAAATCGCCATGGCTTCAGTGTTTTTGCAGGATCTCCACTTTTTGTTTTATTGGATTTGATAAACCTGCGATAGCAATCTCTGAGGCTCGTCCACCGTTTTTTGCATTCAGTAGCTAAAACAAAATTTTCTTTATTGTCTTTTTATTTATAGCAAAATAACAATTTAATTTTATTTAATATTTTTATCCGTAATGTGTTTAAATTGAAAATTGTTAACATTCTTCAACAGGTTTTTTGCAACAGGCGATACATTTAGAACAATTGCTTTCAGCTATCGTCTAGGAGAAAGCACAGTTCACAAAATTGTGTATGAAGTTTGCGAAGCTGTTTGGAAAATTTTAGGTCCCAGGGTAATGCCATCTCCTACCACAGAAAAATGGAGAGAAATGAAGAACAATTTAAAACGCTGTGGAATTTTCCAAATTGTGTAGCCGCCATCGATGGCAAGCATGTCATTACTGACAAACCACCAAATAGTGGATCTTTGTTTTTCAATTATAAAAAAACATTCAGCATAATTCTACTTGCTTTTGTTGATGCGCAATGCAGATTTACTGCCATTGATGTAGGTGCATATGGCAGGAACAGTGACGGTGGGGTTTTCGCTAATTCCACTATTAGAAAAAAAATGTTCGACAATACATTAAATCTGCCATGTGACAAATATTTGCCTGGCACAAATTCACTTCTTCCACATGTTTTCGTCGGAGATGAAGCATTTCCGTTGCACCTGCATTTACTGCGCCCGTATCCTGGAAATGTAACATCTAATAACGATGAAATAAAAGTTTACAACTATGGGCACAGCAGAGCTCGACACGTTTCTGAAAACCCATTCGGAATTTTAGTGAAAAGGTTTCGTATTTACCAGCGACGACTTCAGATAGCTCCCGAAAATCTGGATAAAGTCATTTTGGCAACATGCTGCCTACACAATTTTCTTCACAATGATACTTGTTACTGGAGTGAAATTGATGAGCATGAAGATATACCACAAGGTCTAACAAATATTTCAGGCATAGGAGGATCTTCCACAACTGTCTCCATGCGTATTCGGGAAAAGTTCAGAAAATATTTTAATTCTGAAATGGGATCTGTATCTTGGCAGAACGATATCATCAGAAGAGGAAAGGGAAGCGTCTAATTTAAGTTGGTAGCTAAGAAATTTTATTCAAGAACCGACACAATTAAATTTAAATTACTTTAAATTTACTTAAATATTTACTTTTATGCACTTTTGTTGTAAATAAATCATTTTTTTAAAGCAACTATCACTATTTGCAATCATTTTCACGCTCGTAATAACTATTTGAATGCAAAGAAAAACTTTTGCCACAATATTTACCTGATTTTCCGATTTCCTTTGAAATTTCCTCCCATATATTTTCCTTCCTCCTGATGTTATGGTAGTAGTTTGAATTACTATTGTACAACCCCAACGGGAAAAGTAATGCTTACGGGTATATTCGGTAAGCATTACGCGTAATGCGTGTAAGCATTACCGGACCATTACGCGTTGTTTCTTTTTAACATTGCATGTCCTAGGCTGGGAAGATTTATACAAGGGGAAACTCATGCTCTTAGCTCTAAAGCTTTATGTATAAGAGCTTTTTGGAAAGTACGACATCGTATTCTTGCATTTCCGTCATCTACGGTGAATACAAATTAAAGCTTTGGCTGGCAGCCGATCGTATCTCAGCATGTGTGGTTTTTGCATGCTGAGCGATTGTGACGCTCATTGGAAATTCCAATAGTGCATGCTCTTAGCTACTAGGGGGAATTGTCTTCATACATTGTACTTACCCGTGCGTGATGATTTGAAATGCTCCGAAATTTTCATCTTTCCGCTTTATATAGCAGACTACCCATAACCGATGTATGCTCGCAAGTTCTTTTCCCCTTGTTTCTGCGAGTGAATTTCATTGGCCAGTCTTGGACTTATAACATATGAGCTTTCTCCCTTGCAGCATTTTCCATGCTCCAAGTGATGTATACGAGTATATCTTATAATTGCTGGAAAATAACTTTGGAAATCGGAAATTGACATTACTAGCATAGTTTGATTCATGCATTACGCCAGCATACATTACCGCGATTCCCGTTGGGACTCTTCATAGCCCATGACCAACCCAATCAACCTTTCATCCTCCATTTCCGCGACTTTATTTATACCTGTCAAATCGTACGTTGATGTCGAACGACAGTTTACATTCATCATAAAATATATGTAGCTATATGAAACCCCGCACACTTAACCGACACGACACGTTACAACGACGTACATCATTTGTCGGATTGGATTAAATTCAAACATCCCAAACGACAAAAATTTTTTACTGTCCTGTCGTGTCGTGACGTGTTGGTCAAGTGTGCGGGCGTTCATACAATTACATACAATTTATTCTCACAGATTTTTGTCGTGTCGTGTTGTGACGTGTCGTGTCGGAATAGTGTGCGATATGCTTAACAGCGCTCTTGCCAACGACAAAAAGGACTTTTGAGACTCAAAACTTCAAAATCAATAAGTTAACAAAGTCTAGAATGTAAAGGTGCTATACGAATATATTAACTGGATTATGTTCTTTTTAAATAATAGAATGTTGGTTTTAGGAAAAAGTTTACATCAAGTGAGATATGATTTGCCATAGGGTGATGTTTTAAGTCCTCTGTTATCTAATTTATATACTACCCAAATTCATAGCATAAATTGCCTAAGTATAAAGACGATTCAATATGCAGTTGATTTTACTTTATTGTAATATAGTGAGAAAAAGGTAAATGCAAAATGCAACAAATAAATTATGGAAATTTGTAAAAATTTAAATTTACCGGACAACATAAGTAAATGCAATGCAATGGTATTTGGAAAAATTCTAACTTACAACCAATAATAGGATAAACAATAACTAGATTTCTTGGTTAAATAAAATAAAAATTCTTGGCATATTATGTAATAAAAATCTCACGGTCAGAGGTGGTCTTATCAACACATACAAAAATGTTGATAAAATTGCAAAACCTTTACAAATCATAACTGGACTCAACAGGGGACTAAATGTGGAACAAGTATAAGACGCTAGTACTGTACGGGGTTTCGTTTTAATAATATACATATAAAAAAAAAAAAATCTCCACCGACCTTCGGCGGTACGGTCGATGGAGGTTGAGTCGCGTTCACCGAGGAATTAACCATCTTTATTAATTGTCAATTCGTTAAACTAAGGTAAAAATGTTTCAATGAATGTAACGATTACGAAAATAGGGCAATAGATTAGTACGCGAAACTTTCATACAACTATGCGACATTACAATCGACACATGCAACTATATTTCCGGCTATACATTTAACAATGATTTACGACTACAGTCTACGGTGACATACTAACGATTCGGAACACCACAAAAACGATACCCAGCAGTTAGAACGACAAGATACTTAGGACACTGTAAGTGAATCTCATAGAAATGCCTAGCACAAATATGATCACGACCGACTAATGATGTATACCCAGATCGACGCACGAAATCGCGGGGCAACGCTCAATTGTAATTGTTCGTGTCGGCGGCTCCTGACCTGGGCCAACATCTGACCCAGATATGACGAGCATGTTATGTACGCATGAACTTGTATTGCATATAAGCGACTCAACAATTAGAACGATTTATGCAACTCGGATGGGCATTCGAATAGAATCGGAGGAATGAACTGCGTCCAGCAATTCAATCGAAAACTGTCGCGAACGGACGAAAGAAACTACACTCACTACCGCCGGCAAATCGTTATCCAAACGAAGCTGGATGAACGGACGAAGGAGGCGCAACACAAATGATAGGAAGATGTGTATCTTTCTGATGGAACTGCACGAAATATAAAAGGGTATTACTTACCTGAGGATTAGTTTTTGCAGTCCAAAAACGAAAAGAAACAAAACAACCGACACTAAACTAAGTCGCGATTTGACAGTCCGAAATGTCACGGCATCTGACCGATTAGAAAGAAGGGGAAATCGGGTTGTCCCAAATGAGTGGAACCCGTGCTGGAAATTAAAACCCAACTCAAGTGGAACTGAGAGTGGGGTGAACAAACCAAGCGGACCAGGGAAGTCCCGATAGTTTTTGAAAATTTTACGCCACGATCCGGAAAAGTAAAAGTCTTTCTTTCTTTCTATGGAGATCTGGGTAAGGACTTGGACGTGCGGCGAGCAACTAGGAAAACTATATTGGAATTTATTTTACATGTCGACGAGGAAGATTTGGTGTTAGTGAACTGATCATCGCTAAGGCGGCGACCCAGGTGGAAGAAAACATATATGCGAAGGCGCGATAGTGGCGACGAAACGAAAATTTTGGCAAGTGAATTCATAGGAAAATTACGGAGGAGCAACTATCGAGTGGCAGCGACGAAATCATCACGGCCCCACAGAGGGATTTTAGACAGGGTTAGTCAGATTATATTTTGTTCGAATTTGAATTTAAACGTAGTATCCATATTTGATAATATATTGATTGAAATAATTAGTACGTAAGTAGTTCGCGGCCGCGTATCATTAAGTTCGAGTTAAGTGTTAGTTTTTATTTCTTATCTTGAGTTTCGATTAAAATCTACTAAAGTGTTATAACGGTCACGAAAGGAATGTATTTCTTTTAATCTGGTGAATTGGTTCCGTCGGTGCAGGCGATAGTTTCGCGTAGATAAAGTGCAAATTCGTCACTCTTTTCTCGCTTTGGAGCGACGAAGTCCTAGTAGATTCGGGTTAATTAAAGCGAGTGGCGCTCAACCCACCCCTTTTCTCCGCGGGCAGAGGCACCCGAATCTACTGCCCTAGCATCCCAGTCGGGGGGTGAAGGGTCTGTTGTACGATTTCGTCTTTGAAACGGTTGTAACGTAACAAATTGGCCCCCAACGTGGGGCTTAAATAACGGAAGCAACAGTAATAACGGTTTGAAAAGGCTTTGTCGGATTTAACGTTCATATCCGGGTTAACGGGACGCGGAAAATTTTAGAGTGCATTTATCGGAATTCGCTGCTTAATAAGGCGTTAAAAAGCAGATTTTGGTGCATGATCTTCGAATATTTTGCTTAACTATTAATTACTTAAGATTTTGGATTTATTTGAATTTCGGTTTGGTTGTGTGACAGGCAGATTGAGAGTGAGTGTTTCTTTTTAAGTGAATTTTGTGGGTGAAATAAAATTAGAACTTGGAGTGTGTGAGTTATTTGTACTAGCTTGTAAGAGGCCATTTCTTTCAGCTTTAGTTAGTAAGTTCCGGGGGTAAATTTTGGAGCGTCGAATCACAGGGGCGTGTTTTTAGTGGAATAGGTAATTTTGAACAGTGAAAATATCGTCATTAGTTATTTTTATTTTTTGTTTGGATCTTCTACTGGGGGTGCATTTGTTTATCGGAGATTAAAGTTTTCTACTCTTTCGTGGTTGGAAAGTCAGTATTTTAGTGATGAAGATTATAGTGGATCAACTTAGCAAGGATGAGCTCACGTATGAGCTTGCGATCCGAGGTTTCCCGGTGGATACAGTCGATAACATTCAAAAGACCCTTAAGTCGACGCTAAAAGCAGAAGCAGCGTTGGATACATCATACGTCAAAACGGAGTACCCGTTCGATTATGCGACGGATTATGCGGAGCTTATGGCAAAAGTGTCAGAGGTCGAGGAGTTTATAGCTAGGGTGTCAGGGGATAGAGCGGCATCGGACTATGTCAAGGCAAAGGTCAAGGTCGAGTTTGGATTCCGGCGTTTGGCGAATATGCAGGCGCTGACCATCGAGCAAGAGAATGGAGCGAGGTCTCTACGGAATAGGCTCATCCTGGCGATGGGTTCTTTAGAGGAGAGGGTAGGGGATTCGAGCAGCGATGAGGCGGAGCAGGCGAGATAAGACCAAGCGACATACGCAATGCCAATAGCACGGGGCACTAGTCTTGCGGAAGTGGCGAAATGGGGCCTTAAGTTTAGTAGCGATTCGACAGGTTCTATCAATGTCTTCTTAGAGCGGCTCGAAGAGATACGCCAGGCACGAGGGCTTACCAAATCTCAGCTTTTCAGGGCAGCGGTCGATCTCTTCGATGGGCGGGCGTTGATTTAGTTTAGGGCCAACCACAACCTTGTTGAGAGCTGGGACGCGTTAGTAGAAGAGCTGAGGGCAGAATTATTGCCCTCAGACTATGAAGATCGCCTCTGGGTGGAAATCCGAAGACGAAATCAAGGAGAAAACGAGTCGATGGGGGTTTATGTGGCAATAATGGAGCGCCTCTTTAGTAGGCTAAAGAGGAGTTGCTCTGAGGAAGAAAAACTTCGGACCTTGAGAAGGAATATCGCGCCCCTCTTTCAACAGCAGCTATGTTTGACACCAGTCGAGTCAATATCCGAGTTGGTAAGAATCGGGCGCACATTGGATGCAACGAGGGCTTCAGTAGCGGCGTTCGTACCTCCAACTACACGATCGAGAAGGTGTTTGGAGCCAGATTTGGCATATGTGAGTGCGGAGACTACAGCGCAGGTGGCGGTGATATCCGGGGGCAGTCGCGTGCGGTGTTGGAACTGCCGTAAAGAAGGTCACGTATCCAGGGAGTGCTCCGAGCCCAGGCGATGTTTTGGCTGTGGCCGTCAGGAGGTCATGCGTGCTTCATGCCCATCATGCCAAGTGAGAGCTAGCGGGCCGGAAAATCGGGCTCGACCAGATACGCAGGGATCGGGAAACGATCGTCGTGCTCGTTAAGCGGCCGAGCGAACACGATATCAAGGCCGGAACGGAGGAGTCATCAGCCGAACATAGACTATGCGTTGGTGGAAGTCCCGAAAATCGACCGCACTTACAAGTGGAGATCGAAGGTACGATTCTGGAGGGATTATTAGATTCAGGGGCGAGTCGTACGATTCTGGGATGGAAAGGGTGGTCTCAATTGGCAGGTAGAGGATTGACACTGAGACAGGATGGAATCCAAGAAGTACGTCTCGCAAACGGTGTAACGTGTGTGGTAGATGGAGTTGTTGGACTGGAGTTTGCTTTGAATGGACGAAAGCATACTCTCGAAACATTAGTGATTTCATCGATTCCGCAAGAAGCGATTTTAGGTATAGACTTCTGGCAGCGTTTCGGCATAGTGTTGGATATGAACGGCCCGCAGTGGACATCGATCGCATCAGTCGAGGTGGAGACGAGTAAGGCGCTGCGAAGTCGATCCCATTAATCGACAGGGGAAGCAGATACGTTGACGAATTTATTGGAAGAAGAATTGGGGTTGATGGGTGACGGACTAGGGTGCGCGAATTCCGTGGAGCACGTTACCAAAACCACGGCTTCCCCAATCAAGCAGAGATACTACCCCGTCTCACCTGCGGTGCAAAAACAAATTAATGCGGAGTTAGACGAAATGCTACGGATGGGAGTAGTCGAGCCATCATCTAGTCCGTGGTGCTCGCCGATATTACTAGTTCAGAAGAAAGATGGGTCATTCCGGTTCTGCGTGGACTTCCGAAAGGTGAATGCAGTGTCAGAAAAAGACGCTTATCCCTTGCCGTACATTTCAGCTACCTTAGACAAGCTAAGAAATGCGAAGTACTTGTCGACGCTGGACGTAAAATCCGCGTATTGGCAAGTGCCGATGGCAGAGGAATCAAAGCAGTACGCCGCCTTCACCGTGCCGGGAAGGGGTTTGTACCAATTTCGCAGGATGCCTTTCGGACTTCACAATGCGGGGCCACATGGCAACGGCTGATTGACACGGTGCTCGGACCTGCTTTAGAACCGTTCGTTTTCACCTATCTCGATGACGTAATAGTCGTAACTGAAACCTTTGATCGTCATATAGAGGTGTTGCGGGAGGTTTTCGTTCGATTGAATGAAGCAGGTTTACGTGTTTCAAGGGAGAAATGTCAATTTTGTAGAGTACAGCTGAAGTATCTGGGCTACATGGCTGATATTCATGGACTGCACGTAGATCCCGAAAAGGTAAGGGCAGTGAGCGAGTTTCCCCGTCTTACCTCGGCCAAGCAAGTGAGGCAGCTCTTGGGCATGGTGTCCTGGTACCGACGACGCTTCATACCAGATCACGCTACGATGGTGGCGCCGTTGACCGATTTAATCAAGAAGGGTTGTAGTTTTGTATGGACGGAGGAATGTGACCGCGCGTTCGCGTTTTGCAAACAAAAGCTTACAACTGCGCCCGTACTATCGTGTCCGAACTTTGACCTTCCGTTCAAGGTGCAGACTGACGCCTCCGATGTTGGTATAGGGGCAGTGCTGAGTCAGGCACACCCGACTGGAGAGAAGGTCGTGTGCTATCTCAACCGAGCGTTGTCACAACAAGAGAGGAAGTATTCCACAATGGAGAAAGAGTGTCTGGGAGTTCTATGGGCCATCGAAAAGCTCCGACCCTACATCGAAGGGACTCATTTTGTTGTTATCACTGACCATCATTCGCTCGTCTGGCTGAACAGATTGGAAGACCCGACGTGTAGATTAGCTAGATGGGCAGTGCGGTTGCAACAATTTGATTTTGAGGTGGTCCATAGGAAGGGAAAAGAAAATCTGGTTCCGGACGCACTTTCGCGGGCAATGATAGACGTAGGCGATGTATCCACGCCCCAAGTCACGGAGCGTTGGTAAAAAAGCATATTGGACAAGGTTGGGGAAAACCCAGATAGGTTTTCGGACTGGAAGGTGATCGGTGATACATTGTGGAAGCGGCTCACAGTTCGAGCGACCGGCGGTGGGACTGCTCAAGTCTGGAAGTGAGCTGTCAGCAAAGGTGAGAGACCAGCAATACTGGAGCGTTATCACGATGACCCAAAAGCAGGCCATATGGGGGTGACACGAACGATAGCTCGTATTACGCAGAGCTTCTTCTGCCCGCGGAGGAATATGGATATCCGGGAATACGTAAGAAAGTGTAAGGTGTGCCAGACATGCAAACTGGAACGAAAAGCCCCTATTGGTTTAATGTCAACTCGTGCGGGTGAAGCGAAAGTCCCGTGGGAGATGATCTGTGTAGACCTGATAGGACCGCTACCACGCTCGTCGCAAGGGTATTCATATATACTTACAATCTTGGAATACGTGACCAAGTATACTGTGATATTGCCAGTACGAAGAGCGACGGCTTCTGCTGTTTTCCGTTTACTCAAGGAGAATGTGTTTTTAGTATATGGGGTACCGAAAATCGTCGTATGCGTTAACGGGGTGCAATTCGTCGGCAAGCAATTTCGGAGTGAAGTGGAAGAATATGGGGCACGAGTGAGTTATACCGCTTTATATCATCCACAGGCTAACCCGGCGGAAAGGAGAGATCAGGATATAAAGTGTATGCTGCGATGCTACGCTTCTAGTAATCATCGGACGTGGGACCAATATCTACCCTAAATCGCATGTGCCCTGCGTTCTTATAAACATGAGATTACAGGTTTTTCTCCGTACTTCCTGAATTTCGGTCGGGATTTGGTCAGCTTCCCGGAAAGTGTGGAACCACCGGGCAATAGTCAGGCAGACTTCTCCCCGGTGAGAAATGCGAAGGATCTAGAGAGAATCCGTGAGGAAGTGGTCGAGAAGATGAAAGGAGCTTCGATGTCTAATAAAAAACGGTATGATATGCGACGAAGGCAGGAAACCTTAAACGTGGGCGACTCGGTATGGCGGAAGAGCTATCCTCTGTCTGATGCTAGTAAGAACTTTACAGCAAAACTTGCTCCGGCGTTCGTTGGGCCTTTCGCGATACAAGAAAAGGTGTCGTCGTGGACTTATGAGCTAGTTGATATGAAGGGTAAAGGCGCAGGAATTCGGAACGCAAAAGATCTCAAGCGGTACATAGGTACTGAAAACCATTCGGGTGATTAACGCGGGTATAACAGGGAGAATGGTGGGGAACCTAGCACATGATGCGGGGAAAAGTGAGTAATATCTTGATAAACTTTTAGCGCTAACTTCCGTGAAGGGATTTAGTCATCATAAGCATAGTAACAAGTATCAGTTGTGGCGGGATGTTTCTGTGGTGGTGGGATGTAGTAAATAAGTAAGCTAGAAAAAGGCACATAACCTACAAATAATGAGTTGAATGGTTAGCAAGTTTTTTGGTGGTGGGTTATATTGTATATGATGAGTCGAGGGTTAGTATCATATTTCATAATGTATTCTAGGGTTAGTTTTAATGAAAATGAAAGTTTATTTTAATAAAAATGAAAGAAATACGGATAGCTTGGTGTTGGTTCCGTTTGAGCTTTTTATTCTTTTCTTTCTTTTTTCTTCCCTTTCTCTTTTTGTTTTTAGGGTTCATTGCTTATTCTTTCGTCTTGTTTTTAGTCATTTATTATTTTCTTTTTTTCTCTTTTCCTCATAAGATATCCATAATAGCCATAGTGTCCTAAAAACGAGTTCAGTTTGCATTAGTTTCTCATAGAATAAGTACAGAGACACCAACACCATACTAACTACTAGACGACACATATAATCATGCTTAGGGAAGTATTATATTTGTTTTTTTGTTGGGAAAGTGAGCAACGCTAGTGATTGCGTGGATGAGTGGCGTATGCGTGACGACGTTTGTTTTTCAGTTAATTGAGTGGTGGAACAAACCAAAATTCAAACGTGACTTTAACCGTTCGTGAATCTAAGACGCAAGCGCGTGTGGGCCGTATTTGAATTGTAACTTAGTACGGCGTCAAATCCAGGACAGAAGTATAGTCGAGAATTTCTACGTAATTCTCTGAGAAGAGGGGGGTGTAACGGTCGCTAGTACTGTACGGGGTTTCGTTTTAATAATATACATATAAAAAAAAAATCTCCACCGACCTTCGGCGGTAAGGTCGATGGAGGTTGGGTCGCGTTCACCGAGGAATTAACCATCTTTATTAATTGTCAATTCGTTAAACTAAGGCAAAAATGTTTCAATGAATGTAACGATTACGAAAATAGGGCAATAGATTAGTACGCGAAACTTTCAAACAACTATACGACATTACAATTGACACATGCAACTATATTTCCGGCTATACATTTAACAATGATCTACGACTACAGTCTACGGTGACATACTAACGATTCGGAACACCACAAAAACGATACCCAGCACTTAGAACGACAAGATACTTAGGACACTGTAAGTGAATCTCATAGAAATGCCTAGCACAAATATGATCACGACCGACTAATGATGTATACCCAGATCAACGCACGAAATCGCGGGGCAACGCTCAATTGTAATTGTTCGTGTCGGCGGCTCCTGACCTGGGCCAACATCTGACCCAGATATGACGAGCATGTTTTGTACGCGTGAACTTGGGTTGCATACAAGCGACTCGACAATTAAAACGATTTATGCAACTCGGATGGGCATTCGAATAGAATCGGAGGAATGAACTGCGTCCAGCAATTCAATCGAAAACTGTCGCGAACGGACGAAAGAAACTACACTCACTACCGCCGGCAAATCGTTATCCAAACGAAGCTGGATGAACGGACGAAGGAGGCGCAACACAAATGATAGGAAGATGTGTATCTTTCTGATGGAACTGCACGAAATATAAAAGGGTATTACTTACCTGAGGATTAGTTTTTGCAGTCCAAAAACGAAAAGAAACAAAACAACCGACACTAAACTAAGTCGCGATTTGACAGTCCGAAATGTCACGGCATCTGACCGATTAGAAAGAAGGGGAAATCGGGTTGTCCCAAATGAGTGGAACCCGTGCTGGAAATTAAAACCCAACTCAAGTGGAACTGAGAGTGGGGTGAACAAACCAAGCGGACCAGGGAAGTCCCGATAGTTTTTGAAAATTTTACGCCACGATCCGGAAAAGTAAAAGTCTTTCTTTCTTTCTATGGAGATCTGGGTAAGGACTTGGACGTGCGGCGAGCAACTAGGAAAACTATATTGGAATTTATTTTACATGTCGACGAGGAGGATTTTGTGTTAGTGAACTGATCATCGCTAAGGCGGCGATCCAGGTGGAAGAAAACATATATGCGAAGGCGCGATAGTGGCGACGAAACGAAAATTTTGGCAAGTGAATTGATAGGAAAATTACCGAGGAGCGACTATCGAGTGGCAGTGACGAAATCATCACGGCCCCAGAGAGGGATTTTAGACAGGGTTAGTCAGATAATATTTTGGTCGAATTTGAATTTAAACGTAGTATCTATATTTGATAATATATTGATTGAAATAATTAGTATGTAAGTAGTTCGCGGCCGCGTATCATTGAGTTCGAATTTAGTGTTAATTTTTATTTCTTATCTTGAATTTCGATTAAAATCTACTAAAGTGTTATAACGGTCACGAAAGGAATGTATTTCTTTTAATCTGGTGAATTGGTTCCGTCGGTGAAGGCGATAGTTTCGCGTAGATAAAGCGCAAATTCGTCACTCTTTTCTCGCTTTGGAGCGACGAAGTCCTAGTAGATTCGGGTTAATTAAAGTGAGTGGCGCTCAACCCACCCCTTTTCTCCGCGGGCAGAGTGTGGTGTTATAAAAGTATAAAGTACTTCCCTAACTGGTCACTGTGCATGTGATACTTGCATGGCGAATTTAACCGCCTTTTTAGCAAAATCACGATGCATTAGTGACCTTTCAAAATAAAACGAATTTGTTTAATTTTGAATAAGTCTGATTGGTTGCCGAGCGATTTGGTATCCCGAAACAGACTTATTCAAAATTAAACAAATTCGTTTTATTTTGAAAGGTCACTAATGCATCGTGATCTTGCTAAAGAGGCGGTAAAATTCGCCATGCAAGGATCACATGCACAGTGACCAGTTAGGGAAGTACTTTATACTTTTATAACACCACATGGCGATCCTGGTAGGATCGCCATGAAATCTAACGGTACAACAACAATTTCGTCAGTGAGCAGTTCATTGAAAATGCTTTTTGCATCCTCGGTCTCTAGGCTCTTGATAATGGCAATTGGCCCATGGTTGATGCCAGTGAATTCAATCGGCAGATCGGCGGAAACATTTTTGGTCCAGGTCAAGGGAGTACCTTGAGGTCGCACTGACCGCAATTGTTCACGTAGATTCTACAAGGGTATTTCATCGCTCTCATCAAAATTGTTTCTGGAAGCCTGGTCACAAAAATATGACAAAGGCTGAAATTATATAAATAACTCACATATAGCTGCGTTCTGTCTTCCATATGCGTGGACTGAGGCAAACCGCCTTCTTCCGGGGTCACTTTCGTTATTGTCGATATCAAGAGATTCACCATCAGAAGGTACATCAACATAAAGCTCATCATATTCTAACAAAAATTGAAGTATTTCGTCATCAGTGAGATTTCTTCGGTTCATTTAAAATATATTTTTTCACAAGAATTTCCATTGTAATGAGCACTGGTATACATTTTATACCGCATCCTTGTAATGCTAATACCAACCTTGTACTGCACCTGCTACTAAAAATAATGATAGTAGAGTATTTCACTTTGCACGCTATTGCGAATACAATCTTCACTAGAGCAAACGAATCAAATAAACGCTCGCAACAAGTAACCGTCTCTCCAATATAACAAGTCTACGAAACCTGAAAGTTGAAAAAAAATTGAAAATGTGGTATAAAAAGTATACCACTGCCCCGGAAAGAGTTCAACAAAACTGTAAATAGGATGTGATTCATATTTTAATAAAAGAAACGATTTTTCCTTTCGAAGCTAGATATATATGGAATTTTGTGACAAATATCGATATTTCGAGGGTAATCTGCCCTCTTCTTCAGTGTCTATCGGTCTAATCTTAATCTACCTTATGAATGTTACTTAAAGAGCTAACTTTTAAAGTATTGACTTATACTAATAACCAACTAATTGTCTATTAATTGACTTATACTAATTACCAACTAATTGCCTATTAATTACTTTACTAAAATACATTAAACTATATATATCAGTAAAGGTAATTGAATTTGATCACGGTTCCCTTCTTGTCTTTAAATCAGCATGGACGACGTATATCATCTCTAAAGCTTATCAAAGCTGAGAACATTGAACTGGTAAACTCGATCGTTTTGCGGAATTAGCCTCCGAAAGCACAATCAAATTGGAATTGTTTTTGCGGGATGATTAAAATTGAACAGCTTTTTATTTACATTAAAAATTTTAATCTACATTGAAAATTCTATTTTGACAAAGTGGTTTCGAAAGTATGCACTGATTCTCATCAGACACCAGCACACAGTGCATACTTGACTGGCGTGACCACTTGCAGTTGGAAATCATTACATTTTTATCAAGGCAAGTATGCAACCAGTCAAGTATGCACTGTGTGCTGGTGTCTGATGAGAATCAGTGCATACTTTCGAAACCACTATAAGATTCACTTACAGTGTTCTAAGTATCTTGTCGTTATAAGTGTTATACTTCTGTCTTGGATTTGACGCCGTACTAAGTTACAATTCAAATACGACCCACACGCGCTTGCATCTTAGATTCGCGAACGGTTAAAGTCATGTTTGAATTTTGGTTTGTTCCACCACTCAATGAACTGAAAAACGAACGTCGTCACGCATACGCCACTCATTCACGCAATCACTAGCGTTGCCTACTTCCCCAACAAAAAAACAAATATAATACTTCCCTAAGCATGATTATATGTGTCGTCTAGTAGTTAGTTTGGTGTTGGTGTCTCTGTACTTATTCTATGAGAAACTAATGCAAACTGAACTCGTTTTTAGGACACTATGACTATTACGGATATCTTATAAGAAAAGGAGAAAAACAGCAAATAATAAATGACTAAAAACAAGACGAAAGAATAAGCAATGAACCCAAAAAAAAACAAAAAGGGAAAGGGAAGAAAAGAATAAAAAGCTCAAACGGAACCAACACCAAGCTATCCGTATTTCTTTCATTTTTATTAAAATAAACTTTCATTTTCATTAAAACTAACCCTAGAATACATTATGAAATATGATACTAGCCCTCGACTCATCATATACAATATAACCCACCACCAAAAAACTTGCTAACCATTCAACTCATTATTTGTAGCTTATGTGCCTTTTTCTGAAATTGCTTGCCGACGAATTGCACCCCGTTAACGCATACGACGATTTTCGGTACCCCATATACTAAAAACACATTCTCCTTGAGTAAACGGAAAACAGCAGAAGCCGTCGCTCTTCGTACTGGCAATATCACAGTATACTTGGTCACGTAGTCTAAAATTGTCTGTATATATGAATACCCTCGCGACGAGCGTGGTAGCGGTCCTATCAGGTCTACACAGATCATCTCCCACGGGACTTTCGCTTCATCCGCACAAGTTGACATTAAATCAATAGGGGCTTTTCGCTCCACTTTGCATGTCTGGCACACCTTACACCTTCATACGTATTCCCGGATATCCATATTCATCCGCAGCCAGTAGAAGCTCTGCGTAATATGAGCTATCGTTCGTGTCGCCCCCATATGGCCTGCTTTTGGGTCATCGTGATAACGCTCCAGTATTGCTGGTCTCTCACCTTTGCTGACAACTCGCTTCCAGACTTGAGCAGTCCCACCGCCGTTCGCTCGAACTGTGAGCCGCTTCCACAATGTATCACCGATCACCTTCCAGTCCGAAAACCTATCTGGGTTTTTCCAACCTTGTCCAACATGCTTTTATACCAACGCTCCGTGACTTGGGGCATGGATACATCGCCTACGTCTATCATTGCCCGCGAAAGTGCCTCCGGAGCCGGATTTTCTTTTCCCTTCCTATGGACCACCTCAAAATCAAATTGTTGCAACCGCACTGCCCATCTAGCTAATCTACACGTCGGGTCTTCCAATCTGTTCAGCCAGACGAGCGAATGATGGTCAGTGATAACAACAAAATGAGTCCCTTCGATGTAGGGTCGGAGCTTTTCGATGGCCCATAGAACTCCCAGACACTCTTTCTCCGTTGTGGAATACTTCCTCTCTTGTTGTGATAACGCTCGGTTGAGATAGCACACGACCTTCTCTCCAGTCGGGTGTGCCTGACTCAGCACCGCCCCTATACCAACATCGGAGGCGTCAGTCTGCACCTTGAACGGAAGGTCAAAGTTCAGACACGATAGTACGGGCGCAGTTGTAAGCTTTTGTTTGCAAAACGCGAACGCGCGGTCACATTCCTCCGTCCATACAAAACTACGACCCTTCTTGATTAAATTGGTCAACGGCGCCACCATCGTAGCGTGATCTGGTATGAAGCGTCGTCGGTACCAGGACACCATGCCCAAGAGCTGCCTCACTTGCTTGGCCGAGGTAGGACGGGGAAACTCGCTCACTGCCCTTACCTCTTCGGGATCTACGTGCAGTCCATGAATATCAACCATGTAGCCCAGATACTTCAGCTGTACTCTACAAAATTGGCATTTCTCCCTTGAAACACGTAAACCTGCTTCATTCAATCGAACGAAAACCTCCCGCAACACCTCTATATGACGATCAAAGGTTTCAGTTACGACTATTACGTCATCGAGATAGGTGAAAACGAACGGTTCTAAAGCAGGTCCGAGCACCGTGTCAATCAGCCGTTGCCATGTGGCCCCGCATTGTGAAGTCCGAAAGGCATCCTGCGAAATTGGTACAAACCCCTTCCCGGCACGGTGAAGGCGGCGTACTGCTTAGATTCCTCTGCCATCGGCACTTGCCAATACGCGGATTTTACGTTCAGCGTCGACAAGTACTTCGCATTTCTTAGCTTGTCTAAGGTAGCTGAAATGTACGGCAAGGGATAAGCGTCTTTTTCTGACACTGCATTCACCTTTCGGAAGTCCACGCAGAACCGGAATGACCCATCTTTCTTCTGAACTAGTAATATCGGCGAGCACCACGGACTAGATGATGGCTCGACTACTCCCATCCGTAGCATTTCGTCTAACTCCGCGTTAATTTGTTTTTGCACCGCAGGCGAGACGGGGTAGTATCTCTGCTTGATTGGGGAAGCCGTGGTTTTGATAACGTGCTCCACGGAATTCGCGCACCCTAGTCCGTCACCCATCAACCCCAATTCTTCTTCCAATAAATTCGCCAACGTATTTGGGATCGACTTCTCAGCGCCTTACCCATCTCCACCTCGACTGATGCGATCGATGTCCACTGCGGGCCGTTCATATCCAACACTATGCCGAAACGCTGCCAGAAGTCTATACCTAAAATCGCTTCTTGCGGAATCGATGAAATCACTAATGTTTCGAGAGTATGCTTTCGTCCATTCAAAGCAAACTCCAGTCCAACAACTCCATCTACCACACACGTTACACCGTTTGCGAGACGTACTTCTTCGATTCCATCCTGTCTCAGTGTCAAACCTCTACCTGCCAATTGAGACCACCCTTTCCATCCCAGAATCGTACGACTCGCCCCTGAATCTAATAATCCCTCCAGAATCGTACCTTCGATCTCCACTTGTAAGTGCGGTCGATTTTCGGGACTATCTTCCACCAACGCATAGTCTATGTTCGGCTGATGACTCCTCCGTTCCGGCCTCGATATCGTGTTCGCTCGGCCGCTTAACGAGCACGACGATCGTTTCCCAATCCCTGCGTATCTGGTCGAGCCCGATTTTCCGGCCCTCTAGCTCTCACTTGGCATGATGGGCATGAAGCACGCATGACCCCCTGACGACCACAGCCAAAACATCGCCTGGGCTCGGAGCACTCCCTGGATACGTGCCCTTCTTTGCGGCAGTTCCAACACCACACGCGACTGGCCCCGGACATCACCGCCACCTGCGCTGTAGTCTCCGCACTCACATATGCCAAACACCTTAACACCTTCTCGATCGTGTAGTCGGAGGTACGAACGCCGCTACTGAAGCCCTCGTTGCATCCAATGTGCGCCCCATTCTTACCAACTCGGATATTGACTCGACTGGTGTCAAGCATAGCTGCTGTTGATAGAAGGGCGCGATATTCCTTCTCAAGGTCCGAAGTTTTTCTTCCTCAGAGCAACTCCTCTTTAGCCTACTAAAGAGGCGCTCCATTATTGCCACATAAACCCCCATCGACTCGTTTTCCCCTTGAGTCCGTCTTCCGATTTCCTCCCAGAGGCGATCTTCATAGTCTGAGGGTAAGAATTCTGCCCTCAGCTCTTCTACTAACGCGTCCCAGCTCTCAACAAGGTTGTGGTTGGCCCTAAACTAAATCAACGCCCGCCCATCGAAGAGATCGACCGCTGCCCTGAAAAGCTGAGATCTGGTAAGCCCTCGTGCCTGGCGTATCTCTTCGACCCGCTCTAAGAAGACATTGATAGAACCTGTCGAATCGCCACTAAACTTAAGGCCCCATTTCGCCACTTCCGCAAGACTAGTGCCCCGTGCTATTGGCATTGCGTATGTCGCTTGGTCTTTGCTCGCCTGCTCCACCTCATCGCCGCTCGAATCCCCTACCCTCTCCTCTAAAGAACCCATCGCCAGGATGAGCCTATTCCGTAGAGACCTCGCTCCATTCTCTTGCTCGATGGTCACCGCCTGCATATTCGCCAAACGCCGGAATCCAAACTCGACCTTGACCTTTGCCTTGACATAGTCCGATGCCGCTCTATCCCCTAACACCCTAGCTATAAACTCCTCGACCTCTGAAACTTTTGCCATAAGCTCCGCATAATCCGTCGCATAATCGAACGGGTACTCCGTTTCGACGTACGATGTATCCAACGCTGCTTCTGCTTTTAGCGTCGACTTAAGGGTCTTTTGAATGTTATCGACTGTATCCACCGGGAAACCTCGGATCGCAAGCTCATACGTGAGCTCATCCTTGCTAAGTCGATCCACTATAATCTTGATCACTAAAATACTGACTTCCCAACCACGAAAGAGTGGAAAACTTTAATCTCCGATAAACAAATGCACCCCCCAGTAGAAGATCCAAACAAAAAATAAAAAAAACTCTAGCGCACCTGAACCGCTAGAAACACTAATGTTCGAAGAACAGTAGAAGAATCGTGCAGGTTTTGAGTGCATATTCCACCACATGAGCTGCTTATTACGGCCAAACTGTTTCAAACGCCACTTTTTACTTTGGTCTCAAGAATCCATTATAACTCATATGGTGGATGGTTTCAGATATTACCACTGGCATGAATTTCAACGTTTATGAGAGCAAAACACGTGTTAATTATATTCGTTATCAGTTGCTTATTTCACATAATTTTGAAAGCAGCATCTCATATAACATCAACGAAGAAAATGCTCAGTGCCTGCAGCACTGTAACTGAAGTTGGTGTTTGGGGCTGCGATCCGAAAAATTTGCAGAACTTTGGGAATTGAAACATCGGATATTTATTTTCATTGTAAATGTTTCCGGTATGAATACTAATTGTAAGCATTTATTGATACAAAAGTAGCACAACCGACTCGTGCTGGCAACCTTCTGCCAGTATCAAAGCCAAGAATATGTCACATCTGCTTCCCGTTGTTATATTAAATTCGAAGTTATAGGAGTATAAAGAAATTTTGGGTTACCTGTAGCGAGTTTTTTTCAAATAATCGAAAACTTAATATTTGCTGTTTACTGTCACTACAATATCATTACCATTGGAAAATTCTACGATAAAACCGCTTAATAAAAATATTGCAATTAAACACTAAACCAACAATAGCTGGCAACCCTATCATGGATTTTCAACCAAATTTGGCCTGAATAATGTTTATGATAGGTTTCATTAATTGTATGAAATTCGTATTAATTTCATGACTGCACTGGAAGTTATAGGGCAAAAAGTTTTATTTTCCTGAGCGAATTTTCAAAACCAAAGACACAACAATTACCATAGCTGGCAGCACCAATCAAATTTTTCAACAAAATTTCCACCAAACAGAGATTAGAGTTAGGTTCAGCTACTGTGTCAATTTCATGAAAATCTGGTAACTAATTCACATTTCATAGGGCAAAAAGCAGTTTTTTTTCTTCGTAATATTTCAAGATGGCACCACTGGCACAGAGTTGCCCACAATTCAAAATCGCTTCTATCAGCTCTGGTCCTACTTAAGTCCAATGCACTCTGTAAATTTCAGCTGTATGTGATTATTGGTTCGTGAGGTCCCGTGAACAGAAGTTTTTGATGCTAAAAATATAGGTTAACTGGGAGAGGGTTACCGTTCTTGTCCGACATGAAATTTCCAAAGTTTTACTTTAAACGTGTAGATAAAGCATAAGATTTGTATACAGATTGGTTTTATTGTAAGAAACGGACATTTTTTAGGATATTCGATGGTTTGGATGTTTCCACTTCCAAATTTTTTTTTTTCAAATTTAAGACACCAAATTTATCATAGCTGGCAGCTCCAACCGAATTTTTCCACCAAATTTCTACCAAACGTGGTTTAAAATAAGGTCCAAATACTGTAATAAATTTCGTCAAAATCGAACGATTCAATCAGAATTTATAGCGCTAAAAACAGTTATCTTTTTTAGTGATTTTTCAAGATGGCACCACTGGCAGAGAATCGCCTGCATTTCAAAATTACTTCTATCAGACCTGGTCTTATTTAAGACCAATACATTCTGCAAATTTCAATTAATTCTGCTAATTGGATCGTGAGTTTCCGTGAACAGAAGTTTTTGATGCTAAAAACATAGGTAAATTGGGCAAGGGTTACCAGTTGTGCCCGTTATACCATATCAAATTTTATTTTTTTTCTATGTAAACAAAGCAAAAGATTTACATATGAAAGGCTTTTTTTTGAAGAGACGGCATTTTTTCAAGAGAGACGATGATTTGGAGGTTTTCACTTCCAGTGCCTACCTTAGCTACAGGGTTGCCAGCACGCTCATTGAAAGCTACATAAATCTACAACTAAATAAAACTAATATGTTCTAAAAATTTCGCAATGATTGAATAGCTCTGCCAAAAGTTATCGCAATTTAAAAATTTTCAAATTTTTCCGTTCTCTTTTTAGGCACCCAGCGCACACATAGGGTTAAAAAACTCCAAAACATTATCCGATTCACATAAAAAACACGTTCGAAATTTATTTCGTCAACTTTATTTTTGCGAAAATTATTTGTGTACGAAATAATAGGTATATTAACAATATCACTTAAATGGCCGCCGGCGCCAAAAGGTTAACAATAACTGACATTTAGTGAGACCTGGACCTATTCTGCATATACACCAATGTATCCTGAAAGTTTCAGCTCAATCGGATGGCGCGTTCCCGAGATTATCTCACTGAAATTTTTTGATGATATATATATATATATATATATATATATATATATATATATATATATATATATATATATATATATATATATATATATATATATATATGGAAATATGAATTTTTGGCCGAATCGATTTTAATACTAATGTTTTTCGAACATTAGTAATAACTAATGACGATATTTTCACTGTTCAAAATTACCTATTCCACTAAAAACACGCCCCTGTGATTCGACGCTCCAAAATTTACCCCCGGAACTTACTAACTAAAGCTGAAAGAAATGGCCTCTTACAAGCTAGTACAAATAACTCACACACTCCAAGTTCTAATTTTATTTCACCCACAAAATTCACTTAAAAAGAAACACTCACTCTCAATCTGCCTGTCACACAACCAAACCGAAATTCAAATAAATCCAAAATCTTAAGTAATTAATAGTTAAGCAAAATATTCAAAGATCTTGCACCAAAATCTGCTTTTCAACGCCTTATTAAGCAGCGAATTCGGATAAATGCACTCTAAAATTTTCCGCGTCCCGTTAACCCGGATATGAACGTTAAATCCGACAAAGCCTTTTCAAACCATTATTACAGTTACTTCCGTTATTTAAGCCCCACGTTGGGGGCCAATTTGTTACGTTACAACCGTTTGAAAGACGAAATCGTACAACAGACCCTTCACCCCCCGACTGGGATGCTAGGGCAGTAGATTCAGGCGCCTCTTGTTGTGTACAACTAAAAAACCGAAACTGACAAATGTGAAACAAACAATGTCGGCCATCTTTTTTTTGCTCACCATTGATAGCAGCGACAACTGACCACCAAGCGGTCAAGACGAACAACAATTAAATAATTAATTATTTTTGAATTTAAAACCGATCCATACACTAAAGCGATTTACATGAAATGTATGATATATATAGGAGAAGAATGATGCAATAAACTAGAGTCTGACTTGGTAAGCCATCTTGAATAGGCGACCAATAAGACTTTTACAAGGAAATTCAAACATTTTGTTTTATTTAACCTTGCATAAATTTAATGCTGAGCTGATGCTAAAGGGGCGGCTAAATTCGCCACGCAGAAGCGACGAATAAATTTAAAATTGCCAGGATCGCCATGAAATCTAACGGTACAGGATAATTCGCTTTCTTTTCCTTGGTCAGCATAGGGACTGAATATATTTTCGTCTTCAAACCTACGCCTTTTAATTTTCACTTGTTCAAATTTTACGATTTGTGAATTCACTCGTCCAATTCTACAATTTTAAATTTATTCGTCGCTTCTGCGTGACGAATTTAGCCGCCCCTTTAGCATCAGCTCAGCATTAAATTTATGCAAGGTTAAATAAAACAAAATGTTTGAATTTCCTTGTAAAAGTCTTATTGATCGACTATTCAAGATGGCTTACCAAGTCAGACTCTAGTTTATTGCATCATTCTTCTCCTATATATATCATACATTTCATGTAAATCGCTTTAGTGTATGGATCGGTTTTAAATTCAAAAATAATTAATTATTTAATTGTTGTTCGTCTTGACCGCTTGGTGGTCAGTTGTCGCTGCTATCAATGGTGAGCAAAAAAAAGATGGCCGACATTGTTTGTTTCACATTTGTCAGTTTCGGTTTTTTAGTTGTACACAACAAGAGGCGCCTGAATCTACTGCCCTAGCATCCCAGTCGGGGGGTGAAGGGTCTGTTGTACGATTTCGTCTTTGAAACGGTTGTAACGTAACAAATTGGTCCCCAACGTGGGGATTAAATAACGGAAGTAACTGTAATAATGGTTTGAAAAGGCTTTGTCGGATTTAACGTTCATATCCGGGTTAACGGGACGCGGAAAATTTTAGAGTGCATTTATCCGAATTCGCTGCTTAATAAGGCGTTGAAAAGCAGATTTTGGTGCAAGATCTTTGAATATTTTGCTTAACTATTAATTACTTAAGATTTTGGATTTATTTGAATTTCGGTTTGGTTGTGTGACAGGCAGATTGAGAGTGAGTGTTTCTTTTTAAGTGAATTTTGTGGGTGAAATAAAATTAGAACTTGGAGTGTGTGAGTTATTTGTACTAGCTTGTAAGAGGCCATTTCTTTCAGCTTTAGTTAGTAAGTTCCGGGGGTAAATTTTGGAGCGTCGAATCACAGGGGCGTGTTTTTAGTGGAATAGGTAATTTTGAACAGTGAAAATATCGTCATTAGTTATTTTTATTTTTTGTTTGGATCTTCTACTGGGGGGTGCATTTGTTTATCGGAGATTAAAGTTTTCCACTCTTTCGTGGTTGGGAAGTCAGTATTTTAGTGATGAAGATTATAGTGGATCGACTTAGCAAGGATGAGCTCACGTATGAGCTTGCGATCCGAGGTTTCCCGGTGGATACAGTCGAAAACATTCAAAAGACCCTTAAGTCGACGCTAAAAGCAGAAGCAGCGTTGGATACATCATATGTCGAAACGGAGTACCCGTTCGATTATGCGACGGATTATGCGGAGCTTATGGCAAAAGTGTCAGAGGTCGAGGAGTTTATAGCTAGGGTGTTAGGGGATAGAGCGGCATCGGACTATGTCAAGGCAAAGGTCAAGGTCGAGTTTGGATTCCGGCGTTTGGCGAATATGCAGGCGGTGACCATCGAGCAAGAGAATGGAGCGAGGTCTCTACGGAATAGGCTCATCCTGGCGATGGGTTCTTTAGAGGAGAGGGTAGGGGATTCGAGCGGCGATGAGGCGGAGCAGGCGAGCGAAGACCAAGCGACATACGCAATGCCAATAGCACGGGGCACTAGTCTTGCGGAAGTGGCGAAATGGGGCCTTAAGTTTAGTGGAGATTCGACAGGTTCTATCAATGTCTTCTTAGAGCGGGTCGAAGAGATACGCCAGGCACGAGGGCTTACCAGATCTCAGCTTTTCAGGGCAGCGGTCGATCTCTTCGATGGGCGGGCGTTGATTTAGTTTAGGGCCAACCACAACCTTGTTGAGAGCTGGGACGCGTTAGTAGAAGAGCTGAGGGCAGAATTCTTACCCTCAGACTATGAAGATCGCCTCTGGGAGGAAATCGGAAGACGGACTCAAGGGGAAAACGAGTCGATGGGGGTTTATGTGGCAATAATGGAGCGCCTCTTTAGTAGGGTAAAGAGGAGTTGCTCTGAGGAAGAAAAACTTCGGACCTTGAGAAGGAATATCGCACCCTTCTATCAACAGCAGCTATGTTTGACACCAGTCGAGTCAATATCCGAGTTGGTAAGAATGGGGCGCACATTGGATGCAACGAGGGCTTCAGTAGCGGCGTTCGTACCTCCGACTACACGATCGAGAAGGTGTTAAGGTGTTTGGCATATGTGAGTGCGGAGACTACAGCGCAGGTGGCGATGATGTCCGGGGCCAGTCGCGTGTGGTGTTGGAACTGCCGCAAAGAAGGGCACGTATCCAGGGAGTGCTCCGAGCCCAGGCGATGTTTTGGCTGTGGTCGTCAGGGGGTCATGCGTGCTTCATGCCCATCATGCCAAGTGAGAGCTAGAGGGCCGGAAAATCGGGCTCGACCAGATACGCAGGGATTGGGAAACGATCGTCGTGCTCGTTAAGCGGCCGAGCGAACACGATATCGAGGCCGGAACGGAGGAGTCATCAGCCGAACATAGACTATGCGTTGGTGGAAGTCCCGAAAATCGACCGCACTTACAAGTGGAGATCGAAGGTACGATTCTGGAGGGATTATTAGATTCAGGGGCGAGTCGTACGATTCTGGGATGGAAAGGGTGGTCTCAATTGGCAGGTAGAGGTTTGACACTGAGACAGGATGGAATCGAAGAAGTACGTCTCGCAAACGGTGTAACGTGTGTGGTAGATGGAGTTGTTGGACTGGAGTTTGCTTTGAATGGACGAAAGCATACTCTCGAAACATTAGTGATTTCATCGATTCCGCAAGAAGCGATTTTAGGTATAGACTTCTGGCAGCGTTTCGGCATAGTGTTGGATATGAACGGCCCGCAGTGGACATCGATCGCATCAGTCGAGGTGGAGATGGGTAAGGCGCTGAGAAGTCGATCCCAAATACGTTGGCGAATTTATTGGAAGAAGAATTGGGGTTGATGGGTGACGGACTAGGGTGCGCGAATTCCGTGGAGCACGTTATCAAAACCACGGCTTCCCCAATCAAGCAGAGATACTACCCCGTCTCGCCTGCGGTGCAAAAACAAATTAACGCGGAGTTAGACGAAATGCTACGGATGGGAGTAGTCGAGCCATCATCTAGTCCGTGGTGCTCGCCGATATTACTAGTTCAGAAGAAAGATGGGTCATTCCGGTTCTGCGTGGACTTCCGAAAGGTGAATGCAGTGTCAGAAAAAGACGCTTATCCCTTGCCGTACATTTCAGCTACCTTAGACAAGCTAAGAAATGCGAAGTACTTGTCGACGCTGAACGTAAAATCCGCGTATTGGCAAGTGCCGATGGCAGAGGAATCTAAGCAGTACGCCGCCTTCACCGTGCCGGGAAGGGGTTTGTACCAATTTCGCAGGATGCCTTTCGGACTTCACAATGCGGGGCCACATGGCAACGGCTGATTGACACGGTGCTCGGACCTGCTTTAGAACCGTTCGTTTTCACCTATCTCGATGACGTAATAGTCGTAACTGAAACCTTTGATCGTCATATAGAGGTGTTGCGGGAGGTTTTCGTTCGATTGAATGAAGCAGGTTTACGTGTTTCAAGGGAGAAATGCCAATTTTGTAGAGTACAGCTGAAGTATCTGGGCTACATGGTTGATATTCATGGACTGCACGTAGATCCCGAAAAGGTAAGGGCAGTGAGCGAGTTTCCCCGTCCTACCTCGGCCAAGCAAGTGAGGCAGCTCTTGGGCATGGTGTCCTGGTACCGACGACGCTTCATACCAGATCACGCTACGATGGTGGCGCCGTTGACCAATTTAATCAAGAAGGGTCGTAGTTTTGTATGGACGGAGGAATGTGACCGCGCGTTCGCGTTTTGCAAACAAAAGCTTACAACTGCGCCCGTACTATCGTGTCTGAACTTTGACCTTCCGTTCAAGGTGCAGACTGACGCCTCCGATGTTGGTATAGGGGCGGTGCTGAGTCAGGCACACCCGACTGGAGAGAAGGTCGTGTGCTATCTCAACCGAGCGTTATCACAACAAGAGAGGGAGTATTCCACAACGGAGAAAGAGTGTCTGGGAGTTCTATGGGCCATCGAAAAGCTCCGACCTTACATCGAAGGGGCTCATTTTGTTGTTATCACTGACCATCATTCGCTCGTCTGGCTGAACAGATTGGAAGACCCGACGTGTAGATTAGCTAGATGGGCAGTGCGGTAGCAACAATTTGATTTTGAGGTGGTCCATAGGAAGGGAAAAGAAAATCCGGTTCCGGAGGCACTTTCGCGGGCAATGATAGACGTAGGCGATGTATCCATGCCCCAAGTCACGGAGCGTTGGTATAAAAGCATGTTGGACAAGGTTGGAAAAACCCAGATAGGTTTTCGGACTGAAAGGTGATCGGTGATACATTGTGGAAGCGGCTCACAGTTCGAGCGAACGGCGGTGGGACTGCTCAAGTCTGGAAGCGAGTTGTCAGCAAAGGTGAGAGACCAGCAATACTGGAGCGTTATCACGATGACCCAAAAGCAGGCCATATGGGGGCGACACGAACGATAGCTCGTATTACGCAGAGCTTCTACTGGCTGCGGATGAATACGGATATCCGGGAATACGTAAGAAGGTGTAAGGTGTGCCAGACATGCAAAGTGGAGCGAAAAGCCCCTATTGGTTTAATGTCAACTTGTGCGGATGAAGCGAAAGTCCCGTGGGAGATGATCTGTGTAGACCTGATAGGACCGCTACCACGCTCGTCGCGAGGGTATTCATATATACTGACAATTTTAGACTACGTGACCAAGTATACTGTGATATTGCCAGTACGAAGAGCGACGGCTTCTGCTGTTTTCCGTTTACTCAAGGAAAATGTGTTTTTAGTATATGGGGTACCGAAAATCGTCGTATGCGTTAACGGGGTGCAATTTGTCGGCAAGCAATTTCGGAGTGAAGTGGAAGAATATGGGGCACGAGTGAGTTATACCGCTTTATATCATCCACAGGCTAACCCGGCGGAAAGGAGAAATCAAGATATAAAGTGTATGCTGCGATGCTACGCTTCTAGTAATCATCGGACGTGGGACAAATATCTACCCAAAATCGCATGTGCCCTGCGTTCTTATAAACATGAGATTACAGGTTTTTCTCCGTACTTCCTGAATTTCAGTCGGGATTTGGTCAGCTTCCCGGAAAGTGTGGACCCACCGGGCAATAGTCAGGCAAACTTCTCCCCGATGAGAAATGCGAAGGATCTGCGAAGGAGAAGATGAAAGGAGCTTCGATGTCTAATAAAAAACGGTATGATATGCGACGAAGGCAGGAAACCTTAAACGTGGGCGACTGGGTATGGCGGAAGAGCTATCCTCTGTCTGATGCTAGTAAGAACTTTACAGCAAAACTTGCTCCGGCGTTCGTTGGGCCTTTCGCGATACAAGAAAAGGTGTCGTCGTGGACTTATGAGCTAGTTGATATGAAGGGTAAAGGCGCAGGAATTCGGAACGCAAAAGATCTCAAGCGGTACATAGGTACTGAAAACCATTCGGGTGATTAACGCGGGTATAACAGGGAGAATGGTGGGGAACCTAGCACATGATGCGGGGAAAAGTGAGTAATATCTTGATAAACTTTTAGCGCTAACTTCCGTGAAGGGATTTAGTCATCATAAGCATAGTAACAAGTATCAGTGGTGGCGGGATGTTTCTGTGGTGGTGGGATGTAGTAAATAAGTAAGCCAGAAAAAGGCACATAAGCTACAAATAATGAGTTGAATGGTTAGCAAGTTTTTTGGTGGTGGGTTATATTGTATATGATGAGTCGAGGGCTAGTATCATATTTCATAATGTATTCTAGGGTTAGTTTTAATGAAAATGAAAGTTTATTTTAATAAAAATGAAAGAAATACGGATAGCTTGGTGTTGGTTCCGTTTGAGCTTTTTATTCTTTTCTTCCTTTTTTCTTCCCTTTCCCTTTTTGTTTTTTTTTGGGTTCATTGCTTATTCTTTCGTCTTGTTTTTAGTCATTTATTATTTGCTGTTTTTCTCCTTTTCTTATAAGATATCCGTAATAGTCATAGTGTCCTAAAAACGAGTTCAGTTTGCATTAGTTTCTCATAGAATAAGTACAGAGACACCAACACCAAACTAACTACTAGACGACACATATAATCATGCTTAGGGAAGTATTATATTTGTTTTTTTGTTGGGGAAGTAGGCAACGCTAGTGATTGCGTGAATGAGTGGCGTATGCGTGACGACGTTCGTTTTTCAGTTCATTGAGTGGTGGAACAAACCAAAATTCAAACATGACTTTAACCGTTCGCGAATCTAAGATGCAAGCGCGTGTGGGTCGTATTTGAATTGTAACTTAGTACGGCGTCAAATCCAATACAGAAGTATAACACTTATAACGACAAGATACTTAGAACACTGTAAGTGAATCTTATAGTGGTTTCGAAAGTATGCACTGATTCTCATCAGACACCAGCACACAGTGCATACTTGACTGGTTGCATACTTGACTTGATAAAAATGTAATGATTTCCAACTGCAAGTGGTCACGCCAGTCAAGTATGCACTGTGTGCTGGTGTCTGATGAGAATCAGTGCATACTTTCGAAACCACTTTGTCAAAATAGAATTTTCAATGTAGATTAAAATTTTTAATGTAAATAAAAAGCTGTTCAATTTTAATCATCCCGCAAAAACAATTCCAATTTGATTGTGCTTTCGGAGGCTAATTCCGCAAAACGATCGAGTTTACCGGTTCAATGTTCTCAGCTTTGATAAGCTTTAGAGATGATATACGTTGTTCATGCTGATTTAAAGACAAGAAGGGAACCGTGATCAAATTCAATTACCTTTACTGATATATATAGTTTAATGTATTTTAGTAAAGTAATTAATAGGCAATTAGTTGGTAATTAGTATAAGTCAATTAATAGACAATTAGTTGGTTATTAGTATAAGTCAATACTTTAAAAGTTAGCTCTATAAGTAACATACATAAGGTAGATTAAGATTAGACCGATAGACACTGAAGAAGAGGGCAGATTACCTTCGAAATATCGATATTTGTCACAAAATTCCATATATATCTAGCTTCGAAAGGAAAAATCGTTTCTTTTATTAAAATATGAATCACATCCTATTTACAGTTTTGTTGAACTCTTTCCGGGGCAGTGGTATACTTTTTATACCACATTTTCAATTTTTTTTCAACTTTCAGGTTTCGTAGACTTGTTATATTGGAGAGACGGTTACTTGTTGCGAGCGTTTATTTGATTCGTTTGCTCTAGTGAAGATTGTATTCGCAATAGCGTGCAAAGTGAAATACTCTACTATCATTATTTTTAGTAGCAGGTGCAGTACAAGGTTGGTATTAGCATTACAAGGATGCGGTATAAAATGTATACCAGTGCCCATTACAATGGGAATTCTTGTGAAAAAATATATTTTAAATGAACCGAAGAAATGTCACAGATGACGAAATACTTCAATTTTTGTTAGAATATGATGAGCTTTATGTTGATGTACCTTCTGATGGTGAATCTCTTGATATCGACAATAACGAAAGTGACTCGGAAGAAGGCGGTTTGCCTCAGTCCACGCATATGGAAGACAGAACGCAGCTATATGTGAGTTATTTATATAATTTCAGCCTTTGTCATATTTTTGTGACCAGGCTTCCAGAAACAATTTTGATGAGAGCGATGAAATACCCTTGTAAAATCTACGTGAACAATTGCGGTCAGTGCGACCTCAAGGTACTCCCTTGACCTGGACCAAAAATGTTTCCGCCGATCTGCCGATTGAATTCACTGGCATCAATCATGGGCCAATTGCCATTATCAAGAGCCTAGAGACCAAGGATGCAAAAAGCATTTTCAATGAACTGCTCACTGACGAAATTGTTGAGCATATAGTATTCCAGACGAATTTGTATGCTCAACAATCGGGAAAGCAATACATTCCAACAACTTCCGAGGAAATTCGTGTATTCATCGGAATTAATTTCTTGATGGGAATAAAGCATCAGGCAAGTTACCGAGATTATTGGTCCACGCGTCGAGAATTGCACGATCAATTCATTGCGAACTTGATGCCAGTGAAAAGATTCAGTTGGTTACTCAACAATATCCATTTGAATGATGCGTCCCTTATGCCTCGGAGAGGAGCCCCGAATTACAACAAACTATACAAAGTGCAACCATTTTTGGATATGTTGCTGGAAAGGCTCCAAAAATGCTTCAAACTTGGGGAATGTTTGGGGAACTTGGGGAAATATGTCGCTATAGACGAATCGATGATAAAATTGGGAACTTGGGGAAATATGTCGCTATAGACTAATCGATGATAAAATTCAAGGGTAGAACCTTGAAACAATATATGCCCAAAAAGCGAATAAAACGGGGCTACAAATTGTGGATGCTTTGCGATAAGAGTGGTTACAGCTATAATTTCGAATCATATACCGGAAAGAAAGATGAAGCAACTCCAAAAAAGTTGTTTTGCATTTGTCTTCCACTATCGCCAACCAAAATCACAAGATGTTGTTACCTCCCCTGCCTTCGGGAGGACGAGATTCGGGTGGGTCCGTGTAGGTCCCGGTCTAGCCCAATGGAAATGGGCGTGGGCGCCACTCACTCACCCCTAGAATGGACCTGGAGCCGTTGAGTGAGGTTTGGCTCCCCCAGAATCTCGGTTTAGCTAGGTTGGGCGCCTCAACCCGCGCTAGCTCGAATCGCCACCAAAAAAATCTGAACCTCTAACGCCCGTAAATTACTATGCAAGCTCGAAACGCTAGTAATGTTATCTACTATTCTTTCACCCGCAATTCGGAGTGCGAACTCAAATCGCCACAAATGAAATCTGAATCTATAACGCACGTAAATCACTATGCGAGCTCGAATTTGAAAGTAAACCCGTTCCGTTATATCTCTTCTATTCTTGAATTCACGAAAGGTTGATTTGGGATTCACTTACTATCATTACCCCGATGCGGGGGTCTGCCGAGTCTGAAATTCACTTTGTTCTAATCCAACTTTTGCTCCCGGAACAACATGAAGTCAATTCATCTTCCAATTACTTTTATTGCCGAAAACAAATTAATACGGCTTAGCAAGCTATTGTCTCGAATTTCTATAAGGAATTTACGCTACGCGGCCACCACTCAATTTTTAATACAATGTCGGTGTACAGAGAAACTAGTATCAGTAATATTTCTCCCTATACTAATCTTATAGCTATTCAATTTGTTATCTAATTGTTTTCGTTTTCCGCCAAAACATTTGCTCACCAAAAATTTCATATGTTAACTAATTGACTGACCTTTTTTTTTTGTTTGAAGATCCGCCGAAAGTTCGAACGTGTTGACTCCCTCCAACTCGATCAACCCTGTCGTCGTTATTCACGCGTGGATCCCCTTTTTATCCCAAAAGTCCGCTTCGCACCGATGTATATTGATCTGCTACACCTCGAAAAGCGCCGGATTCTTGCATTCGTCTACACCTCGAAAAGCGCCTGATTCTTGCATTCGTCTACACCTCGAAAAGCGCCTGATTCTTGTATTCGTCTACGCCTCGAAAAGCGGCTGATTCTTGTATTCGTCTACGCCTCGAAAAGCGCCTGATTCTTGCATTCGTCTACACCTCGAAAAGCACCTGATTCTTGCATTTGTCTCAACGCGTATTTGGGAACTTCGTTGCCACTGATTGAAGGAAAAAAACGCACCTTATGGCCTCGCACCTGAATAGTTAAAAAAAACGAAGACTTTTTATCCAATACTCCGTCCACGCTTCTGAATGCTTTGCTGTCTCGTGCTAGAAAGCACTTTTTTTCACTTTACAACTTTATAGAAACGAACCTGAATAGTTAAAAAAAACGAAGACTTTTTATCCAATACTCCGTCCACGCTTCTGAATGCTTTGCTGTCTCGTGCTAGAAAGCACTTTTTTCACTTTACAACATTATAGAAACGCACCTGAATAGTTAAAAAAAACGAAGACTTTTTATCCAATACTCCGTCCACGCTTCTGAATGCTTTGCTGTCTCGTGCTAGAAAGAACTTTGGCGCGATCTTTCTCCTCGACGTGCGCTACTCCTGAACGGTTTTCCGTAAGCTCCCGTTGTTCAGGTGCAATGTACGCTTCGCTCGTGGGACCCGAGGCACCAACCTATGGTGGGTTGCGTGATTCACCATGGTGACTGTTCCACCACAGCTTTCGGGCAGTGTGGGACTCAGGTATGACATGATGACATTTTGAACGTCACTGTCAGCAGTGTATATACTTCAAGAGCAAACATCAACCAAAATGTCGTGGCGAATTAAAGAATACCCGTGATCTCGCAGCTCCGGGGCCAATTCGGTTTCTGGATGGATCGCCCAGGCGTGGCGGGTCATTAGCGGGAATCATCGCAGCGACTTATTGACGGCGGACAAGCCAGAGTCAGGTAAGTGACTTATACCATTGTTGGAGCCGATTCTTGGTGGTGTCTTTTCCGTTTCAGGGCGCTCGTGGACGATTTTTCCTGGATTATTTCCACGCCGGCACCCGAAGCTATTCCAGGGAGTTACCCAGGGGTTGGAAGTCTTGTACGGCGTTTCCCCAAGGATTACGGACAGGTGAGTTGGTGTTCTCTGAGTCGTCGCCGTGTTTATGTGTTCCGGCCCGCCAAGTGGTACGTTCGCGTATTTCTTCCGATTGTCCACGTTCTGGGAGGTCCTTCGTGACCAGTCGGCAGGCATTCAGTCGTTGCGTCGGTCTCATTTCTTAACTTAACTTAAATCAAGGTCATCGGCATCCGACCAATATATGACATAAGTCGGATGCCCTGACACCTATTCTACCTACGAGTGGTGGGTACATTCAATTGTTCGGCCTGCAAAATTGAGTGGTGGCGTCGCGGATCGGAAAGGAGTAGCCCTTCGGGGAGAAGGGTTGCTCCCTTTTTTTTTTTTGTTTTTGTTGTTGAATTGAAACTTCCCTTTGTTACCGCGTAACAACTCCCCCCTTACCACAAGAGGATTTCCCGAAATCCGAATTCTAGTTTGTGGTTACAGATCGTTTGACGCGCCGCGTGGTCCATTAGTAAGAGAAGCTTATCCGCCTCTATCCCAGGAAGGAAATCTGGCGGGTCAGCACTCGCCGTGTGCTACCCCCTATTATAACATCTAAACTTTCATGACAATTAAACTTTATTCGCTAGTTTCTTCCTTTATTCTGAAACAATTACTCTCTAATCGCTAATTTCTATCCTTACTCCCTAGCAATTACTCTTTATTCAATAACTTTCTATTTTTTTATTTTTATTTATTTTCCAGTATTAGTTTCCCTCATACCTCCCCTATGCTATCACTGTTTGGCTCTTGCGAGTTAATTCCTATCTATTTCCATTTGATGAATCTAGCTCGCTCTTATCTATTTCCAGTTGATGTAGCTAATTCGTATCTATTTACATTTGATGTTTCTGGGTCTTTCTAATTTGTTAAATTAAGTTTGTCCAGAATTCATAATTAACGAATAAGTTGACTTCTATCCAAACGTGTTACATTAATCTTCCAACAAATTTTGTTTTTGTTCATAATTTCACGGTTTCTGTTAGCTAATAACTAAAATTTACCTTACCTAACTTTTAATTCATTCTATGTTTCTATGTTTCTACCATGTTCCTCTGTGCTTCTATCTAATGCTACCTAGAACTCTATAACTTTTCTAAATTCTACCTAAATCTATGTGGTTATGGCTAATTTTCTTTTCCTTTTATTTAGAGCTGTCTAATCCCGCTGATTCCCATCTAGCTATCCCTAATTCCATTTGATTGTGTCTCTCCAGCCTATTGCTATTTCACAAGTTCTCATACTAAATCGCACTCTCACGGTTTCTTTTAGTTTCCTTGTCGTGACGACAGTATTGGGCGCTTAATACAACGATCTTTGGGCAGAGGGACGATAGTGATCCCAGAATGCCAGCGCCCCAGGAAAGAAAAGGAATTTTCGAGCAATATCAGCAACAGGCAGCGGAAAGAACAAGACCGCGGCGATTTAGGGTTTAAGACTTAGAGAATTAAGTTTAACTACTTGAAACTAATAGCTTAAGTTAAGATTTCCAGGCTTCGTTGTTTAAGTTTAAATATCCGTACTTAGAATTAAAATCTAGATCCTAAGAATTAGATTGTAAGTTTAGGTTTTAAGGATTATGTAATTTGTCTCATCTAAATCCTGACTGATCCTACCTCGAAACCTCTTAATTAACATATTCTTTTAAATCCTTGACGTGCCATGATCCTGCATTCTGGCCTTTTCCATCTACCAGTAGGTAGATCCCCCTTGATACCCGTTTCTTGACCCAAAAGGGCCCCACATATTCAGGCGCTAACTTTGCCGAATAGAATTTTGCTGCGTCCGAGAGGGTATAGTTTTTCCGCCACACGGCCTCTCCTTCCGCGAACGTTACTTCACGCCTGCGCAAATTATATCTATGAGCACTCTGCGTAGTTGCGTGTTTCATGCGCTCCAACACATCCGTGCGTACTCTGGCGAGCTCTTCGGCCCTAGTTTCAGGTTCTACTGCTGCCTGCCCCTTTCCTGGCCGTTCTTGGCCGTCATGGTACGTCACCATCTCCCTGCCGAAGTTACAGAAATATGGAGTGATTTGCGTCACTTCATGTTTGTAAGTACGGAGCGCGCATGCGATCTTTGCCAGATTCTGGTCCCATGCCCGATGGTTCTCCGTAACGTAAGATCATAGCATTCGCCTTATGTCTTGGTTCCTTCGTTCGGCTGGATTGGCTTGTGGGTGATAAAGCGCGGTATACTTGATTTGGGTCCCATAGTTGGTGACCATTTGTTGCAGTTGCTTACCCCGGAACTGAACACCATGTTCACATACTAACCACTTAGGTGCCCCAAATAGTAAGAATACTTGATCCTCCAAGACTTTAGTTACCGCTGAAGCCGTCGCCTGCCGTAAAGGAAACAACAAGGTAAATTTGGAGACATAATCTAGGACGGTCAGAATAAACGTATGCCCGTGGCTAGAACGTGGGAATGGCCCCACCAAATCCACGCAAACCATCTCCCAAGGCTGCTGTGGTTCCCCTTGTCGAGAGGGCATGAGCCCCGCTGGAGCTTTCCTCTCCACCTTATTAGCTTGACAGGTTTTGCATCTACGAACATAGATCGCCACATCCATCGACATCTTTGGCCAATAATATCGAGCGGCTACCCTACCCAGCGTGCGACTAATCCCCATGTGTCCCGCCGTGGGATCATCATGACACCTCTGTAAAATTTCTTTTCTCTCCGTTTTAGTTACTACCCTCTTCCACGCCTCGGCTCCCTCCAATTCCGGATAACGTCCTGGCAGATGTTTCCATATCTGTCCATACCTTACTCTCCAATCCGCGAACTGCGCTAGGGCCTTAGCTATTTTCTCCTTCAATCCTATATACCAACGATCCCCTTGTGTTTCTACCACGGCCACTTGATTCCCTGGCAACAGTCGAGACAGTGCATCAGGCACCAGATGCTCCTTTCCCTTCCTATGAATAATTTCGAACGGGTATTGTTGAAGTCGCACGGCCCACCTGGCCAGACGTCCCATCGGATCCTTGAGATTATTCAACCACACTAGTGAGTAATGATTCGTGATTACCGAAAACTTGGCTCCTTCCACGTATGGCCGCAATTTCTCCACTGCCCAAATTACCGCCAGACACTCCTTCTCTGTAGTTGAATACCGTCTTTCCGCTTTCGACAGGGACCGACTCAAATAACATATTACCCTCTCGCCATCGGCATACTTCTGCGACAACATCGCCCCCAAGCCCATGTCCGATGCGTCCGTCTGGATCACGAAAGGCAGATTGTAATCCGGGCAAGTGAGAATGGGTGCTGTCGACAATTTCACCTTTGCCTGTGTAAAAGCCGACTCGCAGTCTTAGGTCCACTCGAACTTCTGATTTTTCTTTAGAAGATTCGTCAGTGGTGCCGTCATCGTGGCGAAGTCGGGTATAAACCTCCTGTACCACGAGACCATTCCCATAAACTGGCGTACCCCCTTCACATTGGTAGGCGCAGGTATCTCCATCACACACTTCACCTTGTCGGGATCCACATTCAGGCCTTTCTCATCCACGACGTAGCCCAAGTACTTTAGTTGTGGGCGGCAGAATTCGCACTTCTCCTTGGAGACTTTAAGGCCGGCTTTCTTTAAGCGACTCAATACCTCCTTCAAAATTTCCACATGTTTCCCAAAGTCTTGCGTTACCACTATAATATCGTCAAGATATGTGAATACGTACGGTTCCAAATCTGGACCTAGGACTTGGCCTATCAGACGTTGCCATGTCGCCGGTGCATTCTGAAGCCCGAAAGGCATCCGCCCAAAATTGAAACAAACCACGATGTGGTACAGTGAAGGCTGTGTATTTCCGGGACTGTTCTGCCATGGGCACCTGCCAGTACGCGGACTTAACATCAAGCGATGACAGGTACTTTGCATCCCGTAGTTTATCCAGCGTAGCCGACACATATGGCAATGGATAGGCATCATGCTCCGTGACTGCATTCAGTTTGCGGTAGTCTACGCAAAAACAATACTTGCCATCTTTCTTCTTGACTAGGATTATGGGCGAAGCCCAGGGACTAGATAATGGCTCGACTATACCTTGGGCTAGCATTTCGTTCAGCTCTGAATCAACATGTTGCTGAACCGCAGGCGAAACAGGGTAATATCGCTGTTTTATCGGTGGTGCCGAAGTCTGGATGACATGTTCAACTCTGTCTATACAGCCAATACCCTCCCCCATGTCCTCAAACTCCTTCTGCATCAACTGACTGAATATGCTTTCTTCCTTCTCGGTCAAGTGGTTTCTCGGTTTCAGCTGTTCTGTCCCTCCTCCCTCTAACGTTCCAACGAACTCTGATGGACTGTTGCTCGGATTTCAACAGCTCCACTCCCAGCTGTTCCAAAACCCGCCATCCTTCTCCACCCATCACCGAATGGGAAGCCCCCGAGTCCACAAGCCCAAGGAACTTGTGACCTAAAATTTTCACCTCAATATATGGTCTCGTGCTAGAAAGCACTTTTTTCACTTTACAACTTTATAGAAACGCACCTGAATAGTTAAAAAAAACGAAGACTTTTTATCCAATCCACACAGTCCACGCTTCTGAATGCTTTGCTGTCTCGTGCTAGAAAGAACTTTGGCGCGATCTTTCTCCTCGACGTGCGCTACTCCTGAACGGTTTTCCGTAAGCTCCCGTTGTTCAGGTGCAATGTACGCTTCGCTCGTGGGACCCGAGGCATCAACCTATGGTGGGTTGCGTGATTCACCATGGTGACTGTTCCACCACAGCTTTCGGGCAGTGTGGGACTCAGGTATGACATGATGACATTTTGAACGTCACTGTCAGCAGTGTATATACTTCAAGAGCAAACATCAAAGAAAACGTCGTGGCGAATTAAAGAATACCCGTGATCTCACAGCTCCGGGGCCAATTCGGTTTCTGGATGGATCGCTCAGGCGTGGCGGGTCATTAGCGGGAATCATCGCAGCGACTTATTGACGGCGGACAAGCCAGAGTCAGGTAAGTGACTTATACCATTGTTGGAGCCGATTCTTGGTGGTGTCTTTTCCGTTTCAGGGCGCTCGTGGACGAGTTTTCCTGGATTATTTCTACGCCGGCACCCGAAGCTATTCCAGGGAGTTACCCAGGGGTTGGAAGTCTTTTACGTCGTTTCCCCAAGGATTACGGACAGGTGAGTTGGTGTTCTCTGAGTCGTCGCCGTGTTTATGTGTTCCGGCCCGCCAAGTGGTACGTTCGCGTATTTCTTCCGATTGTCCACGTTCTGGGAGGTCCTTCGTGACCAGTCGGCAGGCATTCAGTCGTTGCGTCGGTCTCATTTCTTAACTTAACTTAAATCTAGGTCATCGGCATCCGACCAATATATGGCATAAGTCGGATGCCCTGACTCCTATTCTACCTACGAGTGGTGGGTACATTCAATTGTTCGTCCTGCAAAATTGAGTGGTGGCGTCGCGGATCGGAAAGGAGTAGCCCTTCGGGGAGAAGGGTTGCTCCTTTTTTTTACTAATGTTCGAAGAAGAACATTAGTATTAAAATCACTTTGGCCAAAAATTCATATATCTATATATATATATATATATATATATATATATATATATATATATATATATATATATATATATATATATATATATCATCAAAAAATTTCAGTGAAAAAATCTCAGGAACGCGCCATCCGATTGAGCTGAAATTTTCAGGACACATTGATGTATTTGCAGAATAGTGCCAGGTCTCAGAAAAAGTTAAAAATCTTTAACCCTTTGGCGCCGGCGGCCATTTTAGTGATATTTTTAATATACCTATTATTCCGTACGCAAATAAGTTTTGCAAAAATAAAGTTAACAAAATAAATTTCGAACGTGTTTTACATGTGAATTGGATAATGTTTTGGATTTTTTTAACCCCATGTGTGCGCTGGGTGCCTAAAAAGAGATCGGGAAAAATTGAAAATTTTTAAATTGCGATAACTTTTGACAGAGCTATTTAATCGTTACCAAATTTTCAGAACTTGTTGGTATTATTTAGTTGTAAATTCGTGTAGCTTTTGATGAGCGTGCTGGAAACCCTGAAGCTAGGGCAAGCACTGAAAGTGAAAACTTCCAAATTATCGTCTCTCTTGAAAAAATGCCGTTTCTTCAAAAAAAAGCCACTCATATGTAAATTTCGTGCTTTGTTTACATAAACAAAAAATAAAATTTGATATGGTATAACGGGCACGCCTGGTAACCCTTGCCCAATTTACCTATATTTTTAGCATCAAAAACTTCTGTTCACGGAAACTCACGATCCGATGAGCAGAATTAATTGAAATTTGCAGAATGTATTGGTCCTACATAGGACCAGGTCTGATAGAAGTGATTTTGAAATGTGGCTCGTTCTGTGCCAGTGGTGCCATCTTGAAAAATCACTAAAAAAGATAACTGCTTTTAGCCCTATAAATTCTGATTGAATCGTGTGATTTTGACGAAATTCACACAGTAGCTGAACTTTATTTAAAACCACGTTTGGTAGAAATTTGGTTGAAAAATTCGGTTGGAGCTGCCAGCTATGATAATTTTGGTGTCTTAAATTTGAAAAAATAAAAATTTGGAAGTGAAAACATTCAACCATCGAATTTCCAAAAAGGCTGTCAAAAGTTATCGCAATTTAAAAATTTTCAAGTTTTCCCGTTCTGTTTTTAGGCACCCAGCGCACACATGGGGTTAAGAAATTCCAAAACATTATCCGATTCACATGTAAAACACGTTCAAAATTTATTTCGTCAACTTTATTTTTGCAAAACTTATTTGTGTACGGAATAATAGGTATATTAAAAATATCACTAAAATGGCCGCCGGCGCCAAAGGGTTAAAGATTATTAACTTTTTGTGAGACCTGGCACTATTCTGCATATACACCAATGTGTCCTGAAAACTTCAGCTCAATCGGATGGCGCGTTCCTGAGATTTTTTCACTGAAATTTTTTGATGATATATATATATATATATATATATATATATATATATATATATATATATATATATATATATATATATATATATATATATATATATATATATATATATATAGAAATATGAATTTTTGGCCAAAGTGATTTTAATACTAATGTTCTTCTTCGAACATTAGTAAAAACTGCTTTTTGCCCTATGAAATGTGAATTAGTAACCAGATTTTCATGAAATTGACACAGTAGCTAAATCTAACTTTAATCTCTGTTTGATAGAAATTTGGTTGAAAAATTCGATTGGTGCTGCCAGCTATGGTAATTTTTGTGTCTTTGGTTTTGAGAATTCGCTCAGGAAAATAAAACTTTTTGCCCTATAGCTTCCAGTGAAGTCATGAAATCAATACGAATTTCATACAATTAATGGAACCTATTATAAGCATTATTCAGGCCAAATTTGGTTGAAAAACCATGATAGGGTTGCCAGCTATTGTTGGTTTTGTGTTTGTTTGCAATATCTTTATTAAGCGGTTTTATCGTAGAATTTTCAATTGGTTATGATATTGTAGTGACAATAAACAGCAAATATTAAGCTTTCGATTATTTGAAAAAACTTGCTGTAGGTAACCCTAAATTTCTTTATACTCCTATAACTTCGAATGTAATATAACAACGTGAAGCAGATGTGATATATTCTTGGCTTTGATACTGGCAGAAGGTTGCCAGCATGAGTCGGTTGTGCTTCTTTTGTCTCAATAAATGCTTACAGTTAGTATTCATACCGGAAACATTTACAATGAAAATAAATAACCAATGTTTCAATTCCCAAAGTTCTGCAAATTTTTCGGATCGCAGCCCCAAACACCAACTTCAGTTACAGTGCTGCAGGCACTGAGCATTTTCTTCATTGATGTTATATGAGATGCTGCTTTCAAAGTTTGGTGAAATAAGCAACTGATAACGAATATAATTAACAAGTGTTTTTCTTTCATAAACTTTGAAACCCATGCCAGTGGTAATATCTGAAACCTTCTACCATATGTGTTATAATGCATTCTTGAGACCTAAGTAAAACGTGGCATTTGAAACAGTTTGGCCGTAATAAGCAGCTCATGTGGTGGAATATGCACTCAAAACCTGCACGATTCTTCTACTGTTCTTCGAACATTAGTGTTTCTAGCGGTTCAGGTGCGCTAGAGTTTTTTTTTTGTTGTTGTTGAATTGAAACTTCCCTTTGTTACCGCGTAACAATGTATTTCGACAATTTTTTCAATTCTCACAATTTGCTTGTGAAACTAAAAACGGGGCATTTATGCTTGTGGAACAGTGCAAGCAAAGAGGAAGCATTTCCCAAATGATTTAGTACCCGACAAACACTTACGCAGAGGTGATTTCGACTGGAAAATGAGCAGTACAGGGCTATTATTTTTGAAATGGATGGATAAAAAACCAGTTTACGTCTTATCAAACTTCCATAATCCTCACGATGTTTCCAAGGTTCGAAGACGAGGATTTGACGGTTGCCTTCAGACAGTTAATTGTCCTGGTATCATTTATGACTATTACATACACACGAACAACTTGGATAAATTTGATCAGTTGAAAAAGTACTATGAACTGGACCGTAAAAGTAGAAAATGGTGGCCCCGAATTTTATATCACTTCCTTGATGTGACTCTGGTAAACGCCTACATAATTGCGAAGTTCGAAAACTACGAAGGAACTCTAAAGGACTTCAAGTTAGAAATTATATCTTACTTGACCAGCATTTCTCTGCCAACACGAAAGAGAGGACCAAAAACCACATCAACGCCAGTTGAGAAACGCAAAAATAAGCCGTTCCGAGAGGTATCGTTCCGTAAAACTGGCCAGGATTTACCAGAAAGGACATCATCACGTCGATGTACTCTGTGCAGTGTTACGAATCATCAGCGTAGAACGAACTTGTGCAATTTTCCACTCTGTATGATTGGCAATAAAACATGTTTTCAAAGGTACCACTCTCAGTAAAATGGGCAGTGGTATAAAAAATATACCACGTCCTTGCAGAGAATCCTTCGATGAAAAAAAAATTTTGGGTTTTTTTATTTAGCTTGAAGTTATATATGTGAAAATAAACACAGTTTTTCAATAATCAAGCTGTTTATATTTTGCCCCGGAAAGGGTTAAGGATACAATTAGTGATGGGCAGCACCTGTGCGTGCTAAGCACAGTGTGCTAGCACACTTTGGTGTGCTGTGCGAGTGCGGCCCTTTATAAGTGTGTCGGCAGCACACTGACACACTGACACAGTGCTGACACACTGACACAGTGCCGACACACTGAAACAGTGCCGACACACTGACACAGTGCCAACACACTGACACAGTGCCGATACACTGACAAAGCCGAAACACTGACACTGCCGACATACTGACACAGGGCCAACACACTGACACAGTGCCGACGCACTGACTCTGCCGACACACTGACACTGCCGGCACACTTGTACTGGTAGGCACACTCCACACTGATGTGCTTGGTAACGAATGCTGTACGAGTGGCGTTGATTTTGCCCATTAATATAATGTGTTTCGGTAAGAAGGCGTTGTTTGCATTGCAGAATGTGTACACATTTTGCGGTTTCGAAAGCATTAGCTGTTGAATGCATTAGCTGATGAATGAGATAATTAGGGAACGAAAAAAGGCAGATCAGATTTGTTATTCGTATATTTTCTGGGTGAAAGCTTTAATTTTGAGTACACGACCGATGATTTGTGTTTTTCTAAATGCTGCGGACGTCTTCAAACGGGATGAAAGTTTAAACACAGATACAAATACGTTTATTTTCGGTGCATCTGAAAGAAATGCTTTCACGTTGAAAATGTTTGTGGAAATTAGGTTTTGAGCAGATAGAAGGGTTTTGTCGTAACATGCAACGATAAAATGATAGCGATGAAATGATCTGCTGCAGATAGAAGGTTTATGCTAAGTAGTGCTATGTTTTTAAATATTCAAATATTTTAGGAGTTTTTAAGGCAAAGGTAGCTGAAATCGGCCAATTTTCGGTTAGAGTGGTTTCGGACATAACGGGCCATGACCTATTGCTGTGATACAAATATTTCGGTTTTGTAGGGGAGTAAGGGGTTTTTTGGCCATGATTTGGCAAAAACTGTCTTTACGGCGCTTTCGATGATTGAAAGTGTTCGGGGAGTGCAATAGTGGTATTTTAACGTCGAACAAAATTTTTGATAGGGAACATGGGGCAAAAATGTCCAACTTTCGCAAAAAAAAATTTTTTTGGTCTAGCATGAATTCGGGGACCTTTCTGAATTGTTTCGAGCGAAATTTCCAGACAAGTGTGGGAAAAGGCGGCCTAGTTTCGAAGATACGGCAAAATCCACAGCCGGAGAAGCCAACTATCGAACCAAAAAGAATCTGAACCTTTTCTTACTTAGCACTTTTAGAGCTACTTCCAATTTTTCCGGACGGTTTTCCGGCGGATATCATTTTGCCGTATCTTCGAAACTAGGCTGCTTTCTCCCAGACTTGTATGGAAATTTCGCCCAAAACTACTCAAAAAGGTCCCTGAATTCATGATAGACCAAAATAGTTTTTTTTTGCGAAAGTTGGACATTTTCGCCCCATGTTCCCTATCAAAAATTTTGTTCGACCTTAAAATACCACTATTGCACTCCCCGACCACTTTCAATCATCGAAACTGCCGTATAGACAGTTTTTGCCAAATCATGGCCAAAAAACCCCTTACTCTCCTACAAAACCGAAATATTTGTATCACAGCAATAGGTTTTGGCCCGTTATGTCCGAAACCACTCTAACCAAAAATTGGCCGATTTCAGCTACTTTTGCCCTAAAAACTCCTTAAATATTTGAATATTTAAAAACATAGCACTACTTAGCATAAACCTTCTATCTGCAGCAGGTCATTTTATCGCTATCGTTTTATCGTTGATTGTTACGACAAAACCCTTCTATCTGCTCAAAACCTGTTTTCCACAAACATTTTCAACGTGAAAGCATTTCTTTCAGATGTACCGCAAATAAACGTATTTGTATCTGTGTTTAAACTTTCATCCCGTTTGAAGACGTCCGCAGCATTTAGAAAAACACAAATCATCGGTCGTGTACTCAAAATTAAAGCTTTCACCCAGAAAATATACGAATAACAAATCTGATCTGCCTTTTTTCGTTCCCTAAATATCTCATTCATCAGCTAATGCATTCAATAGCTAATGCTTTCGAATCCGCAAAATGTGTACACATTCTGCAATGCAAACAACGCCTTGTTGCCGAAACACATTATGTTAATGGGCAAAATCAACGCCACTCGTACAGCGTTCGTTCCCAAGCACATCAGTGTGGAGTGTACCTGCTAGTACAAGTGTGCCGGCAGTGTCAGTGTGTCGGCAGTGTCAGTGAGTCGGCTGTGTCAGTGTATCGGCACTGTGTCAGTGTGTTGGCACTGTGTCAGTGTGCGGCACTGTGTCAGTGCTGGGAACACAGTGCTAGCACACTTAAGTGTGGTGTGCGAAGTGTGCTAGCACAGTAAAGTGTGCTGGTTTTACCCATCCCAAAAATTTCTTCTGCTTGCGTTGTATCTAGTTACAACGCAAGCAGAAGAAATTTTTTGAGTCACAAATAAAACCACATTCTATTTTCCCTTATCTGAAATTTTCCCTAAAAAACCCTGTTGTTCTGTTCTTTTGGATAAAGATCTTCGTCTTCCATAAACAAGATTCAATGAATAATATATATATATATATATATATATATATATATATATATATATATATATATATATATATATATATATATATATATATATATATATATATATATATATTGTCACGGCGTTGGCAATTTTCGCGTGCTAATCAACAACAAAAAAAATCTCCACCGTCCTCGGAAGGAGAGAACCATGGAGATTGAACCGCGCTATCGATGCACTAAATGACCGGATATTAGGTGTTGTGTGTAACAAAGTTTAGATTTTAATTCATATAAGTTAGGGGGAAGCACAGCCGACACAAAAGCGACGACATTGTAATTTGAAGAAGCGGGGCGCGACTACTTCGACTCAGACCCACAACAGGGACACAATTCGACAACAGATAGGAACAACCCGCAGAATTAAAGCGCGATATAGATATACATACTCATGACAGATCAGTGTATGGGCCGTGCTGTTGTTACAACTGCCTTGAGACAGTCGTCACAGATATGGGTCGTGTTCGATATCGACGAACAGACGTGAGGCAGCGGCAATGAATATTGGGGAACGCACACCGCAGTAGCAATAATTACATTTGAAATAGATTCTAAAAACGCGGAAAAGACGGTTCGCGGAACGTAGCAGTGACGACGATTATTTTGTTGGGAGCATAACATATTATCTCCCGAATTAAACCAGACCGGCGCGGATTTTCGGAGGAAAAATGCGACACGACACAAATAGACATAACTTACCTTTATCCTCAGCAAAAATCCAACAGGATCCGCCGAAAATGGTGCGTGAGTTGATGCCTGAAATGTTTGTTTTGGTTAAAATCTATTTCGCCACCGAGAACTGTCACGAGATGTCAGTTGACAGTCGGATCGGGAGGTGAGTTCGCATTGTCCCAAAAGTGGATCCCGTGGTGGAATTGAAACTCAACACCCGGTTAGAGAAGAATGAACTCTGTTGAGTTCGATCAACGGGTTTGAAAATCCCGCTGCCGCCAAAAATCTTCCTGGGTACTGGGAATGTGAAAATTAGCTCTCTTGCGATTCATCTGGGTAAGTGGACGGAAGTCCCAAAAAATGAAGCGATCGTCCGGTATTGGAATTTCACTTCTATTTTTTTTGGTTTTCGGATTCAACTGGACCTGGGACCGTGCTGGATAAGAATCCAATAATCAACCAGGAGACGGAGGAACGAATTTATGAAGGATTCGGCGGACTTTTCTTTTGGGTGACGAGTAAACGTACGAGCCAGAGCTACAATACGATAAGTGGGCAGAATCAGATCGAAGGTACCCGGGTGATAAAATTAGAAAATTGGAGCGACGAATGTTATACAACGATCGGAGGTGTTAAATCGACGAGCAAGGGCCCCAGCGAGGGAAAATTTCGATCCAGGCGATTCAGGAAGGAAAAGTCAAGGTTAGGTAGATTGTAAGCTCAATATTAATTACTATAGTCATGTTCTTTTGAAAAGATCGATAATGAATTCAAGTGTTGTGAATTTACGTAGAAATTTATTTAGAGCATAAGTGGAATTACCATAAATGGTAACGCGTATAATCTATCCTCGAAGTGTAACGAATTAGAATGAATAAATTTTCGATAGTGTGAATCCGGTATAGTTTGGTGCTAAAGATTCGGTGTCGTTGTTTTGAAAACCGTCGCCCACTTCTCGCTTCGGGGCAACGGATGAAAGGCGAGTTTCCAGTTGTTCGAAGCGAGTGGCGCCCTACCCACCCCCTTCTCGCGAGCAAAGGCCGCCTGAAAACCGCCGCCCGGGTGTTCCACCAGGGTTGTGAATACTTAGATTGCGATACTCATAAAATAACGGTAACAAATTGGCGCCCAACGTGGGGCCTAACGGTGATAACGGGAGGCGTGAAAATTTTGTAGCCAAGTCCCAAATTGTGGGAGGCCCGAGAGACGCGAAGATTCAGTTAGGAAGAAGCCCTTAAGGCATATTTTGTAATATCTCTCGCAAGGGAACGCGGTGCGAATGTTTTATTTAATAGCCCCTCGGGTCGTTTTGCGGGTTCCATAGCGGTTGGTTATTTCTAGAACTTAGATACGTTTACGGATGTTATACTGCATGGCCTTTATTGATAATGGTATATATTAGTGATCACCATAGCGATATATATATATTTATTTGAAATATAAGTGATCGCCATATAGATGAATATATGTATTTGAAATATTCGTGATCATCATATAGATACGAATATATAGATTTGAATTCTGGATTCTGGCTGTGTGAATTGGAGTGTATGTGACTGATAATAGGAGTGAAACGAATATTGAATTGGCGTGCAAGGAAAGTGTTAAAGCGAAGAGGCGTGATTTATAAGAATTTCAGTGAAAGCAGTGTAGCAGACGGTGCACATAACAGTTGTAGAGGTAGCTAGAGGAACGAGAGTCCAGGTGGATTGGGAGTAAAAGTGTATGGTTCGCAGATCATCCGTGGCTGATACGAAGACGGAGTTGGTACACTGAGATAAATATATAGACCTTGTCCACGTTTTTGATTTCAATTGTTTTATAGATGAAATATCGGTAGAATATACATATTGATTGGTGAATTTTGGTGTGATTTTATACAGTAGAGTATACTTTGATTGAGCTAGTGAAATACGTAATTAATTTCGCGAATTTTCGATCTGGGTTAGAAAGAAACAACCTGTTGTTTGGTATTGCGCTATACAGAGTGGACTCCAGATTCGGGGCGCTTGTGTGTCGCAGAAGGCAGTATTCTTCAGAATTAGAATTAGGTTAAGTTTGAGCGTGGGATAGGGGTATTAACCGAAATTTTAGTTTTTGGAGCGGAGATAACGCTGATATAATTCTTCTTCATTATTATTGATATCGCGGATGGATACTGGTAAAATGAAGATTAGTGTGGATGGATTAAACAAGGATGAGCTCACGTATGAGCTCGCCATTCGCGGATTCCCGTCAGATACTGTAGAGAATATGCGGAAAACGCTCAGGGCAACGCTGGTGGCAGAGACAGCTCGGGACACGTCCTATGTGGAAGCGGCATACCCTTTTGAGTTCGAAACCGATCTCACGGAGTTGACGGCGAAGGCAGTCGAAATCGAGGATTTGGTGGCTAAAATCTCGGGTGATAAGACATCATCAGACTTTATCAAAGCCAGAGTCAAGATTGAATTTGGCTTTCGTAGACTCGGACATATGCAGGCAGTTATTCCCGAGCAGGTGGAGTGTGCGAGGAAGATACGCAATCGGCTCATTATATCTATGGGTACTTTGGTGGAGAAGACGGAAGGGGTCAGCGAAGACGAGGCGGATCTTGCTAGTGACATGACGAATATGATGGCACCATGGGAGGCGAAAGTGACAAATTCAGCAGAAGCAGCAAAATGGGGTCTCAAGTTTAGTGGGGATGCTTCCGGGTCGGTGAACGCCTTTCTTGAGCGTGTTGAGGAGTTGCGACAGGTAAGAGGACTTTCTAAGTCACAACTATTCAAGGCGGCTGTGGATCTATTCGAATCGCGAGCTTTGATCTGGTTCAGGGCTAATCGTGGTTTGGTGTCATGTTGGGACGATCTGGTAGATGAACTGAAGGCTGAGTTTCTGCCGACGGACTATGAGGACCGTCTACGGGATGAGATCCGCAGGCGGACTCAGGGTGAAGGTGAATCGATGGACGTGTATGTTGCCGTAATGGAGCGCCTGTTTTCTCGTCTGAAGCAGCCCTGTTCGGAAGAGGAGAAATTGAAAACACTACGCAGGAATATCTCGCCCTTCTACCAGCAGCAGCTAAGTCTGACCGCGATATCATCGATCGCGGAGCTGGTCAGAATAGGACGGACGCTGGAAGCAACGAGAGCGCCTGTAGCGGCTTTCATACCACCCAATACGCGACCCAGACGCTGCTTGGAGCCGGACTTGGCATATGTGAGTGCAGAAACCCCAGATCAAGTTGCCGTGCTATCCGGACGGAGTCGTCTGCAATGCTGGAATTGTAGCAGGGTGGGTCATATGTCAAGAGAATGCACAGAACCCAGGCGTTGTTTTGGGTGCGGTCGACAAGGAGTTCTGCGAGCTGCCCGCCCTACGTGTCGAGCCAGGACGAGTGAGCCAGAAACGAGAGCGCGATCAGACCCACAGGCTCCGGGAAACGGTCGACGTGCTCACTAGGCGGCCGAGCGAGCACTAGAGGTAGGTCGCGGCGAGTGGAGAAGTCTTCGCGAGTGGACTATGCGCTAGCGAACAGTGGGCAGGATAGTCGCCCGCACTTGCGAGTAGAGGTAGAGGGGGTGGTCATGGAGGGCCTGCTAGACTCTGGTGCGAGTCATACAATCCTGGGGGAAAGAGAATGGTCTCGGTTAGTCAACAGAGGAGTAACGTTGAGCCAGGGCAAAGTGGAGGAAGTTGGACTGGCTAATGGGGAAAGGTGCGTGGTAAATGGAGCTGTACGGCTGGAGTTCGCGCTGAACGGGCACAAGTCACATTGGTCACATTGGTTGTATTATCCATACCCCAGGAAATAATTCTAGGAGTGGATTTTTGGAAATGCTTCGGGTTCGTGTTGGACATGAAGGGTCGGCAATGGACGTCCATCGCGGCGGTAGAGTCCGTATCGGGAAAGATGCTGCGGAACCAGTCTCATTTATCCGAAGAGGAAACAGCGATCTTAACGAGTCTACTGACGGAGCAGTTTCAATTGATGGGGGATGGACTAGGCTGCGCCAAGTTGGTGGAGCACTCGATTAAAACGACGGCCGTACCAATGAAACAGATGTATTACCCTGTCTCTCCTGCCGTACAAAAGCAGATAAATTTGGAACTGGACGAAATGCTGCGGCTGGGAGTGGTTGAGCCGTCATCGAGCCCTTGGTCCTCGCCAATTTTATTGGTCCGTAAGAAAGATGGCTCCTATAGATTCTGTGTAGACTTCCGAAAATTGAACGCGGTATCTGAGAAGGATGCTTATCCCCTGCCGTACATATCCACGACACTTGAAAAGCTGCGCAACGCGAAGTACTTGTCAACGCTGGACGTGAAGTCGGCGTACTGGCAGGTACCAATGGCAAAAGACTCTCGACAGTATACTGCGTTCACGGTGCCAGGGAGAGGTCTATTTCACTTTTTGCGGATGCTTTTTGGGCTCCACAATTCGGGGGCAACGTGGCAGCGACTGATAGATACGGTTCTGGGACCTGCACTCAAGCCGTTTGTATTCACATATCTAGACGACATAATAGTGGTTACAGATACATTTGAGCGGCACGTGGAGGTGTTGCGTGAGGTCTTCGTGCGTCTGAGGGAAGCTGGCTTGCGTGTCTCAAGAGACAAATGTCAGTTCTGTAGATCGCGGCTGAAATATCTGGGATATGTGATAGATGGGGACGGCTTGCATGTAGACCCGGAGAAGGTGGAAGCCATTAGTGAATATCCTCGACCGAGAAAGGTAAAGCAAGTGCGACAGCTGTTAGGAATGGTATCATGGTACCGACGGTTTATTCTGGACCATGCTACCATGGTGGCACCCTTAAGCGACCTATTAAAAAAAGGTCGGAGGTTTGATTGGTCCGAGGAATGCGAGCGGGCTTTTCAAGATTGTAAACGCAAGCTGTCTACTGCCCCAGTCCTGGCATGTCCAGACTTTGACATCCCTTTTAAGGTGCAGACCAATGCTTTGAACGTGGGCATAGGAGCAGTATTAAGCCAGGCACATGCCACTGGAGAAAAAGTAGTGTGCTACCTTAGCAGAGCTTTGTCGGTTCAGGAAAGAAAGTACTCCACGACCGAAAGGGAGTGCTTGGCGGTACTATGGGCCGTTGAGAAATTTCGACCGTACATCGAGGGCACCCCATTTATAGTGATCACGGATCATCATTCGCTAATTTGGCTGAATAATCTTAAAGATCTCACGGGCAGGTTGGCGAGATGGGCGGTGCGCCTACAGCAATTCGAATTCGAAGTTGTTCATCGAAAGGGTAAAGAACATTTAGTCCCTGATGCGCTTTCACGGGCGATCGGGGAGGTGAGTAGTATCACAATACCCCAATCGTCGGGTCGTTGGTACGAAGAAATGATAGTGCGGGTGCAGACTGAGCCGCAGAGATATCGCGATTGGAAAACAGAGAGTGATACTTTGTGGAAAAGATTGTCTGGTAGCAAGCGAAAGGGGAAGATGGATCCTGTCTGGAAGCGTGTCGTGCCGAAGGGAGAAAGGAATGTCATTCTCAGACGATGTCACGACGACCCAAAAGCAGGGCACATGGGTGTCACTCGGACACTGGCAAGGGTAGCGCAGAATCATTACTGGCCACGGATGCAGACGGACATTCGTGAATACGTCAGGAAGTGTAAGGTGTGCCAGGCGTGCAAGGTAGAGCGGAAGGCACCGGTGGGGCTGATGTCAACGAGAGCAGGAGTGGCGAAATCTCCGTGGGAAATGGTGTGCATAGATTTGGTTGGACCATTGCCCAGGTCGACGCGAGGTCATAGTTATATATTGACGATTTTAGATTATTTTACCAAATATTCGGTTATACTACCAGTCCGCACTGCCATGGCATCGGCGGTCTTCCGATTGCTAGAAGAGAATGTTTTCCTAGTATATGGCGTGCCGAAGGTGCTGGTCTGTGATAATGGAGTACAGTTTAGGGGAAGACAGTTTAGCCAAGCTGTGGAGGAATATGGGGTACAAGTAAGTTACACTGTTTTGTATCATCCCCAAGCCAATCCAGCAGAGAGACGGAACCAAGACATCAAATGTATGCTGAGATTCTACGCGACAGATAACCATCGTTCATGGGATCAAAACTTGGCCAAGATAGCATGCGCACTAAGGACGTACAAGCACGAGGTGACCGGGTTCTCGCCTTATTTCTTGGTGTTTGGGAAGGAAATGATTACGTACCGGGAAAGGGTCGAATCTCCGGGCGGCGCACAACGAGACTTGTCACCATTGAGTAGAGCTCGAGCTCTAGCGGAAATCCACGAGGAAGTGGTGCGACGAATGAAGAAAGCAGCTACCTGCAGTAAAGGGCGCTATAATCTTCGTCGACGAGTAGGGGATTTCCAGATAGGCGACTATGTGTGGAGGAGGAATTATGTGCAATCGGATGCAAGCAAATATTTTTCTGCGAAGTTGGCTCCAGCGTTTGTGGGTCCATTAAAAATTGCTAAAAAAACGTCAGCAGGGATATATGAGTTAGTCGATGACAAGGGGAAGGTATCAGGTACATGGCACGCTAAGGATCTCAAGCGGTACGTGGAATGACACATATAAAAAGAAAGAATTGGCGATTAATTCATATGATCAGCTACTATAGTATAGTAATTTACTATACTACTTTACTACTATAGTAATTTAGGAAATGGTGGTGGGAGTAGTCAGTAAGTGATAGGTAGCGACTATAATAATTTAAGAATCGGTGATGGGAATAGACAGTAAGATCGATGGGCTATAGTGTAAGTATTAATGAAGATTAAGTAGTTCGAGGAAGCATGAATTAATATTAACGTTAAGTGGGTGGTGGGTCGATGGCGTAGGTAGGTAGTTGGTGGTGATGGGTACGGTAGGCTAAGTTCAGTTCGTGAAGGTGTATGAAATAGAATCTAGGGATTTATATGGCGTGATTGGGTTAGTGAGGTGGCATAGTCGGTGCGACTGAATTACTGGTATTACTTAGGATTAAGGGAATTAATAGAAGACTGATATTAGTATATAAGTTAAATCAATACCGTAAGTTCCCTGGTTTCCTGTTCATCGTCCGTGTCCAGCCTCAACTTTTGAGCACCCACGGGATAGTTTAGGTTTGGGCGTTCTGTGCTCTTAAGGTACGCTCCGTTATCACTCAGTGGGTGTTTGCCAAATCCGCATCTTGGTTACATACTCGGCATGTCTGGTAGCCTGGAAGCGGCTCACCCTAAAAACGAGTTCGGGGATATTAGTTTCTTAAATAACAGGATTATCGGCACCTTCACCTTACAAAAAAGACGTCACGAAACATATAATCATGCAGAAAGGAAATATTGGGGGAAAAAAACAGTTACATATATTGGTGGTAGTTGTGTGAATGCAGTTCAGTTGAAGTAGTGATTGAAAAATCTAGTGGTTGAGAATCATCCAGAATTCAAACAGTTTTGCGGACGATTATATCGATCAGACGGTAAGGTAACGAACTATGGACGCGCGCGTTTTATCGGAGTATAAAAATTTTACCGCGTTTCCATCGTTTTACCGCGTTTGGGAGGATAAAAATTACGAGAAAATCAACGGGGTAAAGGCCGAGAATTCCTACGAAATTCTCTGAGGCGAAGGGGGTGTCACGGCGTTGGCAATTTTCGCGTGCTAATCAACAACAAAAAAAAATCTCCACCGTCCTCGGAAGGAGAGAACGATGGAGATTGAACCGCGCTATCGATGCACTAAATGACCGGATATTAGGTGTTGTGTGTAACAAAGTTTAGATTTTAATTCATATAAGTTAGGGGGAAGCACAGCCGACACAAAAGCGACGACATTGTAATTTGAAGAAGCGGGGCGCGACTACTTCGACTCAGACCCACAACAGGGACACAATTCGACAACAGATAGGAACAACCCGCAGAATTAAAGCGCGATATAGATATACATACTCATGACAGATCAGTGTATGGGCCGTGCTGTTCGGATCGGTGAACCCGGACCTAGGCCAATGTTGACCCAATTACAACTGCCTTGAGACAGTCGTCACAGATATGGGTCGTGTTCGATATCGACGAACAGACCTGAGGCGGCGGCAATGAATACTGAGGAACGCACACCGCAGTAGCAATAATTACATTTGAAATAGATCCTAAAAACGCGGAAAAGACGGTTCGCGGAACGTAGCAGTGACGACGATTATTTTGTTGGGAGCATAACATATTATCTCCCGAATTAAACCAGACCGGCGCGGATTTTCGGAGGAAGAATGCGACACGACACAAATAGACATAATTTACCTTTATCCTCAGCAAAAATCCAACAGGATCCGCCGAAAATGGTGCGTGAGTTGATATGCCTGAAATGTTTGTTTTGGTTAAAATCTATTTCGCCACCGAGAACTGTCACGGGATGTCAGTTGACAGTCGGATCGGGAGGTGAGTTCGCATTGTCCCAAAAGTGGATCCCGTGGTGGAATTGAAACTCAACACCCATTTAGAGAAGAATGAACTCTGTTGAGTTCGATCAACGGGTTTGAAAATCCCGCTGCCGCCAAAAATCTTCCTGGGTACTGGGAATGTGAAAATTAGCTCTCTTGCGATTCATCTAGGTAAGTGGACGGAAGTCCCAAAAAATGAAGCGATCGTCCGGTATTGGAATTTCACTTCTATTTTTTTTGGTTTTCGGATTCAACTGGACCTGGGACCGTGCTGGATAAGAATCCAATAATCAACCAGGAGACGGAGGAACGAATTTATGAAGGATTCGGCGGACTTTTCTTTTGGGTGACTAGTAAACGTACGAGCCAGAGCTACAATACGATAAGTGGGCAGAATCAGATCGAAAGTACCCGGGTGATAAAATTAGAAAATTGGAGCGACGAATGTTATACAACGATCGGAGGTGTTAAATCGACGAGCAAGGGCCCCAGCGAGGGAAAATTTCGATCCAGGCGATTCAGGAAGGAAAAGTCAAGGTTAGGTAGATTGTAAGCTCAATATTAATTACTATAGTCATGTTCTTTTGAAAAGATCGATAATGAATTCAAGTGTTGTGAATTTACGTAGAACTTTATTTAGAGCATAAGTGGAATTACCATAAATGGTAACGCGTATAATCTATCCTCGAAGTGTAACGAATTAGAATGAATAAATTTTCGATAGTGTGAATCCGGTATAGTTTGGTGCTAAATATTCGGTGTCGTTGTTTTGAAAACCATCGCCCACTTCTCGCTTCGGGGCAACGGATGAAAGGTGAGTTTTCAGTTTTTCGAAGCGAGTGGCGCCATACCCACCCCCTTCTCGCGAGCAAAGGCCGCCTGAAAACCGCCGCCCGGGTGTTCCACCAGGGTTGTGAATACTTAGATTGCGATACTCATAAAATAACGGTAACAATATATATATATATATATATATATATATATATATATATATATATATATATATATATATATATATATATATATATATATATATATATATATATGTATATATATATATATATATATATATATATATATATATATATATATATATATATATATATTGTTACCGTTATAGATAGTCTTTTTTTGTTTGTGCTCAAAGCAACAGAAACCTTTGCTCCCAACTGGAACGTAAAGGCGGCGATTTTCGGGCGGCCTTTGCTCACGCGAAGAAAGGAGGTGGGTGGGTGCCACTCGCTTCTAAAACCGAAAAACTCGCCGTCGGCCCGCTACTCAGAAGCGAGAAGAAAATAACGGGTTTGAGCTAGCGAAACTCTGCGAGAAGAAAACCACGATTTAACAAAAGAATACTACCGCGGAAACACAAACACACAATTTTGCAATATACAGTCACTGTTCGATTTCTTTAATTCAACGCGATTTCTAAGTTACAGTTCAGCTAGCACTTAGTCACTATGGGCGCCAAATTCGTCATGCAAAACCTTACAAGCTGTTTGTATAACAATGGACTATTTTTGATACGCTAGCTAAAGTAGAGCAATATAATAGAAATAAACTAAAAAAATAAACCTGATAATCCCTCGTTGGGGCCCTGGCGTGTTCGACGCTCGCTGTTCTCCCACGATGATCGCTGTTTCTTTCTCTTTGATGAAAACTGCGGCGCGCTGTCGCTTCTAACTCCAACCCTTTTTTTTGAGTATCGATCGATCTTATCTGGCGAATCGTCACTATTCCGGCTCTGGCTCTCGTTTTATCCTTTCGCTTCAATTGATAATCCAACAGCAAAACCCTCGTTCATTCGATCCTCCAACGACCATAGAAAAAAAGATAATCAGCGTTAATTTTCGTTGATCTTCCTCAATTGCTACGTCCGGACGCTTACCCAGGCAGATTCGAAAAGAAAAGTCCCGCCATCAGTTTCAGCGCTCGTGCCCCAAAATTTTCTCACTTATCGGGACTTCTCTGACCCGTTGGGAGCACTAACCAGCGTTTCATTCCTCTCGATGGGAACATCGCATCCACTTGCCGTCTGCATGTCTCAACTTGGGACAGCCAGATGATCGCTCATTTGTCATCTATACCTTATCAGATGATTGTTTTGACATTTCGAGCCATCAAGCCAAAGACGGGTGTCAGGCGTGAATGCAAATCAGCAACCCATTCCAGAATAGCAGCACACAATCGCCAGGTATGTAAGTAATCCTTTTCTATGTTGTACATTCCTCTGCCGGCATCAACAATTTTCCAAATTCGCGTGATTCCTTGATGTCATCCGTTCCTCCGATCGCGTTCTTACATGCATTGGTGAGCAGCCACGAATTCCATCCAATTGGATAAATCGTTAGCGCATAATAGTGTCGCGATTCATATCTGGCCAGATCATAATATCGCCTTCATTCGCATCGCGCGTCAGTTGTCAGTTAATTACGAATTCGCTAGACCAAAGCTAATTTTTGGGTTCGTTCGGGTGTATATTCGATCCCATCCCGATGTAGGTCAAATGTTGAGCGAGGTCAGGCATTGCTGGGTGGGAGTGCGTCAATCCATGCGCTGCTCTGCGTATTCGCACGTCTGCCATCAGTGGATTCCAGGCTATTTGATTCGCGCGTCTGATTCGTAGTTTCTTGACATGTTGTTACGTTTTGTTCTGGCCAGTACTTCAACATATACAAATATTGCAGTGGTGTAGCCTTTGGTTAGTGTCGCAGATGGTTTTGTTTCGAGACTTCTGGTCATTTTTCGTGGTGATCGTTGAATTTCGTTTTTCTATCTTTCTTAATTCGCGACCTAACACCTATATCCCTACGTATTTTCTTTCTTTTTCATGAATCAAACTCTAACTGTGGGATTATTCGCTAGTGTTTGTGTTTCTACTCCATCGACCTCACTTCCGGAGGGCGGTGGAGGTTTTTTTTTAGCTTTTTTTCATACGGACTTACGCTTGAAATTCGCGCGCACTATATTCGACCGTGACAACCCCCTCTCCTCAGAGAATTCCCTGGGAATTCTCGACGCTTTTTTTCCAAGACACCGCGCGAAATTATATTTTGATTCGGAGTTTTATATCTCGGTACGCTTTAGTTTCTTGTAAAATGATTTCCGGTCGTTGATATTCCCTATTTGAATTCTGAATTACACATTCACGTCACACACCCCAGACATACCTTATCATTCATGCTTATGTGTCTCGACTAATATTCCTAACTGGTGTTGGTATCTGTCCATTTGGAATGCAAATCTCTAATGCGAGGTGATCTCGATTTTAGGAAATCTACCCTACTAGACGCCCGGAGGGACACAAAAACCACAAGCCAATTAATCTAGAACACAAACTAAAAAAAAACGTCAAACGGGGAATAGGAATGCATAAAAAAAAACTTCAGACAGCCACGGAATTCACGTCGAACTAATGGTATTTGATTTCATTTTTTTTTTCTATAGTAACACCTACTACTAACCCATCGAAATTTATCTATAAACTAATACTATGCTTTCATCTACTAACCCTTTACCAAATATTTATTTTCCCCCTTTTTTACAACACTTAATCACGAAAGTTAGCCTACCGTTATTGTAAAACTAACTCCCACCACCTTTCTATTGCTTATCGCGTCGGCATCCCACCACCACAGAAACTAATGGCTAATCTTTAAAAAAAAACGTGTCTCTAAATACAAAACCCGCCACCAAAATCCATGTTAATCACGTTCGCCTTCCACATACATTTTGACGTCTTTCGCATGCCAACTGCCTGCATTTTTACCATTTCCGTCGACCAATTCGTACGTCCACGCTGATGTCTTCCTTCTCAGTGTGAAAGGTCCTACGTACCCCGGGGCTAATTTAACTGAAAAATTTTTACTAGCGTCCGACAATACGTAATTCTTCCGCCAAACTCTTTGTCCAACCTGAAAGTTCTCTGTGCGTCGACGTTCCTCCGACCGCGTTCTTACATGCATTGGTGAGCAGCCACGAATTCCATCCAATTGGATAAATCGTTCGCGCATAATAGTGTCGCGATTCATATCTGGCCAGATCATAATATCGCCTTCATTCGCATCGCGCGTCAGTTGTCAGTTAATTACGAATTCGCTAGACCAAAGCTAATTTTTGGGTTCGTTCGGGTGTATATTCGATCCCATCCCGATGTAGGTCAAATGTTGAGCGAGGTCAGGCATTGCTGGGTGAGAGTGCGTCGATCCATGCGCTGCTCTGCGTATTCGCACGTCTGCCATCAGTGGATTCCAGGCTATTTGATTCGCGCGTCTGATTCGTAGTTTCTTGACATGTTGTTACGTTTTATTCTGGCCAGTACTTCAACATATACAAATATTGCAGTGGTGTAGCCTTTGGTTAGTGTCGCAGATGGTTTTGTTTCGAGACTTCTGGTCGTTTTTCGTGGTGATCGTTGAATCGGTGCATTTCGTTTTTCTATCTTTCTTAATTCGCGACCTAACACCTATATCCCTACGTATTTTCTTTTCTTTTATTAATTCATGAATCAAACACTAACTGTGGGATTAGTCACTAGTGTTTGTGTTTCTACTCCATCGACCTCACTTCCGGAGGGCGTTGGAGGTTTTTTTTTAGCTTTTTTTCATACGGACTTACGCTTGAAATTAGCGCGCACTATATTCGACCGTGACACCCCCCTCTCCTCAGAGAATTCCCTGGGAATTCTCGACGCTTTTTCTCCAAGACACCGCGCGAAATTATATTTTGATTCGGAGTTTTATATCTCGGTACGCTTTAATTTCTTGTAAAATGATTTCCGGTCGTTGATATTCCCTATTTGAATTCTGAATTACACATTCACGTCACACACCCCAGACATACCTTATCATTCATGCTTATGTGTCTCGACTAATATTCCTAACTGGTGTTGGTATCTGTCCATTTGGAATGCAAATCTCTAATACGAGGTGATCTCAATTTTAGGAAATCTACCCTACTAGACGCCCGGAGGGACACAAAAACCACAAGCCAATTAATCGAGAACACAAACTAAAAAAAAACGTCAAACGGGGAATAGGGATGCATAAAAAAAAACTTCAGACAGCCACGGAATTCACGTCGAACTAATGGTATTTGATTTCATTTTTTTTTTCTATAGTAACACCTACTACTAACCCATCGAAATTTATCTATAAACTAATACTATGCTTTCATCTACTAACCCTTTACCAAATATTTATTTTCCCCCTTTTTTACAACACTTAATCACGAAAGTTAGCCTACCGTTATTGTAAAACTAACTCCCACCACCTTTCTTTTCTATTGCTTATCGCGTCGGCATCCCACCACCACAGAAACTAATGGCTAATCTTTAAAAAAAAAACGTGTCTCTAAATACAAAACCCGCCACCAAAATCCATGTTAATCACGTTCGCCTTCCACATACATTTTGACGTCTTTCGCATGCCAACTGCCTGCATTTTTACCATTTCCGTCGACCAATTCGTACGTCCACGCTGATGTCTTCCTTCTCAGTGTGAAAGGTCCTACGTACCCCGGGGCTAATTTAACTGAAAAATTTTTACTAGCGTCCGACAATACGTAATTCTTCCGCCAAACTCTTTGTCCAACCTGAAAGTTCTCTGTGCGTCGACGAAGGTCATATCGTTTCTGACTGGAAACCGCTGCCCGTTTCATCCTCTGAACCAGCTCCTCCCGTATCTTTTCCAAATTTATTGCGTTTTTGACTGGTGAAAACGCCTCTCGCCCTCCTGCAGGCCGCTCCACTTCTTCCCTAAATGTGACCATTTCTCTCCCAAAATTTAAAAAGTAAGGAGTGAAGCCGGTAACTCCGTGCTTATACGTTCTCAGCGCACACGCGATTTTACTCAGTTATTGGTCCCATGAGCGATGGTTTTCCGAAGCGTAACACCTCAGCATGCACTTTATATCCTGGTTGCGACGCTCCGCCGGGTTGGCCTGGGGATGGTACAGCGCGGTGAAACATATCTTGACGCTATACTCTTCCACCGCCCGCTTGAACTGCTTTCCCCGGAACTGCACCCCATTATCGCATATCAGAGCTCTGGGTACTCCAGACACCAAGAAGACGTTCTCTTCCAACAACCGGAAAAGAGCCGATGCCGTAGCTGACCGTACTGGCAATATTATCGAGTACTTGGTAACATAGTCTACAATCGTGAGAATGTAGGTGTACCCTCTTGTTAACCTAGGTAATGGTCCCACCAGATCCACGCTGACCAGTTCCCATGGTGATTTGGCCTCGCCAGCCCTCGTAGACATCAAGCCGATCGGTGATTTTCTCTCCACCTTGCAGGCTTGGCACACGTTACAGGAACGTACATATTTCTGTATGTCTCTGCACATCCGGGGCCAGTAGAAATTTTGGGCAACGTGGGCCAACGTTCGAGTAGCACCAAGATATCCCGCCTTCGGGTCGTCGTGACACCGGTACAGTATGGAACCCTTTCCGTTTTCGGAACTACCCTTTTCCAAACCGGGTTGACGTCCCTCTCGCTCCCACTGCCTGGTAATTGCTTCCACAGAGTATTCTCGATCACTTTCCCATTAGCAAACTTATGCCGATCGCTCCAAACCTTCTCCACCATTTCCACGAACCATCGCTCCAGCGCCGGGGAAGTCGCTAAGTCTCCCACCTCCGCAACCGCTCGAGACAGTGCGTCTGGCACCAAATGCTCCTTCCCTTTCCGATGAACAATCTCAAAGTCAAGTTGCTGGAGGCGTACTGTCCATCTCGCCAACCTGCCAGACGGGTCCTTCAGCTTGTTTAACCAGACAAGGGAATGATGGTCGGTAATCACAATGAAATACGTACCCTCAATGTATGGCCGTAACTTCTCTATGGCCCACACAACCCCTAAGCACACCCTTTCGGTGACGGAATAATTTCTCTTCCGCCTCGACAGGGCCCGACTCAAATAGCAGACCACTTTCTCTCCTGATGAGTGAGCCTGACTCAAAACAGCCCCTATTCCGACATCCGATGCATCCGTCTGGACTTTGAAGGGAAGGTCGAAATCAGGACAGGCTAATTTCGGCGCGGCCATAAGTTTCTGTTTGCACGCGACAAAAGCCTGCTCACATATATCTGACCATATAAACTTGCGTCCTTTCTTCAAAAGCTCATTTAATGGTGCGACAAGAGTGGCGTGATCCGGGATGAAGCGCCTGTACCACGACACCATACCGAGTAGTTGCCGAACTTGTTTGACTGATATCGGTAATCCCTTAATCGAGTCTACCTTCTCGGGGTCTACATGCAGGCCTCTTTCATCCACTAGGTAACCTAAATACCGCAACTGGGCCCTACAAAACTGGCATTTTTCTTTTGATACTCGCAGACCTTCTTCCCTCAACCTAGAAAAGACCTCTCGCAGTACTTCCAAGTGTCGCTCGAAGGTTTCCGTGACAATAATGATATCGTCCAGGTAAGTGAAAACGTAAGGTTCGAGATTAGGCCCCAATACCGTATCAATCAACCTCTGCCAGGTGGCTCCTGAGTTATGGAGACCGAAAGGCATCCACCGAAAATGGAACAAACCCCTACCCGGCACGGTAAAGGCTGTGTACTGTTCAGACTCCTTCGCCATTGGCACTTGCCAATACGCCGATTTTACGTCTAGTGTCGACAGGTATTTAGCATTTCGAAGCTTGTCGAGAGTTGCCGAGATGTAAGGTAGCGGATACGCATCTTTTTCAGAAACGGCGTTTACTATGCGAAAATCGACGCAAAACCTGTAAGAACCGTCTATTTTGCGGACCAATAAGATTGGAGAGGACCAAGCACTTTTCGATGGCTCAACCACTCCCATTCGTAACATTTCGTCTAATTCCAAGTTTATCTGTCTTTGAACCGCGGGGGAAACAGGATAATACCGCTGCTTGATTGGTTCCGGTTTTGTCTTGATGACGTGGCTGACGGAACCAAAACCTAGACGGAAACTGTTGCTCTAATAGCTCCGACAGAATCTTCACCTCACCCGTCTTCTAGTGTGACCAACCTCGTAGCGCTTTCCCGGTTCCGGTCTCTACACTAGCCACGGAAGTCCATTGCTGTCCCTTCATGTCAAGCACGACTCCAAAAAGCTGCCAAAAATCTACTCCTAGGATTACCTCTTGTGGAATTGCCGCAATCACCAGCACTTCTATTACATGCTGACAAGCCCTTAAACTAAATTCCAACCTTGTCACACCATCCACAGCGCACGTCTCTCCGTTCACCAGCCGCACCTCCTCTACTCTGTCTCAGTCCAAAATCAACCCTTTGGCTTCCAACCGAGACCATCCTCTCTCTCCCAAGATGTTCGACTTGCACCCGAATCCAGAAGCCCCTCCATCTCCATACCTTCTACCTCAATTTGCAAGTGCGGCCGACTATCCTCGCCGCTTCTTACCAAGGCATAATCCACGTTCACCGACTGAATCAGTTGTTGCGGCCTCGTCTTCGTGCTCGCTCTGCCACTTAGTGAGCACGCCGGTCGTTTCCCGAGTCTCGTTGATCCGCACGTGCTCGCCCCACTGGCTCCCTCGCCCTAGATCGGCACGTGGGACATGCTGCTCGAATCACTCCTTGTCTGCCACACCCGAAACATCGTCTGGGCTCCGTGCAATTTCTAGACAGATGACCATCCTTCCGACAATTCCAACATTGCACTCGCCAGTGTTCGGTCAGTACGGCTATCTGCCCCAAAGTCTCTGCTCCTACGTATGCCAAGTCTGGCTCCAAGCAGCGTCGGGATCGCGTACGGGGTGGCACAAACGCTGCTACTGACGCTCTGGTGGCATCCAATGTCCGCCCCATTCTCACTAACTCAGCTACTGACGTGATATGCGTTAGACTCAACTGCTGCTGGTAGAAAGGGGCAATGTTTCTACGCAGCGTTCTTAACTTTTCCTCTTCCGAGCAGTTGGTCCTCAACCAGCTGAACAGACGCTCCATTACCGCCACGTATACTCCTATTGACTCGTGCTCCCCCTGGGTGCGCCTTCGGATCTCATCACGCAGTCGATCCTCATAATCTGCAGGCAAAAACTCTGCCTTCAGTTCCTCCACGAGCTCATCCCAGCAACTGACCAAGTCACGATTCGCCCGGAACCAAATGAGAGCCTGTGATTCAAAGAGATCCACTGCTGCTCTAAAAAGTTGCGGCTTGGTTAGTCCCCTGGCCTGCCGTAATTCCTCCACGCGCTCCAAAAAGCGCTCACTGACCCTGTCGAATCCCCACTGAATATAATTCCCCATTTTGCCACTTCCGCCAGGCTCGAAGCTCTCGCCACCTGCGGTGGAGACATCACTGGGACATTATTTGCTGTCTCATCTTCGCCATCGCTGGATTCCTCTGATTTCCCAACCAACGTTCCCATCGCTATTATCAACCGGTTCCGTAACATCTTCGCGCCCTCCTTCTGTTCTTGAGTGATTGCCTGTACGTTACCTAGCCGGCGGAAACCAAACTCAATTTTCACTCTCACTTTAATGTAGTCTGAGGAGGTCTGATCCCCCGCAACTCTTGCTACCAAGTCTTCGATTTCCGACACTTTCGCGGACAGTTCCGAAAAATCCGTATCATATTCGTATGGATACGCTGCCTCCACGTAGGACGTGTCCAACGCCGTCTCTGCCTTTAACGTTGCCCTCAACGTCTTCCGCATATTGTCGACGGTATCCTGCGGAAAGCCCCGAATAGCGAGCTCATATGTGAGCTCGTCCTTGCTCAAGCGATCAACTAAAATCTTCATCACACTGAACTCAAAAAGAACAAATTCCTCTCAGGCCGCGATTCACGGGCCCTCCGCTGACTAAACTCCACCAAAAAGAATAAGGTAAGACACCAATCGGCAGGTCAGTACCCACCGAAACTACCAAAACCGCACTCTCTAAATGGTTTATCCCTAAATTCAACAACAAACCCCCGCAGATCGGTCCTGAAAACTTTTGCCTCTTATCCTAGTAACACACCTATGCAATTTCACACCTCCAAGCTTCAATATAATTCACTATATCTAAACTCATACACACTCTGCTCCAGAATTCAAATGAAATGCTTTTAGTTCTTCAATTACTCACTTTGGCACACACACTCCAATTCACACAACAACGCTCGGGATCCAGAATTCAAATAGACATATATAGATATATAGTGATCAATAATATACACCACGTCACTAATTGTCATGCAAAATATTAAATAGAAAAGTATAAAGGTTCTAAAACAAACAACCCCTATTTAGCCCGCAAAACGAATGGGGTGGATTTCTCTTCAAAGATATTTCGAAATATGCCTTAATGGTTTCTTTCTTTCTGAATTTACACGCCTACCGAGCCTCCCACAATTTGGGACTTGGCTAGACAAAATTTTCACACGTACCGTTACGTGCTGTTACTACCATTAAGCCCCACGTTGGGCACCAATTTTTTACCGTTATAAATTGTCTTTTTTTGTTTGTGCTCAAAGCAACAGAGACCTTCGCTCCCAACTGGAACGTAAAGGCGGCGATTTTCGGGCGGCCTTTGCTCACGCGAAGAAAGGGAGTGGGTGGGCGCCACTCGCTTCTAAAACCGAAAAACTCACAGTCGGCCCGCTACTCAGAAGCGAGAAGAAAATAACGGGTTTGAGGTAGCGAAACTCTGCGAGAAGAAAACCACGATTTAACAAAAGAATACTACCGCGGAAACACAAACACACAATTTTGCAATATACAGTCACTGTTCGATTTCTTTAATTCAACGCGATTTCTAAGTTCCAGTTCGGCTAGCACTTAGTCACTATGGGCGCCAAATTCGTCATGCGAAACCTTACAAGCTATTTGTATAACAATGGACTATTTTTGATACGCTAGCTAAAGTAGAGCAATATAATAGAAATAAACTAAAAAAATAAACCTGATAATCCCTCGTTGGGGCCCTGGCGTGTTCGACGCTCGCTGTTCTCCCACGATGATCGCTGTTTCTTTCTCTTTCATGAAAACTGCTGCGCGCTGTCCCTTCTAACTCCAACCCTTTTTTTTTGAATATCGATCGATCTTATCTGGCGAATCGTCACTATTCCGGCCCTGCCTCTCGATTTATCCTTTCGCTTCAATTGATAATCCAACAGCAAAACCCTCGTTTATTCGATCCTCCAACGACCATAGAAAAAAAGATAATCAGCGTTAATTTTCGTTGATCTTCCTCAATTGCTACGTCCGGACGCTTACCCAGGCAGATTCGAAAAGAAAAGTCCCGCCATCAGTTTCAGCGCTCGTGCCCCAAAATTTTCGCACTTATCGGGACTTCTCTGACCCGTTGGGAGCACTAACCAGCGTTTCATTCCTCTCGAGTGGAACATCGCATCCACTTGCCGTCTGCATGTCTCAACTTGGGACAGCCAGATGATTGCTCATTTGTCATCTATACCTTGTCAGATGATTGTCTTGACATTTCGAGCCATCAAACCAAAGACGGGTGTCAGGCGTGAATGCAAATCAGCAACCCATTCCAGAATAGCAGCACACAATCGCCAGGTATGTAAGTAATCCTTTTCTATGTTGTACATTCCTCTGCCGGCATCAACAATTTTCCAAATTCGCGTGATTCCTTGATGTCATCCGTTCCTCCGATCGCGTTCTTACATGCATTGGTGAGCAGCCACGAATTCCATCCAATTGGATAAATCGTTCGCGCATAATAGTGTCGCGATTCATATCTGGCCAGATCATAATATCGCCTTCATTCGCATCGCGCGTCAGTTGTCAGTTAATTACGAATTCGCTAGACCAAAGCTAATTTTTGGGTTTGTTCGGGTGTATATTCGATCTCATCCCGATGTAGGTCAAATGTTGAGCGAGGTCAGGCATTGCTGGGTGAGAGTGCGTCGATCCATGCGCTGCTCTGCGTATTCGCACGTCTGCCAGCAGTGGATTCCAGGCTATTTGATTCGCGCGTCTGATTCGTAGTTTCTTGACATGTTGTTACGTTTTGTTCTGGCCAGTACATCAACATATACAAATATTGCAGTGGTGTAGCCTTTGGTTAGTGTCGCAGATGGTTTTGTTTCGAGACTTCTGGTCGTTTTCGTGGTGATCGTTGAATCGGTGCATTTCGTTTTTCTATCTTTCTTAATTCGCGACCTAACACTTATATCCCTACGTATTTTCTTTTCTTTTATTAATTCATGAATCGAACACTAACTGTGGGATTAGTCACTAGTGTTTGTGTTTCTACTCCATCGACCTCACTTCCGGAGGGCGGTGGAGTTTTTTTTTTTAGTTTTTTTTCATACGGACTTACGCTTGAAATTCGCGCGCACTATATTCGACCGTGACAATATATATATATATATATATATATATATATATATATATATATATATATATATATATATATATATTTATATATATGTATATATATAAACCCCTAGCACATCAGAACCGCTAGAAACAATAATGTTTGAAGAACAGTATAGGATTTGTGCAGATTTTAAGTGTGTATTCTACAGCTAGCTACTTAAGGCCACCCTAAGTAATAACACACCTTAAGGCAATTTAATTTCGATGACTTCATGGAAAGTTACAGCGATAGCAAGGTGTTAGGGGCTGCAATCCGAAAAATGTCCAAGCCAGTGGCGGCTCGTGGTACTTTCGAATGGGTCGGCAGTTATTAAAACAAAAATACCATACCGCAAGAATATGCCAGCATACCCAACAATAATTTCCCGAACATGCTAAAAACCTACAACAAAATCGCGATATGAAAGATATATTTTAAATTTTACATCTTTGACGGTCACTATATATTCACCGATCTTTAAAGCAAAGCTGACAAAAGAATTTTGAAAATTTTAAAACAAAACTTGGGTGGACATATTTAATATTTTCGTTGTAAAAGTAAAAATCTATCAAATCGATCCAGTGTCATATCTAATCAACAGCTTCATCGTAAATTGTTAATTTCATTTTATTTTTAACCAGTACTAACCCAAAGTTGAAATTATGACAAAAAGAAATTTGAAAAAATATATATTTATTACAAAAATATATATTTCAGTCCAACCAAATTTCTTCCGAAACAACAAAAATAAAACAAATCGTTCAAATCAAAATTATCTTTATGCACCTGTATTATGCCAAAACAACATTTTAATAACATATCAAAGCACCGCATGCTAAGAGAAATCTCAGGCACGGCATGCCGACCCACAAATTATGCTATTCATCGGCCCAACGAAAAGTCCACCCAGCGAGTTTATGCAAATATACGTTTCAGAGTTTCGGAGCAGAGAAAAATCGCGAACCGAACAATGCTATTAAATCAAATTGTCATATTTCATAGCATAATTCGGCCCGCTCCTATTCATTAGTTGCTAACGCTGATACACACGGCAAAGAATCATGCATCGATCGCGACGGCAGCGAATACAAGGCATGTACATGAAAAGTGAGATATGATCTGATATGAGTACGGCTTGCCGACCCTAGTTGAGCTTGCAGTATGTAAACCTATGAATGGAATTATCGTCTACGAGCCGCCAGCAAATTTGATTTAGCAAGGCATTCATGATCTCATTTCATCGGCTTGCCGACCCGGGATAAATATGAGCCTAAATGCATGCAATTAAAGGAAATTGGTAAAATTCAAATATTACACAGAGTAAAAAAGCAGGCGCAATGTGTAATTATCAGCAAAGTTTTGAAAAATAAAAAAGATATAAGTATCATAAAAATATTTTTTTAAATAGTGATTTGATAATCACAGGATATTTTATAAAATTAACGATCTCACTTAACATGTAATGGTCAGAAGTTTTGGGTCGGCACTGCCGACCTTGCCGACCCTGACGAGCCGCCACTGGTCCAAGCCTTAGAAAATTTAAACATTGTTTGCTTATTTTCATTGCAAAAATTCGCGTTGTGAATACTTAATGTTAGCATTTATTGGTACTTTCCTAGCACCGAAGCCAAAAATATGTCGCATCTGTCTCACGTTAAAGTCAACTTACTCTGCGAATTTCGTATTGATCCGATGTTCGCATTTGAAGTTTTCATGATATTAATATTTGCTGTTTATTTTCACTAAAATGTCATTATGATTTGAAAAATTTATGATAAAAATTTATGATAAAAAAAAAACAAAAATACAAAACCGACCATAGCTGGCAGCTCTATCATATTTTCCAACTAGATTTCTGCTGAGTATTATCTACAATAAGCTTAATTTGCTTTATAAATTTTGTTACGTTTCCATGACTGCAGTGGAAGCTGTAGGGCAAAGAGCTTTATATTCCTGAACGAATTTTCAAAATTTAATACACCAAAATTACCATAGCTGGCAACTCCATCCTACTTTTTCAGCCAAATTTCTATCAAACGTGGCTTAAAGTAAGGTTCAGCTACTGTGTGAATTTCGTCCAAATCTGGTGACTAAATGAGATTTTATGGGGCCAAAAGCAGCTATTTTTCTTAGTAATTTTTCAAAATAGCAGCACTGGCACAGAATTGCCCAAATTTTAAAATCGCTTATATCAGACATGATTACACTTTAGATCAATACATTCTGTAAATTTCAACTTTACCTGGTTATCGAGGTGTGAGTTCGCGTGAGCTGAAGTTTTTGATGCTAAAAATATACGTATATTAGAAAAGGATTACCGTTCTTGTCCGAAATGGAATTTCCAAAGTTTTACTTCAACTTTGTAGAAAACGTATAAGATTTGTATATGATTGCTTTTTCTAAAAAGCGAAAATGTTTCAGGAGCGACGATGGTTTAAAAGTTTTCACTTCCAGCGCCTAATGATGTGCCGTTCCCGGGAATATTCCCGCAATGGAAATATTCCTATTACATTTCGCGGAAACATTTCCACTTGGGGAATTTAACGGGATCTTAAAACTGAGCTTAAAGAACAGTGCCAAGATTACGTTTGATTATTAGTTTTTATTACCTTTAAGCATATTGTTACGTAATACCCGAAATAAATCCAAAATCTAATAAATTCCCGGTAAGTTCCCCTGATTGCGAATATTCCCGGGAATTTAAGGAACATTTTCGGGAATTTCAAATCAAAAGGTAAGTTTTTACGTGGTTCGGAGTTAACATGAAGCTACATAAGTCATAATCAATATTTTAATAAAAAAAACCGATTTTTCCTTTCGAAGCTAGCAAATATCGATATTTCGAGGGTAATCTGCCTTCTTCTTCAGTGTCTATCGGTCTTATTTAAATACAATTCATAATCAATAACTTATTTTTCATGTTTATTCATTATAATGTAAAAAAATATCGGTTTACACAAGAAAAAAACTTTAATTTCAACATAAAATATTTCGATCATAAATTTAATCATTTGAATCAAAAAATTTTACACTTAAACTAAACATAATATTTTTTTTCTATTTATTAAATGTCGTCCAATGGATCGATTTCAGCGGTTGCTGCATCAAGAGAGGGATCATTATACAAATCAAGTTCAGAATCTGATCATAATGATTCACTTAATTCACTATCATCAGCATATTTATCTTTTCCTCTCTCTCTGTTTGCAACTTTCCAATTGTGAGCTATCAAACATATCTTGCCAGCTCTTTCAGCCGTCAGTCTGTTTCTCTTTTCTGTGTGGATGTTGGCAAATGTTGAAAACGATCTTTCCACAGTAGCTGACGTTGAAGGAACTGACAGAATTTTCGCTGCTATTGTAACTAAATCAGTTTTATTAAATAAGGTCTCCCACCAAGCAAAAGGACTTACCTTGACCGCCATATCCCATGTAAACTTTTCATTAAAAAGGCCGTTCCCGCACTTAAAGTCAGACAGCTCTTTAAGAACTTTTTGTACATCAGTGTGCCCATTTTCTTCCGTGATATTCATAATGACCTCACACCCGTCAATATTTTCCTCCGTCGTTAAGGACGCATCTCTGTTTTGGGGATCTAACACTGCCGCGGCTAAATGTAGTGCTCTCAAGGCCGTTGATTTTCTTTCTAAAAATTTAAGTTCCAGATTTTCCTGAGAGTATTCGCCGAAAATGTCGCTATTAGAAGGGTTTTCAACATATAATAAAAAAAAAAAAATAAAAAAAAACTCTAGCGCACCTGAACCGCTAGAAACACTAATGTTTGAAGAACAGTAGAAGAATCGTGCAGATTTTGAGTGCATATTCTACCTCGCTAGCTGCTTATTACAGCCAAACTTATTCGAACGCCAGGTTTTACTTTGGTCTTATAACTCATATGGTGGAAAGGTTTCAGATATTACCAGTGGCATGAATTTCAAAGTTTATGAGAGCAATACTTGTTAATTATATTCGCTCTCAGTTGCTTATTTCACAAAAATTTTCAAAGCAGCATCTCATAAAACATCAATGAAGAAAATGCTCAGTGCCTGCAGCACTGTAACTGAAGTTGGTGTTTGGGGCTGCGATCCGAAAAATTTGCAGAACTTTGGGAATTGAAACATTGGTTATTTATTTTCATTGTAAATGTTTCCGGTATGAACACTAACTGTAAGCATTTATTGATACAAAAGTAGCACAACCGACTCGTGCTGGCAACCTTTCGCCCGTATCAAAGCCAAGAATATATCACATCTGCTAAACGTTGTTATATTACATTCGAAGTTATAGGAGTATAAAGAAATTTAGGGTTACCTGTAGCGAGTTTTTTCAAATAATCGAAAGCTTAATATTTCCTGTTTATTGTCACTACAATATCATTACCATTTGAAAATTCTACGATAAAACCGCTTAGTAAAGATATTGCAATTAAACACAAAACCAACAGTAGCTGGCAACCCTATCGTGGCTTTTCAACAATATTTGGCTTGAATAATGTCTATAATAGGTTCCATTAATAGTATGAAATTCGTATTGATTTCATGACTGCACTGGAAGTTATAAGGCAAACAGTTTTATTTTCCTGAGTGAATTTTCAAAACCACAGACACAAAAATTACCATAGCTGGCAGCACCAATCGAATTTTTCAACCAAATTTTCACCAAACAGAGGTTTAAGTAAGGTTCAGCTACTGTGTCAATTTCATGAAAATCGGGTTACTTATTCACATTTCATAGGGCAAAAAGCAGTTTTTTTTTCTATGTAATTTTTCAAGATGGCACCACTGGCACAGAGTTGCCCACAATTCAAAATCGCTGCTATCAGATCTGGTCCTGCTTAAGTCCAATGCATTCTGTAAATTTCAGTTGTACCTGATAATTGGTTCGTGAGTTCCCGTGAACAGCAGTTTTTGATGCTAAAAATATAGGTTAACTGGGAAAGGGTTACCGTTCTTTTCCGACATGAAATTTCCAATGTTTTACTTTGAAAGTGTAGATAAAGCATAAGATTTGTATACAGATTGGTTTTATTGTAAGAAACGGACATTTTTGAGGATATTCGATGGTTTGAATGTTTTCACTTCCAAATTTTCATTTTTTCAAATTTAAGACACCAAAATTATCATAGCTGGCAGTTCCAACCGAATTTTTCCACCAAATTTCTACCAAACATGGTTTAAAGTAAGGTCCAGCTATTGTGTGAATTTTGTCAAAATCGAACGATTCAATCAGAATTTATAGGGCTAAAAGCAATTATCTTTTTTAGTAATTTTTCAAGATGGCGCCACTGGTACAGAATCGCTCACATATCAAAATCACTTCTATCAGACCTGGTCCTATTAAAGACCAATAGATTCTGTAAATGTCAATTAATTCTGCTCATTGGATCGTGAGTTTCCGTGAACAGAAGTTTTTAATGCTAAAAATATAGGTTAATTGGGCAAGGGTTACCAGGCGTGCCCGTAGTACCATATCTTTTTACTAATGTTCGAAGAACATTAGTATTAAAATCGATTCGGCCAAAAATTCATATTTCTTTATATATATATATATATATATCATCAAAAAATTTCAGTGAGATAATCTCGGGAACGCGCCATCCGATTGAGCTGAAACTTTCAGGATACATTGGTGTATATGCAGAATAGGTCCAGGTCTCTTTAAATGTCAGTTATTGTTAACCTTTTGGCGCCGGCGGCCATTTAAGTGATATTTTTAATATACCTATTATTTCGTGCACAAATAATTTTCGCAAAAATAAAGTTAACGAAATAAATTTCTAACGTGTTTTACATATGAATCGGATAATGCTTTGGAATTTTTTAACCCTATGTGTGCGCTGGGTGCCTAAAAAGAGGACGGGAAAATTTAAAAATTTTTAAATTTCGATAACTTTTGACAGAGCTATTCAATCATTACGAAATTTTCAGGACATATTAATATTATTTAGTTGTAGATTTGTGTAGCTTTAAATTAGCGTGCTGGCAACCCTGTAGCTAGGGCAGGCAACGAAAGTGAAAACCTTCAAATCATCGTCTCTCTTGAAAAAATGCCGTTTCTTCAAAAAAAAGCCACTCATATGTAAATATTGTGCTTTGTTTACATAACCAAAAAAAAAAAAAAGATATGGTATAACGGGCACGCCTGGTAACCCTTGCCCAATTCACCTATATTTTTAGCATCAAAAACTTCTGTTCACGGAAACTCACGATCCGATAGGCAGAATTATTTGAAATTCACAGAATGTATTGGTCTTAAATAGGACCAAGTCCGATAGAAGTGATTTTGAAATGCGGGCGATTCTGTGCCAGTGGTGCCATCTTGAAAAACCACTAAAAAAGATAACTGCTTTTAGCCCTATAAATTCTGATTGAATCGTTCGATTTTGACGAAACTCACACAATTGCTGGACCTTACTTTGAGCCACGTTTGGTAGAAACTTGGTCGAAAAATTCGGTTGGAGCTGCCAGCTATGATAATTTTGGTGTCTTCATTTTGAAAAAAAAAATTTGGAAGTGAAAACATTCAAACCATCGAATATTCAAAAAAATGTCCGTTTCTTACAATAAAATCAATCTGTATATAAATCTTATGTTATATCTACACGTTCAAAATAAAACTTTGGAAATTTCATGTCGGACAAGAACGGTAACCCTCTCCCAGTTAACCTATATTTTTAGCATCAAAAACTTCTATTCACGGAAACTTACGAACCAATAATCAGATACAGCTAAAATTTGCAGAATGCATTGGACTTAAGTAAGACCAGATTTGATAGAAGCGATTTTGAATTGTGCGCAAGTCTGTGCCAGTGGTGCCATCTTGAAAAATTACAAAGAAAAAAAACTGCTTCTTGCCCTATGAAATGTGAATAAGTTACCAGATTTTCATGAAATTGGCACAGTAGCTAAACCTAACTCTAATCTCTGTTTGGTGGAAATTTGGTTGAAAAATTTGATTAGTGCTGCCAGCTATGGTAATTTTTGTGTCTTTGGTTTTGAAAATTCGCTCAGGAAAATGAAACTTTTTGCACTATAACTTCCAGTGCAGTCATGAAATCAATACGAATTTCATACAATTAATGAAACCTGTCATAAACATTATTCAGGCCAAATTTGGTTGAAAAGCCACAAAAGGGTTGCCAGCTATTGTTGGTTTTGTGTTTAATTGCAATATCTTTATTAAGCGGTTTTATCGTAGAATTTTCAAATGGTAATGATATTGTAGTGACAATAAACTGCAAATATTAAGCTTTCGATCATTTGAAAAAACTCGCTGCAGGTAACCCTAAATTTCTTTATACTCCTATAACTTCGAATGTAATTAAACAACGTGAAGCAGATTTGATATATTTTTGGCTTTGATACTGGCGAAAGGTTGCCAGCACGAGTCGGTTGTGCTACTTTTGTATCAATAAATGCTTACAGCTAGTATACATACCGGAAACATTTACAATGAAAATAAATAACCGATGTTACAATTCGCAAAGTTCTGCAAATTTTTTGGATCGCAGCCCCAAACACCAACTTCAGTTACAGTGCTGCAGGCACTGAGCATTTTCTTCATTGATGTCATATGAGATGCTGCTTTCAAAATTATGTGAAATAAGCAGCTGATAACGAATATAATTAACCCGTGTTTTGCTCTCATAAACGTTGAAATTCATGCCAGTGGTAATATCTGAAACCTTCCACCATATGAGTTATAATGCATTCTTGAGACGAAAGTAACACGTGGCATTTGAAACAGTTTGGCCGTAATAAGCAGCACATGTGGTGGAATATGCACTCAAAACCTGCTCGATTCTTCTACTGTTCTTCGAACATTAGTGTTTCTAGCGGTTCAGGTGCGCTAGAGTTTTTTTTTTTTTGGTTATGTAAACAAAGCACAAGATTTACATATGAATGGCTTTTTTTTGAAGAAACGCCATTTTTTTCAAGAGAGACCATGATTTGGAGGTTTTCACTTTCAGTGCCTGTCCTAACTACAGGGTTACCAGCACGCTCATTAAAAGCTACACAAATCTACAACTAAATAACACCAATATGTTCCGATAATTTCGTAATGATTGAATAGCTCTATCAAAAGTTATCGGAATTTAAAAATGTTCAAATTTTCCCATTCTCTTTTTAGGCACCCAGCGCACAGATAGTGTTAAAAAATTCCAAAGCATTATCCGATTCACATGTAAAACACGTTCGAAATTTATTTCGTTAACTTTATTTATGCGAAAATTATTTGTGTACGAAATAATAGGTATATTAAAAATATCACTTAAATGGCCGCCGGCGCCAAAGGGTTAATAATAATTGACACTTAGTGAGACGTGGACCTATTCTGCATATACACCAATGTATCCCGAAAGTTTCAGCTCAATCGGATGGCGCGTTCCCGAGATTATCTCACTGAAATTTTTTGATGATATATATATATATATATATATATATATATATATATATATATATATATATATATATATATATATATATATATATATACACCCCGCGACACAAAAATTTACGAACTAGCAATTTTCCAAGAAATCATCAAAATGACCGAGTTAACTCGTACTTAGAAAGATTAAATTTTCCAGGTAGTAATGACAGACCCTATATAAACTTGAAAACTCAGAACCTTTGCGTCAGTTTGATTTTGAAGGCCAGTGAAGAATTTTGAATTTTGTAGGAATAGTAAAGATGGGAAAATACGCTCAGTTAAGTTTGGAGCAAAAGGCCGAAATTTGGGCTTGTTTGCAAACAGGATTGTCCAAATCGGAAGTTGCCCGACAGGTAGGATGCAGTGAGGGGTCAGTGCGTTATTTGGTTAAAAAAAAACAACAAACTGGTAGCCTCGAGCGAAAAAAGGGGAGTGGAAGAAGAAGAGCTACCACACAAAGGGACGACCTTCATTTAAAGTTCCTGTCTCTGAATAATCGATTCGATTCAGCATCAAAGCTGCGAGCTGAGCTGTTGAAATCGACGAATAGACCATGCAGCACGAGAACAATCCAAAGGAGACTAAACGAGATGGATTTACGTTCTTGTCGCCCAGCGAAAAAGCCGCTTTTAACCCAGCGCATGAGGCAAGCTCGGCTCGAATGGTGCAAAGAACGCAAAAACTGGACCTCTGAGGATTGGAAACGAATCATTTTCTCGGATGAATCGAAATTCAATCTCATTGGTCCAGATGGAACATTGCGAGTGAGACGCAGAACCGGTGAACGGTATTCGGACGAATGCATTCAAGCGACTGTGAAGCATTCCCCCTATGTGATGGTTTGGGGATGCATTTTATACAATCGCGTAGGACCGATAATTATTCTTGAGGGATCCGTCAATGCTGTGAAATACCAGGAAATTATCGAAGAAGGCGTGGTTCCGGCAATCGAGGATCTGACAGCGGATGTCAGAAATCCCGTCTTTCAAGACGATTCGGCCCCTGCGCATCGAGCTCGCTCTGTAAGTTATTTCGACATTGATTAAAAAAATGTTGTCACTCATAAACTTGGTAATTGTTTCTCTTTTCTAGGTAACACAATTAAAGGTGCAACTAGGGATAGAGTCCCTCCCGTGGCCAGGTAACAGTCCCGACCTGAACCCTATTGAAAACGTTTGGCAGGTAATGGGGTCAAAGATACGACAAAGCGAGCCGAAAACGATACACAATTTAAAGTGTGTTATCAGAAAGGTGTGGGAAGAAGCTGTAAACGAGGATTTCTTGCGAAATTTATACGACAGCATGGTGAGGCGAGTGAAGGCTGTCATCCGAGCTAAAGGCGGACCAATCAATTACTAATAGTTTTTTAATTGTCTTTAAATTTCAAATTTTGTTCAATTTTAAGTTCTACGTGTTTGTTACTATGGGTTCATTGTAATTCTCACTACGGAGCAAAAATAAATTAATAAATAATGTATTTTGTTTTAATTAATAAATTTCCGAAATTTTTGAAAAAAACACTCATTTTCCATTTTCAATGCAATAAGCAGTTGAAAAAAACGTTCTTAACTTGTAGCGCTTATAAAAGAAAGGTACTGTCGTCAGAAAAATATTTTCTACATACAAAGTTAACGTTTCGAGACACTGATTGAAATATTTAGGAATTTCCATGAAATGAACAATTCGTAAATTTTTGTGTCGCGGGGTGTATATATATATATATATATATATATGGAAATATGATTTTTTAGCCGAATCGATTTTAATACTAATGTTCTTCGAACATTAGTAATAAGATTCCAGTTCTTTAAATGCTTTGTGTACAATATGTACGCAAGAATAATCAGCTTCTTGTTTCGTT